>JAYESA010000008.1:148682035-149399348 GCA_036927795.1 Iris macrosiphon
CTGTCCATCTCCCTTCACCACCACCATTAGCTCACTTACACCACCACCATTACACCTCTACCACTCGGCCACCCTCCATCGGCCACACCCCGTCGTCCGGCCAGCACCACCTCGCTCCGGCCACTTTGGTATACTACTCTCCCCTCTCTTGAATTGATTTACAAATTTTATATGGTTTTAGTAGGGTGATAATTATATATATGGATGTGTGAAATGCTAGCTAGGGTTTTGGTTATATAATGTGGATATGTATGGCTAGTGTAGTGTGGTACTTGAAATATGTGATTGAGGTTTATATAGGTTAAGGTTAATGATGATTAATGTGAATATGGATTGAGGTTGTGTTTAATGAGATTTACTATATTTTTAGTGCTTATGTAGTGTAGAGATCATGTAACTTATGTTTTATGAGGTTAAGTTTGGATGTTGTACTTAGATAGAATTAGGATGAATACAACTTGTGAGAAAAATGTTACGATATTGAGCATGTGACGATGATTGGAGAGGATGATCAAGGACTTGGGGATTCAACTTGTGATAAGTTTAGGAGATATATTTATGAAAGGTGGATTGTAGATGAGAGTTGTCTTCTACATGAAATATAACAATTTAATTAAGTTATGTATTCGAGGAGAATTGGGTTTTTGACCTCTAAATAAATAATCAGGATCAATAGTACATGATGGAAAATGTTAATTACGGAGAATTAAATCGAGAAAGTTGTACAGAGGACTAGTTGATTTACTATCGTACCAATAGTCAACTGTGGTCAACCCTCTAATGTCTTGTCCCTGTGAGTCGTAGCTGAGACTGGGTTTAGGTGTAGATGTGTGTCACATCCCTGCTTGACATAGAATAGATTATTGATTCTAGTTTGTATCTCATCTCTAGGTACTGCGGGACCTGAGGACTTGGACGCGGTACCAGATCCCCGTCATCAGCAGCCGCACGCAGGCAAGTGTACCTTGCCACCCTGTATTTTAGTTTACAGATATTTGTTGTTCTTTATGTACTTCGTGCGCATAATTTTGTTGACGTTCGATACTTCGCGTCCGGATCACAACCGGGTGCTGACATTCGACGTAACGTCTTAGAATAATTGCTAGATGCTTCATAGCACCTCAATGCACGTACCTGAGTACATCGACACCCCAGGACACACTTACATACTGTGATCGTGCTAGATTCCTGTATCCTGATACTGACATCATGACCAGAGACTGGGACGACCTTAGGGTCGCGTCTGTTGAGTTAATTATGTGTGTCGAGACTGTAGCTAGAGGTTCAGGTTCAGCGCACAATCGTTGACCGCTTGGGAAGGGGAAGACAGTTACTAGACGTTTGGGCAACTCTGCACGCGCTTATATATTTATGTAGTATTTTGTAGTGATTCCTATATCTAGTGTAGTGGTATCACCCGTGTGACTCTTTGTCTGGAGCTGCGGTACGTGCCGTGTATTTCCGTGTCCGGAGCTACGGTTTTATTTTTGAAAGCACACGCGTCGAACATTGTCTTTAAATTGTGTCTCACTTGTTTGGTTATGATAGAGTACCCTGTCGTTGCACTTGTACTTTCTGTTACTTGGCTTGTTGTATTTTGTACCTTGTTACGTCCCTCTGAAGACCTAGTTCCCTGCCAGTTTTGCAGCATAGGTGATTACGGAGCATTTGGAGTTGTTGTTGGAGTTGCATGTCTTGCGGGCATGGTACCAGGTACTCACATTATATCTACCGACATTATGGTTATTTTATATTATTTATTTTATTTGCTGTTGTAGTCTAGTTTTTATAGACTCATACTTCTTCTCGAGTCTATTCGAGTTAGTGTGTTATTGGGCGGCCGACTCTAGCACATATAGCTCTTTCTTGTATACTGATGTATATTATGGATTGAGACATAGAGGATTACATTTATGGGATATCTAGATAGTGCCTTTTATATTACAGCTTATACGTATTCGAGTCAGACCAGAGTCTGGTCGAATGCGTAGCTGGCGTGTCACGTATTCCTGGTCCTACGTATTTTGGGACTGGGATGTGACATATTTTTGTGGTGGCCCATGCAGGTCCGATTTAAATCGTCTTGGTCACCTGATTGTGTCAAGCGAGCCTGCAAAATTAGGAATAGATGTAATGATTGTTGAATAGGATCTCAATCCATAATCGTTTTTAAAAACTCTTTGTATGTGATTATCGCCCTTGGACTTCCACTTTGTATTCATTCAATCTTCGTCAATATCGCTATTCTTGTTTCTCGTCCCCGATTGTTCGGGGAGACGAATGCTTGTGACTGATGATTTCCCTTCAGAAGAAGATCGAAGACCAGACGATAGAAGACAGAATTCGTATACCTTTCTCGGAGAAGATGGTTACCTTATCAGGATAGATTGATGGGTTCTTTGGATTCTAGAACTATTGTGGAAGGTTGGCAAGAGAGTTGGACCTAGTAGTACCCTACCCGTACTTGAGGTAGCAGTAATCTTCAAGTACGAAGAGCTAGAAGGATTGTTGATCATGACCTAGAACAATTTATGGAGGTGCATAGCCTGATGCTCGGAATTAGTTGTTGCAAATGATAGCGATATCAGGAATGATATTATGGATTGGAGAAGATAAAATTTTAGGATCTCACTTGGAAGAAAATGACCGGATTCCAGAAATTCTAGTATGTGCTTGAGTGATACCATTATTGTACTTGTGACTTGGAGAGATGAATAACGAAAGGAAGAAATTCGAGGAATAAAATTTTAGGGAAAACCTTGAGGAGAAGAGAAATTATACATTAGGCAAGGAAACATTTTCTTTTGGGGATTGATGTTGACAATAGAACAGGAGAATTTATCTTGAGGTTAAAGTCTAGACTATGACATTATCCTAGACATGGATTGGTTGAGCCAATACCACGCAATGCTTGATTGCCATCATAGTTGTGTCATCCTTAGAGCACCGGATTACCCTGAGTTTGAGTTTCTTCAGAGAGCCTGGGAGCATGGTGCCCATCTACCTTAGGGGTATACAACGCAGGAGGTGAACCAGTGTACCACCATATTATATCAGGATTTGAGAATATGTTTCTAGAGAATCTTTTAGGCCTGCCACCGGACAGAAAGAGTTTGTTACAGAGTTGACTCCAAGAGCCGAGCCAGTCATTTTCCCGTCTTCAGACCAGCACCGATAGAGTTGGCTGAGTTGAAGGTCCATAGTAGAGGATCTCTTAGACAAAGGTTTCAGTCGGGCTAGTATTTCTCCATGGAGAGTACCTATCGTATGGTGCCGAAGAAGGATGAGGCGGTACGTTTGCGTATTGATTTCAATGACGGTATGTTTGTGTATCGATTTTAGGGTTTAATGCAGTGACGATAAAGAACAAGTACCCATTGCCGCACATCGAGGATTTATTTGGATCAGCTAAGTGTATTCTCGAGGATTGATCTCGGATCACACTATCATCAGATCAAGGTACGGAGAGAGGACATCCCGAAGACGGCCTTTTGGACAAAGTATGGCCACTATGAGTTTTAGTCATGCCGTTTGAGTTAACCAACGCGCCAGCAGTATATAGGAGTCTGATGAACAGTGCTTTCCACCAGTACTGAGATAAGTTCATGGTGGTAGTTATCGACAACATCTTAGTATATTCCAAGAGTCAGGAGGAGCATGAGAGACATCTCAGGATCGTGTTGGAGATGTTGAGACAGAAAGGCTGTACGCCAGGCTCCGCAAATATGAGTTATGTTCAGATAGAATAGATAGTCTATGCATCAGGACAGCTGAGAGTTTATGAGAAGGACTATCCGATGCATAGTCTAGAGCTAGCTGCAGTGATATTGCACTAAAGCTATGGCAACATTACCTTTATGGTGAGCGTGTTGAGATTTACACAGATCATAAAAGCCTGAAGTATGTCTACACGCAGAAGGAGCTCAACATGAGGCAGAGACGCTGGCTAGAGTTGATGACAGATTATGATATTGAGTTACAGTACCACCCTGGCAAGGCGAATGTTGTAGCAGATGCCTTGAGCAGGAAGCCCATGGCATACTTTTTGACGACGCAGCGGCAATTGCTAGAGGATCTCTAGGAGCTTGGGATAGAGATCGTATTGCCAGGCATGGATGGACAGATGGCCAGTCTTGAGGTTCAGTCTACTTTGATTGAGAGGATCAAGGCAGCATTGCCTACAGATGCGAGATTTTGACACCTACGAGAGAGGACAGAGGCCGGCATGCAGACAAGACTCAGGATTCATGAAGACGAAACATTGAGGTGTGGAGATCGCCTATATGTTCCGAGTGGCGAGCTACGCCAAGAGTTGATGACCGAGGCTCATAGCTCGATCTATTCCATTCATCCCGGGGGTACAAAGATGTACCGAGACTTGAGGCAACATTTCTGGTGGCATGGGATGAAGAGAGAAATTGCAAGATTCGTGGCGAAATGTTTAGTTTGTCAGCAAGTCAAGGCTGAACATCAGAGGACTGCAGGGTTATTGCAGTCACTTTCCATTCCCGAGTGGAAGTGGGAACACATTACCATGGACTTCGTCACAGGATTTCCGCGAAGCCCTAGCGGAAAGGATGCAGTTTGGGTTGTCGTAGACAGACTCACCAAGTCTGCACATTTCTTGTCCTTCAGAGTTGGGCAATCCACGAAGATTTTAGCTGACATGTATATGAGACAGATAGTACGATTACATGGAGTGCCTGTCAGCATCGTATCGGATCGTGATTCCAGATTCACGTCACATTTTTGGTGGAGTATGCAGGAGAGCCTAGGAACTCGTCTCAAGTTCAGTACTGCATATCATCCACAGACTGATGGTCAGTCAGAGCGCACGATACAGATATTAGAGGATATGTTGAGAGCATGCATGCTTGATTTTGGAGGATGGTAGAATTCTCCTACAATAACAGTTACTAGGCCAACATACAGATGGCACCTTATGAGGCACTGTACGGCAGGAAATGTAGGTCGCCAGTTTATTGGAGTGACTTGGAAGAACGTCAGATACTTGGTCCAGAGTTGGTGACACAGACAGTGGAGAAGGTCAAGCAGATTCAGAGCCACCTGCGTGCAGCACAGGACAGACAGAAATACTGGGCAGATGCGCACCACAGACCATTGGAGTTCAAGGAGGGTGACCATATATTTTTGAGGATATCGTCCACTCGTGGAACCATCAGATTCGGAGGCAGAGACAAGCTGAGTCCGAGGTACATCGGACCTTTTGACATCTTGGAATGAGTTGGCGAAGTGGCTTACCGTCTTGTATTGCCTCCATCATTAGAAGGAGTGCATGACGTATTTCACGTATCGCAGCTGAGGAGATATGTCGCAGACCCTAGCCACGTGCTTGATCATTCGGAGATTACAGTAGGACCCAGCCTATCTTACGTAGAGCAGCCAGTTGAGATCCTCGATCGCAGCGAGAAGACTTTGAGAGGGCAGACGATTCGACTGGTCAGAGTGGCATGGAAGCACCATTCACCAGACGAGTCTACTTGGGAGCACGAGGATTCTATTCGGCAGCGATTCCCGTACTTATTTGATGAGCAAGGTATGAATTTACGTACGAAATTTGATTACTAGTTGTTTTTAAAATTCTTTTAGCTATTATCATGCTTTACTTTTTAATTTCGGGGACAAAATTTTTTTAAGTTGGGTAGAATGTAAACTCCCTCGATTTATTCTATAGATAGTCAGGTTTGGATTTGGAAAATTTTGGATTTAACAGCATATGTTGAGGTTTAGAGTGGAGTTAAGTCTGCCTGGTATTTTAATTCATTTAATTAAACCCTTGGCGCGCCCTATCATTGCTTGATTATTCGGAGCCCAATATCAGCCCATAAATTCCATCGGATTATTGTACTTCTGACTTGACCCGCCAAATTAGGCACTGGACTTTTCCGTCACTTAAAATCAGATTTCGTTGTGCTCTAAATTAATTGCATAATTTTTCGAAACCGTAATCCATATTAATTCCGTGTCGGACACCTGTGTCGTTACCCTCAATGTTGAGATACCAACTTAACCCATTAAACCGGACCAACTAAAGGGTCCAAGACTGACTCCAAGCCCCCACCATTTTTGACCTTTGCGTCATTTCCGGATTTTGACCCCAAGTGCCCCCATTTAATTCAAAAGCGCGGGACACTTTAATTCTATTTAAATCGAGGATACTAATTTTTCTTAATCCTATTTTAATCCTTAATTAATCCCGATGGCCATTAAATTAAACCCGTGCCAAACCCCCAATACCCCCTCGCCATGCAAATCATTAACTGCATTTTTCTCCACAATTTTTACGTCATTTTATGTGTTCGTGCAATTTTTCGAATTTAAGGGGCTAAGTTGCAATTTATTAATTTTCGGTGACCTCACCTGTCACGCCCCAGTCCCAAAATACATAGGACTAGGACACGTAAGCATGCCAGCTGTATGGATATGGCAACTCTAATATATGGAAACCATAACCCATACGTACGCTGTAATTTGAATATCAAATCCACCAGTGGTATAAACATATGTCACAAGTCACAGGGTATAATCTAAATCTTATCCACGAAATCAAATATAAATAAATAACCATCATTTATGTAACTAGATCTCACTAAGAAGTATCTAAAGATGATAGTTGGATGGAAACAAATCCACTACCAACTCGAATGGAAAAGTATAACACAATAAATACAATATAAGAATACCAGCTAACGACCACGACATCGAAGAGAAGACATCCTCGAAACATATGTAACCATCCAAATCTGCGCTCCTGCAAATACTCAAGAACAGATACACCTGGCAGGGGACTAGGTCCTCAGAGGGACGTAACAAGATACAGAAAAGTGAGCCAACTTGAATACAGTAAACATGCATATAATTTGAAAATAAATAAGTACGCTGTACAAGACAATCTATATGAATGTAAATGAGGACAACTTTTTGATGTATGGGCAAGGGTAGGCTACTCGATCTAATCCTCACAACTTATACGCTCGTCAGTGGACATCATCAGCCGACATACCTCTGGGGTAGCGACCCTCGGACTCCATCAATCGACATACCTCGGGGGTAGCGACCATCGGACACGACCACCATAGTGCGTGCTAGTGACTACGGTGTTACCAGAGTGGTTAAAACCCATACGCCTACTGATTGTCCTCTCATGATACTAAGTGGCAAGTGTGTGTCAACATATCTAATATATAGTAATGACTGAAAGAAACTACACATGCAATAAATATACAGAAATACAATAAATATACAGAAATATACTAAGCATGTAAAATACTATAAGCAATTTGGCAAGGTATCTTGCCTGGTAAGAAAGCTGCAAGGTGTACTGTCCAGAAGTCAAACGTACAGGATCAAAAGCTATGGCCGCAGAACAAATGTCTCCGGATGCTGAAATAAATATCACCAACGTTCCCAGAATAAGCAAAATAGCTAAAAAGTACTTCCCTTTCGTCCAATTTGGATACAGGGGCAAAACGGTAATTTCGGATAAGAGTGGAGTCCACGTGTGGCCCACTTTGTACCGAAAAGTGTGCCGGGGGTAACAGTCTCTAAATGGGACAAATTATAGGTCAAAAAACTCTAAATGTCAATACGAACCCAACGATATATCCAAATATGGATTCTGATAAGCCGAACACAATTTCGTCCAAAAAGTCAACTGTGGGGCCCGCCAATTGGTGACTTGGTCAACTGTCTCAGAATTGCGTGAAAATTGGGTCACAGGACCAGCACGTTATCACGAGTCCAGTGACATAAGTTTCGTCATAATCTGACGAGCGTGCACAAAATGCGTGTGACTTCCACAAAAGTTACGACACGGGATGTGTTCGCGGATACGGGCTGATTTCGGCGCGCACTACGCGTCCGAATCAGTTTCCACGAATTTTTATGTGTCCGATTACGCTACGTGCACCGTTCGTTACACTTGGTACACGGTGGAGCGGTCCCGTTTGGCGGAACGCACTCCGTTTCACAACTTTTGGAAATCTAAAAAAGTGGATTCGCGGAGTTTTGTGACAAATTTAATTCTGTCCACAGCAGTTAATAATCTAGGGTTGTTTAACAAAAATTAAACTAGGTCAAGTGGTCTACACATACAAAAAAGAATCATCGAATTTGGATCTCTGTGGTGGGAGATACGAACTCGGCAACATGGGTGGTCACCGCAGTTTTCTGCGAACCCAGAATTCGGTCTGCTTGCGCCAACTTTGGAGCTATTTTCGCCTAGGATTTTGTTTTGTTCGAGATCTGCTATCATACAGATATGGAAGAGGGTTAAGGGGTGAGCATACCGGTGAAGACGAAACGGTATTTGGTTGAGCGAGTCGATGGAAAACAACTCTGGAACAAAGGTAACTCGTGTGGGAATCTGCAGTGCGCGGGATCGCGGTCGTCGGGATCAGTTTGGACGGCCTGGCGGGGTTCTCCGGCTGCGGTGACGGCTCTCTCTAGGTCTAGATGAGAAGATGAGGGTCTGGGATGATTAGGTTTAGGGTTTATATATATATATATATATATATATATATATATATATATATATATATATATATATAGGAATAGGAATAGGAAAGAGAGAGAGAGAGAGAGTGTTTGGTTTAGGTCCGCGGGGGGGGGGGGGTGGGGTCTGGGATGGAATAGGGGCGCTGGCTGTGTGCTTTGCTAGGAATGTGGCGTTGGTGGAATTAAAGGGAAGGTGGTTGCTTTGGTTTGCTTAAGTTTTGCTAACTTGCTTTGGTTATTATTATAGTATTATTAGTAATAGTATTATTTTTTTTTTCTTTTCTTTTTCTTTATATATATATATATATATATATATAATATATATATATATATATATATATATATATATATACTCATAAGAAAGTTTATAGATTATATTAATGCACACCGTTAAGCTAGCAACTGCTCAAGAGATCTCCTACATGAAATAAATTCCGAAAAATTTCTGATGGTCCCATAAATCCTCTAAGTGCACCAACACCTAAAATAAAAATTATTAAAAATCTATTTCTCCTATTTAGCCACTAATTACTATAATTAAATTAATAATTAATAAAAAAAGTGGTATATACGATTTTTAGGAAGGGGGTTTTACATTCTACCCAACTTATAAAAATTTTGTCCTCGAAATTAAAACTAAGCCGTGGTAGAAAGTCAAGGGTGGTATAAGATTTGCATTGTTTAAAATACAAGGCTAAGTTTAAAGGGGTGGACGATGTTGCACGTTGCACATCTCAAAAATCATAAAAAAATCCACATGAGCGAAAAATAGGTTTCTTCATGTGTCATGTCCAATGGTGCGGACACCTAAATGCTCTTTTGCATAAAAGCGTCCAATAATTGAAAAATTGTACAAAGATGAGAATTGGATGATGGACACGTCTAGGATAAGGGTGTGGAATTTGTAGGAAGGCGGTGGCTAGTGTAGTGTTCCAATTATCGGAGCACGGTAAGGTGCGCTAAGTGATACAATATTACAAAATTAAAATAAAATACCGTGTTCTATTTCTAACTGGATTCAATCTAGCCTTAGGCTCACTATCTAAGCCAAGTAGGTCTAATTTTGGGTGAGGGGTTCACAATCCACCGAACTTAAAATTTATCCATCTATCACCTAAGGCTATACATTTAGGAAAACTATTTCTCAAATTATTTAATCGTGTTTTTCAATCCTCAAAGTTTTAACACCAAACATATTACCTATGATATTCCCTTAATCAATTATAAAAGAGAGTCACTAAGTCATGTGATTAGCTCTATGGGGTATATCTAGTACTATCAGTGTCAACTTATACCAGCACGAGGTTTCGTCTTTCCGAAATAAGGGAAGACGGAGAGCAATAATAAAGAATTCAAGGTGGAGGTGATAGAATACGAGTACGAGGTTCAAAGAGCTTAAAAAATTCTAAAAGAGAGTTGTCAGGACAGTTGTGGATTGAAATCCTATTTTTGATAATTTTCTATTTACATGCTTGTATCAGTACAGTTATGTAACCGATACGATATGTCAGACATGTCTAGGGGCATGTATATCCGTCTACTACCATATATCTCAATCCACGTAAAGTAGTCATGTGAAGAGCGAACCAAGCGCACTAAGGTTAGCTAGACCTTAATACACCGATTCTGATTAGACAATTGTATCATTGTGTGCACCCAATAATACATATGCCATGAGCAAGATCGATAAAAGAATAAGCTTATAAAAACTAGGCTATAATAGCAGCATAAGTCAAGGTAGTACAGCAAACATAAATACGCTGGATTATGATGAAAGAAGGTACATAACAATTCAAGTTCACACAAAAAATAAGACTCCATAATCTCTACAGTTGTCATACTAAATCCTTATCTAAGTCGATAGTCGACCAACTAGGGGTATGGGATTCTAAGCTCTACAGTCTGATGAATCATTATCTTCTTATGTTAGCACCCAGTTAATGTTATTCGGCTACACTTCAATAATAGGTCAAAAGACTATGTGATACTATGTTGTGAGGTATACTACCCAACTTATAACAATAAACTAATACTGTAATTGCCTTGAGAAAATTCTTCAGAATGACCTGGTCCTTGTAAATAAAGTATAACTATTGTTAGGGAAAGATCTTGGTACTTATTAGGGTATCCTCTTACATTACATAGGTCATGGTCGTCCTATGTCCTAGTCTTAGTGCAAGTATCAATAGTAATAATGAAACAGTTACTGGTCTCAAGGAAAAAGGAAATATAACTCGTATTGAGGTGGGGTACATATTAGTAATTTAAAACTAAGGGATAAGCACCAGGTCTCAATCTACAAGAATAGCTTAAACCATCAAGTTCTAACTACTAAGCACACAATTTTAAAATTTAACATTAACAACTAGAATCCTAGCAAGCTATATATATCCTAACATAGAATAAATTCACTTGGTCTATAATCAGAAGTGTCAGATGGCACGAGTTGAAAGATGAAGAATAGAGGAACAAAATTTAGTCGTCGCGCAATTAGCGAACGCTAAGGTCGCAGAGGAACAATATATGAAATTAATATAGAGGGCTCTAGATAGCATCATGGTTTTCTAAGGGAAAGTGGTATGCTATTTGCTATGTTCGAGGTATGATCGAGAGAAATATTATATTCATTGCTCTTGGCTTCCTAAGGTACTGTCTGCTACTAATACGACAATGATCTAAGTTTATAGTTCTAGTATTATCTCACCATAAGTGTTAGGTCCAGCCCTAATATTTAACCATGGATTTCCATTGGTTCCTCAATACTAGGGTCAAACACTATGATCAAACTTCTAACTAACTCTAGTAGTGTCTATACTACTCTCAAGTCTTCATATTACATCAAGGGGTAATGGTAAACCAATTCTAGAGATAAGGAATTCTAGGGTTCACTAGATATTCTAAACTTAGTGGTGTGTCTATATTCTCGTTGTATTCTTAATAGGTGTGCTACCATAATTATCATCCTAATAACATGGGTTCCTATATTCTAGCAGAATGCTATACTCAAAGAACTATTAGGGAAGTACAGGAATCAAGCAGGATGCAATTATTCAGATAGAACAGATAGGAGGAAGATGAATCATAATCAATTGTGGATGAGATCCTATACTCTATTCCTAGGTATAGGCTTGTTCGGTACAATAACGTAACCGAGACAATATGCTCTCGACCTGCATGGGACACCACAAAAATATGTCACGTCCCAGTCACAAAATACATAGGACTAGGACACGTAAGCATGCCAGCCGCATGGATATGGCAACTCCAATATATGGAAACCATAACCCATACGCACGCTATAATATGAATATTAAATCCACCAGTGGTATAAACATATGTCACAAGTCACATGGTATAATCTAAATCTCATCCACAAAATCAAATATAAATAAATAACCAGCATCTATGTAACTAGATCTCACTAAGAAGTATCTAAAGATGATAGTTGGATGGAAACAAATCCACTACAAACTCGAATGGAAAAGTACAACACAATAAACACAATATAAGAATACCAGCTAACGACCACGACATCGAAGATAAGACATCCTCGAAACATATGTAACCATCCAAATCTGCGCTCCTGCAAATACTCAAGAACAGATACACCTGGCAGGGGACTAGGTCCTCAGAGGGACGTAACAAGATACAGAAAAGTGAGCCAACTTGAATACAGTAAACATGCATATAATTTGAAAATAAATAAGTATGCTGTACAAGATAATCTATATGAATACAAATAAGGACAATTTTTTGACGTATGGGCAAGGGTAGGCTACTCGATCTAATCCTCACAACTCATACGCTCGTCAGTGGACATCATCAGCCGACATACCTCTGGGTTAGCGACCCTCGGACTCCATCAATCGACATACCTCGGGGGTAGCGACCATCGGACATGACCACCATAGTGCGTGCTAGTGACTACGGTGTTACCAGAGTGGTTAAAGCCCATACGCCTACTGATTGTCCTCTCATGATACTAAGTGGCAAGTGTGTGTCAACATATCTAATATATAGTAATGACTGAAAGAAACTACACATGCAATAAATATACAAAAATGCAATAAATATACAAAAATATACTAAGAATGCAAAATACTGTAAGCAATTTGGCAAGGTATTTTGCCTGGTAAGAAAACTGCAAGGTGTACTGTCCAGAAGTCAAACGCACAGGATCAAAAGCTATGGCCGTAGAACAAATATCTCCGGATGCTGAAATAAATATCACCAACGTTTCCAGAATAAGCAAAATAGCTAAAAAGTACTTCCCTTTCGTCCAATTTGGACAAAGTGGCAAAACGGTAATTTCGGGTAAGAGTGGAGTCCACGTGTGGCCCACTTTGCACCGAAAAGCGTACCGGGGGTAACAGTCTCTAAATGGGATAAATTATAGGTCAAAAAACTCTAAATGTCAATACGAACCCAACGGTATGTCCAAATGTGGATTCCGATGAGCCGAACATAATTTCGTCCAAAAAGTCAATTGTAGGGCCCGCCAATTGGCGACTTGGTCAACTGTCTCAGAATTGCGTAAAAATTGTGTCACAGGACCAGCGCGTTACCATGAGTCCAGTGACACAAGTTTTGTCACAATCTGACGAGCGTGCACAAAATGTGCGCGACTTCCACAAAAGTTGTGACACGGGATGTGTCCGCGGATACGGGCTGATTTCGGCGCGCACACGCGTCCGAATCAGTTTTCACGAATTTTTACGTGTCCGGTTACGCTATGTGCACCGTTCGGTACACTTGGTACACGGCGGGGCGGTCCCGTTTGGCGGGGCGTACTCCGTTTCACAACTTTTAGAAATCTAAAAAAGTGGGTTCGCGGAGTTTTTGACAAATTTAATTCTGTCCACAGCAGTTAATAATCTAGGGTTGTTTAACAAAAATTAAACTAGGTCAAGTGGTCTACACATACAAAAAAAGTATCATCGAATTCGGATCTCTGTGGAGGGAGATACGAACTCGGCAATATGGGTGGTCACCGCAGTTTTCTGCGATCCCAGAATTTGGTCTGCTTACGGCAACTTTGGCGCTATTTTTGCCTAGGGTTCATGTTGTTCGAGGTCTGCTATCATACAAATATGGAAGAGGGTTAAGTGGTGAGCATACCGGTGAAGACAGAATGATATTTTGTTGAGCGAGTCGACGGAAAACAACTCTGGAACAAAGGTACATCGTGTGGGAATCTGCAGTGCGCGGGGTCGCGGTCGTCGGGATCAGTTTGGACGGCCTAGCGGGGTTCTCCGGCTGTGGTGACGGCTCTCTCTAGGTCTAGATGAGAAGAGGAGGGTCTGGGATGATTAGGTTTAGGGTTTTATAAATATAATATATATATATATATATATATATATATATATATATATATATATATATATAGGAATAGGAAAGAGAGAGAGAGAGAGAGAGTGTTTGGTTTAGGTCCGCGGGGGGGGGGGGGGGTCTGGGATGGAATATGGGCGCTGGTTGTGTGCTTTGCTAGGAATGTGGCGTTGGTGGAATTAAAGGGAAGGTGGTTGCTTTGGTTTGCTTAAGATTTGCTAACTTGCTTTGGTTATTAGTATAGTATTATTAGTAATAGTATTATTATTATTTTCTTTTCTTTTCCTTTTTCTTTTTAAAAATATATATATATATATATATATATATATATATATATATATATATATATATATATATACTCATAAGAAAGTTTATAGATTATATTAATGCACACCGTTAAGCTAGCAACTGCTCAAGGGATCTCCTACATGAAATAAATTTTAAAAATTTTCTGATGGTCCCATAAATCCTCTAAGTGCACCAACACCTAAAATAAAAATTATTAAAAATCTATTTCTCCTATTTAGCCACTAATTACTATAATTAAATTAATAATTAATAAAAAAAGGGTATATACGATTTTTAGGAAGGGGGTTTTACATTAATTAATCCCGATGGCCATTAAATTAAACCCGTGCCAAACCCCCAACACCCCCTCGCCATGCAAATCATCAACCGTATTTTTCTCCACAATTTTTGCGTCATTTTATGTGTTCGTATAATTTTTCGAATTTAAGGGGCTAAGTTGCAATTTATTAATTTTCGGTGCCCTCACCCCATTGGCCAAGACCAAATGGAGAGGTTAGAAATGTTGGCCAAATTGTACATTCCCCCCCCCCCCCCACTCTATTTCCACATGAAGAAATAATTCTTCTCATGAGTAATCCTATCCCTCCATTTTGAATAGGAGCATCTCCACCCTCCATCCAATGCACCCCTCCCTATAAAGCCATCACCTCACCCTCACATTAAACCAAGCAGGCCCTAATCCTAAGAAGCCTAGAAACCCCCCCCCCCCTCTCTCTCTCTCTCCTCACTCCTCCATATTTCTCTATGCAAGAAACTACCTCCCTCCATTCTTCTTCTTCTTCCTTTATTTCTTCTTGCTCCTAGAGACCCGACCGGCCACCGACCGACTCGGCTCCGGCCGTCGACCCCCACGGCGGCTCCACAACACCCGCGGTTGTGCGTCTTCCCTCCGCAGCTGTACTCCGACCGTCGGACTGTGCAGCTGTCTCCCCGCCGCCCGCTGTGCAGTTTCAGCCACAACCGCAGCACTGTGCAGCTGTCTCCCAGACCGGCCGGTGACCGACTTCCCCCCCCCTTGGCTGTGTTTCCCGACCGCCGACCGACAGTCTCTGCGACTACCACTCCGCGGCTGTCTCCCCCGCTCCGGCAGACTCTCCCCCGCTCCGGCAGACTCTTCCCCGACCGGCCATTGACCGACTCTCCCCGCCGGCCTGTGTTTCCCCCGCACTCCGGCGACTGTGCACGTCCGGCCTCCTCCCTGTCCATCTCCCTTCACCACCACCATTACACCTCCACCACTCGGCCACCCTCCATTGCCCACACCCCGTCGTCCGGCCAGCACCACCTCGCTCCAGCCACTTTGGTATACTACTCTCCCCTCTCTTGAATTGATTTACAAATTTTAATATTGTTTTAGTAGGGTGATAATTATATATATGGATGTGTGAAATGCTAGCTAGGGTTTTGGTTATATAATGTGGATATGTATGGCTAGTGTAGTGTGGTACTTGAAATATGTGATTGAGGTTTATATAGGTTAAGGTTAATGATGATTAATGTGAATATGGATTGAGGTTGTGTTTAATGAGGTTTAATATATTTTTAGTGCTTATGTAGTGTAGAGATCATGTAACTTGTGTTTTATGAGGTTAAGTTTGGATGTTGTACTTAGATAGAATTAGGGTGAATACAACTTGTGAGAAAAATGTTACGATATTGAGCATATGACGATGATTGGAGAGGATGATCAAGGACTTAGGGATTCGACTTGTGATAAGTTGAGGAGATGTATTTGTGAAAGGTGGATTGTAGATGAGGGTTATCTTCTACATGAAATATAATAATTTAATTAAGTTATGTATTCGAGGAGAATTGGGTTTTTGACCTCTAAATAAATAATCAGGATCAATAGTACATGATGGAAAATGTTAATTACGGAGAATTAAATCGAGAAAGTTGTACAGAGGACTAGTTGATTTACTATCGTACCAATAGTCAACTGTGGTCAACCCCCTAGTGTCTTGTCCCTGTGAGTCGTAGCTGAGACTGGGTTTAGGTGTAGATGTGTGTCACATCCCTGCTTGACATAGAATAGATTATTGATTCTAGTTTGTATCTCATCTCTAGGTACTGCGGGACCTGAGGACTTGGACGCGGTACCAGATCCCCGTCATCAGCAACCGCACGCAGGCAAGTGTACCTTGCCACCCTGTATTTTAGTTTACAGATATTTGTTGTTCTTTATGTACTTCGTGCGCATAATTTTGTTGACGTTCGATACTTCGCGTCCGGATCACAACCGAGTGCTGACATTCGACGTAACGTCTTAGAATAATTGCTAGATGCTTCATAGCACCTCAATGCACGTACCTGAGTACATCGATACCCCAGGACACACTTACATACTGTGATCGTGCTAGATTCCTGTATCCTGATACTGACATCATGACCAGAGACTGGGACGACCTTAGGGTCGCGTCTGTTGAGTTAATTATGTGTGTCGAGACTGTAGCTAGAGGTTCAGGTTCAGCGCACAATAGTTGACAGCTTAGGAAGGGGAAGACAGTTACTAGACGTTTGGGCTACTCTGCATGCGCTTATATATTTATGTAGTATTTTGTAGTAATTCCTGTATCTAGTGTAGTGGTATCACCCGTGTGACTCTTTGCCCGGAGCTGCGGTACATGTCGTGTGTTTCCGTGTCCGGAGCTACGATTTTATTTTAGAAAGCACACGCGTCGAACATTGTCTTTAAATTGTGTCTTACTTATTTGGTTATGATAGAGTACCCTGTCGTTGCACTTGTACTTTCTGTTACTTGACTTGTTGTATTTTGTACCTTGTTACGTCCCTCTGAGGACCTGGTTCCCTGCCAGTTTTGCAGCATAGGTGATTACGGAGCATTTGGAGTTGCTATTGGAGTTGCATGTCTTGCAGACATGGTACCAGGTACTCACATTATATCTATCGGCATTATGGTTATTTTATATTATTTATTTCATCTGCTGTTGTAGCCTAGTTTTTATAGACTCATACTTCTTCTCGAGTCTATTCGAGTTAGTGTGTTATTGGGCGGCCGACTCTAGCATATATAGCTCTTTCTTGTATACTGATGTACATTATGGATTGAGACATAGAGGATTACATTTATGGGATATCTAGATAGTGCCCTTTTATATTACAGCTTATACGTATTCGAGTCAGACCAGAGTCTGGTCGAATACATAGCTGGAGTATCACGTATTCCTGGTCCTACGTATTTTGGGACTGGGGCGTGACACCATGGGCTCAACGTCTAAATGCACAATGGGGGATGCGGTTCGAACAACGAGAACCTCCTACCGAGGACGAAGTCGTACAAGTCAATCTGGGCAACGAATCCTCCCCCAAACCTATCTTTATCAACAAGAGTCTGACTGATAATAAACAGGAATCCCTGCTACAGCTTATCAGGGAATACATTAATGTCTTTGCCTGGAGCTACGAAGATATGTCAGGACTAGACCCCCAAATTGTGGTCCACATGCTCAATATCTTGTCGAACATTAAGCCTGTCAAACAACAACAATGATGGTTTTGGCCGGACATCATGAATGCCATCGAAGCTGAAGTCAATAAACTGATAGCTAGTGGCTTCATCCACGAAGAACAACATCCAGATTGGGTAGCCAATATCGTGCACGTCGTCAAAAAGAACAGGAAGATCCGTATCTACATTGACTTCCGTGACCTTAATGCCGTGTGCCTTAAAGATAAATTCTCTCTTCTGATCAAGCACATAATGATCGACAACAATTGTGGGTTCGAGCACTTATCCTTCATGGACGAATTCTCGGGCTACAATCAGATCAATATATCTCCTGACGATCAGAAGTATACATCATTCCGAATGCCGATAGGAGTGTTCTGCTACACAGTCATGTCCTTCGGCTTGAAGAATACGGGTACCACATACCAGCGAGCGATGAGCACCATCTTTCGTGAGCATCTACGCAAGATGGTCAAATGTTACGTTAATGACATCTCCGTCAAAAGTTGTTCCAAAGGTGATCACCTCAGGGACTTGAAGACTGTGTTCGACCTCATGCGTACGCACCAGCTTAAGATAAACCCTACCAAATTCTTCATGGGAGTCTCCAGCGACAAATTCTTGGGCTTTATCATCACTTCCTGGGGTATTTACATAGACCCGGCAAAACTAAAGCAATCCTTGAGATGAACCCGCCAAAGAACCTACGGGAACTCCGCGGCCTTCAAGGAAGACTTGTATACTTCAGAAGGTTCATATCAAACCTCTCTGGGCATTGTCAGCCATTCACCCAGCTCATGAAGAAATGTGTCTCCTTTGTCTGGAACGAATAATGCATGCCAGCGCGCCTTCGACGACATCAAGGAATACCTATCAAACCCTCCAGTGCTGGTAGCCCCAGTCGTGGGAAAGCCTTTTCTGCTCTATGTGCATGTAATGGACCACTCCCTTGGTACCTTATTAGTCCAGAATAGTGATGCAGGCTATGAGCATGCCATATATTATCTTAGCCGGATGATGGTTAGCATGAAACACAGGTACACCCCCGTTGAGAATGAATGCCTTGCTCTTATATTCGCTATCCAGAAGATCTGGCAATATGTGGCTGGATAAACCATTCATGTAATCTCGTGAGTCAATCCTCTCAGAGTCCTTATTACCAAACCAGGGGTATTCAGTTCCCTCTTGGCTACCTGGACAATACTACTGTCTCCATATGACATGGTATTTGTTCCACAGAAAGCAGTCAAGGGTCAAGCACTGGCCTACTTCTTGGCGGCCCATCCGGTGCCAGAAACCAAGAAAACTCTATGACGAGATTCCAGACGAAGTTGCAGACTCCAACGCCGTGACAAACGCAGAAGCCATTTGGCGAATGTTCTTCGACGGTGCTTCGAGGACAGGGTGTAACGACCCATTCTGCTCAAGCGGACTACCGATTCAAACGACAAAATTGTAATACCCTGACCCACTTTGCTCAGCGAGAATACTCGTTTGAGGTAAAAAGGATTTCCAGACTTGGCTCAGGAGTTCCAGCTTAGGCTTTCAGAGGCTCGTTCGGAGTATCGTTCGACCGAGGCGAATTATCGCTAAGGTGGGTAGCTACGATGAACTTGTCTTTGCTTAGCCAACACTCTTAAAATATGGACGATACATGCTAGTCGCTAGGAGAATCACCCCCTGCATGCTAATAAGAATACAATGCACCTAGCTAAGAGAATAATCCTAACTTATATTGCTTGTGTTAGAACATGGAAATAAAATATTGCTTATAATCGGACCCTCGCATGCTCCCTTTGCCTTGTGCAATAAGACGACCCCGCTATACCTCGAGTAGAACAATATGTATATGCTCTTCGTAGTGCACTGTTTACTTGCTACACTACACGACCCTAGATTATGTCGCTCGGTAAGCCCCTTTACGGTTTTACTCCTTGGCTTACCTTCGGGCCCGAGCCAACGTGAATGCTTAAGTTTTCTTATGAGTGCAATGCTTGCATGCTTATATGTTAACATGTAATGTTGCCTCGACTCAATGTTTGCCACACGAAACTTATGCCAAAATCAAGTAACACCATCGCGTATCGTGCATGCATCTAGTGAGCCAGGAGACTATCAAATAGTTCTTCTGTGCAATTTAAACCTGCAAGTATCCGGGACCGTTAGGTCGCTAAGGCATTCCCCGCACCAGGGAAATGCATTAAGAAAAGTTGTTCATTGATCAAGAATCCTGTCAAGTTTACATCTGAATGATAATTATATCAAGTTTACATCTGAACAAGAATTATGTGAAAGCAAGTCAAGAATTACAGCTCATGGAGAAATTGCTCTGTTCAGAACAAAGAATCATGGATTATCATGTCAGGTTATGAATTTAGAAGACCAAGACTTGCATGTCACAGGACAGATTGTGCACGAGGGGATTACAGCATCCCGTTCTGCGGACGGTCACCGGGGCACTGGGGCCGATCCGGTCTAGACAAAACTATCGGTAGTCGTTTACGTCGAACGAAATGTGTGTGCAATGCCCCCTGTTCTTGCTTGCTCACAATTCTGACATGAGACTACACCGTCCAACTATGGCGTCGTGCCAGTGACTTCAGTTCATATAGATAAGTCATCCTCGCTTAGCGGCTACCCACGTGCGAGTCATTGCATCGCATCTAGTGAATCGAAACCACCTGAACGATCATGGATATAAGATACTTGTACATATGGACACTTTAACACCTTCTGTAACACCTGATGTTTCATGTAACTCGTGCACCCAAAACATAATCTCGCACTAAAATACTCGTATTTGTATATGCTATTATCCTGGATTTTATTATATGAATGCTTATGCTTGAATTAACTTGGTTTGCCTTGGACAGGGAAGGACAAATGGTAAGTTGGTAAGTCTCGCCATGTTTTCTCTTATGTCGCACGACGCACTGCCACACGAGTTAGGCTTTTCATATTGCCATGAAACTGATCCTAAGGCAAAACTAGAAAGATAACTAAATAGTTGGTGCACGAAACCTATTGAACGTGTTTGGATTTGTCGAACGGGCGAGTAGCCTCCCCACCAGTGCATTTATGTACTGATAACCCACCAGATTGTTTGCAGGGTGTGGGAGAACCTCGTTCGGTGTGGATGCCTCCTTCGTGCGTGCTAAGGCGTGGAGTTCACTCTGAAGCCTTAGAGCGTTGCGTCCGGAACTGAAGCACATATACAAGACATAATGTTGGAACATTTCCTATATAGCATTCCATAAATGTAGCCACTTGGCACGATTTTACTTTTTCATAGAGAGAGGCTTGAGCGATTTGTAATCTCGGCCTAGCGTCGCCTGTAACACTTATTCAATATCAATAAAGAGTTTCTTTACTCCTATACTTGTGTTATTCAATGCTTCCGCTATTGACGACTCAGTAAACTTGTTACCAATCGCCTATGCGTTTATAATTCTGCTGCACTCGAACAATCTGTGCGACTCTGTGGCTTAGACCTCTTACTGCCAGCATGAACCACGGCCTTGCACGGGCGCGACTTCAAGCTCATGCGGCATCACGCCCAGATGGGTCAAGCGATCGTCCCGCATGAGCGCTGGCACGATGATTCTCACCTAGTGGGGACGTCCGATTAGCCAGCGGGAGATCAGGGCGTGACAGATTGGTATCAGAGTTTGGCTATACGCCTTTGAACTTTATTTCGATTTTCTTAGTTTCGAAAGCTCGTTCGTGGGTTATGTGCACGCTCTCTCTCAATGTCCTAACAGAATATTCCAAACAATAAGTCTAAATACTTTTAAAAAGTATATGTGAATGATGTGATTGCTTGTACAAATTTATAATACGATGGCCTTTGTGCCGACCTGTGTTAAACCCTTTGGGAATAGACTCGTGCTAAAATCGTGACTTATGTGTAAATCTGAAATGCCTATACATGTTTACCCAACTGGTTAGTGTACGAAATAGAATATTGCCCAAACGGTTTGCTATGCACACAGCCTTTTGGCTAAGTCATGTTGAGTATCGCGTGCCAAGACCCTTTGGTACAAGCTAGTTACAACGAAATTGGAATATCGTTCAGGAATAAGACAAGTCAGACTTAGAATGCCAACCGATAGAAACATTTTCAGAATATCGCTTAGGCGAATACGGAGAATCATGCTCGAATTTTGGGACATAGTTCGAATGGTATTTCTTGTCGAAATATACAAATCGAATATGGATTTGATTGGATGACTCAAATCCGAGTGGTGTATGGATCATTTAGAAATGTCCAAACGGATTCATAGGTCTCGCGCGATAGTCGGATTGATCGATTGAAGAATGTCTTGAATAACTTATAAGGCTAATATCAAATTGGGCTTCATGAAAATGGAAATCAATATCTTGGTTAAAGAAACTTGTTGAAAACTTGGAGGATTGTACGAGCGATTTTGGATTGAATTAAACGAAAATAAACTTGAATACAACATCGCTCGAATAGAAGTTAGCCCGAGAAATAAATATTGTGGTTCGATGAAAGTGTAAGCGATAACAGATCTGGCTTGAAGTTTGGAAGAACGATCTTGAAATCAAGTTCGAACCGATAACATTCGAAATCAGTCCCAACGAGAACGATTATCCTGCGGGAGTGCCGACGTGGTAATTTTATATACGACGGGGATGATCGAAATTAAGGGAACATGTTCGGTGAGTATTTCAAACGAACTCGATGAATGGAATGTATCAAAATGAAATAGACTTGGGCTTGAATATTGAAACTTAGTTTTCTGAGGAATACTAGAAGTAGACTATGGATTTACCGAACGATAACATTGAAGTTGGATGATTTTACTAGACGAATTATAATCATTGCATGAACGGACATGACTTGGTGGATCAATATATATATATATATATATATATATATATATATATAAAACTTGGATGGTGCAAAGTAAAATTATAAGGTGTCTTGATCGTGCCGAAGAAAACCATATTGTTCAAACGTTCTTGCCTTGAGCGAGCGTAACTCTACGCTCATACATGCGTCACATCCGGATTAGGACGATTATCCAGCGGGAGCGTTGGCGTAGTGATCTCACGTCCAACGAGGGTAATTGAACTTGCGGGAGACCGGTGCGTGACAACTAATGGATCGTCTTGACTTTTGGTTCAACACGATAAGACGAATTTGAAAATGCAATTGATCAAAAATATTTCGAGGATAAGTTAGCCTAGAACCTGGAATAAAAATCACGCTTGATGATTTTGTGAACGGATACATGAATCAGGTTGGACGACTTGAAGTTATAAATAAAAGTTTAGAATTGAATCTTGGCTTGGTGGTCTAGACTTGGAATGGATATGGCTTCTATAGAATATATTTGAAGAGATAGACTATGCAAATCACTAGGCTCATCCTATAACTTGGATATGTCGTAGATTTTACTGAACGGACTCGAGCCCCTGTACAAACGGATGTGTTATTGTGTGTAGGAAAATCTATGCTCGATGTTTAGAAATCTAAGTGAAACGAGCTTGGGTAGATTACTCCGTGTAAATGAACAATGGTTTGACTCTAGGAATTGGGGCGATCATCGTGCGATAAATTTCCACGATGAATCGTGTGCTTGAACTTGTACCTATGACCTTGTGAGCTGACCTAGCAATTAGGCAGACGACCCTATGACGAGTGAATGAACCTGTGTGACCGACTTTAGCATATTGCTTGAACAAGCTATAGAACGGGGGCAGCAAGACTTAGAGTTAGACTTGGAACGATAACGTGTGCTATGTTTGACCTGAATGGATGGACGCTAGTCGGTTAATCGGATAGATCGTACTTAACGGTAGTACAAATACTTGATTTTGAGTTGAAATAGAAAATGATATGGAATTTGATTGACCCTGTCGGAGTATCCTTGTGAATCATAAAATGAGAACCCTTGAGATTTTCGTAAGTAGCTTGTCCGATTTTACTATCTCTAAGTTTGGTTGAATGCATATGTTTGAGAGACGCCTTGAACGTGTGCACAATCCAAGACTTAATAAGATGTGAAACTCGAGTGCTGAGACTTCGCTATTGCCGAGTTGGTTGACATGCATATGTTTGAGGGGTACTTCGAATATGTGCATAATCCAGACCTGCGGTATGCTGATCTCTTATGCTAGTGCAAGTGAATAACCGCATGAACAAGTATAACGACTTGTATAAGTTTGCCTCAGCCCTAAATCATTTTTCATGATGCATTATAATGTACCCCGCATTAAGCAATATGTCCCGCGCTAAGGCACAAATGAGACCGATCAACATAATACATGCGACACGGCGTAATGAACGAGTAGGAGATCCGTTCAAACAAATTCAAATCTAATGGTACTGATTGCTACGCTTGGGATAGATTCGATAGTGCGATAGAACGGCCTATGCTTAGGAAGTCTCGAGGACGAGACTTTTTCTGAGTGGTGTATAATATAACTGCCAATTCAAACGGCAAAAGTGCAACGCCCCGAACCGCTTTGCTCAGCGAGAATACTCGTTTGAGGCAGAAATAATTTCCAAACTTGGCTCTTCAGGAGTTTCGGCTTAGGCTTTTAGAGACTCGCTCGGAGTATCGCTCGACCGAGGCGAATCATCACTAAGGTGGGTGGCTACGATGAACTTGTCTTTGCTTAGCCAGCAAACTTAGAATATGGACGATACATGCTAGTCACTAGGTGAATCACCCCCTACATGCTAATAAGAATACAACGCACATAGCTAAGGGAATAATCCTAACTTGTATTGCTTGTATTAGAACATAGAAATAAAATATTGCTTATAATCGGACCCTCGTATGCTCCCTTTGCCTTGTGCAATAAGACGATCCCGCTATGCCTCGAGTAGAATAATATGTATATGCTCTTCGTAGTGCACTGTTTACTTGCTACACTACACGACCCTAGATTATGTCGCTCGGTAAGCCCCTTTACGGTTTCACTCCTTGGCTTACCTTCGGGCCCGAGCCAACATGAATGATTAAGTTTTCTTATTAGTGCAATGCTTGCATGCTTATATGGTTAACTTGTAATGTTGCCTCGACTCAATGTTTGCCACACGAAACTTATGCCAAAATCAAGTAACACCATCGCGTATCGTGCATGCATCTAGTGAGCCAGGGGACTATCAAATAGTTCTTCTGTGTAATATAAACCTGCAAGTATCCGGGACCGTTAGGTCGCTAAGGCATTCTCCGTACCATGGGAATGCATCAAGACAAGTTGTTCATTGATCAAGAATCCTGTCAAGTTTACATCTGAATGATAATCATATCAAGTTTACATCTGAACGAGAACCATGTGAAAGCAAGTCAAGAATTATGGCTCGTGGAGCAATTGCTCGGTTCAGAACAAAGAATCTTGGATTATCATGTCAGGTTATGAATTTGGAAGACCAAGACTTGCATGTGACAGGACAACTCTTGCACAAGGGGATTACAACATCCCATTCCGCGAACGATCGCCGGGGTACTGGGGCCGATCCGGTCTAGACAGAACTATCGGTAGTCGTTTGCGTTGAGCAGAATATGTGTGCAATGCCCCTTGTTCTTGCTTGCTCACCATTCTAACATGAGACTACACCGTCCAACTATGGTGCCGTGCCAGTGACTTCAGTTCATATAGATAAGTCATCCTCGCTTAGCGGCCACCCGCGTGCGAGTTATTGTATCGTATCTAGTGAATCGGAATCACCTAAACGATCATGGATATAAGATACTTGTACATATGGATACTTCAACAGCTTCTGCAATACCTGATGTTTCATGTAACTCGTGCACCCAAAACATAATCTCGCACTAAAATACTCGTGTTTGCATATGCTATTGCCCCGAATTTTATTATATGAATGCTTGTGCTTGAATTAACTTGGTTTGCCTTGGACAGGAAAGGACAAATGGTGAGTTGGTAAGTCTCGTCGTGTTTTCTCTTATGTCACACGATGCACTGCCACACGAGTTAGGCTTTTTATATTGCCATGAAACTGATCCTAAGGCAAAACTAGAAAGATAACTAAATAGTTGGTGCACAGAACATATTAAATGTGTTTGGATTTGTCGAGCGGGCGAGTAGCCTCCCCACCAGTGCATTCATGTACTAATAACCCACCTGCAGGGTGCGGGAGAACCTCGTTCGGTGTGGATGCCTCCTTCGTACGTGTTAAGGTGTGGAGTTTACTCTGAAG
Organism: Iris macrosiphon; assembly: GCA_036927795.1. Classification (NCBI taxonomy): domain Eukaryota; kingdom Viridiplantae; phylum Streptophyta; class Magnoliopsida; order Asparagales; family Iridaceae; genus Iris; species Iris macrosiphon. The sequence continues at coordinate 148,707,856 of JAYESA010000008.1, forward strand.
CCTTGAAGCATTGCGTCCGGAATTGAAGCACATATACAAGATATAATATTGGAACATCGCCTATGTATCATTCCATAAATGTAGCCACTTGGCATGCTTTTACTGTTTCAGAGAGAGAGGCTTGAGCGATTTGTAATCTCGGCCTAGCGCCGCCTGTAATACTTATTCAATATCAATAAAGAGTTGCTTTACTCCTATACTTGTGTTATTCAATGCTTCAACTATTGACAACTCAGTGAACTTGTGACCAATCTCCTATGCGTTTATAATTTTGCTACACTCGGACAATCTATGCGACTCTGTGGCTTAGACCTCTTACCGCCAGCATGAACCATGACCTTGCACGGGCACGGCTCCACGCTCGTGCGACATCACGCCCAGATAGGTCAAGCGATCATCCCACGGGAGCGCTGGCGCGGTAATTCTCGCCTAGAGGGGATGATCGATTAGCCTGCGGAAGATCGGGGGGTGACACGGGGCCCAAAGGCAACATCGTCGCGGGAGTCGGGATAGTGTTGATCTCTCCATATGATCTGGTTATCAACCGTGCCTACTCCCTCATTGAGCCATGCTGCAACAATGTGGTAGAGTATAACGCTCTCATCATTGGATTTCAACTCACTAAACGATTGAGAGTTGACAACCTGGAAGCCTATGGCGATTCTAAATTAATAATCATCCAAGTCCGGGGTGAGTAAGAAGTCCGGCACGAAGAACTGATTTCTTACCACCAAGCTGTGCTTGGCATCATCTCGACCTTCGAGGGATTCTTCATTGAGCACGTTCCTCGGCTGCAAAACATCGAGGTGGACACCCTAGCCGGACTTACAGCCTCTCTAGTTGTCCCAGCCAATACCCATGAACTGATCACCGTGGTCGGTCAGGAGCTGGTTTTCCCGAAGAACAACCTCTCCCGTACACCGGAGCTACTCAGTAGAGATGTGAGCACCCTGGTTTTTATATAGGGTTAGTTTGATAATTAAATATTTTTATTTATTTATTTTATTAATTCAAATATGGTATTAAGGAAAAAATAGAAATTTTGATATAATATCCATTTATATCTAGTATATATATTTTGGACTAATATAATTTTGGTGTAAAAATTAGTTGATAAAGAACTACAAAATTTCTACAATTAATCCTATGTGTTAATCTATTTTTAGGTTTTTTTCCTTTATATATTAAGAAAATAAAATAAAACAAAACAAAACAAAATACATATATGTACTGACCTAACCCATCTACCCGCTAACCCACCTATCTACCCGCGACCTCGAGTCTACTTACGAAAATGGGACTTACACCCTATATATATATATATATATATATATATATATATATATATATATATATATATATATATATATATATATATATATCAATATCTTCCGCTAAACCGTAACCCTAATTCGAACGCCACCCCCGCTACCATCACGACCGCACCACCCGTCGACGTCGACGACTGCACCACCGCCGCAACCCGACCGCACCCGCGAGTAAGCGCGACAGCAGCAGCAACGGTCATTTTGTTAGCCCCACTTTGAGGTACGTGTACGCCCTCCTCGCTCAAGTATTTTATGAGCTTTTTGTCCATATGCATTCACAACATGAAGGTCATCAAACTCCTTCAAGAAGTTTGATTTTAAATTATATATATTAGAAGAAATTCGAACCAAAAGTTGATCCAAAAATCTGTGTTTTGAACAATTTTGAAACTGTCCAAACACCCATGTTTTGAGAGCAATAACTCCCAAAACATGATGCTGAACTGAGTAATTCTTTTTCCTATGTGAAGACAACATAGCCGAGTTTTAATCCTTAAAATACTTTATATTATTTTGATTTATTCTGTGATTAATTTAACGTTGAAATCTGTCAAAAAAACTTGTTTTCGGGAAACCCAAATTTCTCGATACGGGAGGCGTCCTGCTAAACGAGGCCACGTCGTCGTATACGGATTACACTGAATGGTGCATAACGTAAACGCGGACATGCGAATTTTCGTGAAACTTGATTCGGACATGTATGTACACCGAAATCAACGCGTATCCGTTAAAAAATATCGTATCGGACTTTTCTGATACATTGCCATAACTTCGTAGATGCTTGTCGTTTCACAAAAAAACTTATGCCATTGGATTCGTAGCATTACGCTGGTCCTGTGACTCAAGTTTGGTTCGATTCTGAGAATGTCGAAGAAATGCCGTTTCGTGGGCCCCATTGTTCCACTTGACGGACGATTTCGTGATCGACACATCGAAATCTCGTTCTGGATATTTTGTTGGGTTCGTATCATTGCTCTGTACTCGTAGACACTAAGTTTGACAAATTTGGAGAACTTTGTCTCCGACATATTTTTGGTGCAAAGTGGGCCACATGTGGACCCTGCTTTGACCAAAAACTGTCAATTTTGTCCCTGTGGCCAAATTGAACTTATGGCCAGTCAATCCTAGCTATTTCATATATTCTGAAAATATTGTTGGTGTTTGTTTCAGCATCCGGAGGTGTACGTGCCGATTCCACTTTACCAGGAGCAGTTAACGGAGTTCAGGACCCAGGCAAGTATTCCTTGCCAAACTTGCAGTAGATTATGTTTTATTATTTGCTTGAGTTTACTATCATATATATATATTCTTGTGATTTACCTGTTCAACCTAGGACCGTGAGACATTGTTTAACGTCCGAAAAAGATTCGGATGTCGACGCCGTACGCGGAGTCGAATAACGTCACTTAGAGAGTTGATACCACGATCCCATTTTCGTGCTTGTTCTACCAGCACGACAGACCATAGGACACCTGACACTAATTACATGAGACAAAGTTTATCTTAATGTATTTCTTGGTACTAGGACTCTGTGTAGGACTATAGGCTTCATGGAGTTACAGTCATACTTATATATGCTTGTTCTTATGACTCATGGTGAAAGATAGAGGTCTTGGCCCTGCGTGTTACTCTGTGATACGTGAGGTTACATTGGGTAAGAAGAGACACACGATACTACAGGTTAATTATGTTTATATATATATATATATATATATATATATATATATATATATATATATATATATATATATATATATATATATATATATATACTATGTTACTGGAGGTGCTTGAGTCTCTGTACCAGAGCTTGGCATATTTACTGGCCCTACAAAATACTACTTGCCGCTATGGGTTCTTCGACACAGAGCCTGTAGTGGTCTCATCCTGAGTACGAGTGATGCTCTCATTTGCATTTTACTTAGCTGGATACGTAGCTTACCCTTGAGGATCTATTTTTACTACTGTATTTCCTTTGGCTTGAGTGTTTATTGTACCTTGCTAAGTCTCATGAGGATCTGGATCTGGATTATGTCCCCAGGTATAGGCGAGGAGAGTTATCCAGAGGTTTACTTGGAGACATACATGATTCAGAGGACAAGGTTGTTCTGCAGGACTTCTCTTGAGCACACAGTATTATTTTTATTTATTATGCTTAGTGTCCTTAGATATTTGGACTTGTAGTGACATCTGGATATTTGTACTTGGATTTATTAATTATTTCATTTTGATGACGGGTTGTTCCCCGCGATACTGTTGCTTGGTTGGACAGATCATTTTATATTTATTGTGACTGGACTATCTCTTTGGGATCTTGATTCTTATTGTGGATGAGATTAGATATGTAAACTGTGACATGTGTTACTTATGTATATTACAGCTTAAGTGCACTCTAACGGATCCATTAAATTGGATTTGTCCATTAGAGTTGTGCTGCTAGCCATTGCCATATGTCTAGTTCCTTGATATTTTGGGACTGGACGTGACAAGAGATGGACACTGATGTAACCACCCTAATTTTTAGAATTAAAATTTTAAATTTATTAATACTGGTATTCTGAAATTATTGTGATTAAAATTTTATTTATTTATTATTTTTAGCTAATTATAATATATAATATTCATGAATTTATAATTATGTGTATTTATTTAATTATTAATATTGTACAAAAAATATATTTTTGGATGTACAACTATTATTAGTGTATTATATATATTTTTGGAATCTATTGAGATCTAAAACTATTTTTAGTGGCTATATATATATATATATATATATATATATATATATATATATATATATATATATATATATATATATAGAGAGAGAGAGAGAGAGAGAGAGATTAAATAAATAGAAATAAACCCTAAAACCTAAACCCATTAACCCTAACCCTACCCATTAGCTAACCCAAACCCACTAACACTCCCCCCCTCCCGCGTACAGGAACCTCTCCCTGGCTCTCTCCCTATATATATATATATGTATGTATATATATATATATATATATACAACCAACCTTAAACCCTAACCATCACCCACGCCTCCACCACCCGCCGACGCCGCCCGCACCGCCGACCGCCTTCGACACCGCTGCGCCGTCGTGCCACCCACAGCTGCGCCGACCACCGCCCGCACCGCCAGCCACATGCGTGCAGCAACGCACAGTCGTGCGACCCCCTTCGCGCGCAGCCTCCGCCCTCCTCGCTCATCTGGTTTGTGTTCCGTCTTCGCTGGTATGTTCACAACCTAACACTCTAGGATTACCTTTAAGTGGAACGAATTTAGGAACCATGGTTTATCGAAAAATTGACCGAAAGTTGGCCGAAAAACTGTTCAAAAATAGTTCAGAATTCAGTCCAAGTACCCATGTTCATGCCCAATTTTCTACCAACTCGTTAATTATTTTCAAAATATAATTGAAGAAACTTCTTCACAATATAACCAAGATTTTTACCGTTCTTTTAGTTTTTATTAGTTTTTTTAATGGTTAAATTATTCTTGTTCCAAAACGACAAAAAACTTATTTTTAAAATACCCAAAATCTCGCGATACGGGATGCGTCCTGCCAAACGAGGCGACTTCATCGTATACGAGTAGCATCAAAAGACGCGTAACATAAATACGGACTTGTAGACTTTCGCAAAACTTGATTTGGTTGTGCATGCACACCGGAATCAATACGTATCCGTCGAAAAGTACCGTATAGGCATGTTCTGACACTCGTCCTAATTTTGTGTGTGCTTATCATTTCACAACAAAACTTGCGCTATCGGATTCGCAGCGTTACGCTGGTCCTGTGACCCAAGTTTGGTTCGATTCTGAGAACGTTGACGAAACATCATTTTGTGGGCCCCACGGTTCCACATAACGGACGATTTCATAATCGGCTCATCGGAATCCAGTTCTGGATGTTTCGTTAAGTTCGTATCATTATTCTGGACTCGTAGACACTGAGTGGGACAAATTTGGAGAACTTTATCTTTGGCACATTTTATGATACAAAGTGGACCACATGTGGATCCCGCTTTGACCCAAAACTGTCAATTTTGCCCCTGTATCTAAATTGGATTTATGGGTAGTCAATCCTAGATATTTCTAGTATTATAAGAATATTGGTGATGTTTGTTTCAGCATCCGGAGGTGTACGTGCAGATTCTACTTTCCCAGGAGCAGTTGACGAAGTTCAGAACCCAGACAAGTGTACCTTGCCATGATGTATCACAGTTCCTTGCCTTTATTATCTTATTTAGTTATTATAGTTATTTGATACGTGTGATGTGTGTGTTTACCCTAGGATCGTGAGACATTTCTTAGCGTCCGAACAAGATTCGGGTGTCGACGTCGTACGCGGAGTCGAGTAACGTCACTTAGAGAGTTGATTCCACGATCCTATTTTTACGTGCTTGCTTTACCAAGTACGCCATACCCTAGGACACTTGACACTATTTCATGTGACAGAATCTTTCTTGATTTATTAATGGTGATTCTGTATAGGCTTACAGGATTCGTGATATGAGACTTGCATATTATATGGATATTATTATGACTCGTTGCACTAGCTAGAGGTCATGATCTTGCGTGTTATGGACATGAGACATTGTGGACATGAAATGTGAGATTACATTGGGTGGGGAGAGACACACCATACTACAGGCTGATTATTGATATATATACTATACTACTCGAGGTGTTGTGGCACATATACTGGAGTCGTGATACTACTATAGGTGCCTTAGACTTTGTCTCAGATCTTTGGCAGCTATACTGGAGTCTTGATACTACTTGCTGCTATGGGCTCCCCGATACAGAGCTTGTAGTAGTTTCAACCTGAGTACGAGTGATGCTCTCACATGCATATCACATAGATGGTTACAATAGTTTATCTTTGAGTATGTGGCATTATACTGTTTTACTTTTGGCATGTTGTTTCATGTACCTTGTTACGTCCCTCTGAGGACCTGGTCCCCAGCCAGTTTTTGCAGCATAGACAGTTATGGAGCCTTTGGAGTTGCTGATGGAGTTGTTTGTCTTGCAGGCATTGGTACCAGGTACTTATATCATTTCTACCGGAGTTATGGTTATTTATGCATATTGTTTATTCATCTGCTGATGTAGCCTAGTTTTATAGACTCATATTTATTTCTCGAGTCTATTCGAGTTTGTGTGTTACTGGACGGCCGACTTTAGCACATGTAGCTCATTCTTGTGTATTTTGTTCATTGTGGATTGAGGCATAGATATTTATATTTACTTGATTATTTAGACAGTGATCATTATAATACAACTTATACGTATTCGGGTCGGACCAGAGTCTGGTCGAATGTGTAGCTGGCATGTTACGTATTCCTAGTCCTACGTATTTTAGGACTGGGGCGTGACAACTGACTCTCAAGACTGGAGACTTTTATTTATCGACTACGCATTCTATGGAATTTTACCCGAGAATCCAAAGGAGACCACTTCCATCAGGAGATGTTTCCTCAGATTCTACTACGATACGGCTACTAAAATATTGTATCGCCGCTCATACGATGGTTTTCTGCTACGATGTCTATCGAATGCAGAAGCCAAACAAGCGCTACGGGAAGCCCATGATGGCGTATGCGGTGCCCATCAACCCGGTCCAAAGCTGCAGGACCATCTTCGGCGTTTGGGCTACTATTGGCCCACAATGGTAGCAGATGTCGTCGACTATGTAAGGAAGTGCCAAGCATGCCAAATTCATGCAGACTTCATCCACCAAACCTCGAAGTTCCTACAACTGACTGTTACTTCCTGGCCGTTCGAAGCCTAGGGTATGGACATCATTGGACCAATTAGTCCACCTTCATCCAAGGGACATTGGTTCATACTCGCCATCACCGACTACTTCTCAAAGTGTACGAAATCAGTACCACTCGTGGAAGTCAAGATGTCCAACGTGATCAGCTTCGTCAAGCATCACGTCATATACCGCTTCGGCTTGCCACGAAGGATCATCCATGATAATGGTCCATGTTTGCAAGTCATGCATTCTACCGGTTCTGTGACAAAAATCGAATTCAGAATATAGCGTCGACTGCCTATAACCCAGCGGCAAATGGTTTGACAGGAGCCTTCAACAAGACCATCATAAAGCTTCTTAAAAAGTTTGTATCTTCCAATAAACGTGACTGGAACGAGAAGTTTGGTGAATGCTCCTGGGCCTACCGTACTACTGTCCGGACAGCTACTAGTAATACGCATTTCTATCTCATGTACAGAAGCAAAGCGGTCCTCCCGCTCGAAATCCAAATTCCTTCACTCCGAGTGTCTCTTTCCAACCAATTAACCATCGACGACAATCACAGTCGACGTCTACAAGAGTTAGAAGCACTTGACGAGAAACGTCTCTTAGCTCAACAGCACATTGGGCTATACCAAGTGCGTCTCTCTGGAGCCTTCAATAAATGGGTGAAGAAGAGAACCTACCAAGTGGGTGATCTCGTCCTGACCGTAAGGAGGCCGATGGTTATGACCCACAAAATGATCGATAAATTCTAACCCAAATGGGAAGGCCCGTTCGTCGTAGAATCAATATACTCCAACGGCGCCTACCGGCTCGCCAAACCCAACGATGACTTGCTTATGATGCCTATCAATGGCAAGTTGCTAAAAAATTACTACGTCTAAACTTGACTGGTACTCCCCTTGTCACCAGTCGGGCAATTAAGATGTACATGTCTACACTCTTGGTTCTTCATCCCCAGCAAGTACCTATGTACAACATTTTTCCCTTCTTTATAAATCTCTGTAAAAGCCATTATCTATATCCAGGATTCCTGGATACGCAACGGATGATGGACCCTCAAAGTCTCCCCAGCGGAGCGGTCCTCAGGTACACCTGCACACTCTCGTAGTGATCACTCAATCCAATCTCTTTAGACGCTAGCCATATTTATATTACCTCTGAGCTATCGTCCCACAAATCTCCCCAGCAGATCAACCCTCAGGTCTAACTTTATCTCGGATAGACCACACTCAGCAAATCACTCATCAGCGAGTTGCTCGGATATTAGCTCGCGTCCATATTACCTCTGAACTACTGTCATAACATTTCTTTCCGACCGAGTTTGCCATGTTCATATTATCTCTGAGCAAACCTCCCGGGTCTTGGCTATCGATCATCACGTCCATATTACCTCTTATATCGGTTGTCATTTTCACTTATCATCAGTACTCACCATGATACGCCAACGGTGCTAAGTTCACAAAAACTGTCACGTCCATATCATCTCTGGCAGGGCTTATCTCAAACCTATTACTTGCACTCAAAATGCACAAAAAAGTAATGGGTCCACAAAATCTATCACATCCACATTACCTCTTATAGGGATTATTTTCGAACTTATTACTTGCACTCTAGTACACAAGAAGTAGTAAGTCCACCAAAGGTCCCCAGTGGGATGTCCTCAACGGAAGCAAACAGCTACGTCCATATTACCTCTGGCTCACTTTCTTTTCCTTAAAAATGTCGAGATCATACCTAACCTCTCGGTATGACTACTGATCAGCTCACGTTTACGTCAACCCGGAGCTATCGTCCTCACGTCCTCCTCTGAGAGTTTGCCATGTTCATGTGACCTCTGAGTAAACCTCTCCCTACGACTATCATCAGACGTCATCTCAACTTATCACCCATGCTTAAATTTAGGTACGCCAGCAGTGTTAAGTCCACAAAATATTCCATGTCCATATCACCTCTGGCAAGGTCCATTTCGAACTTATTACTTGCACTCCCGTGCGCAAGAAGTAATGTCCCCCAAATATTCGCTAGCAGGATGTCCCTAAAGGACTACGGTGTTAAGCTACGTCCATATTTCCTCTATCATAGTGCCCAAAGTTCGTAACATACAACACGACAAATGTAGGAAGAAGTTCCGAAAAAGAGAAACTTGTATTCAAGATCATGAGTACATATGATATAAATCCGTTACATTTCAAGGGTTTTTATTAATATTCAAGGTCTTGAGTACACATGATGGTAATCCCTTTTAAGGGTTCCATGAGTTCTCGTCGATAAAAAACATCTTCCATTAAAAGGCGCCCCCATATTTTTCCTGCTACGGACACAAGTGGGCCCAACAGCAGAGCTCAATGCTTTCTGGTTCACCACTCCATAATGCAAACCCCAGTATATGGAAGAGAATCCATATTGATGGATAGCAAGGGAAGAGAATGAGCAAACACTCTACAACCAGGCGGGAAGACCGATGACAGGAATGACAATTAATCCAAATCCTGTCATTGATGCCACAAGCCCCCAGCCGGTAGCAAGACGCATAAAGGGGAGAAATGCAGCTAGCACACTGCATGAACAAGGACAACTCAGCGCGGGACGCAGGATGTTCATCCTCGTCTCCTGGATCAATCCTTGTTGAACTGTCCTCGTCTCCTGGATCGGTTCTCGACGAACAGTCCTCGTCTCCTGGATTAGTTCTTGACGAGGAACTGCCACACAAGGGTGACATTCTTTTCAAATGACGAGTGTTATGATATTCTTCCAGGCTCCATCATGAGCAGCACGAGCGAGGACAAAATATATAAAAAGAAGACATGCATCAGTCTCAGTGAAGATCGCATAAAGGCACAACAGTCGCATACGGCTATTTTGGCTGCAGCGACGCACGGTCGAGGCTGCATGCACAAGCAAGAGGAGATCTCATCCATGCGGCCAAGCCAGAGATAAGCTCTACATGCATGAAGCAGACGACCCCCCACCCATGCGGCCACGCCAAAGCTTGACACGCATGTTACAGAGGACTGCTCGTGTCACGCCCCAGTCCCAAAATACGTAGGACTAAGAATACGTAACACGCCCAACCGTATGTATATGAACTCCAATATATGTAAACCATATACACACGTATGCTGTACATGAATATCCAATCCACCGGTGGTAATATATTGTCACAACAAGTCACACATAATCTATATCTCATCCACAACACAAATAATAAGTAGGAATAAAGAGCTGAATAATAATTGAATATCAAAGACGAGTATCAAATTTGATAGTCGGTGGAGACAAATCTACTACAAAATGACTATACTGAAGTAGCAACAAAATCTCTAAGAGAGAGGCAATAGATCAAAGATACTCTGAGGGTAAGACCTCCTCAGTCAGGTAAGTAGCGTCAGGTCCAGGACCGTACTCCCGCGGATACTCCTGCTCGTCTATATCTGGAAAGGGACCAGGTTCTCAGAGGGACGTAACAAGATACATAATAACATGCCAATAAGTACTAAAAAATAAACATCCAATGGGTCGCCTAACCTTCTAAGTGAATGCAGTTTGAGAACAACCTTCCACCAAGTGGGCTATCTGGCTAAAAATGTGGGATTGGCGTGACTCTCTCGGAGAATCAGGGGTCTCAAAGCATGTCGTCTTTTGAACGGCAGAGGCCGCCAATTGTAAATGGGGTTATCACCGCCCGTATCTCCAGTGGAGCTTCTGGATTACAGAAGAAAAAAGTGCAAAGGAGCCCAAATGCCTTACTTGTTGTTCTCCCCACCCCATGCTCTAAACATGTCATATACATGACACGATAATACCTCTAGTAACTGCCAGGTCTACTAGCATATAAAGTTTCTATTGGCAGTTATCCCTATCTGTCGCACGACCTATACATACCAGTGGCCAGCCTAGTACGCAAGTCCGTGTCCTACATGTGACTCACACTCGTGTAAGAATAGTGTCATGGCCAATGAAACATAAATGCCTCATAATAATAGGGTGGTCTCATAAAGTAGGTCCAATGCATATACATAAATAAAAACAGGATACGACGACACCGTCGTTGCACCCAAGTTTCCTTGGACGCACAATTTATATAGCAGTTAAAATAAATAAACTAAATAAGCAAAAATAAATTATGCATGTTTCATATGGAATGTAAATATTATTAGTACAGTGGCAAGGTATACTTGCCGAGCAAGACTTCGGTATAGTGCAAGTGTCCAATACTGTGTTAAGTTTGGTATAAGAAGAATTATAGTTAGGATTTGGGAGAGTTTGCAATATATATAGAGATGAGAGGCGGTGGAAATAATTTAGTGGTCTTAAAAGCCATTGTCGCTGTTGTTTCTTTCTTTCTTTGTTTGTTTATTTTTGGGTTCGGTTGGGGAGAGTTTAGTAATACTAGAGTTAAGAAGCGGTGGAATGGGAAGGCTCACACGCACGGAGAAGGGAAAGCAAAGTTGTTTTTTGCTACTGCTGTTGTTGATATTTCCTTCTCCTAATGGGTCCGGGTTCAAGCGGGTAGTGGGTTTGGATTTGATATCCAATAGGAATGTATTTATATGTATATATATATACACATGGAAAATTCTAAAAATTATATTGGTGCATACGGTTAAGCTAGCAACTGTCCAAAGGGTCTTCTACATGAAATAAATTAAAAAAAAATTATAATGGCTCCATAAATCCCCTAAATGTACAAATACCTCAAAATAAAAATATATCTCCTCTATTTAGCTCATAACTATTATAAATAAATAATTAATACGGTTTTTAGAATTAGGGATTTTATATTCTACCCAACTTATAAAAATTTTGTCCTCGAAATTAAAACTAAGCCATGGTAGAAAGTCAAGAATGGTAGGAGATATAAATTAACAAAGTAAATTTATACCTTGGTCTGCGAATAGGTTAGGAAAACGTTGGCGCATGTCGTCCTCGCGCTCCCAAGTAGATTCTCCTGGCGCGCCATGCTTACATGCCACGCGGACTAAGGGAATAGACTGGTTCCTCAATACTTTCTCTCGACGATCAAGGATTCCCACGGGTTGCTCTTAATATGACAAGCTCGGCCCAATGGTGATCTCCGAATGGTCTAGAACATGACTGATGTCTGCCATATATCGTCTGAGCTGTGACACATGAAATACGTCATGTACTCCCTCAAGTGAAGGTGGTAGTGCAAGTCGATACGCCACTTCTCCCACTCTCTCTAGCACGTCAAATGGTCCAATATACCTTGGACTTAACTTGTCGCGCCCTTTGAATCGAATGGTGCCTCTAGTAGGTGATATTTTTAAGAAGACATGATCGCCCTCTTTAAACTCCAAGGGACGACGATGAAGTTCTGCCCATTGTTTCTGCCTGTCTTGCGCTGCTTGCAAGTGTCCTTGTATCTTCTTAACTGTCTCAACGGTGTTGACCACTAACTCTGGTCCCAAAATCTGACATTCTCCCACGTCACTCCAACATACAGGAGACCTACACTTTCTTCCATATAATGCTTCAAACGGAGCCATCTGGATGCTTGCCTGATAGCTATTGTTGTAAAAAAACTCCACAAGATGTAGGTGGTCCTCCCATGATCCTCCAAAGTCTAATATACAAGCCCTCAACATATCCTCCAATGTCTGAATAGTACGTTCTGACTGCCCATCTGTCCGCGGGTGATAAGATGTACTGAACTTCAGATGAGTTCCAAGACTCTCTTGCATGCTCCTCCAAAAGTGTGATGAAAAGCGCGAATCTCTGTCTGATACAATACTGACTGGTACGCCATACAATCTCACGATCTGCCTTATATATAAGTCAGCCAAAGCTTCTGTAGATTGGCCAACTCTAAAAGGCAAGAAATGGGCTGATTTGGTGAGTCGGTCCACTATTACCCATACTGCATCCCTTCCACTTAGACTCTTGGGAAAACCTGTGACGAAGTCCATAGTGATGTGCTCCCACTTCCACTCTGGAATCGGGAGTGGTTGCAATAATCCTGCTGTTCTCTGGTGCTCTGCCTTTTCTTGCTGACATACCAAACATTTAGCTACAAAGCGAGCTATTTCTCTTTTCATTCCATGCCACCAAAAGTGCTGTCATAAATCATGATACATCTTGGTGCCTCCAGGATGAATAGAATATATCGAACTATGAGCTTCTGTCATCAACTCCTGTCGAATCTCTCTATTGGGAACATATAGACGATCGCCACATCGTAATGTCCCGTCATTATGAATGTGTAGTCCTGTCTGCTCTCCGGCATCTGTCCTTTCCTTTAATCTTCTGAATCTGGAGTCTGTAGGAAATGCTGCCTTAATTCTCTCTATAAGTGATGATTGTACTTGCAAGTTGGCTAGTGTCCCATCTGTTCTGGGTAATATCACTTCAATGCCAAGACCTTGCAAGTCCCTCAATAATTCCCTCTGTGCTGTCAGGAAATAAGCTGCTAGCTTCCGGCTTAATACGTCTGCTACAACGTTAGCCTTGCCTGGGTGATAATGTAGCTCTATCTCGAAATCTTTTATCAACTCGAGCCATCGACGTTGCCTCATAATTAACTCCTTTTGTATGAAGACATACTTGAGACTTTTGTGGTCTGTATAGATTTCCACTTGTTTCCCATATAAGTAATGTCTCTATAGCTTCAGAGCAAATACAACGACTGCAAGTTCCAAGTCATGAGTTGGATAATTCTTCTTATGTACTCGTAACTGTTTAGTTGCGTATGCAATTACTTTGCCATGCTGCATCAATACGCATCCCAAGCCTTTCCCTGATGCGTCACTGTAGATCACATATCCTCCTGATCCTGATGGAATAGTCAATACTGGTGCTGAAGTCAGTCGCTTCTTCAATTCCTCGAAAGCGGCTTGACACTCGTTGGTCCATATAAACTTTTGATCTTTGCAAGTCAATCGAGTCATAGGTATTGTTATCCTTGAGAAGTTTTCCACGAACCGTCGATAATATCCCGCAAGTCCAAGGAAACTTCTCACCTCCGCTGCTGATTTAGGAACAGGCCATGTCTCGACTGTCGAGATCTTTTCTGGATCAATAGAAATACCATCTCCTGTAATAACATGTCAAAGAAATAAGACTCTGTCCAAGAAGAACTCACATTTACTGAGCTTTGTATATAACTGCTCTCTCCTCAAGGTCTCTAGAATAATCCGTAGGTGTTTCTCGTGCTCCTCGTGGATCTTTGAATAGATAAGTATATCATCTATGAAGACGACCACGAACTGGTCCAAATACTGATGGAAAACTCGATTCATTAAGTCCATAAAGATAGCTGGAGCATTGGTCAATCCAAATGGCATGACCAAAAACTCGTAGTGTCCATATCTTGTCCGGAATACGGTCTTCGGGATGTCCTCCTTCCGTACTTTCACCTGGTGATATTTCGATCTCAAATCTATCTTTGAGAACATCTTGGCTCCACTAAGCTGATCAAATAGGTCATCAATGTGTGGCAATGGATATTTATTCTTCACTGTTACTGCATCTAAGGCTCTATAGTCAATGCACATACGCACTGACCCATCCTTCTTTGGTACAAACAACACTGGTGCTCCCCAGGGTGATGCACTTGGTCGGATGAAACCTTTCTCCTCTAGCTCTTTCAACTGTGTCTTTAGTTCATCCATCTCCTTCTTCGCCAGTCCATAAACATGTGATGCTATGGGTGCTACTCCTGGTGTCAATTCAATCATAAACTCTACGTCTCTATCTGGGGGTAGTCTTGGAAATTCCTCTGGAAAGACGTCTCGAAATTTTGTAATAATGGGATGATAGACAACACCGTCCATTACAAGCTGCATACCATCAAGGATTTCTGTGGATCCTCGTGCAAACTCAAGTTCAGGCTGGCCTGGTACCTTAAAAAGAATGCTTCTTCTAAAATAATCGAAGAAAGCGTGGTACTTGCTCAGCCAGTCCATTCTCAGCACAATATCAAAAGTTGGCATAGGAAGGACTAAGAGTCGGACATTCATCTCTCTGCCACAAATCACTATAGGACACGATCTACAAATTCTACTAACAGGTACAACTCCTCCTCCGGTAAGAATTTTAATACCACTAGGTAAAGGTGTAGGGGCAATATTGTGTTTGACAATAAAACTAGATAATATGAATGAGTGGGAGGCTCCCGTATCAAATAATGTCACAGCAGAAAAAGTAAAAGCAAGAGTGATACCTGCTATGACATCCACCTCCTGATCCAAGGCATCCACTTCCATTGCAAAAGCTTGTTCGTTCCTCTGTGGTTGTCCCTGTCCGGCCCTCATATACTGATCCTCCTGGGTGGGTAGCGGTGGTCCTCGCTGAAATCCTCCTGTTGCTGGAGGTCGAGGTGCTCCTGGTCTCATCATTTGCTGAGCTGGCTTCAATGCTGGAAGCGCTAGCCTCTGTGCTGGCGGTGGTAGTGCCGATGTCTGTTGCCTTGGACAATCTCTTGCCAAATATTATCCGGAACCACATCGTAAACACTGTCCCAAGCGATTCCGACAATCTCTCAAAATGTGTCCAATTTTCTCATAATAATTATATTGGGGTTTCTCCAGAATCTGGTACGGTCCGGCTCTGTGTTGCTGATGCTGCTGTGCCAAGGGACGTCTGATAGGTCCTCCTTGTTATGTCCTTGCCGGTCCCTGCTGTATCCTTGCTGGTCCTTGTTGTGTCCTCGGCTGACCTCGTTTTCTTCTGCTGATGGTTTCTTGCAATCTGGCCTCTGTCAGTAATTCGGCATAAGAGATTCGGGACTGGGAGCTAGTGTAGTATTGGAGCTCCTGAGTCAGTCCGCGATGAAACCTCTTAGCCTTGGCCAAGTCATCTGGTATCAAGGCAGCGCCATATTTACTGAGGCGACTAAACTCGGCATCGTACTCGTCAACTGTTCTGTTCCCCTGCTCCAGGTGGAGAAACTAATTGTACAATGCATCTTTGTCGGTGTCCGGGAAGTACTTCCTTTCAAAGCACTCTAGGAACTGCTCCCATGTCTGGTAAGTACCCAACTGGCACTCCATGGATTCCCACCAGTGATGAGCATTATCATCTATAAGTGTTCTTACACCTGTCATCCATAGGTCTGCAGGTAGCTGTGATGCCTCTAATAACTTCCGAGTGTGAGTGATCCAGTTGGTAGTTTCCTCTGGGCTCTCAATGCCTTTGTACGGCCTCGGACCCATCTGTACAAAGTCCTTTACTGAACCAACTCTAGCTCGAGGTACATGAGCTAGTGCTTGAGCTAGTACAGTAGTCTTTGCAGCCATCCTTTCAAGTGCTGCTAGGAACTCTTGTCTCTGTTCTGCTGCTTGCTGTCTCTTTTCCTGTATCATTATCTGGTAGAATTGGAACAATTGTGTCTGGCCATCTTGCGATGTTGATGAGACTGGAAGGTTCCCATTAGGTGGAACGGAAAGATCAGATGGAACTGGATTGTGAATCTGTCCATCTGATCTCGGAAGTCTAGAAATTGTTGAGGTCCCTCCTTGAGTCTGATCATTGACTCCAAAAGTTGTGCCACCATCGGCGATAGTACATCCCTTCTGCATATCCATCTCTATGCAGGTGATGTACGCAACGATTAGAAGAAGTACATGAATCAAATAGGATACAAGTAGAATATAGAAGCATGTAATATGTTGGGGAATTGTCCGCATATATTATAGTCAAAATCCCCCAACATATATAAAATCTCTCCCTGCGTAAACAGGGCTTCAAGGTTGTTTGCGTAAAACAGATTGCTAAGCTTCTTGCGTAAAGCAGAGCTTCAAGATAGTTTGGCGTAAAGTAGAGATTCAATGCTGTCCGCGTAAAGCAAAGAAGCGTAAAGTAAAGCTTCAGAATTTTTCGCGTAAAGCAGAGAATCAAGTTAATTTTGGTGTAAAACAGAGAAGCGTAAAGTAGAGAATCAAAAACTGTCGGCGTAAAGTAGGGCTTCAAAGCTGTCTGGGTAAAAGTCTGCGTAAAAGTTTTCGTGCGTAAAGTCTGGTGAAAAGTCTGCACGTAAAAGATCTGCTGCGTAAAATATATGCTGCTTAAAGTCTACACGTAAAAATCTGAAATTCGTTGTAGCGTAAAGTTTGTACAAAGAACTCTTCGTATTCCTCGGATGAATTTGTCAGACAAATCAGTGAACCTGATATCTGACAAAAGTACCGTACGATAATCGAGAGGACAGCTGTGATAATAATTTTGCACAGAGATCCAGGTTGTCGTTTAGTGACATATTGGATACAAGTCATTTTTACGCATCCAAAAAGGAAGAAAATGGAGTCTTCTGAATACACTGCCTTCAGAAATGAGTTTTTACGCTCAAGATAAGACAAAATCAACAGAGATGAGTTTTTACGCTCAAGAAAAGACAAAATCAGACGCTACGCCAAAAGCTATTTCTTGCACAGGGCTCGAGGCATATCTCTGCAATTAATGCACGAGATTGGTCATGACTGGGAAAGCTAAGACTGTGACAAATACGCTCACATCGCCATCCTTGCATTTTACGCCTAATCAGGTTACTCTACACTGGTTTATCTGTTATCAAGTTTATGCTGGGGTAGTTACCTACGTGGCTTGCATGTCATGACCTTATAAAGGAATACGTGTCATACGCAGATTGATCGTGGGTAGCAGTTGTCATAATCGTGGCGTAAAGTAGGCAACATTCTTCATATTTTGTCTTTTAGGCCAACAAGACAGTTATTTGGCTTTTACGCCAACTAGGCAGTCAATTGGCTTTTACGCCAACTAGGCAGTCAATTGGCTTTTACGCCAACAACAGCCATTTGGCTTTTACGCCAACAAGGGTAAAGGGTTTTTGGCGTAAAACTCTGTTTATCCAAACATAGGATGGTTGAAAGGAAGAATGAGGTTTCAATCAAGCATGGATGAGATCCTTATACTCTATTCCTATACGCAGGCTTGTTTGGTACATTTACGTAACCAAGACAATATATTCTTGACCTGCATGGGCCACCACCAAAAATATGTTACACCCCAGTCCCAAAATACGTAGGACTAGGAATACGTAACACGCCCAGCCGTATGTATATGAACTCCAATATATGGAAACCATATACACACGTACGATGTACATGAATATCCAATCCACCAGTGGTAATATACTGTCACAACAAGTCACACATAATCTATATCTCATCCACAACACAAATAATAAGTAGGAATAAAGAGCTGAATAATAACTGAATATCAAAGACGAGTATCAAGTCTGATAGTCGGGTAGAGACAAATCCACTACAAAATGACTATACTGAAGTAGCAACAAAATCTCTAAACAGTGGCAATAAATCACAGATACTCTGAGGGTAAGACCTCCTCAGTCAGGTAAGTAGCGTCAGGTCCAGGACCGTACTCCTGCGGATACTCCTGCTCGTCTATATCTGGAAAGGGACCAGGTCCTCAGAGGGACGTAACAAGATACATAATAACATGCCAAAAAGTACTGAAAAATAAACATCCAATGGGTCGCCTAACCGTCTAAGTGAATGCAGTTTGAGAACAACTTTCCACCAAGTGGGCTATCTGGCTAAACATGTGGGATTGGCGTGACTCTCTCGGAGAATCAGGGGCCTCAAAGCATGTCGTCTTTTGAACGGCAGAGGCCGCCAATTGTAAATGGGGTCATCACCGCCCGTATCTTCAGTGGAGCTTCCGGGTTACAGAAGAAAAAAGTACAAAGGAGCCCAAATGCCTTACTTGTTGTTCTCCCCACCCCATGCTGTAAATATGTCATATATATGACACGATAATACCTCTAGTAACTGCCAGGTCTACTAGCATGTAAAGTTTTTATTGGCAGTTGTCCCTATCTGTCGCACGACCTATACGTACCAGTGGCCAACCGAGTACGCAAGTCCGTGTCCTACATGTGACTCACACTCGTGTAAGAATAGTATCATGGCCAATGAAACATAAATGCCTCATAATAATAGGGTGGTCTCATAAAGTAGGTCCAATGCATATACATAAATAAAAATAGGATACGACGACACCGTCGTTTCACCCAAGTTTCCTTGGACGCACAATTTATATAGCAGTTAAAATAAATGAACTAAATAAGCAGAAATAAATTATGCATGTATCATATGGAATGTAAATATTATTAGTACAGTGGCAAGGTATACTTGTCGAGCAAGACTTCGATATAGTGCAAGTGTCCAATACTGTGTTAAGTTTGGTGTAAGAAGAATTGTAGTTAGGATTTGGGAGAGTTTGCAATATATATAGAGATGAGAGCCGGTAGAAATAATTTAGTGGTCTTAAAAGCCACTGCCGCTGTTGTTTCTTTCTTTCTTTCTTTCTTTGTTTTTGGGTTCGGTTGAGGAGAGTTTAGTAATACTAGAGTTAAGAAGCGGTGGAATGGGAAGGCTCACACGTGCAGAGAAGGGAAAGCAAAGTTGGTTTTTGCTACTGCTGTTGTTGATATTTCCTTTTCCTAATGGGTCCGGGTTCAAGCGGATAGTGGGCTTGGATTTCGGTTTGATATCCAATAGGAATGTATTTATATGTATATATATATATACATATATACACATGGAAAATTTTAAAAATTATATTGGTGCATACGGTTGAGCTAGCAACTGTCCAAAGGGTCTTCTACATGGAATAAATTAAGAAAAATTTATAATGGCTCCATAAATCCCCTAAATGTACAAATACCTCAAAATAAAATCTATCTCCTCTATTTAGCTCATAACTATTATAAATAAATAATTAATACGATTTTTAAAATTAGGGGTTTTACAGCTCGTCCACACGATAGAACTCTGTGAAGAGGTCTGCGCATGTCCAAGACGAGTCTCCATCCAGGTGACAGAACCTTGCGAAGGGTCTGCGAACATCCCTGCAACAGGATGGTGTACTGGTGCCTCTTTATCCTTCCCAGCCCAGCATGTTAGTGCAGTACTGCCCTACCTCCAAGAAAAATACCCGAATCAGGGGGCCACAGATCGAGATCGCCCTTAATCAACCGTTCGGTGAGAAGAGTCATAGCCTTCGACATCCCTCATAGAAAAAAGGGAAAGAAAAGAAGGGATAAAAGTTCGCTCTCTCTCTCTCCTCTCCTGGACGCCTATTTATAGGCTTCAAAAAATACATGGGAAGACCAAGGCAATGAACCCAACGGTTAATAAGGATGAACCTGGCACCTCGATTCTCATGATCTATCTTAATCTCCTTGGAAACCGATGACTCGAGCCCCGTGTCAAGAGATGGCTACGAATCCAAAGAGATCTATTTCAAGATTGAACAAATCCACTCAGTTAATCCACTCAGTTAATGATCCGACAGTCTGGCAGGACCAGTTATGCGGCATGTCACTCATATGCGACAAAAACTCAATCATGCTTCTTATTCAAAGTATTCCAAACTGGCTAATTCTGGAAACTTTGGAGGGGCTCTAGTAATCATGCAGGCCGCATAGGAGCTAATGCACCCCCAATATAAAAACAAGCCGCTTAGGAGCCGCACGGGACCTATGCGACCAGAGCAGCCAATCGCATAGGTAGCCCTCATACGGCCTGATCATCCTCAGAGTACGGGAGCCGCATAAAAGAAATATTGATCAAAACAAAACAAAAAGTTCATTTGCAAAATAGGGGTTACAACATGTAGCCATCAAGGCCCATAAAGAAATAAAAACAAAAAGAGGAAGACGCGATCAGTCAGATGAGCTACGAGCCTCACGAAGCACAGTCGCGATATCCTGGAGCGAACATATGCCCGTACGATGAAACTGGAGGCACATTCCTTCCCTCCATTCCAACGTCTTCCTCTCCTCTAGAGTTAGGGGGAGCAGGGTAAAATCTGGAGTGGACCCTAGAGGCCTAGCAAAAGCCTCCAAAGTCAACCCCAGAAAGGACAGAAAGCTCGTCCCTCATGAGACCCTCAAACTCCAGACCCTCTGATACCTGAGCACTGGGACGTAGCAGGCAGGAGACGACGAGGAAGCGAGACGGGTGGCCAGGATTCCCAACTAGAATCTCCCTTGGACGATATGTTTCACGAAGTAGAACACGATGGACCACGACAGTGGTATTTATTAAAGAGAGCGACGGTTCGCGTGACAACAATAATTGCAATAATGAACCTAGAAAGGCCGAATCCGACGGTTTGGCTTCCGAGAAGTCTGCATGCAACCAACGGTTAAGTTTCCAAGAAGTATGCATGAAGGCGATTAAGCTTCCCAAAATGCTTGAGCCAAGTCTTAAAAGTGCCAGCTTGGCAGCACGCGTCTAACAGCCATGCGCCCCCAAAAGAAGACTCAAATCAGGCCATAAAATCACCATACGGCCCAATAAGGCTACATCCATGCATCCCAATCAGCCGAAATAACTTTGGCCGCAGATGGACCTAACTTGACATCCTGTCAACAAGATCATCTTTGACACAGAATTCTGATAAAAATGATTTTTCTGATCGCCTCAAAAGACGTGAACAGACTAAACGATAGAAGTCTCACATCAGCGCAGAACATCACTCTCGACGGGGTGCAGCGCCACATGGACAACACAACAAGGGCCTTATGCGTCCCATATTCCATGCGTTCTATGCGTCTCTGGCCCTATGCATCCCAGACTCCGTGTGTTCTATGCGTCTCTGACCTCATGCATCCCAGACTCCATGCATTCCAAGCATCTCTGGCCCCATGCGTCCCAGACTCCAAGCGTCTCATGCGCCTCGGGCCACAAGCGTCCTAGACTTCATGAAGACCAAGTCTTGCCGTTACAACTAAAGTAGCTCTCTCCAACCAAGTGCAGGCCACGTATCAAAACTGACCGAGTCATGCACACAAAGGACGAGTACCGCCCAGATCTTCAGCAACAGAAAATATCAACAAGCGCCCACGTGTTAGCTTGGCCTGCTCACGGTTATAGCTGTACCTTGTTAAGAAGGTACACGTGGCACCCTCCAGCATCCATGTGGCCCAAAACATATGCGCTCCCATGGGTGACTATATATACCCGGGTGCCCTGCCAAAAGAGACACAGACAGAGAGGGAGAGGAGGAATAGAGAGCATACAGAGCCAAGCAAAGGAAGAGCATAAGCTTCTTCGCCCTGCGTCAGATAGTCAACGAAGTAAAGGAGCCGCCATAGCACTCATTGTCCTTTGCCACACCTCAGAACAAAATATTATATTTAGACAATTATGTTTAGGATTCTTTGTACTCTTCTTCGTTCCTTAAATACAAAGTTTTACACAAACCCATTTAATGGCGAACACCATCTAAACAACTCCTCAAAAAATAAGCCATCTAAATCGTATGTATATCATCATTTAAATAAATTTAAAAAATTAATAAAAAATAACTAAATAACTACATAAATACTTCACTAATTATTTTAAAAAAATTAATCAAGCGTTTAACTACCTAATATGATATATTAATAACTAAATAGTTCTAACTCAAGTGAAGATGTGAGGCATTTTTGTTGATTGTTTGAGTTCAATTTCTAGGAATGATATATATTTTTATAACAAATTCATATTTAATTTTTTTATATTTTTTTACGCACGTTCACATATATATATATATATATATATATATATATATATATATATATATATATATATATATATATATATATATATATGGTGGGGATCATGTGACACATACAATTTGACATCTAAAAAAAATACAATCTCAGTCTCACACTATTTGAAATGAATGATTCATATTTGATAGAGTAATTTATATTAATTATCATGCATGTAAAATTGAATATTCCACTAATTAATACAACCTACTATTAATTAGCATGCATGTCAAATTTGACATCCATGCTTGTAAATTTGGTATGCATTTAAATTTGGACCATTCATTTCAAATGATGTGCGACTGAGATTAAATTTTTTTTAAATGTCATTATATATATATATATATATATATATATATATATATATATATATATATATATATATATATCTTTTTGTATCTCGGATGCTTGGGAGATAGTATATATATATATATATATATATATATATATATATATATATATATATATATATATATATATATATATTCTTTTTGTATCTCGTATGCTTGGGAGATAGTTTCTTTCAGAACCTCTCTATTAACTACTCTAAAAGTGATGTGGTGAAAATTCACTTTGCACCTGATATGCTCTGCTGTGTGCAATAGGCTCTTATCTGATAAATCACTGGCAATAAATAGTGCGTCACTTTCCTCTCTGTCCACCCACTTCTTCCTAAGACCCTTCTCTCAATGAAGTTCCTTCTTTCGCGCTTGCTTGGCTTTCCGTCATAAGAATAAAAAGAAAAGAATGAGAGTTAGCCTTCCTCCTGATGTGACATAGAAGAATAGTCCAAGACATAGAGTATATATATATATATATATATATATATATATATATATTCTATTTGGTATAAGATATGGGGATCAAACATGCGTACTATGTAGACATGACGGTGAGTCTATGTTACATTTTTTCAGGCGATGGCTAGGATGGTTTGGAGCAGGCAACTGGAGGCATTGAACCTGCGGAGGGGAGGGAGGATGGATGTTGTTGGTGCGATGCAGGAGATTCGGGAGGCAAGGAGTAGGGGGTTGACTTGGTTCCAGAAAGCTTGTATCAGGTTGGCATCGACAGTTTGGCACATCTGGCAGAAAAGGGACAACCGTATTTTTGAAGGCTTAACTACAGTTCCGATTGGGATTTTACACAACATAGGGTTTGATGTAAAGGGGATGGGGTGTACGAGGGGTTGTATTTGATGTGCGATGTTTATAACTTTATTGCATTAATAGAATTACATTTTCCATATATATATATATATATATATCCACCTGGATGGTTTCATATTATGGAACCACCATATGTTACATGTGTTAGATTTGAATTTTGTGGTTGAGATTAAAATGTGTAGACCCCACCCCCTTTTAAACTCACTCAATAAATTCAATCCAACCCATGTAACATAGAGTGGTTCTATAATATGAAACCACCCGGGTGGTACTAGAGCATTACTCTATATATATAATGCGGCTCATTAACGGGTAAAAAATGAGCTGTCTAAGTCGTATGTATATCATCAATTTTTAATATAAAAATTTAGAAGAATTAACTACCGTTTTCTTTTGCGTAGTTGAGAAAAAAATTAAAAACTGCTTGAACATATAATAAATTCTAAATATATATTCAAAATTTTAATTATATCTAAACTAACCACAAGATATTATCTAATTAAACACATAACCAAAATTTTAAAAATATATTTATATCAAATAATAATTAAAATATATTCAAATCGTATTTAAAATATTTTAATATAATTAAAAAAATTATATATATATATATATATATATATATATATATATATATATATATAGGCTTCAAAATGGCTCAAAAGTGAAACGTCTAAGCCGTTTGTAAATATTCAATCATTTATTTAAAAAATTAATATTACGTAAAATAATTTATTCAAAAAAGTAAATTTATTACAAATAACATTATGGGAAATCGAACTTAACCAACCAAGAAGAATGCCTTCCACTTTAACCAGATGAGATAGAAGATGTGTTTGATTATAGTTATATAATATTATGTAGTTAAACAATTAGTTAAAATTTATTTAATTTTTAATTTTTAATTATGTGAGGATATACGTACAGCTTAGGCGGCTAATTTTTTTAAGACTTTTTATAAAAAGTAAAAATATATCCATAATAAATTATAATTAAAATATATTTTAATTACTTTATCGGGGTGTGGGAGCAGGGCGGACGATTTTCAAACGGACTCCAAATAATATTAGAAAATTTTATTTTATATTTAATGTACATGTATTTAGTAGTATATATATGTTGGCTTTTGACTGGTAGCTGTTTTTTTGTTTTTTTAAGCTGACTTGTAGCTGTTTTTTTGTTTTTTTTAATGGGTGCCACATGTATGGATGTTTGCAATTTCTGCGAACATTAATTCAAACCCAACTCTTCTTTTTTTGCACTCAATTTATAGATAGTCTTTGACGTTTTCTTGCAGTAGAAGCAACGAGTTTGAGGTTTGTCAAACCTTGGTAGGAGATGCCATGCATAAGCCAAGGCCCCAACGGTTTCCTTGCCTAAGTTGCTGTCAAGAAGAAATGGTCAATTGCTTTTTATGCAAAATGTATTTCTTTCGCAAAACAACATCATCATCATCATCATCATCAGAGGACAAGAGCAAGAAACCCAAATGATAGAAGGAAAATAATAAGAAGAAGAATTTTGCTTATGAATTTTGCCACATAATTTTTTTTTCTTTTTATATTTACTTAATTTATTCCGTTCCACGAGTACTGAAATAAGAGTAACATTTTCATATTCCGAAATTTGTTCATCTTCATCAGCATTTAAATTAACAGAGAAAGAAAATATTTCCGAAAAAATGAATATAACATTATAAATTAAATAAATATTAACAATAATATAAAATATTATAATTTTAACTCAGTAAATAATATTAATAATATAACATTAATGTATATAATTATATTAAATAATTGTGAAAAAATAAATTTATGTAAAAATATATAATAGTTGGCCTTTTATTTGAGGATTAATAGATTGAAGTTGTAAAATTTTGATGATAGCATAATATTAAAAAAAAAAAATTTAAGTCCATAAATTGAGAGAATTTTTAAAGATTGATTGGAGACAGTCCGATGCCATATGCCACAGACACCTTTAGTAACTATACTCGGAAAAGCTGCTTTCGATCAAAGTTGAATGCTTACATTTTATCAAATATATTTTATGTATTATTTAAGAGAGAAATTTCACATGTATAGTATACAGTATACTTTTATCTATGAAGTAATCTCACTAGAGATTATTCTTTAGCTTAAATCTAAATATAAGAGTCTTATTTTACCTGTTGCTTTTCAAAGGAGGAGAGGGAGGAATATATAAAGAATGATAGTTGCATCTCATTCCTCTGTTACTATGTTATCATCTTTTGTCCATTTATTAATTATTTATTAGAAAAGGAGCTAGAAGATGTGGCAAACCATACAAGTAGGGAAAGATGCCCACTAAAAGTAGTGCCAAACAACTAATACATAAATTATACATGATGGATCATGACACATGCGAACAATACCAAATTTTTAGATATTTAAAGGCCTCGTTTGATCCAAGAAAAAAAAAATCTTTATATTTTTTCTTTGAAAAAAAAATATAATTTTCATAAATTTTTATGTTTTTTGAAAGATAAGAATTGAACGGAAAAGTAAATCTTGTGATGGGGAACCATTTCCCTCTTCTTCCTTTTTGAAGTTATTTGTGTTAGTCCCGAATTCAGATCAAAGAATAAGAGGTAGCCACAAAGTAGAGACTCACACAAGAGTCCGTCTCTACAA
Organism: Iris macrosiphon; assembly: GCA_036927795.1. NCBI lineage: Eukaryota > Viridiplantae > Streptophyta > Magnoliopsida > Asparagales > Iridaceae > Iris > Iris macrosiphon. Next base: position 148,734,322 of record JAYESA010000008.1, read on the forward strand.
ACTCTAGAAGAGAAGTTGGTGCACTGATATTCACACAAGAGTTCCTCTTTAGTGACACACAACCCTACAGAAGGAACATGTTACAAACTGACAACCCAAAGAAAATATAAATACAACAAGAATCAGAAAAATGTTATTCTCTTTACGTTTGCAGACGCTACACCGAGAAGAACGGGAATAAGAACAAAAATACAAAGAAGAAAACTCCTGCTGGGGTGATCAAAACCACCAGAGCTCAAGACAAGATTCGCGCTATACAACGATATGCTCCCAGGATCCAGCAAGTTCACACGAGAACTTCTGGAATGCTCTTGGTCACCTTCGGATCATTCGAAAGATTCCTTTGGAATGATGCTAAAATCTGCCGCAGGTCCTGCTGATGCTCTCGGTTTTTCTCTCTCTTTCTCAAATTTGTTTCTCCACCCCTAAATGAAAGAGGAGAGCCTCTATTTAAAGAGGATTTTAGCTTACATGCGGCCTGAGAAAAAAATCAGGCCGCATGAGCCGCCTGCGTCGCTGTACTACACAGAGAAAATATCGCCCTTAGGCGCCGAAAGTTGCAGTCGTGTGGCACAGAGAGCCACGAACCTCCTGCGCCCCCAACGCGCTGTACTGCACAGAGCAGACCGCGCCGCCTGCGCGCTGTACTACAAAGAACAGACTGCGCCACACCGAGCCGCCAACAGCAGTCCCTGTCCCCTCCACACTTGACTCGCTCAAGCTCACTTGCTGGCCACATAGCTCCAGGCCGCATGCGCCCCTGACCGCATGGGCTCCTGGCCGCATGCGTACCTGACTGCATGGCCCCTGGCTGCATGCGCACATGTCATGCCCACATGACCGCATACGCTCCAGGCCGCATGGCTCCATGAAGCATGTGCCCGAGCAAGCAACCGTGCATGTAACTCGCGCATAAAAGGAGCTCACGAGCGCCATGCGACGATGCTGACATGCTAAGTACAAAGTGCGCCAACAAAGCGCCACTTTGCGCCCTTGAGTCCGAGTCCGAGTCGCTAAGCCCCTTTGGGGCTTAGATCCTAAGAAAAACTTTCCAAAGGTGGTGACAAAATAAAGATTGTCATAATGGGGTTCACACTTAATCCCTCTAGGAAAGTCAATCCACATGGGCCACCACCCCATGTGCATATACCAATACTAAGAAAAGCTATATATTGAGATATACACATTGGTGGTTTTCCAATGTAGGACAATAACTCCCAAAGCAAAGTGAAAAATACCAACAATCCTCCACATATATCACAATATATGGTCGAGCGTTCCTCACAGTGACTACCCATCATGCATTAGGATAGATGTCGTCCACGACTTGAATCTTTCCGCATGGGTCAAACAATAGTACGATACAAGAATAAACTATGTCTTGAATTCTGAACCATAGCTGTTGTTCTTCCCACTCGCACAATAACATCAGTAGCGCCTCCGGTCGCACATTAAAGGTCCTGTATTGACCTGATTTCGGTGTATGTATCTTGGCTGTCTACAAATTTACCCTCAAGAGATGGCTTGTATCTCTATCCATATACTTAGGTGAGTTCCTTGTTTAAGAGAGTTTAATATATCCCAGCATGAAGCATTGCTCTTTCGTGCGATGCTACGTAGCTGTGACATATATCGTAGTCGAGGTTAACTACCTCATGTGGTGTCACCCACAGTAGCATGAGGTTACTAGTCTCTTAGTAGTGTTGTACTACATCCCAGCATGAAGCCTTGCGCTTCCGTGCGGTGCTATATCGCTGTGACATGGCTCGCAGCCGAGGTTAACTACCTCATGTGGTGTCACCCACTATAGCATGAGGTCACCGGCCTCTTAGTAGTGTTGTGCTACAACTCTCTATCTTTCCAGCATTAGGCTACCTACCTATTTGCGGTGCTACTGCCGCTGTGACATGGCTTGCAGCCGAGGATTTACATCTTTTACCTCATCGTGGTGTCACACCATTGTAGCATGGGATACAAGTCTCTTGTAGTGCTGAACTACATGTGCTTTCTGCACCGCATGTCGTACATTCACTCTGCCCGAGAACCCATTAAGGCATCAAAAACAACCTTATACTGGAATTATTCTATAGAACAAAATAGTAGACTACAGTAGTTTCGGGTACGTATCACACATTGTCCATAAGGACTACCCACTGTACCTAATATTTTTCCAGTTAGTGGTCCTCCCTTGAACCAAAAGCTAGATGCCTAGTAGACTTCTTTTTGAACTAATAGCATAAAATTTAATGGTAGGATTACAAAGACACAATATCAGAGGTCCTTCAAGCCCATTTTATCTGCTGTATTTTTTATTAGCTAGCGCTTGAGGCCTTTAGTGAATGGATCCGCTAGGTTCTCCTAAGTCTGAACATCCACCACTGCAATGACACCAGTCTTGATGAGATTATTCAGTGCTCTGTGCCGAAGCCGCACAATCATCTTATTTCCATTGAAGAGATTATTAGATGCTACTACTGCAGCTGCCTGGTTGTCACAGTATATCGGTATAGTCGGAATCGGTACACCAACCATTGGAAGATCGTACATGAGCTCCCGAAGCCATTCTGCTTTATCTGCTGCAGCTACAAGTGCATAAAACTCAGACTCCATCGATGAGCGTGAGAACATTGTCTGCTTCTTCGACTTTCACGATATGACAGCTCCTTCCATTGAGAAAATATATCCTCATATGGATCTCCCGTTCTCTTCTTCTGAGCACCAACTAGCATCACTGAAGCCTTCTACCACTGCGGGATCTCTGTTGTAGTAAAGTGCAAACTTTTGAGTCTTCTTGAGGTATCTTATCACCCTCTTCACAGCTTTCCAGTGTTCAACACCTGGGTTACTCGTGAATCTACTCAGAATCCCCACAGCAAAAGCAATGTCAGGCCTAGTGGCATTTGTAGCATATATCAAGCTCCCGATGATGCTAGAATACTCCAACTGTCTAACGCTTTTTTCTGGGTTACGCTTCAGTTTCTTGTCATACCTATATGTAGTATCGATCCCTGGAAGATCATGATATCCATAGCGTGTGAGCATCTTCTCCACGTAGTGAGCTTGCGATAGGGCAAGCCTTGCTTCCGTCCGGATTATCTTAATCCTAAGGATGACATCGGCATCTCCCATGTCCTTTATACTGAATTTAGACGATAGGAACATCTTTGTTCTAGTGACACATTCTTCATTCTTGCCTACGATTAGCATATCGTTCACATAGAAACAAACGATGACACCTCTATTGTCAGCGAACTTTGTGTAAACAAACTTATCAATTTCGCTGACCCTGTAGCCATTTGATCTGATAACTTTGTCAAACTTCTCGTACCACAATTTGGGAGCTTGCTTCAAACCATACAGAGATTTTACCAGTTTGTATACTTTGTCTTCAAGACCTTTGATGTAAACCCCTAAAAAATTTCAGATTTTAAAAATGAATTTTCTAGAATTTTTGGTGATTTTTTACTAATTAAATCAATTGTTTTCTGGTATTAAGTATTTTAAATATGTTTATTAAATATTAAATTAATATGAAAATAATATTTTCTGGTGTAAAATGAAAAATTAGACATATGGTAATTTTCCTGGATTTTATTGGACCCCGAAAGTATTTTTAAAGACCTAAAAACCAAGTTTTAAATAAACCAATTAAACCCTAGAAATAAACCCGGTTTATTTCAAAATAAACCCGGTTTATTTCAAAATAAACCAAACCGAACCGGACCGACCGGTCTAACCAAACCCAAACCCAATCCTTATTGGGTCGGATCCGGGCCCAAAATCCAAACCCGACCCGAACCCGACCCGCTACCCGTGCTACAGTGCCCCCGGCCCCTCTCTCTTCTCCGACAGTCTCCGGCTGTTAGGCCCCCGCTTCCTCCGCCCGTTACGACCCCCACCTCAACTCCGCCCGTAACCGCCCCGCCTTCTCCGGCCGTAACCGCCCGTCCTCGACCTATAAAACCCCTCTCTCCGCCGACTCCACCACCATAGCCACCCACCTCTGCCACCCTTGCCGGAACCCTAGCCCTGCTGCTCCGAACCCTAGCTCTGCCACACCCACCGTCGCTTTCTGCTACCGCCTTCCCTCCTCCTTCCTCCGCCTGAGCTCTAATCCTCTGCCGCCTGACCCTCTCCCCTCGATCCGCCGTCGTCGCTGAACCCGCAGTCCCCTCGACAGCCCTCGACGAGACCCGCAGCCCTCTCCCCGTGACGTCTCCGCCTTCACCAGCCTTCACCAGCCTCTGCAGCACCTCCCTCCTCTGCCCTAGCTCTGCCGCCCCGCTCCGTCGACCTCCCCGCAGCACTCCGCCCGACCTCGTCGAGCCCCGCAGCCTCCAGCCTCCATGAGCTGCCACCCCAGCCGCCTCCTCCACGACGACCTCGCCGGAGCCCTAGCCTGAGACGCCTCCGACGAGCCCGTCCCTCCAGCGCCTCCTCCGGTGAAGCCCGGTGCCCTGTTGACGTAACCCTAACCCTAGGCACTGCTATAGTGCACTGTGTCGGTGTCTCGTGTCGACATACGAACACGAGGAACCCGGTTTCGCGAAGCCCTGTTCAGGTACCCTTTTCTCTCTCCTTGTTGCCCTTTTTTCTGTTCCGTCAGTTGCAACGCGATCCCTTCGTGACCCTCTAGATGCCCGTAAAAACCGCTCGGTGTGTCGCGTCCTGTAGTGATCGCGAACCGCGATCCAAAAACAGGAAAAATAATACCCCATTTTCCCCCGAAACTGAGTACGCCCCGCCAAACGGGATGACTTGGTCGTGTGCAGACTTCACCAAAATGTTCTCGCCGTTGATACGGACGTGTAGGATTTTGTGGAAGTTGATTTGGATGTGCGTGCACACCGAAATCAACGCGTATCCGCCGACAACGCCCCGTATCCGCCTGTTCTGGATCTCATTGTAAATTTGTATACACACGTCGGATTGAAACAAAACTTATGCCATCGGACTCGTAGCAATACGCTAGTCCTGTGACCCAAGTTTGGTTCAATTCTGAGAATGTTGATAAAATTGCGTATCGTGGGCCCCGCGGCTCCACTTGACGGGCGATTTTGGGATCGGCTCATCGGAATCCAATTCTGGAAGTTTCGTTGGGTTCGTATCATTGTTCTGGATTTTTTGACACTAAGTTTGACAAATTTGGAGAACATTGGTTCTGACACATTTTTCGGTGCGAAGCGGGCCACATGTGGACCCCGCTTTGACCAAAAAATGTCATTTTTGCCCCTGTGTCCAAATTAGACTCAAGGACAGACGTTTCTAGCTATTTGATGTCTTCTGAATCTGATGGTGATGTCTATTTCAGCAACCGGAGAAGTACCTGCAGAACCCGCCGAAACCAGAGCCGCAGTTGGTAACCAAAACCCAAGCAAGTGTACCTTGCCAAACATTGCAGTTCTTGTTACATATTTCTTTGACTTATTTATCTGTTGTACATGCTTAAACCTAGGACCGTGTGACTTTACTTAGCGTCCGATTAATAGTCGGGTGCCAACACCATACGCGGAGTTGTGTAATGTCACCTAGAGATGGATATTGTGACCCTTTACATTCTCGTACTTGCCATATCAAGTACGTTATACCAAGGACACCTGACACTAATCATGAGACAGAATCTTCCTGAAATATTCAAGGTGATTCTGTATAGGATACAGGTTTCATGACATATTTTTTTGCTTAGATATTATATGACTGGATGCATTAGTTTTGATCCTGCGTGACATGGACATGAGACATCGTGAACCTGTGACGTGTGATTACATTGGGTGGGGAGAGATTTACCATATAAAAGGCTAATTATATATATATATATATATATATATATATATATATATATATATATATATATATAACTTTACTGGAAGTGCCTTAGACTCTGACACAGAGCTTTGGTACCGTACTGGCCCTTCGAGAGAATACTGCTATGGGTTTCCCCGACACAGATCCTATAGTAGTCTCAGCCCGAGTATGACTAAAACTCTCACTTGCATATCACTTAGCTGGTTTATATTTACCCTATTATTTCATTTATTTGCTGCACTGCATTTATTTTGGCATGAGTTATTTTGTACCTTGTATGTCCCCTGAGGACCTGGATCTGGATTATGTCCCCAGGGTTAGCAGAAGATATCTATCCTGAGGTGTACGAAACAGGAGCACTTCTCGGAGCAGTACCAGGAACCGAGGACGAGGTGATAGCTGAGGATTTCTCCTGAGTATATGCACATTCTATACTCAGTTATTTCTATTGTTAGACTCTCTATTTCCAGTTTATTGAGTTGATGTATCAAACTCATTATCGGGTTGTTCCCCGACTTATGTTTTAATCAAGACTTGTTAATGCTTTATAATTCTGATATTGTTGTATTCATTTCTGTGGATGAGATTAGCAAACCCTGATTGATGTCTTACAGCTTAAGTACACATTGATGGGCCCATTAAATTGGGTTTGCCCATTATTGTGTGCTGTTGGCCATTGCCACGTGGCTAGTCCCTTGCTATTTTGGGACTGGGGCATGATATTTGACGACAAACCCTTCTGGTTGCTGCATGTAAATCTTCTCAGTCAGTTCACCATTCAGAAATGATATCTTGACGTCCATATGATGAATCACCATTCTATGAATAGCACCTAGAGAAATCAGCATCCTGATAGTAGTCATCTGTACAACAGGAGCATAGGTATTGAATTAGTCAACCCCCTGTATCTGAGAAAATCCCTTGACCATTGTTAGCCATTTAAATCAAAATAAAGAACTAAGAGAACTTGATTTGATTAACAAACTAGAGAGTACATAGAAGACTCCTAAGAGACAATCTAAGTATAAATTTATTTTGATCTAGGGGGTGACGATGGAGGGTTAGGAGTGTAGCAACTTTCTTTACTCCGTGCACGATCCGGACGCAGAAGCTTCTCTCCTTGGTTTTAGTGTGAATCCGAAGATAGCCAGCCAGCCTTTTGGTTCGATCTCTCTCTGAAGCAGAAAAAGTCAACCTTTAGAATATTCCAGTTGCTCCTATTTATAGCCATCGTGTTGATGGGCTATGGGTACCATATATGCCTCTGTTTGGTGGACGCATAAGGCTCATTCAACAGAATACGGTTGCAACTGTTACCGCATGGTGCGGGCAAGCCGTCACGTGGGTTTGGTTAGGATTTTTTGTTTAAAGAGATCTTGGGGATTTTGTGTGCATAACTCGGTCAATTAGACACTTCGTCAACACTAATTGTGCGAGAAATCGTCTTTGGTTGTAATAGAAAATCTTGTGAGTCGATAGTCGTATATTGTTGTAGTCGCATAGAAGCTCTCGTTTGGACTTAGTCGGAATGACCCTATGGCCGTATGTGGACGAAGCCACATAGGTTTTGAAGTCGCATGCGTACTCTTGTTTGGCCTTGGTCAGGTGGACGCTCTGGCCGCATGATGTCGAGGCCGCATGGGTCTTGAAGCCGCATACATAGGACACATAGCATGGCCCATCTGTCGAGGCAATTAATGTACTGATGTGACTTGTTGTATTTTCCTGAGTCATCGTCTGCACGAATTCTGAAGTATCTCAGGGTGATGAGTGAGGTGTCAGAGCTTCTGACAGACATCAAAATCTATGTCAGGGGGTTTTATGCGATCGCACTGCTCTGTGGTCACTCAGGTCGCATATGGGAACTGCATGGAGTCAAAGTCGCATGGGGCCAAAGATGCATTGGACGCATGGAGTCTGAAACGTATTGGGCTAGAGACGCATGGAACACATGGAGTCTGGAATACATTGGGCTAGAGACGCATGGAACATATGGGGTCTGGGACGCATTGGGCCAGAGACGTATGGATCTTTTTATCATTTTCTGCATTCGAGGCATTTGAACAACTGTATACTACCAAAGGTAATTATGACAAAATTGTCAGCACAGATTCCAATCAGCGATGCAAGATTCGAGGCGGTCAGAATGACTGTCTGTTTTATCAGAGTCATAAATACTTTGATGTGACTGTAGGGACGATGCGTCAAAGAACGGTATGCATCTCGGGATGTCATATATCCGAAGGTGTCATGCGTCTGTCACTTTTATGCATCCCTTGTTTCTTTGTTGAATGAAAACTGGAGCACATGGAGGGATTTTCATGCTTCTACAAGACCCCCTTCAAAGTTTTCAAACTTGGCTAAGTCTAGAATACTTTGAATAAGAAGCATGAATTCAGCATGCATTCACTGTATGTTTCGTCAGGTTGACGCATTTAGTAATTGTCGCATGGAGAGCTCGGTCATGATTTCAAATCTACATTAAATAGCGAGATTTGATTCTATCTTTGAATCAATATGTTGGGATCCTGAGCCATTTGCTGACATGGGGCTTGAGGTATCGGTTTTCGAGGAGATAAAAGATGATCACGCGGATCGAGGTATCAGTTTTATCTCATTAACCGCTCGGTTCATTGTCTCGTACCCTTCACGTGATTTTGGAGCCTATAAATAGGCAGTCAAGGGGAGAGGGAGAACTTTTATCTCCTTGCTTCGTTTTCTCCTTTTTTGTGAAGGATGTCGAAGGCTACGACTCTCCTTGTCGAAGAGTTTATCAAGGATGGTCTCGCTTCGTGGCCTCCTGATCTAGATATTTTGCTTGGAGGTAGGCTAGTACCGTCCTTCTCATACTGGGCTATGAAGGACACAAAGGCACCAGTATACCGTCTTGCTGCAGGAGGCTCGTCTTGGGCATGCGCAGTCCTCTGCCGTGTGAATAAGTACTCCTTTGTAACATGTGCGCCGAGTTTTGGCATGGCCGCATGGGTGGGAGGTTGTCTGCTATTGGAGGCCGGGATAGTCCCGGATCAGACACCGCGGGTGTAGTGGGTGCAACCATTGGTGGAGCATTTTTGTCGGGAGTGTTATAGTCCCGCTGGTAGGTCAAGCCCGACCTAGTCGCTCCTGCCATGGCTTCCTCATTGGTGGAGGACACCATATGGTAGGACTTGGACTTCTTGTCTTTGGACTTAGTGGCAGAAGATGTCGCTGGCTATGTCAAGTCTGGAACAAGGTTCGGATGGACCCACATAACCTCTCCTCGTGATGTAGTGAGAGGTATTAGCCCGACCTTTTGGTCCCGAGCCAGTGGAAGGTTGAAAACTTCCATAGTTGCCTTGGGGATTGGAATTATCCCGTCTTGGGCTTCCGTTGGTGGGAAGTTGTCGAACTATAAGGATAGCATGTTAGCGGTTACCGTGACATCATAGAAAACCAAGGATAAAGCCTTAGTATTGATCAGATGCTGGATGTACTACTTTAAAGTATAACACTCCTGCGTCGGGTGATGGACGTAGCGGTGGAAGTGACAGTAATTCAAGTTATTCATCTCTGCCGCTTGCGGTTGGTGCTTGACGTCGGGGAGGCGAATCTTACCTCCTTGTATCAGCATGTCGAAGATGGGTTTGACATCACCATCTTCAAAAGAGTAGGTCTTCTTTGGTTTTGGAGCCTCTACTTGCTTTTGCTCAGGCTTCTTGGTTACGTTGGTGACCTGTCACTACCCGCACCCGGTATAGGGGCACGAGAGCATGGGTACGTCCAGCCTACGCCGCAGCATCGGTGGTAGAATGATGTCTAGGTCACAGTGATTCTATATAACTAAATACCTGTCAATGATATACATCTCACAATAATCTCAATCACAACAACTATAAGGCACGATAAAAGATAAAAGGAAATGACATAGTTAAACACCATGTCTCAAACACAAAGATAACTCTCAGTCTAGCTATCCAACACAAGTCTCCAATTTAAACTTAACATGAGTCTAAACATAAACTGAAATAACCTCCATGAGTCTCAAAAGCATCATAAATACTATCTAGATAGCTGCAGGTAAAGTCTCATCTAGAGGTGTAGTCTCCTCTAGGATCTTTGGTGCGTAGTCTGCATCTATACCTGGTTCGTAGTGCGTGGTACAGAAATCCTCAAGGTTCTCTGAAAAAATATCCAGTCAGAATTGGAACGAAATACACCTCTAACAGCAGTTCCACATATATTGACAAAAACTATAACACAGTGTAAAGAAATACAAGACATATATGAATAACTGGCAATAAAATACTGGAATAAAAGAAATGCTGGAATAAAAATGCTGGAACATCATCATCAATATGCATCTAGCAAAGAATAGAACTACAAGTACACACAAGAAAAAAGAACTGGTATATAAGTGTGTATAAGAACAATAACTAGTACATGTGGAAATGCAAGATCAATCTACCAAGATACATGTCAAGAATCATCTAACTAAGTGTGTGAAATATCAGTATATCATATGATCGTCTTAGGCTATATGACTCATTACATTGATTAGCGATCATCCCCAACAAGTCCGGCTAACCATATGTAACAGCGATGAGGCATGTAAGGGTAAGGCTGCACCGACGTGAGGTATGGGTGAGCTAATGATGCATGTAAGTTGGGTATGATCACATAAGCTACTAATATTTCCCTATTTCCCCAGCTAGCACGATGGATTCCAATCACGACTCCTCGTGACAGGTCTCAATGATGCCAACTCGTGTAAAGAACAGTGTCAGAGTCATGTACGCTATACAACAAGAGTTATAGAGATAATCAACATAATGAAAACTGTCAGAGAATGTACTCGCCTGAGGTCCTTAGCTGGCAATACCATTGTTCGGGTTCCGAAGTATCGTCTGCGTGATCACATAATCCTATAGACATATCACATAATGCAGTACTTCATCAGATATTACTCTAGCACACAATCAACATAATGATCTCAATAGGCTACGCTAGTGGGTCACAGGTCGATGTGCCTACGGGGTATCCGTGGTCACATTCAAGACATCTAGTGCATATACTACAAAGTACTTACTATGGCTAATGTATCTCATAGTACTAATTTAGTTACACAATTACTAGATATTCATATGTTTATACTTAATTCAATTCATACGATGCACACATATATATTATATATACGTATGTATTATGCTGATTGAGAATTATACGATTCGTATGTATATACACAAGTATTCACTAGTTACCATTACAATATATGTTTATATATTATATAGTTATACTAACAAAGGCTTATACCATGTGTATACACAATAGCATATATATATACTAGGGATACCTAGAATACATATATATGAGTACGTATATATATCTTAGTTGAGCATAATATCCACATACCTCTATGTGTATATATGTATATACGTGCATGTACCGATACCTACACATACTAACGCATGATCTACGGATGTGTACGTATTCGAGTATAGGTTTATGTCGAACCTGCGTGCGGAAATGAGACAATGACAATGATGACTACGAGGCGATGGTCACGAATAGGGAAAGACCGGTCGAGTACAGGGTCCGTCGTCGAACTCTGGTCGGCAGCGTCGTCGATCAGTCGGTCGACGAGCAGTCAGCGCGGGGACTCTCGGTCGGCAGCGTCGTCGAGCGGTCGGTCGTCGATCAGTCAGCGCGGGTGTCCAGGCATTCAGCAGCGATTGTCGAACTTCAGCGCGGGGTGTAGACGAATCTCGGTCGATGGTCTCCGGTGCTCTCGGTGCAGTCGGTCCGGCGGACAGCGGCCTCTGGTGCAGCGGAGTCGAGGCGTTCAACCGGTTGGTGATGGCATCGCTCTTGCCGGTCGGCTCCAGTCGACGAGGGCGGGGTCAGGCGTCCGGCGGAGTGCTCGAGGGATCAGCGGGTGGTGTTGGCAGTCGGGTTTAAGAATAGGGATGGTAGAGTACTTGATCGGCTGTGGGTTGGGAAGGAAAAAGGAAAAGAGGAAAGGAGGTTTATATATATAGTATTATGTAAGGGTTGACCTAGGATTGGGTTGACTGGTCACCCCTCTTGGAATTGGCCTCTTATGGAGATGTTTCAAGTGCCAAGATTTAATGGAATTAAAATGGAAGGCTAGGATGCATTAGTTTCAAGATTTTTGAGGCCAAGGTTTCGGGAAGATTGATGTTGCAATGTCACAGTCCCAAAATTATGGAAAAATATACATGAAGGGAAATTGGATTTATTGAGGATTAGATACAATGGGTTGCAACGAATGTTGCACGTCTAAACTGAAGCATAACGAGACGTGGTTATGAGTCACACAAGGATCAAAGTAATAGTTTAGCACGTCTAGGACAAGGGTGCGACATCAGTTGGAAGACAAGGGCTCGCATAGCGTCCTAATTATCGAAGCAACGATAAATTGCAACAATCAAATAATCATCATCAATTATTTAAATATAATTAAATATTATGCAAATCATTTATACATTAATTACGAAAAGACGAAAATATCCCTAATCCAAAAAGTGGGGGTGACAAGTCTACCCTCCTTAAAAGAATTTTGTCCCCGAAATTAAAATAAACTAGCACAAGAGCAAGCAATCAATTTATGAATTATACCTCAAGTCTCGAAGAGATATGGATACCGCTCGTGCATATCGTCCTCTCTCTCCCAAGTTGATTCTCCTGGAGAGTGATTTCTCCATGCAATACGAACCAAAGGAATAGTCTGGTTCGGTAATACCTTCTCTCTACGATCCAAGATCTCCACCGGTTGTTCAGGATAGCTGAGTGTCGGTCCAACTTCGATCTCTGAGTGATCTAATACGTGACTAGGATCTGCCACGTACCGTCTCAGTTGCGACACGTGGAACACGTTATGCACTCCATCTAGAGCAGGCGGTAAGTCTAGTCTATAGGCCACAGCACCGACCCTTGCAAGAACACTGAAGGGCCCGGTGTATCGTGGACTAAGCTTTCCTCCTCTGCCGAAACGAATCATGCCCCGTGTCGGAGAAATCCGTAAGAACAATAAATCGCCAACCTACAACAACGATCTTAACACGCAATCTAAACAAAACAATCGCAAACCAAACAAACAAATTAAAATAATACCTGAAACTCTAGGGGTCTACGGTGGCTATCGGCCAAATGCCGTTGTCTGTCCTGCGCCACTCGCAGTCTGTCTCGGATAAGTTTCACCTTTTCTGCTGCATCAACGACCATTTCTGGTCCTAAGAAGGCTCTTTCTCCAACATCATCCTAAGATAAAGGTGTACGACACCTCTGTCCATATAAGGCCTCGAATGGTGATATTTTAATGCTGGCCTGGTAGTTGTTGTTGTAAGCAAACTCTACCAAATGTAGATGATCATCCCATGAACCTCCGAGATCCAAGACGCAAGTGCGTAGCATGTCTTCAAGGGTCTGAATAGTCCTTTCAGACTGCCAGTCTGTCTGAGGGTGATATGCGGTACTGAACTTGAGCTGAGTGCCCAAGCTAGACTGCAGACTCCTCCAGAAATGGGAAGTAAAATAACTATCCCTATCTGAGACAATGCTCACAGGAACTCCATGCAATCTGACAATCTGCTGTACATATATTTTCGCTAGCTTCTCCGTCGATGTACCCACTTTGAATGGTAAGAAGTGAGCTGATTTGGTCAACCTATCCACGATGACCCAAATTGCGTCCTTTTCTCCTGGAGAACGAGGAAGTCCCAAAACGAAGTCCATAGTCACGTGCTCCTACTTCCATTCTGGAATGGGTAAAGGTTGAAGCAATCCTCCTGGCCTCAGTCGATCTGCTTTCACCTGTTGGCACACTAAACATCGAGATACAAAGCGTGCTACTTTGTGCTTCATACCATACCACCATACATGCTTCCTCAAATCTCGATACATCTTGTTGGCTCCGGGATGCATCGAGTACTGAGAGCGGTGTGCCTCCTGTAAAACTTCTTCGCGCAGCTCTCCACTTGACACACACATCCTCGTGCCATGTCGTAAGGATCCATCATCCGCAATAGTGAAATCGTCTATCAATCATGTATGAACTTGTGCTCTAATATTCCTTAGAGTCTTATCCTCATACTGCGCGGCTCTAATTCTGTCCATCAGCTCTGATTGAATCTGCAGTCCCCACATCTGAACCTCAGCTCCTGGAACTAATACCTCAATTCCCAAACTCTCAAGATCAGCTAATAAGTGTCTATCCGAAGTCAAGCACATAGCCATTGGGTACCTACTCAAGGCATCCGCGACTACGTTGGCTTTCCCTGGATGGTACTGTAATGAGATATCAAAGTCTTTTATCAATTCTAACCACCTTCTTTGTCTCATATTTAGCTCCTTCTGTGTAAACATGTACTTTAAGCTCTTTGGTCTGTGAAGATCTCCACACGCTCTCCGTACAAATAGTGCTTCCATAGCTTTAGGGCAAAGATAACTGCCGCTAACTCCATATCGTGAGTGGGGTAGTTCCTTTTATGAGGGCGTAATTGTCTTGAAGCATAGGCAATTACTTTCCCGTGTTGTTGAAGAACGCATCCCAACCCTTTTCCTGAAGCATCACTGTAGATAGTGAATCCACCTGTCCCTGATGGCAACGTCAAAACTGGTACTATCGTCAATCTCCTCTTCAGCTCATCAAATACAGCTTGACATTCTTCTGTCCAGACAAATTCCACATCTTTCTTGGTCAGCCTAGTCATTGGCTCTGCAACCTTGGAGAAGTCTTGTACAAATCTTCTGTAGTATCCTGCTAGTCCGAGAAAGCTCCTGATTTCAGCGACCGTACTGGGGGTAGCCCAAGACTCCACTGCCTCTATCTTCTTTGGGTTAACTGAAATTTCGTCACCCGTTACCATATGTCCAAGAAATTCAACCTTGTCAAGGAAGAACTCACACTTTGAAAGCTTCCCGTATAATTTCTCTCTCCTGAGAGTTTCTAAGACTATCCTCAGATGCTCTTCATGCCCTTCTGGGGTTTTTGAATATACTAGAATGTCGTCAATAAACACCACTATAAACTTGTCAAGGTACTGGTGGAACACCTTATTCATCAAGTTCATAAATACTGCTGGTGCATTGGTTAAACCAAATGGCATTACTGTAAATTCAAACTGGCCATATCGGGTCCGAAAGGCGGTCTTCGGTATGTCTTCTTTCTTCACCTTCACCTGGTGATAGCCTGACCTCAAGTCTATTTTTGAAAACACCTTCGCTCCGCTCAATTGATCGAAAAGATCGTTTATCCTCGGCAGCGGGTATTTATTTTTGATAGAGAGATTATTCAGGGCTCTATAATCGATACACATGCGTACCGTGCCATCCTTCTTTGGTACAAATAATACCGGTGCTCCCTATGGCGATGAACTGGATCTAATAAAATCTTTGTCTTGTAGCTCCTCTACTTGTTTCTTCAGTTCTACCAACTCGTTGTTGTTAACTCTATAGACATGTTGCGAAATAGGCTCCGCTCCTGGTATCAAGTCTATAGAGAACTCAACATCTCTATCTGGCGGCAAACCTGGCAACTCCTCTGGAAATACATCCAGGAACTCTGCTATAAGTGGATGCGGTAAATCTTCTTCTTCCATTCTGGCTCCGTAAAAAGTGCCTCTGCTCCGCTCCTCTACTCTTCTGGCAATCTCGAACTCTAGCTCTTCTGGTGGTCAAAATACTACTCTTCCTCCGTGATAATCTATAGAAGCATGGTGTTTACTTAGCCAGTCCATTTCGAGTAAAATATCGTAACCCGGAAGTGGCATAACGAGTAAACTCACGCTCAACTCTCGGCCTTCCAACGACACTATCCGATCCTTGCAATAATCACGGACTAGGATAATACCTCCTCCTGTCATGATCTTGCAAGTCCTATCTAATGGTCCTATTTTTAAATGATGTTTAAGGGCATAAGATACAGATACAAAACTATGGGAAGCGCTAGAATCAAATAAGGCAAGTGCTGGAATAGAATCGAGTAAAATTAAACCTGAAATCACGTCTCCAGCTGGCTCGGCCTCCTCAGTGGTCATGGCGTAAGCTCGTCCTTGTGGTGCTCCTCTCTGCTGCTGCTGATGCTGAGCAAACATATCCTGCTGTAGTGGAAGTGGAGGTCTTCTCTGCTGCTGGCCTCCTGGTACAATGGGTGCTCTGGCTGGTCCTCTCTGAGCTGCTGCTTCTCCCTGGCGAGTCTGAATAGCTGGGCAGTCCCTCAGCTGATGTGCCGCTGATCCACACGATAAACAAGTGCCCAACCTTTTTCTGCAGATGTCTCTTGTATGTCCCATCTTTCCGCAATACGAACATGGGGTAGCGAGTTGATTATGCCTCTGTGGTTGTTGTTGTTGAGCATATCCTCGAACTGGTGCCTGTTGCTGGTGTTGCTGCTGGTACAGCCTATGTTGTTGTTGTTGGAAGTATGGGTGCTTGGCTGGTCCTGTGTTACCTCATGTTGCTCCAGATGTGTCGCGTCCTCTCTTGGGCCTGAGGTCCAAGTCGTCTTCGGCAATCTGGGTATCAATCAGAATACCCTCAAATGTAGCAGTACGTCGTCCCGAAGTATGAGACTTGATCTCCCTATTCAATCCCTTTCTGAATTTTCGAGCTCTGTCTCCTGGGTCTCGAACCATCGATGGCACAAATTGACTCAATCGACAAAACTCTGCGGCATATTCGTCGACTGACATGCCTCCTTGGACTAAGTCATGGAACTGACTTTCTAATGCTCCCAAGGCTACATCAGGAAAGAATTTCTCCTTAAAGAGCTCCTTAAAGTCCTCCCAAGTAAGTCCTTCAGCGGCGAGTCTCGGCTCTGTACGATACCACGTCAGTGCGATATCAAACATCTGACTGCCAGCGGCCTCTATCTGAAGAATCTCTGGAATCTGTGATAAGCGTAAGTTCCGCTCTATGTCTTCCAACCATTCATCAGCATAGAGTATTCCTTCTGTGCCCTTGAACTCTCGAGGCATCATCCTCTTAAAGTCCACTATGGTACCGGGCCTCTGTTGTTGCTGACCTTGATGTTGCGGTTGTCGTGCTACTCTCTCCACGGCCTGGAGAGCCACCTGATGAGCATTCTCCATGCTCTCTTTCATCAGTTTGGTCTGCGCCTGGTGTGCTTCTGCTTGCACTCTCTGAGCCTCATCTTGAACACGCTGAGCTTCTGCCGTTACTCTCTGGGCCTCTAGCATGCCCTGCATCAGTGGGAACATCTGTGCCCCGTCAGTGGGCCTCCTCCGAAAATTGGTATCGGTGGTGGTGGAAGGTTGTCTGTCATAGCTGGGGCAATCCTCTGTATAGGTGGAGGAGGGATCCCGTTAGTTGCAGACACTCCCACACGAACAGAAGATGTAGGAGGATCTCCCGGTATCTGTTCGTCAGGTTGAGAGGTGGCAGTCCTCTCTGAATTTGTTGCTCCCATTCCCATGGATCTAGTATTCGGCGGCATCCTGAATACAGATCAAAAGAATCAATTAAGGTGATAGATATGATACTATCAAGAAAGGACGGTAAAGTGCTAAAGGAAGCAATCAATTAGAGTAGCAACATAAAGTTCAGAATTTCCTAGTGTGATTGAGCATATTCTCATCCTAAATCATGTTTCCTATATCCTATCACAGGTTCGTAGTAGTACAACTAAGTTGTCGCACTACCACGATATCGCATAACTTGCGAAACTAGACCTGCATGGGCCACCACTAAAAATGTGTCATGACCCGCACCCGGTATAGGGGTACGAGAGCGTGGGTACGTCTAGCCTACGCCGCAGCATCGACGGTAGAACGCTGTCTAGGTCACAGTGATTCTATATAACTAAATACCTGTCAATGATATACATCTCACAATAATCTTAATCACAACAACTATAAGGCACGATAAAAGATAAAAGGAAATGACATAGTTAAACACCATGTCTCAAACACAAAGATAACTCTCAGTCTAGCTGTCCAACACAAGTCTCCAATTTAAACTTAACATGAGTCTAAACATAAACTGAAATAACCTCCATGAGTCTCAAAAGCATCATAAATACTATCTAGATAGCTGCAGGTAAAGTCTCATCTGGAGGTGTAGTCTCCTCTAGGATCTCTGTGCGTAGTCTGCATCGATACCTGGTCCGTAGTGCGTGGTACAGAAATCCTCCAGGTTCTCTGAAAAAAATATCCAATCAAGATTGGAACGAAATACACCTCTAACAGCAGTTCCACATATATTGACAAAAACTATAACACAGTGTAAAGAAATATAAGACAGATATGAATAACTGGAAATAAAATACTGGAATAAAAGAAATACTGGAATAAAAATGCTGGAATATCATCATCAATATGCATCTAGCAAAGAATAGAACTACAAGTACACACAAGAACAAAGAACTGGTATATAAGTGTGTATAAGAACAATAATTAGTACATGTAGAAATGTAAGATAAATCTACCAAGATACATGTCAAGAATCATCTAACTAAGTGTGTGAAATATCAGTATATCATGTGATCGGCTTGGGCTATATGACTCATTACATTAATTAGCGATCATCCCCAACAAGTCCGGCTAACCATATGTAACAGCGATGAGGCATGTAAGGGTAAGGCTGCACCGATGTGAGGTATGGGTGAGCTAATGATGCATGTAAGTTGGGTATGATCACATAAGCTACTAATATTTCCCCATTTCTCCAGCTAGCACGATGGATTCCAATCACGACTCCTCATGACAGGTCTCAATGATGCCAACTCGTGTAAAGAACAGTGTCAGAGTCATGTACGCTATACAACAAGAGTTATAGAGATAATCAATATAATGAAAACTGTCAGAGAATGTACTCGCCTGAGGTCCTTAGCTGGCAATACCACTGTCCGGGTTCCGAAGTATCATCTGCATGATCACACAATCCTATAGACATATCACATAATGCAGTACTTCATCAGACATTACTCTAGCACACAATCAGCATAATGATCTCAACAGGCTATGCTAGTGGGTCACAGGTCGATGTGCCTACGGGGTATCCGTGGTCACATTCAAGACATCTAGTGCATATACTACATAGTACTTATTATGGATAATGTATCTCATAGTACTAATTAATTACACAATTACTAGATATTCATATGTTTATACTTAATTCAATTCATACGATGCACACATATATATTATATATACGTATGTATTATGCTGATTGAGAATTATAATGGTTCGTATGTATATACACAAGTATTCACTAGTTACCATTACAATATATGTTTATATATTATATAGTTATACTAACAAAGGCTTATACCATGCGTATACACAATAGCATATATATATACTAGGGATACCTAGAATACATATATATGAGTACGTATATATATCTTAGTTGAGCATAATATCCACATACCTCTTTGTGTATATATGTATATACGTGCATGTACTGATACCTACGCATACTAACGCATGATCTACGGATGTGTATGTATTCGAGTATAGGTTTATGTCGAATCTGCGTGCGGAAACGAGACGATGACAATGATGACTACGAGGCGATGGTCACGAACAGGGAAAGGCCGGTCGAGTGCAGGGTACGTCATCGAACTCTGGTCGGCAGCGTCGTCGATCAGTCGGTCGACGAGCAGTCAGCGCGGGGACTCTCGATCGGCAGCGTCGTCGTGCAGTCGGTCGTCGATCAGTCCGCTTGGGGTATCCAGGCGTTCAGCAGCGGTCGTCGAACTTTAGCGCGGGGTGTAGGCAAGTCTCGGTCGATGGCCTCCGGTGCTCTCGGTGTAGTCGGTCCGGCGGACAGCGACCTCTGGTGCAGCGGAGTCGAGGCGTTCAGTCGGTTGGTTATGGCAGCGCTCTTGCCGGTCGGCTCCAGTCGACGAGGGCGGGGTCAGGCGTCCGACGGAGTGCTCGAGGGATCAGTAGGTGGTGTTGGCAGTCGGGTTTAAGAATAGGGATGGTAGAGTACTTGATCGACTGTGGGTTAGGAAGGAAAAAGGAAAAGAGGAAAGGAGGTTTATATATATAGTATTATGTAAGGGTTGACCTAGGATTGGGTTGACTAGTCGACCCTCTTGGAATTGGCCTCTTATGGAGATGTTTCAAGTGCCAAGATTTAATGGAATTAAAATGGAAGGCTATGATGCATTAGTTTCAAGGTCTTTGAGGCCATGGTTTCGAGAAGATTAATGTTGCAATGTCACAGGCCCAAAATTATGGAAAAATATACATGAAGGGAAATTAGATTTATTGAGGATTAGATACAATGGGTTGCAATGAATGTTGCGCATCTAAACTGAAGCACAACGAGACGTGGTTATGAGTCACACAAGGATCAAAGTAATAGTTTAGCATGTCTAGGACAAGGGTGCGACATCAGTTGGAAGACAAGGGCTCGCATAGCGTCCTAATTATCGAAGCAACAATAAATTACAACAATCAAATAATCATCATCAATTATTTAAATATAATTAAATATCATGCAAATTATTTACACATTAATTACGGAAAGACGAAAATACCCCTAATCCAAAAAGTGGGGGTGACACGACCATAGCCTGCTTTCCCTTTGTATCGCGACTGCTGTTGCCGCTGTTGCTGTTGTTGGCGGGACGTTTGCCTTTTTCTTCAGCCGTAGGGATATGGATTCCCAAGTGTCGAGCGTCTTTGAGCTTCTTTTCAGCGTTGACAGAACTTATAATGAATGTTGTCCAATCCTTGGACTGGCCCTCGCCCACCCAGAGGCTGACTGCCGAAAGAATATTTTTCAGGCACATCTCCATTAGTGTAGCCTTGGGATTTCCATAGGGCAACCTTAGCACCGCCTGTCGCAACCGTTCGATATAATTTTATGTTGGTTCCTTTTCACCCTGGGCGACGTCCATCAGAGACGACATCGTCATATCATTTTCAGCCTCATAGAAACTGTTGAGGAACAGACGCTTCAGGTGGAAGCTCTGGCCGCATGATGTCGAGGCCGCATGGGTCTTGAAGCCGCATACGTAGGACATGTGGCATGGCCCGTCTGTCGAGGCAATTAATGCACTGATGTGACTTATTATCTTTTCCTGAGTCATCGTTTGTACGAATTATAAAGTATCTCAGGGTGATGAGTGATGCGTCGGAGCTTCTGACAGACATCGAAATCCGTGTCAGGAGGTTTTATGTGACCGCCCTGCTCTGTGGTCGTTCAGGTCTCATATGGAAACTGCATGGAGTCGAAGCCGCATGGGGCCAGAGACGCATGAGGCACATGAAGTCTGGAACAAATTGGGCCAGAGACACATGGAACGCATAGAGTCTGGAACGCATTGGGCCAGAGACGCATGAAACATATGGGGTCTGGGACACATTGGGTCAGAGACGCATTAATCTTTTTGTCATTTTCTGCATTCGTGGCATTTGAACAGTTGTATACTGCCAAAGGTAATTATGACAAAACTGTCAGTACGGATTCCAATCAGTGGTGCATGATTCGAGGCAGTCAGGATGACTGTCTGTTTTGTCATAGTCATAAATACTCTGATGTGACTATAGGGACGATGCGTCAAAGGGTGGTATGCGTCTCGGGATGTCATGTATTCGAGGGTGTCATGCGCCCGCCGCTTTTATGCATCCCTTGTGTATTTGTTGACTGCAAACTTGAGCACATGGAGGGATTTTCATGCTTCTACAACCACTAGTATGGCCTTGAACTTGTTAACAGTTCCGTCTGCTTTTATCTTCTTCTTAAAGATTCGCTTGCATTCAATGGGTTTAGCTCCTTCAGGAAGATCGACTAACTTCCAAGTATTATTAGAAGTTATCAAGTCAAACTCGTCATTGATAACCTCTTTCCAGAAAATAGCATCTCTAGTCTTCATTGCCTCATCATAGGTAAGAGGATCAACTTTCATATGATAGTTAACAGAGTCTTCTCTGAAGTCCTTCGGCCTTCTCACTCGCTTTGCTCTTCGCTCAGCGGGTTCTGGTTCAAATGTTGTCTCATCAACTACAACTTCGTCTTGGACTACTTCTCTCTGAGGGTACTTGCCTCGTCCGTGCTAGCAACATTCTCCGGGACATCCGCGAGAACAATATTCTTGTGCCTAGCAAACTCGTCTTCAAAGAATTTTGCATCGCGAGATTGTATGATATGATTAGATTCCATATCAAGGAACCTATGAACATCACTCTTATCAGCATAGTCCAGAAATATGGTCTTCGTAGTTCTCGTTCCCAGCTTCTGAATCTTGAGGTCTGAAAGCTTCACATACGTCAGACACCCCCACACTTGAATGACATTCAAGTTGGGTCTGACTAGATGTAGTGAACAGTACTCTATTCAGAATAAACGTAGCCATACGAGCTGCTTCTTCCCAGAAGCACTTTGGAAGTCCTGCTATCAACAACATGGACTTCATCATCTCTGTCAGCGTCTTGTTCTTTTTTTCTGCCACACTATTAGATTGTGGAGAATACGGAGCAGTCATTTCGTTAATAATTCCATACTCTTTGCAGAACGATACGAATTCCAAAGAACGATATTCTTCGCCTCGATCGCTTTTGAGTCTTCTGAGTCCTTGAACTTCTTGAATGCTTCGTCTTTCGACTTGAGAAGATATATGAATGCATACTTCGAGAAGTCGTCAATGAAAGTGATAAAATACTTCATTTCGGCTTTTGTGGAGAATTGCTTGAAGTCACAGATATCTGAGTGTACCAACTCCAGAGATCCGTGCTTCGGTTCACTCTTCTAAACGACTTTCTGATGATCTTCGTCTGCACAAACTTTACATTTATCCACCTTCTTACCCCCATATTTGGAGATAAGGCCTAGACTAGATATCTTGTTAATGCGTTTACAATGCACATGTCCTAGTCTATTATGCCACAACTCAAGAGAACAACCAGAAAGTAGAGACTGCATTGATACAAATAGAAGGAGTTACAAGCTGCAGTTTAAACATCCCTTCGTTACAGAAAGCTTTTCCGAAGTATGTTTCTTTGTAGGACATCACCATCTGACCGGCATTGATATCCATCCTCAGGCCCGTCTTGCACAACAGACTCCTAGAAATTAGATTCTTGGTGATCATTGGTACATGCTTCACATTCTCCAGTATAAGTGACTTTCCAGAAGTCAGCTTCAGCACTATCGTCCCGATCCCCAACACTGCAACTTGAGACTTATCTGTCATCGCGACTTTCTCAGAGGTAGGCTCGTATTTGACGAACAGCTACTTCTTAGAGCACACGTGGCAAGATGCACCAGTGTCCACCCACCAGTCAGTGTCCACACTATGTGACTCAACCTGCACAATCATAGCAACTAGGTCAAGCTCACCTTACTCTTTCGGTTTAGGCTTTGATATGCAGTCGCTCTTGTAGTGACCCTTCTTGCCATAGTTGTAGCATGTCACATCAGACTTCGGCTTTGGCTTGAACTGAGCCGACTTTACCTTCAGCTGGTGAAGTCCTTCTTCTTCTTCTTGTAGGGAAATTTCTGCTTTCTTTTAGAGTCACTAGCATGTACCATATTGGCCTTAGCCAACTGCTTGGACAAGGAGTCCAATTTTAGTTGTCCCCTGACTTTATCTTCAATGTGAATCCAGTAAAAAATATCTTCGAGCTGGATCTCCATCTTTTTACGGTACATGTCAGTCTTGAACCTGATCTAGCCTGGAGAAAGTTTGGTGATGATAGCCCCCACCATAAATTTATTTTCCTGCTTCATGCCTTCTTGCTCCAGATTATGCTACATATTCAAAAGTTCCTTAACTTGTGGTACATCAACTTCTCATTCTCAAATTGCAAAGTGAAGAACTTCCCAACGAGATGGATTTTAGACATTTTTTCGTCAGTTTTGTAGTGCTTCTCAAGAGATTCTCAGACATCTCTTGCATTTTCCTTCTTGTTGTAGGACTTCGCCATCGAGTCATCCATAGCATTGAGAATCAACAACCTGTAGAGGTCGTTGGCTTCCTTCCACTTGGAGTGCGCATCCTGCGCCATACCAACTGCAAGCTCTCCTCTATCTTCGAAAATGGTAGGTTCAGGATCAACCAACACATAAGCAACTTTGACAAGATGAAGATTCAAGGAGATCTTCCTCTTCTAAATGGTGTAGTATTTATCATCAAACTTCTTAAGCTTCTGAAAGCTAGTATCGAGAAGGTTTGAGCGGTTGCCCATTCTAACTCGGATCTTGCCTTGAGATTGTTAGTCCCGAAGTCAGATCAAATAAGAAGAGGTAGCCACAAAGTAAAGACTCACACAAGAGTCCGTCTCTACAAACTCCAGAAAAGAAGTTGGTGCACTGAGATTCACACAAGAGTTCCTCTTCAGTGATACACAATCCCACAGAAACACTGAACAGGGAACATGTTACAAATTGACAACCCAAAAAAATACAAATACAACAAGAATCAGAAAACTGTTCTTCTCTTTACGTTCGCAGATGCTACACCAAGAAGAACGGGAACAAGAACAAAAATACAAAGAAGGAAACTTCTACTGGGGTGATCAAAACCACCAGAGCTCAAGGCAAGATTTGCACTATATAACGATCTGCCCCCAGGATCCAGCAAGTTCACACGAGAACTTCTGGAACGCTCTTAGTCACCTTCGGATCACTCGAAAGATTCCTTTGGAAGGATGCTAAAATCTGTCGTAGGTCCTGCTGGTGCTCTCGATTTTTCTCTCTTTCTTAATTTTTTTTCTCCACTCCTAAATGAAAGAGGAGAGCCTCTATTTAAAGAGGATTATATCTTCCATGCAGCCTGAGGAAAAAATTAGGTCATGAGCCGCCTGCGTCGTTGTACTGCATAGAGCAGACAGTGCCGTCAGGCGCCGAAAGCTGCATCCGCTGCAGCCGCGTGGCACAGAGAGACACGAGCCTCCTACGCCGCCTACGCGTTGTACTACACAGAGCAGACTGCTCCGCTTGCGTGCTATACTGTACAGAGCAGACTACGCCGCTCTGAGCCGCCAACAACAGTCCCTGTCCCCTCCATACTTGACTCGCTCAAGCTCACTTACTGGCCGTATTGCTCCAGGCCGCATGCGCTCCTTACCGCATGGGCTGCTGACCGCATGGCCCCTGACCGCATGCGCACATGTCCGTATGGGCACTTGGTCGCATGGGCACCTGTCCGCATGGGCACCTGACCGCATGCGCTCCCGGCCGCGCTCGTGCAAGCAAAGTGCATGTAACTCGCGCATAAAAGGAGCGCACAAGCGCCATGCGACGATGCTGACATACTAAGTGCAAAGTGAGCCAACAATCCTAGAGGGATTAAGTGTGAACCCCATTATGACAATCTTTATTTTGTCACCACCTTTGAAAAATTTTCCTTAGGAGCTAAGCCAACACCCCATGTGCATATACCAATACTAAGCAAAGCTATATATTGAGATATACACATTGGTGGTTTTTTAATGTGGGACTAAAACTCCCAAAGCAAAGTGAAAAATACCAACAATTTGTATTTACCCTCTAATTTTAATCCAGAGTACAAATAATATTTGTGAAATGAATGAATTGAAATTGTAGTACTAATTAAATTAAAATAGGGGGGGAGAGGGGTGTACAAATAACTTTTTTGTTGTTGTTTTTTTTAGCACCAAAAAAAAAATTACTTTCATTTTTTTAAGACCCAAATTCCGCAAACCAAACGTGACCTCTAAGGTTTTATGGCGTTCTTTCTTCGTTAAGATGGAAAGTAAATAACTAAAGTTTTAGGAAGTTTGTTTAGACAATAATCTCTACTAATATAAGGTGGTTTGGAAACATTTCAAAATTAAATCGTCTAAGTCGTTTATAAATATTTTTTTAATTTTTTTAAAAATAATTAACTAATTATTTAATTATTTAATATAATATATTTATAATTTAACAATTCTAAATCAAGTGATTAAGGTGGGAGTAATTTTTCTTGGTTACTTAAGTTCAATTTCTATGACCTTTACTAGTTTTAATATAAGAGCTAGTTAATTCTCTACTTATCAAATTAATTTTAAAAATATACAAAATGATGGGTACGGTAGAGGTATGATTTCAGCCCTATGCCTAATAATAATAATAAAATATTAAAAAAAGAAAGTTTAGGACATATCCGTATATTGTAAGAAATTTGTATTTGAAAACTAAGGGGCTGGTTGCTCAATATGTCCAGATTTTGGTTCCACTGTGCCAGCTTGTCCAACTATTGGATCTACTCAAATTTGACTCTAAATAGGTGCTTCCTCCCGTTGTTGCCCAGGGGAACCCTGTCATGTCATACCTGCTGCTTCAGCAACTGAAGAAGCCCTAAAGAAAAGGACAAGAAATATCAAGAACGGGACTGGACGGATCAAGGAAACAATTGATTCGATAGTCAAGCAAGGCTTCGAGAATAACGAATTCAGGTTTTAAGAGGCATATGTTTGATTGACACTCCTATGATCATAACACCCAACAAGTCTGAAAACACAGACCTGCATGGGCTACCACTAAAACCTTGTCACACCCCAGTACCAGAATACGGAGACGGACATGGCCAGCTCCCCAGTATAAGGTATAGAACGTCGTAGGGTGGTCACGGCTGCAACTAGACTAGGGGGTGCATACTGCAAGCAAGTCACTTAGGGTCACACAGCACATCTATTGTCTCAACCAGTCAAGCAAGAACAGTAAGCATAGAACATATATGACAAGAAAGTGAGGCGTCCCAAACGTCCTACCACGATATTTTGAAAACCAGCTATGCAAAATAAGAAAGCTGGCAGAGTATCAAAAGTACATGACTATGATCAGCTGCAGTCTGATTACTTAAATTCATGTAAAGGAAACTAAATGTCCAGAATTACGGCTAACAAATGCTAATGGCTAAACGCCAAAATAAGTAAAGTGTGCAATAATGAGCAGGAAAGAAGAAACCCACTCGTTTCCTTCAATGGCCATCCGCCTGGTGCGCGCCATAGTTCAGGTGGAAGTATACTTGATCCTCAGGTTCTGGCTCTAAACCTGGACATGCAAAACCAGTGGGGTTAGACCCCAAATAACAAGTACCACAAAGAAAACACGAATAAAGAAATAAAGCCAGGTTAATGAAATAGACACACACACACACACACACACACACACACACACACATATATATATATATATATCGTACTTTTGGTTCATAGTCTATCGTGACACAATAATCTAACCCTACAACCAAACAAGGAAAAGGGTTAGACCATCGCACCATGATAGTCGATATCCCTAGACTATTTGACAACAGGTATAATACACAAACAAGCTCAGTTACAAAATCTGTCAATCACTTGTACGACTTACTAGATGGAGGCTGGGTTATCCTAGAGGTATTATGCATATAGGAATCCTCAGATCGAACCAGGTACTATCAGGGTTAGCCGAGCCATAAATCGTCGCATAGCATGTAGTATTGCGCAGCAGTCCCTCGTAAGGCTACCGTGCTAAGATTCTATTCCTTTCTAATGCTCTACAAGTTTAGTTGTCTAGTTAACCCTATTGTTAACTGGAATCACATGGCGTGGTCACATGATATTCCCTTATATGATATACCATAGTACGACCATGCTAGATACGAATCCACTTGTCACTTTGCAGTTTAACTTGGATTAAACCCAACGTGATGCAACAAATAACAAATCCTAGCCACGCTTTGTTATTGACCAACTATCATGTCCATGCTGGAGGAATTTATTACATCACATGTCGCTTAGCACGTAGGCACACCTCGGTGTGAAACATGTAACATAATCATGTAGAAACACTTAGCACGTAGGAATACATAGCACGTTGTAAGTGTATCAGCACAGATACCAATAGTCGAGTCAAGTTACCAATCATTGGTAAATCACATGAGTTCTAGCATATTGCAATATGTAGGTCGAGTCAGGAACATAGGAAGTCATAGTCACTTGGCCGCATGGTCTATCTCTACGCATAGTCGGGTTAAGCATATAATTAGGTTCAACACATGGTCACTCAGTTCTCATGTATTCTAATCATCAATCTCACACTTAAAATTACAAAAATCCAATAAAGCATCAAACCAAGAAAAATAAACAAATCAAGCACACAGGGCCGCATAGAGATTGATGCCGCATAGGAAGTTAGGTCGCATAGCCTTATGGGTCGCATAGATCGCATAGAAAGTCGGGTCACATGAGTTTTGACCGCATGGCTGCATGAGCTCAGACCGTATGGTTGCATGAGCTCAGACTGCATGGCCACTTGGTCGCTTGGACCGTATGAGCTTACCGCATGGCCGCATGAGATCAGACCGCATGGTCGCATGGTCACTTGGATTGCATGGCCACATGGTCCCATGGTTGCTTGGCTGCATATGGGTCAAGGATGCAAGGAACTCTCAGTCGCATAAAACTTCATCTTCTCTAGGCAGCAAGTTCAGCTATGGCGAGAACTCCAAAAATCAAAAATAATGTTTTCTTTATAAAATTTTTATTTCAACTCTGAATCAAGTGAACCAAAAGCCAAAATGCTCTAAATGAAGTGCTACATCCATCCCAACAACTATTTTTTCGAAAATACTATGTTTTAGCAGATCAAAATCACCAAAAATCAAGGAATCCATGAAAACCCTAAACTTAGAATGTAGATCTACTCAAATACATCCATCAAAACTGAAAACCCCAAGTACTAAAGGTGTTAAGAATCATCATGAGCATATAATAGACTAATAAAATGTAAGAAAAATCAAGAATTGAAAATCAAGAAATTTCTCCATGTGGTACAAGTTGTACTTGCCTAAAAATGAAAGAAAGAGAAGAAACTGAGAGAATAAGGGAAGATAGAGAAATAAGTTAGCTTATATAGCTAGAATTTGAGGTTTAGACCATGGGCTCAACTCATGACCAAAAAAATCCAACAATTAAACCATGGATCTAATTGAACCAAAGAATGGATCTAGTCTCCATGACATACAATCTAATTATCATGCAAGCAACAAATAATATAAGCAGGGAAACGAATATGCTCTAAATACGTATATCGGGAAAGGGGAGTGACAATTCTATGATATGATTAGATTCGATATTAAGGAACATTCGAGCATCACTCTTATCAGCCTAGCCCAGAAATATGGTCTTCGTAGTTCTCGTTTTCAGCTTCTGAATCTTTAGGTATGAAAGCTTCACATATGCCAGACACCCCTACACTCGAATGACATTCAAGTTGGGTCTGACCTTGAACCAGTATTCATGAGGAGTAATATCAGATGTCGTGAACGGTACTCTATTCAGAATAAACGTAGCCGTAAGTGTTGTTTCTCCCCATAAGCATTTTGGAAGTCCTGCTGTCAGCAACATAGAGTTCATTATCTCTGTCATCTCATGTTCTTCCTTTCTGCTACACCATTAGATTAGGGAGAATACAGAGCAGTCATTTCGGTGACAATTTTATGGTCTTTGCAGAACGATGCAAATTCCAAAGAACGATATTCTCTGCCTCGATCACTTCTGATTCTTTTGAGTTGTTGACCGGTTTGACATTCTGCTTCAGCCTTGAAATCCTTGAACTTCTCAAACACTTCATCTTTCGACTTGAGAAGATATACGAATGTGTACTTCGAGACATCTTCAATGAAAGTGATAAAATAATTTATTCCGACTTTTGTGGAGAATTGCTTGAAGTCACAGATATCTGAGTGTACTAACTCCAGAAAATCTGTGCTTCGGTTCACTCTTCTGAACGGCTTCCTGACGATCTTCGTCTGCGCACAGACTTTACATTTCTCCACTTCCTTACCTCCATATTTGGAGATAAGGCCTAGACTAGACATCTTGTTAATGTGTTTATAATGTATATGTCCTAGTCTATTATGCCATAACTCAAGGGAATAACCATAAGTAGAGACTGCATTGATACAAACTGAAGGAGTTACAAGCTGCAGTTTAAAAATTTTCTTCAGTACAGAAAGCTTTTCTGAAGTAAGTTCCCTTGTAGGACATCACCATCTGACCAGCATTGATTTTCATCCTTAGGACCGACTTGCACAGCAGACTCCCAGAAACCAGATTCTTGATGATCATTGGTACGTGCTTCACATTCTCCAGTGTAAGTGACGTTTCAGAAGTCAGCTTCAGCACTACCGTCCCGATCCCCAGAAATGCAACTTGAGACTTATCCGCCATCGAGACTTTATCAGAGGTAGGCTCATACTTGGCGAACGACACCTTCTTATAGCACACGTGGCAAGATGCACCAATATTTCCCCACCAGTCAGAGTCCACGCCATATGATTCAACTTGCACAATCATAGCAACTAGGGTAAGCTCACCTTGGTCTTTCGGTTTAGGCTTCAACCTGCAGTGGCTCTTGTAGTGACCCTTCTTGCCACAGTTGTAGCATGTCACATTAGTCTTCGGCTTTGGCTTGAACTGACCAACTTCACCTTCAGCTGGTTGAAGTCATTCTTCTTCTTCTTGTAGGAAAATTTTTGCTTCCCTTTAGAGTCACTAGCATGTACCATGTCACGCCCCAGTCCCAAAATATCGAGGGACTAGATACGTGGCAATGGCCAGCAGTACACACCGATGGACAAACCCAATTTAATGGATCCAACTGGGTATACTTAAGATGTAATACAACAATAAGGGTCTATTAATCTCATCCAAAGAATAAATATATCAATATCAACAAAAGGAAACAAAACATCATCAGTCACAAGTAATTAAAATTGGGGAACAACCCGATAATAAGTCTGTTACAAATGTTCATTAAACAAGAATTTAAAAGAGTTTAATTGTATCAAGACTGAGCATATAAGAAACATATACTCAGGAGAAATCCTATGCAATCACCTCGTCCTCGGTTCCCGGTTCTGTTCTAACGTATGCACCTATTCCTGCTTCTGCTCCTGCTAATGCTCCGGTCCCGTATACCTCTGGATAGACCTCGTCTGCTAATCCTGGGGACATAATCCGGATTCAGGTCGTCAGGGGACATAGCAAGGTACAAAATAACTCATGCCAAAGTAAAAGCAGTGCAGCAATAAATGAAATAATAGGATAAACTATATAACCTGCTAAGTGATATGCAAATAAGAGTTTTAATCATACTCGAGCTGAGACTACTATAGGATCGGTGTCGCAGAAACCCATAGCAGTATTCTCTCGAAGGGCCAGAACTTGTGCCAAAGCTCTGTGTCAGAGACTAAGACACCTCCAGATAACAATATATATAATATAATCAGCCTTTGATATGATAAATCTCTCCCCACCCAATGTAATCACACGTCTCATGTCCATGACACGCAGGATCAAAACTAATACAGCAAGTCATAATAAGATCTAAGAAAATAATGTCTATGTCATGAAACCTGTATCCTATACAGAATCACCTTAAATATTTCAGGAAGATTCTGTCTCATGAATAGTGTCAGGTGTCCTGGGTTATAACGTACTTGATAATGCAAGCACGAGAAGTATAGGGTCTCGGTATCCATGTCTAGGTGATGTTACACAACTCCGCGTACGGGGTTGGCACCCGACTATTAATCGGACGCTAAGTAAAGTCACACGGTCCTAGGTTAAGCATGTACAACAATCATAGGAATAAAATAAGAGAATAATATGAATCAATATACTGCAATTATGGCAAGGTACACTTGCCTGGGGTTTTGACTCCAATTGTAGCTCTGACCTCAGTGGGAATTGCAGGTACTGATCCGGTTGCTGAAATAAACATCACCATCAGATTCAAAAAATATCAAATAGCTAGAAACACCTGTCCTTGAGTCCAATTTGGACACTGGGGCAAAAATGACAGTTTCTGGTCAAAGCGGGATCCACACGTGGCCCACTTCGCACCGAAAAATGTGTCAGAAACAAAGGTCTCCAAATCCGTCAAACTTAGTGTCAACAAGTCCAGAACGATGATACAAACCCAACAAAACTTCCAGAATTGGATTCCGATGAGCCGATCACAAAATTGCCCGTCAAGTGGAGCCGTGGGGCCCACGATACGCGATTTTGTCAACGTTCTCAGAATCGAACCAAACTTGGGTCACAGGACCAGCGTATTGCTACGAGTCCGATGGCATAAGTTTCGTTTCGATCCGACATGTGTACACCAAGTTACAGCGAGATCCAGAATAGGCCGATACGGGACATTATCGGCGGATACGCGATGATTCCGGTGTGCACGCACATCCAAATCAACTTCTGTAAAATCTCGCACGTCCGTATCAACGGCACGCACCTTTCAGTGAAGATCGCACGCGACCAAGTCATCCCGTTTGGCAGGACGTACTCAGTTTCGGGGAAAAACAGGGTATATTTTTCCTTTTTTTATCGCAGTTTGTGATCGCCACAGGACGCGACACACCGAGCGGGTTGCACGGGCATCGAGAGGGTCATGTTGGGTTTGTGTCACAACAGACGAAAAGGAAAATGGGGCAACGAGGAGAGAGAAAAAGCTACCTGAACAGGGCTCCGTGGAAACCAAATTCTCGTATCCGCGAGGCGACACGACACAAGGGGACATGGTGTCTACTGTACAACTAGGGTTAGGGTTTGTCGGAGATCTTCGCCGGAGCTGGTGGCTGCGTTGGCGGCTGCTCGCTGGGGCTGGGTCGTCAGGCGGAGGCGCTGCTGGACGGGGCTGCTACGCTGTAGGACGAGGCAGGGGGCGACGTCGGGGCTCGGGTCGAGCGGAGGCGGCTCTGCTGAGGTGCTGCGGGGGTTCGTCGGCTCCGGGAGGGATAGGGCGGTGGCAGCGGCGGAGTGAGGCGGCAGCGGGGACGGGCTTTGGTGGCGGACAACCGGAGGAGGAGGGTTTAAATAGAGATAGATGGAGGGGAAGCGGTGGCCTGTGCGGGGGAGCCGGAGCGGCGCTGGGGAGCGGAGCGTTGGCCGTTGCGAAGGCGAGGGAGGCTGAGCGACGGCGGCGGCGGTTGCAGGAAGCCGGAGCGGCGCCGGGTCGAGGAAGAAGTAAGGGTTCCGGGTCTGAGGGTTTCGGGTCGGCGGGTTAGACCCGGATCCGACCCGCAGGGTTGGGTTCGGTTCAAATAAACCGGGTCCGGTTCGGGTTGGTTTGGTTCAGTTGAACCGAGTTTTATTCTAGGGTTTAATTAGGGTTTATTTGGTTTATTTTAAAACTTAGTTTTTATGTCTTTAAAAATGCTTCCGGGTTCCAATAAATTTCCAGAAAATTATCCTATGTCTAATTTTTTATTTCTGTCACGCCCGAGTCCCAAAATGACGAGGGACTGGATGCGTGGCAATGGCCAGCAGCACGCACCGATGGATAACCCAATTTAATAGATCCATCAGGACATGCTTAAGCTGTAGTCTAACAGTAAAATGTTACAAGACTCAGGTTATTCTAATCCCATCCACAACAGATAATCACAGATAAAGACAGAGTAATGCAAATAGAATAAATAAGCTGATCTCAATAAGTATCTCGGGAAATAATCCGAGAATATGTCTGGTACAACAATGCAAATGGACAGGAAATAAATAACTGGAAATAGAAATAAATGACTACATACAGCCACTGCTCAAGAGAATTCCTCTGGTACGATCTCGTCCTCAGATCCTGGTACAGCTCCTGGAAGTGCTCCTGTACGGTGTATCTCTGGATGGTTCTCTTCGGCTATACCTGGGGACATAGTCCATTCCAGGTCCTCAGGGGACATAGCAAGGTACAGATAATACAAGCCAAAACATAAGCAGTGCAGAAACAAATAAGCAATAGGGTAAACTATGTAACCAGCTAGGTGATAAATGCAAGTTGAGAGCATCACTAGAACTCAGGCTGAAGCTGCTACAAGCTCTGTGTTGGGGAGCCGGTAGCAGTGATATCATGTAGTTGTCTAGCTCAATGGGAGACTACGACGCCGGCATAATATAAAATCAACCTGTAGCCTGTGTAACTCTCCCCACCCAATGTAATCATGCATATCATGACCATAACGTCTCATGTCCATGTCAAGTGGGATCATAGCTAATGCAATAAGTCATAAAGTCTCTAGGAACATATGTCAATGTCAAGTCCTGTATCCTATACAGAATCACCATGAATGTCTCAGGAAGACTCTGTCTCATGAATAGTGTCAAGTGTCCTGGGTTCTGTTGTACTTGATAGGACAAGTACCAAGGGTAAGGGTATCGAATGTCCATCTCTAATGATGTACCCAACACCGCGTACGGTGTTGGCACCCGACTATGATCGGACACTAAGTACGTCACACATTTCCTAGGTTAAGCAGTTTAAACAAGTTTATATGAGTTTACACAAGACATCCAACAAAGTGTTATTACAGGAAATACTGAGAATTGACGAGTTTTACTTGCCCACTGATGCTAAATTAAGCCAAGGAAATAAATAGCAGACTGCAGGGTTTGGCAAGGTACACTTGCCTGTGGTTCCGGCTCTGATTTCGGCTCTGACTTCAGTTGGATTTGCAGACGGTACTCCGGTTGCTGAAATAAACATCACCATCAGATCCAGAAAATATCAATCAGCAAGGAACGCCTGTCCTTGAGTCCAATTTGGAGACAAGGGCAGAAACGGCAGTTTCGGGTCAAAACGGGGTCCACATGCGGGCACGCTTTGCACCGAAAATGCATCAGGGTCAACGGTCTCCAAATTCACCAAACTTAGTGTCAACAGGTCAGGAACGATGATACGAACCCAACGAAACTTCCAGAATTAGATTCCGATGAGCCGATCACAAAATCGCCCGTCGAGCGGGGCCTGTGGGGCCCACGCCACACGATTTCGTCAACGTTCTCAGAATCGAACCAAACTTGGATCACAGGACCAGCGTATCGCTACGAGTCCGATGGCGCAAGTTTCATTTCAATCCGACGTGTGTACACAAAGTTAGGGTAAATTGTAGAAAAGTCGGATACGGCGCGATGTCCGCGGATACGCACTAATTCCGGTGTGTACGCACATCCGAATCAGCTTCTGCGAAATCCCACACGTCCGTATCGACGATGCGCACGTGTCTGTGAAGACCACGCGCGACCAAGTCGTCCCGTTTGGCGGGGCGTACTCAGTTCCGGGGTGAAATAGGATCTGGTTTTTTCCTGTTTTTGGATCGTGGTGTGCGATCACCACAGGACGCGATGCCCCGAACAGTTTGTCCGGGCACCGAGAGGGTCATACAGGCTTCGCAACAAAATTTACAGAAACAAAAACGAAGTTACGAGCAAGAAGATACACGCACCTGAACGGGACCCAAAAATCGGGGCCCGAATTGTGTCCGACACGTGTCCGACTCGTGTCGGACACAGGGAAAGAATTAGGGTTAGGGTTCAGGGGAATCCGGTGCTGTACGGCGGAGGGCGGCGGCTGGGCGGCCAGGCTGAGGCGGAGGGGGCCGGGGGCAGCGCGGCGAGGCGGTGGCCGGCGCTCACGGCGGCGCTGGAGGCAGCGCGACGGTGCGGGGGCTGCTCGAGCTGCTGCGGCTGTCGTCGACGGCGCTCGACGTTGAGAGGAGGGCTGACGGAGGAGGAGAAAGGAGGAGGACGGCGGGGTGGCTGGGACGGCACGGCGGTGGCGCAGGGGCGTCGGCTGTGCTCGGGGAGGGGTCGCCGGACGCGGGGTGGCCGGAGGGAGGCTAGGGTTAGCTGAGGGGGAAAGAAGAAGGAGGAGGAGGAGGCTTTATAGGCGGTGGCGGGGTTGGGGAGGCCGAGACGGGCGGGGAGAGGGGGTGGACGTGGCGAGCGAGGCGGGCGGCTGGCCGGGCGGAGCGCCGGAAGAGGCGGTCAGGGCTGATACGTGGAGGAAGACGGGTCGGACGGGTAGCGGGCACGGGCGGGTCGGGTGGCTGACAGACCCGACCCGACCCGGTTGGGGCTGGGCTGGGTTCGGGTTCGGGGCTGGGCCCGGTGGGCCGGGTCCAGCGGGCCGCGGGCTGGGCTGGGCTTAATTAATAATAATAATAATAATAATAATAATAATAATAAATAATTAATAAATAAATAATTAAATAACTACTTTTTAGGCATTTAAAAATAGGTCTGAGGCCCAATAAATTCCAGAAAAATTATCCTAAGTCCAGTTTTTTATTTTACACCCATAAATATTATTTTTATAATATTTTAATATTTTTTATTATCATTTAAAAATTATTTAATAATTAAAACCCTGTTTTTAAATTACAGAAAATTCAAGAAAATTGTGAAAAATCCAAATTTAAATATTTTGAAAAATCAGGGGGTTTACAATTTTACACCAGAAAATATTATTTTTATAATATTTTAATATTATTTAACATCATTTAGAAATTATTTATATACAAAATACCTTAGTTTTAATTACAGAAAAATGCCAAAAAATTCCAAAAAAATTGTAAAATCTATTTTAAAATTCCTGAAAAATCAGGGGGTTTACAATCTACCCCTCTTAAGAGGATTGCGTCCTCACAATCAAAGAATAACCGGTCAACAGAGATGACACAGTTGTAAACATTATTAGAAGCACATTACTTATTAAGGAGAATCAAGGTTGAGGGTTTAAGAAAACACTTAGGAAAAATCATTTCCCTAGGCAATGGAAATTATGCAATTTCCAAAAGGAAGAATATCTAGAAAACTACAGTTTTTAGAAAAACTAGGTTATCACTTAAAAATATACTAGGTTATCAATTATTAGCAAGTTCAAAATTACCAGATCAAGGCTAAGGTCACGAACCAATAGGCACGAGCTAAAGCAATACTAGACGAGATAGCTACAAAAACTTACGTGCATTAGCTACTCTACGAGTCTGCACGTCCTCTAAGGCAAGAGCTTGTCCGCGTCCTTGCGGTCGATTTCTCTGTTGTTGCTGGACCTGCTTGAAGAGTACGGCCTGGGGTATCAAAGGTGGCCTCGGCTGGTTCCCACATGGAGGTGGTGGTATGACTCCTTCCACTTTCGTTTGTGGTGCTCCCAAAGCTGGACAGGCTGGCCTTGGTACTGGTAAAGCTTGTTGGTTAACCATTGGTGCTCCTCTACGCTCAGGGCATCCCTTCACTGAATGCTGAATGGGTCCACAAGCTAAACATAGTCCTCTTTTGCGTCTGCACTCGCTCTCATGATGGCCTCTCTTGCGACAATATTGACAGATATGTAGGAATAAGGCTCTTGGTGCTACTTTCTGTGGTGGATTCATCTGTGGTCGCTTTGCAGCTCTTTTCTGCTGTGCTTGGTCTGGTGCATGCGGCCGCTTCTGGCTGGACTCTATCCTGGTGATGCACTCCATGGCCCGTGCTGCAGTAAGAACGTCCGTTGCAACAGAGCTGATTAACTTTCGTAGCTCTGAGCTAAGTCTGTAAATAAACTCCTCCGTTTGGCTTTGCTGAATCTTCTGATAAGCTTGCATCATCGGATAGTACATTTAAAATATCTGTTGCACGTCCATAGCTTGCCCTTGGGGGAATACGGTCATTGGTGGAGTGAACTGCGGCGAAGTATCATCTTGCTGGTTTCTCGAGGTATGCTGATTTGCTTGACTTTGTTGAGCAGATTGACCTTCTCCTACTGGTGTTACTTCCTCTTCGTTGGTTACCACATCTTCTCGTGGTGATCTTGCAGGAGTCTCGTCATTTGCTCGTGGATCCATAACTCTGTATCCAAAATAAACAATAAGAGGCGCACATGAATCAAGGCAGGATGCAAGTCAAGAAATAAATTTGAATCTGATATAGATGTCAAGAACTTTTCAAGCAAGTGGATGAGATCCTAAAAATTTATCCTATTCTTATTGCAAGCTTGCTCGGTCCCTAAGTTGAAACTGAAGCAATTTAGTCGTTGACCTGCATGGGCCACCACAAAAACCATGTCACGTCCCAGTCCCAAAATATCGAGAAACTAGACATGTGGCAATGGCCAGCAGTACACACCGATGGACAAACCCAATTTAATGGATCCAACGGGGTATACTTAAGCTGTAATACAACAATAAGGGTCTACTAATCTCATCCACAAAATAAATACATCAATATCAACAAAAGGAAACAAAACATCATCAGTCACACGTAATTAAAATCGGGGAACAACCCGATAATAAGTCTGTTACAAATGTTCATTAAACAAGAATTTAAAAGAGTTTAATTGTATCAAGACTGAGCATATAAGAAATATATACTCAGGATAAATCCTCTGCAATCACCTTGTCCTCGGTTCCTGGTTCTGTTCTAACGTATGCACCTGTTCCTGCTTCTGCTCCTGCTAATGCTCCGGTCCCGTATACCTCTGGATAGACCTCGTCTGCTAATCCTGGGGACATAATCCGGATCCAGGTTCTCAGGGGACATAGCAAGGTACAAAATAACTCATGCCAAAGTAAAAGCAGTACAGCAATAAATGAAATAATAGGATAAACTATATAACCTGCTAAGTGATATGCAAATAAGAGTTTTAATCATACTCGGGCTGAGACTACTATAGGATCGGTGTCGGAGAAACCCATAGCAGTATTCTCTCGAAGGGCCAGAACTTGTGCCAAAGATCTGTGTCAGAGACTAAGACACCTCCAGATAACAATATATATATAATATAATCAGCCTTTGATATGATAAATCTCTTCCCACCCAATGTAATCACACGTCTCATGTCCATGACACGCAGGATCAAAACTAATGCAGCAAGTCATAATAAGATCTAAAAAAATAATGTCTATGGCATGAAACTTGTATCCTATACAGAATCACCTTAAATATTTCAGGAAGATTCTGTCTCATGAATAGTATCAGGTGTCCTGGGTTATAACGTACTTGATAATGCAAGCACGAGAAGTATAAGGTCTCGGTATCCATGTCTAGGTGACGTTACATAACTTCGCGTACGGGGTTGGCACCCGACTATTAATCGGACGCTAAGTAAAGTCACACGGTCCTAGGTTAAGCATGTACAACAATCACAGGAATAAAACAAGAGAATAATATGAATCAATATACTGTAATTATGGCAAGGTACACTTGCCTGGGGTTTTGACTCCAACTATAGCTCTGACCTCAGTGGGAATTGCAGGTACTGCTCCGGTTGCTGAAATAAATATCACCATCAGATTCAGAAAATATCAAATAGCTAGAAATGCCTGTCCTTGAGTCCAATTTGGACATTGGGACAAAAATGACAGTTTCTGGTCAAAGCGGGATCCACACGTGGCCCACTTCGCACCGAAAAATGTGTCAGAAATAAAGGTCTCTAAATTCGTCCAACTTAGTGTCAACATGTCCAGAACGATGATACGAACCCAACGGAACTTTCAGAATTGGATTCCGATGAGCCGATCACAAAATCGCCCGTTAAGTGGAGCCGTGAGACCCACGATACGCGATTTTGTCAACATTCTCAGAATCGAACCAAACTTGGGTCACAGGACCAGCGTATTGCTACGAGTCCGATGGCGCAAGTTTCGTTTCGATCCGACGTGTGTACACCAAGTTACAGCGAGATCCAGAACAGGTCGATACGGGGCGTTGTCGGCGGATACGCGTTGATTCCGGTGTGCACGTACATCCAAATCAACTTCTGCGAAATCCCGCACGTCCGTATCAACGGTGCGCACCTTTCGGTGAAGACCGCACGTGACCAAGTTATCCCATTTGGCGGGGCGTACTCAGTTTTGGGGGAAAATAGGGTATATTTTTCCTGTTTTTGGATTGCAGCTTGCGATCGCCACAGGACACGACACACCGAGCGGGTTGCACGAGAATCGAGAGGGTCACGCAGGGTTCGCGTCACAACAGACAGAACAGAAAATGGGGCAACGAGGAGAGAGAAAAAGCTACCTGAACAGGGCTCCGTGGAAACCGAATTCTCGTGTCCGCGAGGCGACACGACACAAGGGGACACGGTGTCCACTGTACAACTAGGGTTTGGGTTTCTGTCGGAGATCTTCGTCGGAGTTGGCGGCTGCTCGCCGGGGCTGGGTCGTCAGGCGGAGGCGCTGCTGGCCGGGGCTTCTACGCCGTGGGACGAGGCAGGGGCAACGCCAGGGCTCGGGTCGAGCGGAGGCGGCTCTGCGGAGGTGCTGCGGGGGTTCGTCGGCTCCGGGAGGGAGATGGCGGTGGCAGCGGCGGCAGCGGGGACGAGCTTTGGTGGCGGACAGCCGGAGGAGGAGGGTTTAAATAGAGATAGAGGGAGGGGAAGCAGTGGCCGGTGCGGGGGAGCCGGAGCGGCGCTGGGGAGCGGAGCGTCGGCCGTTGCGGAGGCGAGGGAGGCTGAACGGCGGTGGCGGCGGTTGCAGGAAGCCGGAGCGGCGCCGGGTCGGGGAAGAAGTAAGGGTTCTGGGTCTGAGGGTTTCGGGTCGGCGGGTTAGACCCGGATCCGACCCGCAGAGTTGGGTTCGGTTCAAATGAACCGGGTCCGGTTCGGGTTGGTTTGGTTCAGTTGAACCGGGTTTTATTCTAGGGTTTAATTAGGGTTTATTTTAAAACTTGGTTTTTAGGTCTTTAAAAATGCTTCCGGGGTCCAATAAATTCCCGAAAATTACCCTATGTCTAATTTTTTATTTCACACCAGAAAATATTATTTTCATAATATTTTAATATTATTTAACATTATTTAAAAATCATTTAAATATAAAATACCTTAGTTTTAATTACAGAAAAATTCCTGAAAATTCTAGAAATTTTTTTGTAAAAATTCATTTTAAATTCCTGAAATATCAAGGGGTTTACATACCATGTTGGCCTTAGCCAACTTCTTGGGCAAGGAGTCCAACTTCAGTTGCCCCCTGGCTTTGTCTTCAATGTGAATCTAGTGAAGAAGACCTTCGAGCTAGATCTCTATCTTTTTACGGTACATGTCAATCTTGAACCTGATCCAACCTGGAGGAAGTTTGGTGACGATAGCCCCCACCATAAATTTGTTTTCCTGCTTCATGCCCTCTTCCTCCAGTTTCTGCTGCATCTTTAGAAGTTTCTTAACTTGTGGTAACATCACATTCCCGTCCTCAAATTGCAAAGTGAAGAACTTCTCGACGAGATAGATTTTAGAAATTTTCTCGTCAGTTTTATAGTGCTTCTAAAGAGATTCCCAAACATCTCTTACCTTCTCCTTCTTGATGTAGGACTCTGTCATCGAGTCGTCCATAGCATTGAGAATCAACAACCTACATAGGTCGTTGTCTTCCTTCCACTTGGAGTGCGCGTCCTGCGCCACACCAACTGCAAGCTCTTCTCCATCTTCGGGAATGGTAGGTTCAGGATCAACCAACACATAAGCAACTTTGACAAGACGAAGATTCAAGGAGATCTTCCTCTTCCAAATGTTGTAGTGTTTGTCATCAAACTTCTTAAGCTTGTGAAAGCTAGTATCGAGAAGGTTTGAGCGATTGCCCATTCTAACTCGGATCTTGCCTTGAGATTGTTAGTCCCAAAGTCAGATCAAAGAAGAAGAGGTAGCCACAAAGTAAAGACTCACACAAGAGTCCGTCTCTACAAACTCCAGAAGAGAAGTTGGTGCACTGAGATTCACACAAGAGTTCCTCTTCAGTGACACCTGCTCCTGCTAATGCTCATGTCCCGTGTACCTCGGGGTCGATCTCTTGGGGACATAATCCGGATCCAGGTCCTCAGGGGACATAGCAAGGTACAAAATAACTCAAGCCATAAATAATGCAGTTCAAAAAATAAATGAATAAATAGGGTAATACTATATAACCAGCTAAGTGATATGCAAGATGAGAGCATCACTAGAACTCAGGCTGAAACTACTATAAGCTCTGTGTCGGGGAGCCGGTAGCAGTGATATCATGTGGTTTGTCTAGCTCAAAGGGAGACTACGACACCGTCATAATATAATCAACATGTAGCCTGTGTGTCTCTCCCCACCCAATGTAATCACACATCTCATGTCCACGACGTCTCATGTCCATGTCATGCAGGATCATAACTAATGCATCAAGTCATAAATATCTAAGCAAAAGAATATGTCATGAAACTTGTAACCTATACAGAATCACCATGAATTTCTCAGGACGATTTTGTATAATGAATAGTATCAGGTGTCCTGGGTTATAACGTACTTGATAATGCAAGCACGAGAATATGTAGGGTGTCGATATCCATCTCTAGGTGACGTTACACAATTCCGCGTACGGAGTTGGCACCCGACTAGTAATCGGACGCTAAGTAAAGTCACACGGTCCTAGGTTAAGCATGCACAACAATGTATAAATAAGTCAAGGAAATAAGTAGCAAACTGCAGGATTTGGCAAGGTACACTTGCCTGGGGTTCTGGCTCCAACTGTAGCTCTGGTCTCAGAAGGAATTACAGGTAGTCCTCCGGTTGCTGAAATAAATATCACCATGAGATTCAAAAATATCAAATAGCGAGAAACGCATGTCCTTGAGTCCAATTTGGACACAGGGGCAAAAATGATAGTTTCTGGTCAAAGCTGGGTCCACATGGGGGCCGCTTCGCACCAAAAAATGTGTAAGGAACAATGGTCTCCAAATACGTCCAACTTAGTGTCAACAAGTCCAGAACAATGATACGAATCCAACAGAACTTCAAAAATTGAATTCCGATGAGCTGATCACAAAATCGCCCGTCAAGTGGAGCCGCGGGGCCCACGATACGCAATTTTGTCAACGTTCTCAGAATCGAACCAAACTTGGGTCACAGGACCAGCATATTGCTACGAGTCCGATGGTGCAAGTTTCGTTTCGATCCGACGTGTGTACACAAAGTTACGATATATTCTAGAACAGGCAGATACGGGGCGTTGTCGGCGGATACGCGTTGATTCCGATGTGCACGCACATCCAAACCAACTTCTGCGAAATCCCGCACATCCGTATCAACGACGCGCACCTTTCGGTGAAGACCGTACACGACCAAGTCGTCTCGTTTGGCGGGACGTACTCAGTTTCGAGAAAAAATGGGGTATTGTTTTTCCTATTTTTGGATTGTAGTTCGCGATTACTACAGGATGCGACACACCGAGTGGGTTGCACGGACATCGAGAGGGTCATGCAGGGTTCGCGTTGCAACAGACTAAACCGAAAACGGGGCAACGAGGAGAGAGAAAACGTTACCTGAACAGGGCTCCGTGAAAACTAAATTTTTTGTGTCCGCGAGGTGACTCGGCTCGACACGACACAGTGGACACTGTGTCAGGGCTGTGTCCGGTCTAGGGTTAGGGTTTTGCTGCCGGAGGCTCGCCGGAGCTGGCCGGGGCTTCTCGGCGGAGGAAGGAGGGTGGTGGCAGCGGCGGAGTCAGGCGGCAGCGGGGACTGCGCCGGGCTGCACTGGCACCGCGGCTGGGAGAGCTGGCCGCCTGCTGCTGCTGCGGGTGGCTGC
This sequence comes from Iris macrosiphon, assembly GCA_036927795.1. NCBI lineage: Eukaryota > Viridiplantae > Streptophyta > Magnoliopsida > Asparagales > Iridaceae > Iris > Iris macrosiphon. Next base: position 148,777,378 of record JAYESA010000008.1, read on the forward strand.
TGCTGCGGGTGGCGGCTCAGGCGGAGCTGCGGGTCGTCGTGGAGGAGACGACTGTGCTGGAGCTTGGGGCGGCACTGGACGTCGGCCACGGCGGGGTACGGCGAGGACGGGGGAGAGAACAGAGGCGGAGGAGGTCGAGGCTACGGAGGCGGTAGGGTTTATATAGAGGGATGAGGGAGGCGGACGGGCAGACGGTGCGGGAGGCGGACGGGCGGCTGGGAGAGGAGCAGATCGTAACCGCCGGCGGGGATCGCGGCGGCCGACGGCAGTTACGGGAATCGATCGGTCGGGGAAGAGGGGTTAGGGATTTGAGTTCCCGGGTCGGGTTCGAGTCCGGGTCGGGCGGAAGGGATCCGACCCGATCCGCTAATTCATGGGTGCGGGTTATCGGGTATGCGGGTTTCGGGTCGGCGGGTTAGACCCGGATCTGAACCGCAGGGTTGGGGTTGGTTCAGTTGAACCGAGTTCGGTTCGAGTGGGTTTGGTTTATTTGAAATAAACCGGATTTATTCCTAGGGTTTATTTGGTTTATTTAAACTTGATTTTTATGTCTTTAAAAATGCTTCCGGGGTCCAATAAATTCCCGGAAAATTATCCTATGTCTAGTTTTTCATTTTACACCAGAAAATATTATTTTTATAATATTTTAATATTATTAAATATTATATAAAAATCATTTAATTTCAAAATATCTTAGTTTTAATTACAGAAAAATTTTAAAAAATTCCAGAAAAATTGTAAAAATCTATTTTAAAAATTCCTGAAAAATCAGGGGGTTTACAATCTACCCCCCTAAGAGGATTGTGTCCTCGCAATTAAAGAATAACCGGTCAACAGAGATGACACGGTTGTAAAACATTGTTCGAAGCACATCATTATCAAGAAGAATCAAGGTTTGAGAGTTTTGAGAAGAACACATAGGGAAAATCATTTCTCTAAGCATTAAAAGTTATGCAATCTCCCTTATGAAGGAGATCTAGAAGACTACAGTTCGAAAAACATATTAGGTTATCACTAGGTTATCAATTATTAGCAAGTTCAAAACTACTAGGTCAAGGCTAGGTCACGAACCAACAGGCACGAACTACAACAATACTAGACAAGATAACTACGAAAACTTACGCGCATTAGCTACTCCATGAGTCTGCACGTCCTCCAAGGTCATCGCGAAAGCTTGTCTACATCCTTGCAGTCGATTCCTCTGCTGCTGCTGAGCTTGCTGGAAGAGTAGTGCCTGGGGTATCAAAGGTGGCCTCGGCTGATACCCTCATGGAGCTGGTGGTAGGACTCCTTCAACTCCCGTTTGCGGTGCTCCCAATGCTGGATAGGCTAGCCTCGGTACTGGTATCGCTTGTTGGTTAACCATTGGTGCTCCTTCTCGACGCTTAGGGCATTCCCTCAATAAATGCTGACTGGATCCGCAAGCTAAATATAATCTCATTTTTTGTCTGCACTCGTTCTCTATATGGCCTCGCTTGCGACAATATTGACAGACAGGCAGTGCATGTAAAGATGCTCCTAGTGGCTGGTGCATGTGAGATCTTTTTGTAACTTCTTCCTATGGTGCTCCGGCTGGTGCTGATGTGGATGGCCGCTTCAGACTGATCTCTCTCCTGATGATGCGCTCCATGCGTCGGGCTGCAGCAAGGACGTCCGGGTAAGATGTAGGAGCAACGGATCCAATTAGTTTCTGTAGCTCAAAGTTTAGTCCGTCGAAGAACTTCTCAGCCTTCTTTTCTTCTGTCGGAATCAAGGTTGGGGCGAAGCGACTCAGACGAATGAATTATGCGTTGTATTCTTCCACTGTCATACTGTCTTGAGTGAGACGATTGAACTTATCCCGAAGTTCTGATCGAGAAATGGCTGGAATGTACATCTCTTGAAAGAGTCTGGAAAACTCTTCCCAAGTGACTCGGTCTGGTCCGAGCCGTGTCTCCTCAGATAGCCACCAGTGATGTGCATTGTCCGTCAACTGCATTCTGACGGCAGTCATCCAACGTTCCCTTGGAAGCTCAGCTGCTTCTAATTGATGTTGAGTGTTGGTGAGCCACTCATGAACTTCAGTGGGCTCCTCCTTGCCTGAGAAGGTACGGGGCTTCAGCTGGCGAAAATCAGAAATAGAGCCCGTCGTTGGTCGTCGTGCTGATAAATCTGCCTGCTCTAGTGCGGTTACTAGGCTGCGACTCAAAGCCTCTTGTTGAGCTTGTATTATTGTATATATCATTTGAAACATCTGCTGCCCGTCCATAGCCTGCCCTTGTGGAATTACGAGCATTGGTGGAGTAAATTGCGTCGATATTGGAATATTATCTTGCTGGATTCTCGAGGCATGCTGATTTGCTTGACTGCGTTGTTGAGATGGTTGACCTTCATCCACTAGTATTACTTCATCTTTGTTGGTTACCACATCATCTCGTGATGATCTTACAGGAGTCTCGTCGTTTGCTCGTGAATCCATAACTCTGCAACCAAAATAAATAATAAGAGGCGCACAGAAATCAAGTCAGGATGCAAGTCAATTCGAATCCGATATAGATATCAAGAACGATTCAAGCAAGTGGATGAGATCCTAAAAACTTATCCTATTTTATTACAGGCCTGTTCGGTCCCTAAGTTGAAACCGAACAATTTAGTCGTTGACCTGTATGGGCCACCACAAAAACCATGTCACGCCCCAGTCCCAAAATATCGAGGGACTAGACACGTGGCAATGGCCAGCAGCACACACCGATGGACAACCCAATTTAATGGATCTATCGGGGCGTACTTAAGCTGTAATACAACAATAAGGGTCTAGATATACTAATCACATCCACAGAAATGAATACAGCAATAACAGAAATATAAAGCAAGATCAATCATAATAAAACATAATCTCGGAAAATAATCCGATAACAAGTCTGATACAATAGTCAAGATACAAGAATAAAGATAACCATAGCAAATACTGAGTATGGAAACAGTATATACTCAGAAGATACCCTCGGGGATCACTCGTCTATTGGATCTGGTACTGCTCTAGTGCCTGCTCCTATTCCTGCACCTGCTCCTGCTAATGCTCCTGTCCCGTGTACCTCAGGGTCGATCTCGTCTGCTAATCCTGGGGACATAATCCGGATCCAGGTCCTCAGGGGACATAGCAAGGTAAAAAATAACTCAAGCCATAAATAATGCAGTGCAGAAAATAAATGAATAAATAGGGTAATACTATATAACCAGCTAAGTGATATGCAAGATGAGAGCATCACTAGAACTCAGGATGAAACTACTACAAGCTCTGTGTCGGGGAGCCGGTAGCAGTGATATCATGTGGTTTGTCTAGCTCAAAGGGAGACTACGACACCGTCATAATATAATCAACCTATAGCCTGTGTGTCTCTCCCCACCCAATGTAATCACACGTCTCATGTTCATGTCACGCAGGATCATAACTAATACATCAAGTCATAAATATCTAAGCAAAAGAATATGTCATGAAACTTGTAACCTATACAGAATTACCATAAATTTCTCAGGATGATTCTGTATCATGAATAGTATCAGGTGTCCTGGGTTATAACGTACTTGATAATGCAAGCACGAGAATATATAGGGTATCGATATCCATCTCTAGGTGACGTTACACAATTCTGCGTACGGAGTTGGCACCCGACTAGTAATCGGACGCTGAGTAAAGTCACACGGTCCTAGGTCAAGCATGCACAACAATGTATAAATAAGTCAAAAAAATAAGTAGCAAACTGCAGGATTTGGCAAGGTACACTTGCCTGGGTTCTGGGTCCAACTGTAGCTCTGGTCTCAGTGAGAATTGCAGGTAGTCCTCCGGTTGCTGAAATAAATATCACCATGAGATTCAGAAAATATCAAATAGCTAGAAACGCCTGTCCTTGAGTCCAATTTGGACACAGGGGCAAAAATGACAGTTTCTGGTCAAAGCGGGGTCCACATGTGGGCTGCTTCACACAGAAAAACGTGTCAGGAACAATGTGTAAACCCCCTGATTTTTCAAAATTTTAAATTTGGATTTTTTACAATTTTCTGGAATTTTCTGGAATTTTCTGGAATTAAAATCAGGGTTTTAAATATTAAATAATTTTTTTAATAGATAATAAATGATATTAAAATATTATCAAAATAATATTTTTGGGTGTAGAATGAAAAACTGGACTTAGAGTAATTTTTCTGGAAATTATTGGGCCCCGAACCTATTTTTAAAACACCTAAAAATTAATTATTTATTTATTTATTTAATGATTTATTATTAAAACTATTTAATTATTTATTTTAATCCCCAGCCCCAGCCCATCGGCCCAAACCCAACCGGGCCGGGCCGGCCCAGCCCAGCCCAGCCCGCACCGGCCCATCCCCTATCGGGTCGGGTCGGGTCCGCCCGACCCGCTCACCCTTTCCCCTCCCCCACGATCGCTGACCGCTTCTGCCGCCGCTCCCCGCGCCTCCGGTCGCGCCGCCCGCCGCTCCGCCTGCCCTCACCCCCACGACCTCCGCCCCGCTCGGCCCCGCTCCCTCTCCTCCGCCCTATTTAACCCCCTCCGGCCGCCCCCTCGAAACCCCTCCCCTCTCTCCCTCCGCCACTGCCACGACCACCGCTACCGCCACTACGCCGCCCCGCCTCGCCGCAGCAGCCCCCGTCCAGCTCTGCCGACGACGCCGCCAGCATCGCCGGCTCCGGCTCCGTCCCCAGCCGTCGTGGACCTCCCCCGACCCAGCAGCCAGCAGCAGCTGCTCGTCCCCGCAGCCGGCCGCCGGCCGCACGCCGCTGCCCCCCGCCAGCGAGCCCGGCCGCCTCCGACGAAGCCCCCGACCGCCTCCAGCCTCCCTCCGGCGAGCCTCCGGCCACCGCAGGGCTGAACCCTAGCCCTAACCCTAATTCCTTTCCCGTGTCGGACACAGGACACGTGTCCTGTGTCGTGTCGGACACGGTTTTGTCCGGTTTTAGGACCCCGTTCAGGTGCGTGTAACTTCTTGCTCGTAGCTCTGTTTTTGATTCCGTAAATTGCGTTGCGAAGCCTGTATGACCCTCTCGGTGCCCGGACAAACCGCTCGGGGCATCGCGTCCTGTGGTGATCGCACACTACGATCCAAAAACAGGAAAAATAATACCCCAATTCACCCCGGAACTGGGTACGCCCCGCCAAACGGGACGACTTGGTCGCGTGCGGTCTTCACAGATACGTGCGTATCATTGATACGGACGTGTGGGATTTCGCAGAAGTCGATTCGGGTGTGCGTGCACACCGGGATCCACGCGTATCCGCGGACATCGTCCCGTATCCGACTTTTCTGCACTTCACCCTAACTTTGTGTACACACGTCGGATTGAAACAAAACTTGCGCCATCGGACTCATAGCGATTCGCTGGTCCTGTGACTCAAGTTTGGTTCGATTCTGAGAACGTTGACAAAATCGCGTGTCGTGGACCCTACAGGCCCCGCTCGACGGACGATTTTGTGATCGGCTCATCGAAATCCAATTCTGGAAGTTCCGTTGGGTTCGTATCATCATTCCTGACCTTTTGACACTAAGTTTGGTGAATTTGGAGACCTTTGACCCTGACACGCTTTTCGGTGCAAAGCGGGTCCACCTGTGGACCCCGTTTTGACCCGAAATTGCCGTTTTTGCCCTTGTCTCCAAATTGGACTCAAGGACAGGCGTTTCTAGCTGATTGATATTTTCTGGATCTGATGGTGATGTTTGTTTCAGCAACCGGAGTATCGCCTGCAAATCAAACTGAAGTCAGAGCCGAAATCAGAGCCGGAACCACAGGCAAGTGTACCTCGCCAAAACTTGCAGTCTTGATAAATATTCCTTGGCTTATTTATACATCAGCAAGCAAGTGTACCTTGCCAAACCCTGCAGCTTGCTATTAATTTTCTGGACTTAATTATGCATCAGTGGGCAAGTAAAGCTTGTCAACTCGCAGTAATTCTTGTTATAGTATTTTTATTTCTTGTAGATTCATATGTAAACTTGTTCTAACTGCTCAACCCAGGACCGAGTGGCTTTACTTAGCGTCCGATTACCAGTCGGGTGCCAACCCCGTACGCAGAGTTGTGTAACGTCACATAGAGATGGATATCGATACCCGATAATTCTCGTACTTGTCTTATCAAGTACACCAGGACACTTGTCACTATTTCATGAGACAGAGTCTTCCTGAGACATTCAAGGTGATTCTATATAGGATACATGTTTTTGACCTAGACCTTACATTCATAGGCATTGATTCATAGCTATCAGACTTGCTGTATTAGTTATTATCGTGCGTGACATGGACATGAGGCATCGTGGACATGAGACGTGGGATTACATTGGGTGGGGAGAGACACACAGACTACAGGCTGATATTATATATATAAAACATAGTATATTTCAGAGTATAATTCATAGTTATTGCCGCTACCGGCTCCCCGACACAGAGCTTGTAGTGGCTTCAGCCTGAGTTCTAGTGCTGCTCTCATATTGCATATCACTTAGCTAGTTACATAGCTTACCCTCTTGTTTAATTATCTGCTGCACTGCATTTATTTTGGCTTGTATTTTCTGTACCTTGCTGTCCCCTGAGGACCTGGATCCGGATTATGTCCCCAGGTACAGCTGAAGAGAACTACCCCGACGTGTACGGTACAGGAGCACTCCTTGGAGCAGAACCAGGAATCGAGGACGAGATAATGGCAGAAGACTTCTCCTGAGTACCGGCTTCATTTGCTCAGTATTTCTATTTTCTGTTGATTTAATTTCTGTCTATTTCCTTTAATGTAACAGACTGATTCTCGGATCGTTTCCCGAGACACTTATTTGATATTGCTTATTTATTTCCATTTGTAATATGTCTGGCAATTAATCTGTATTTATTCTGTGGATGAGATTAGAAATACCTGAGACTTGTAACATTTTCCTGTTAGACTACAGCTTAAGCATGCCCTGATGGATCCATTAAATTGGGTTGTCCATCGGTGCGTGCTGCTGGCCATTACCACGTGTCCAGTCCCTCGATATTTTGGGATTGGGGCATGACACAATGGTCTCCAAATACGTCCAACTTAGTGTCAACAAGTCCAGAACGATGATACGAACCCAACGGAACTTCCAGAATTGGATTCCGATGAGCCGATCACAAAATCACCCGTCAAATGGAGCCGCGGGGCCCACGATACACAATTTTGTCAACGTTCTCAGAATCGAACCAAACTTGGGTCACAGGACCAGCGTATTGCTATGAGTCCGATGGCGCAAGTTTCGTTTTGATCCGACGTGTGTACACAAAGTTACGATGTGTTCCAGAATAGGCGGATACGGGGCGTTGTCGGCGGATACGCGTTGATTCTGGTGTGCACGCACATCCAAATCAACTTCTGCGAAATTCCACACGTCCGTATCAACGGCACGCACCTTTCGATGAAGATCGCACGCGACCAAGTCGTCCCGTTTGGTGGGGCGTACTCAGTTCCGAGGGAAAATAGGGTATTATTTTTCCTGTTTTTGGATCGCAGTTCGCGATAACTACAGGACGCGGCACACCAAGCGAGTTGCATGGGCATCGAGAGGGTCACGCATGGTTCGCGTTGCAACAGACGGAACCAAAAACGGGGTAATGAGGAGAGAGAAAACGTTACCTGAATAGGGCTCCGTGAAAACTGAATTTTTTATGTCTGCGAGGCGACTCGGCTCGACACGACACAGTGGACACTGTGTCAGGGCTGTGTCCGGCCTAGGGTTAGGGTTTTGCTGCCGGAGGATCGTCGGAGCTGGCCGAGGCTTCTCGGCGGAGGAAGGAGGGCGGTGGCAGTGGCGGAGTGAGGTGGCAGCGGGGACGGCGCCGGGCTGCGCTGGCACGGCGGCTGGGAGAGCTGGCCGCTGCTGCTGCTGCGGGTGGCGGCTCAGGCGGAGCTACGGGTCATCGTGGAGGAGACGGCTGTGCTGGAGCTTGGGGCGGCACTGGACGTCGGCCACGGCGGGGTACGGCGAGGACGGGGGAGAGAACAGAGGCGGAGGAGGTCGAGGCTACGGAGGCGGTAAGGTTTATATAGAGGGATGAGGGAGGCGGACGGGCGGCCGGTGCGGGAGGCGGACGGGCGGCTGGGAGAGGAGCAGATCGTAACCGCCGGCGGGGATCACGGCGGCCGGCGGCGGTTACGGGAATCGATCGGTCGGGGAAGAGGGGTTAGGGATTTGAGTTCCCGGGTCGGGTTCGGGTCCAGGTCGGGCGGAAGGGATCCGACCCGATCCGCTAATGCATGGGTGCGGGTTTCGGGTCGGCGGGTTAGACCCGGATCCGACCCACAGGGCTGGGGTTGGTCAGTTGAACCGGGTCCAGTTCGAGTCGGTTTGGTTTATTTGAAATAAACCGGGTTTATTTGGTTTATTTAAAACTTGATTTTTAGGTCTTTAATAATACTTCCGGGGTCCAATAAATTCCCGGAAAATTACCCTATGTCTAGTTTTTTATTTTACACCAGAAAATATTATTTTCATAATATTTTAATATTAATAAACATTATTTAAAAATAATTTAATTTCAAAATACCTTAGTTTTAATTACAAAAAAATTCTAAAAAATTCCAGAAAATTTGTAAAAATCCATTTTAAAAATTCCTGAAAAATCATGGGGTTTACAGGATTACATCTTTCATGCAGCCTGAGAAAAATTAGGTCATGAGCCGCCTGCGCTGTTGTACTGCACAGAGCAGACAGTGCCGTCAGGCGTCGAAAGTTGCATCCGCTGCAGCCGCGTGGCACAGAGAGACACGAGCCTCCTACGTCGCCTACGCGCTGTACTGCACAGAGCAGACTGCGCCGCTTGCGCGCTGTACTGCACAGAGCAGACTACGCCGCTCCGAGCCGCCAACAACAGTCCCTGTCCCCTCCACACTTGACTCGCTCAAGCTCACTTGCTGGCCGCATTGCTCCAGGCCGCATGCGCTCCTTACCGCATGGGCTGCTGACCGCATGGCCCCTGACCGCATGCGCACATGTCTACATGGGCACCTGGCCGCATGGGCACCTGTCCGCATGGGCACCTGACCGCATGCGCTCCCGGCCGTGCTCGTGCAAGCAACCGTGCATGTAACTCGCGCATAAAAAGAGCGCACAAGCGCCATGCGACGATGCTGACATACTAAGTGCAAAGTGAGCCAACAATCCTAGAGAGATTAAGTGTGAACCCCATTATGACAATCTTTATTTTGTCACCACCTTTGAAAAGTTTTCCTTATGAGCTAAGCCAACACCCCATGTGCATATACCAATACTAAGCAAAGCTATATATTGAGATATACACATTGGTGGTTTTTTAATGTGGGTCTAAAACTCCCAAAGCAAAGTGAAAAATACCAACAATTTGTATTTACCCTCCAATTTTAATCCAGAGTACAAATAATATTTGTGAAATGAATGAATTGAAATTGTTGTACTAATTAAATTAAAATAGGGGGGGGGGGGGGGGGGGTGTACAAATAACTTTTTTGTTGTTGTTTTTTTTAGCACCCAAAAAAAAAAAAATTACTTTCATTTTTTTAAGACCCAAATTCCGCAAACCAAACGTGACCTCTAAGGTTTTATGGCGTTCTTTCTTCGTTAAGATGGAAAGTAAATAACTAAAGTTTTAGGAAGTTTGTTTAGACAATAATCTCTACTAATATAAGGTGGTTTGGAAACATTTCAAAATTAAATCGTCTAAGTCGTTTATAAATATATTTTAATTATTTTAAAAATAATTAACTAATTATTTAATTATCTAATATAATATATTTATAATTTAACAATTCTAACTCAAATGATTAAGGTGGGAGTAATTTTTTTTGGTTACTTAAGTTCAATTCCTATGACCTTTACTAGTTTTAATATAAGAGCTAGTTAATTCTCTACTTATCAAATTAATTTTAAAAAATATACAAAATGATGGGTACGGTAGAGGTATGGTTTCAGCCCTATGCCTAATAATAATAAAAAAATATTAAAAAAAAGAAAGTTTAGGACATATCGGTATATTGTAAGAAATTTGTATTTGAAAACTAAGTTAGAATAAACGAAATTTAGAAAACACCTACACAATGTAATAATCTCTAAGAAAACAAAGTTAGAAATGTGATATTCGCTAATATAGAAAATTATATAATTGAACCTTATGTTAAAGAGTAGGATGATTCTTATCAGTGTTGAATTATCACCAACAATCTAAAATAACGGTAATTTTTTAAATTTTTTTACAAAAGCAATTGAACATCGACAAAGACAATTACACAAATAGAAGGAGAACAAAAGTAAATTATATGGTTCCGTGTTGTTACTATATTCTTCCAAATATCTTAGTCCATTCTCAAATACTTGTCAAAATACCTCCTTTTAGTCGGATTTTTTGACCCTTCTATTTTCAAATTAAGTTTACAATTCAACGCTGTCGAAATCATTATGGACCCAATTATTTTAAATGCTTGAGCAATTGTGTCGAATTCATTCTTACTTCCTTCCTGCCAATAATGATAAAAAAATACTTTTTAATTGTCCAAATGGTTATTGAAGAATTTCGTGGTGGTGGTTTTGGTTATTGAATTTTTTTTAATTTATTGGGTATCTAAAATTTGTATTTTTGTTTAAAGAGTATCTGAACTCTGTTATATTGGTGCTTTTGATAGAAACTGTTAAAAATGGACATGTGATAGTAACATGTCTTATTTTTCAGAATTATTTTTGTTTTGACAAGTCGCTACGTCAGCTATGACGAAGGCAACCTCTAGCTCAAGTGTATCAACGTCTATTGCAACGAGACCAGCTGCGGCCGCTTCGTCCCCCACACAGCTCTCATGGATCTCGAGCTCGGCATGACAACCTCCATTTCGGTCCCTATGGTTTCCATCAAAAAGTACCAACAGAACCTAGTTCAAACACTCTTTAAACAAAAATACAAAACTTAGATATAAAATTAGCAACAATTTTTTTATCAAAAAAATGACTATCGCGACATACCTCGGACATTATTTTGACAATTAATTTTTTTTTATTATGTGTGTAGCTATAGAAAGATGCCAATGAAGTTATATTACAAAATTGCCATAAATAATGGCTTTTGATAATGGCACTACACATTTTACTTGGGGCTAGTCCATTAAAAATTTACCAAAAATTACAAGTTTGACATTCTAAAAGTTACTTGGGACTTGCCCAAATTTTTATCATTGATAATTACAAGTTTTTCACTCCTAAAATTCACTCGGGACTGTTATAATCAGGACTGTCAAAATTTTGACAGTCCTACCACTTTGAAGGACTGTAAAAATTTTGACAGTCCTACAAATTGTTAGGACTGTCAGAATTTTGACAGTCCCATAAGCTATGTGGACTGTCAAAATTTTGACAGTCTTAATTTTAACCCACTGAAAATTTTATATAAAACTAGGACTGTCAAGATTTTGATAGTCCCACAAACAATGAGGACTTTGACAGTCCTCATTTTAATTATCAGGATTTTTTTTAGTTTTTTCTATTTAGTTAGTTTTGGATTTGGATTTTTTTTATTTAGTTTAACATCCAAAATAAAATATGTTATCATTGAACCAAAAAAAAAAAAAAAAAAATCTACCGTACGAATATTACGTCTACCGTCGATCAGACTTCGAACGGCCATAACTATTTGTTTTCAAATCGTTTTTTATCACACAATAGGTCGATTTGTATGTTTTCGACGAGAGTAACACAATTCGTGTAGAGAGAATTTTCATCCGAAGTAAGACGTACATATTACAGGCAAAAATATAAAATATAAAACTTTAAAGTATCATAACTTTTGACTGGGAGATCAAAACAAGGTCCAGTTTGTGCCAAAATGACCGTGTGGAAAAGTACTTCGGGATAAACCGTTTCACCGTTTGACGGACTTCCCAAATTTTTAGAATCGCAAAAAAACGATGTTTCGACCTCCAAATTTTACTTTTGGTAATTTTTTTTTTACAAAATATTTAATGTACCAATAATAAATTTACTATTTTAAATAACAAAATACTTTAATAAAATTTTAAGGATAAAAAATTGAGATATTTTGAAATTTTGATACATATCGACAACTGAGTTAATTTATTTTAATTTTTTGTTAATTTTGAAATTTCGATACAGTAAATTTACTGTTAATTTATTTTAATTTTATTTCGTTAAAATATATTTTCTTAAATAAAACAGAAAATTAACAAATAAATTGGCCCCCCACCAATTAACAAAATAAATTAACAGAAAATAAATTTTAGGACTGTCAAACTTTTGACAGTCCTAAAAATTCAGGACTGTCAAAAGTTTGACAGTCCTAAAAATATATGTTGAATTTTTAGGACTGTCAAAATTTTGACAGTACTTCCAATTGGTAGGACTGTCAAAATTTTGACAGTCCTAAAAATCAACATATATGTCAAATTTTGACAGTTCTTCTATTTTTTCTTTTTCTTTTTTGGTTTCCTGTGTGCTGTTATTTTTCTTTGTTATTGTGTTATTATTCATGTCTTCCAGCGGCAGAGTGCAGGACCAGATGATAGCGACGGAGGAAGGAGGGGAGGGAGGAGCGGCGGACGCCGATGGTGCCGAGGTAGTCGAGCACCGAAAGGGGGTACGAGACGGAGGAACGGGAGAGGAAGGAGGCGACGGGAGGCGGGGGAGGAGGCAGAGGCGGCGACGGAGACGGGAGGCGACGACGGGAGGCTGCGGTGGAGGACGTGGGAGGAAGCGGAGGAGGAGGGCTCCGACAAGAAAGGGAGGAGGGAGGAGAACTCCGGTGGAGATTAGGGGGGAGGGTTTGGGCTAGTATGAGTAAACTATTGGACTACTATGAGTAAACTTTGTTCATTAATGGACTAGTCCTTAATAAAATTTGTAGTGCCCTTATCAAAAGCCTAAATAATAGTAGTAGTCATGGCATAAGTGTTGTCTGTACACTCTATGGTGGAAGAATATGACTACATAGAAAAAAAAAATAGTATAAAAAAATTTAAATTAATTAATAAATATATTTTATTCATAAATAATAAATTTTTAAGAAAAAAGTTTTTCAATAATTTTTTAGTGTTATCTCTGATATTTAAAGTATATATAAACATAAATATTGTCAAACTTGAGTGACCTTGGGGTTATCAAAAAAATTTGATAAAATTTAAGCTAGATGGTAAAAAAACAGTAAATTAAATTACAGGAGCATATTATTCTTTATCTTTATAAATGAAAAATAATGGAAGCTGGGAACGTGCAACAAAGAAGACATTAAAAAATGCAAACTATAAAATAGTAAATTGGATTTATTAGAAAAAAAAAACCCAACTAAGAAACTCAACCTCTATTCTCCTTATAAAAACCATGTTAGAGAGAGAGAGAATCTCTGCTTTCTTCTTCTCTCTCTACAGCGAGGAAAAACCCACCAACATTCCCTCACGTTTTTTCTCTCACTTTAGTCCTCTTCAAGGTAAATATTTACTAAAACATTACACACTTTATACTCTCTCTCTCTCCCTCTTTTTTCACTAATTGCTGCAAAATATTTTTTCTCCCCTAATAGAATCGATTGCATTTCTTCTTTTCCCACTTCCTTGTGCTTTTTCTTCTTCCTTCCGTGTCCCAAAAAACCGGTCACGAGAGTCTGCAGTGAGATTTCTATAAATTCTTCAAATTTTTCTAGAGAGAGAGAGAGAGAGAGAGAGAGAGAGAGGGGATTCTTTGATCGATCCGACTTCTGGATTCTAGAGTTTGGATCGGGGGAGATAGATCTGTCTCCCTCACTGGTTCGAATTCGAGGTGAGTTGATTTTAGGGTTAGATTTGGGGAAATTCGAGTACTCGTTTGCTTGAATCCGTAGATTTATACTTTTCTTTTTCCCACTTGAAGTTGAAAAGTTTCGGCCTTTGGAAGGGAATTGGTTTGATACTGAGAAATTTCTTGTTTTTTTGGGTTGATTTTGTTGTGGAGAGCTTTTGGTTGGTTGACTTATCATTTTAGTAGAATTCGCTTTTCTTGGAGAGTGAGATATGATAAAGTTGCTAACTTTAGGTATTTTTGTTGATAAAAATTTGGGACACTGGTCATACTTTCAATGCGCTCATTCATTTCGCTTGGAAATATGCTGAGAATATTAGGCAATTGGACGGGAATTAATCTTTTGTCTGAGAATTTGTCACTTTTGTTTTTTTTTTTAATGTGGAAAGCATTTGGTACTCTTGAAGGTTGATAAACTTGCTATCTTTAGATATTTTGGAATACTGACCATACTTTAGCTGTCTTTGTCAATTTGTGGGAGTTATTGGCTGTTGGAAACATATGGGAAGTTGAAACCAATTACTAGCCATCTTTGCCAATTGGGGGACCATAGATTTGATTTTATGCCAATGAAGACATAAAAGGTGTTTATGAAGTACCTATGTTGCAAGGACACCAACGCGACACTGCACATATTTTGGCTTGTTCTAGTGTATTTTGGAGTGTCTGTGCCAGTGCCAGTGTCGTGTCAAGTATGTGTATAATACAACACGACACAGACACGCCCCCCAATTTTGTAGTGTCTGCTTCATAGTGAAGTACATTTAGCAAAAAAAAAACTGGACCTATGTTAGTCCAGAGCATATTCAAGCCACTGAGGTGCTGTCTCAGTTTTGGTTTGATGCTTTTAACTGTTTAATATACCTTGATACATTATTGTCTGTCACCATTAGGTTACATTTGTAATTATACTGGAAAACTTTGATATGTGAATATGGAGTATCTGTTTGTTATATCTTTTTTCCAAAGAAATATTCACTGGTTTAAAACCTTACTATAGTATAGCTTGTAGCCACTGGTCCTTTTTAGCCATAGCTGAGGAAAGAGTTCTGATTAGTTAGTTTCATGTTTCTGATACTATTTTAAGGTAAAAACATCTAGCATAAATTTTAATTGGCGGGAAAAAAATCAATGCTGCCCATTATGTAACAAAAAAGGAAAGAAAATGTTGTACTGGAAACTTTAAGGAATTTTTTTTTTTGTGGATAATGTTTCGGCCTCTGTTAATTCATTGATGAGCTATGCATAAGGATACAATGCATCAACAAGCTTGATTGGAAGATAGTTGATATGCTGTGATATGAGAATTCTCACAAACCTGAGCACTCCTGGAGAATGCAATACTCTTCCTTCTAAATCTGTTGTTAGGTTTATGAGGAGTTGTATCTGCAAATTATGGCCAATTAAAGTCATTTTAGCTAGACTTGGATGAATTTAATAAACACTTGGGTTGCCATTTAAGCATATAAGATACACTAGTAAATGGTTCTAGTGCTACATGACATTTATGAGTGATGATTGAAATCTTAGCTGACATGAGTTCCATCTAATTTCCCACTTCAAGATTATTGGCATATTTCCTTTATCCGGATGATACTTTTATCCAAATACCATTGTCTTACTCTTCAATCCAGATACAATTACCTTACTCTTCAATCCATATGCAACTACCTTACTCTTCAGATGTGATTCCTCTTAAATGAACAATTTTCTTATCTCTATGTGGCATAAGATATAGTGAAAAACTTCTGTGGTTGCATAAGTCTCTCTGGACACCATTTTTTGAGATATATGGCTGTTATGATTACTTCTTTTTTTTAATCTAGAGCACCTTATTTTCTTAATCTCTGTTTTATTTAACTTCAGGTCCTTCTGCTATTGCCCTGTTGCTTGTCAGTGGAGGTCCACATGCTTTGTTAAAGAATACCAATTATGAACTTTCTGAACAATGTGGCTTAGTTCCCAGTTGCAAGATTGTCTCTATCATTGTAATTCCAGAGTTGAAAAGTCATGGCAAAACTTGGAACCGTTGGACGCAGGTTGATTAGTTATAGTTATTTTGAGTTTGAAATAGACTGAATCAGTTATGGGCATAAAATTACTTTTGTTCTATTTTTTTTCCCTATGTGTGATTCCCTTCTCAATTGCATTATGGCTTGCAGCGCAATTCTGAGGAAACCAAATGAGGGTATGAGGCTTGTTATAACAACAGTCATTGGAGTGGTTTTCGGCTACTTAATTGGGATTTCTTTCCCTACAGTTAGCATAACTAAGGTTTGATTACTTGCTCCTGTCTTATGTTTTTTGTTATTGCTTTTCTAAAATACAAGCTGATGTAGTTTTACCTGTTGTAATTGTCAGCTCCACTTTCCTTCTAGCATTATTTCGTCCATCGAAGACAGGAATTCAGGAATCTCAACACAAGCGCTACTGAACCGTGCTTGGTCTTCCGCAAATCACAATAAAAGCAATTCATTGAACTCCAATGGTTCCACAAAGGTACTCCCATCGTGCCAATACTTATCATCTATGAACCATGGATGAAGTTGTAGGTTCTTAATGTAACTACATCTTAATTCACCTCACAAGTGATGCTTGCTAACACAAACACTTGTATGAATTTGGAATATTCCTTTTGTTTACTTGCATAAATTTGGAGAAAGATATACTGTGATGAGGTGAACCTTGCCAGACAGAAGGAGATCATATAGGTTTATTATTATCTTAATGCTAACGAATATTTAATTAATTTCAGGCTGTCTTCCAATAACTTCGATGGCATTTCTTTAATATAATCTACAAATTTTAGATGTGAGAAACTTTACAAAATTGGAACCAGCCATCTTTTGGTTAAGGCCATTGATGTATTGAAGTGATCAACATCATGTATGATGGGTCATGTATGAACTGTAGTTATGGACCTATGTTGAGAGATAATTACCAGTTATGATGGACACTAGTTGCCTCAATCACTATGAACTCCTATTGTGAATTTAATAAGGTTGGTATGAGGGTTACCGTTTCTCTTCTCCTTGCTAACGCAAATTTTGTGTCCAGAACACAGGACATTCATGTCCCAGTTCTCAGTAAGTAGATTACTCCCTTTTGTTGACAAATTTAGGAATCACTAGTCTGTTTTTATATTCCTCATAAATGATGACGACAGTTCACTATTGTATGTTATTTTTTTATGTTTACATTCTAAAGAAGTATTTTGAAGCGAACGTATTCCCAAATTTGCGGAACTTACTAAGCCTGTACTTAGGGTTTCACTTAACCAGAAATTTAATCTATTTTACCTGTATACATTACTACGTACCTATACCAGAAGGCAACAAGAATTTGATAATTCTGGACCCTGGTGGATATCCAATGTGGACCATCGTGTTATCACTTTAATTTTGGGAAATGTTGGAATTTTTTTGTATGTTTTGGTTTGTTTTGGGCCGTAAGGGGGGGGGGGAAGGGGGGGGGGGGGGGGGGCGAGATTGACTGAAACTGTCCCATATTATACCAGTACTTTCTCATTCAATTTCAGACTGACTTGGCTGTAATCTTATCTGATAAACCATTGGTATCACATAGTCACAGTTTTGAAAAATTTACGAATACGTAATGTTACTAACTGATTCGTGTATATTTTGGTAGTTTGGAAAATTTGCAGTGCGCGAATTATTCGCTAAATTCACAAATAAGATGAATTATTCATGCATAATCTGTAGCTTTTTTTACTTTGAACATTTAATGGCTGTTTTTAATTGGCACTTGTTTTGGTCAGTGTTTTAAATGGCAGATTAATGGGTAAAGTGCAAAAAAATCCTCCTTAGATTTACATTTTTGCAATTAAACACCACTGGATTTAAACTCCCCTTAGATTTTACCGTTAACAGACGTCAGATGTAAAATGACTAATATATCCCAACCCTAACCCAAATCATAATCCTATCCCTAATCCTAACCCTAACCCTCTCCTCTCTCTCCGACACCCCCTCATGCTTTGACGACGGCGGTGCAGTAGCAGCGGCGGGATTTGCGGGAAGCGGGAGGAGGAGGGGGGAGCTCGGGGGGGGGGGGGGGGGAGGGGAGCTCAGCGGAGGAGGAGGGTGGGAGGCGCGGAGGAGGAGGGTGGGAGGCGCGGGGGTGAGGGCTGGAGGAGGAGGAGGGAGGCAGAGGAGGGGGGGAGGGAGGCGGAGACGCGGAGGAGGAAGGGGGGTGGGGTGGGGTGGGGTGGAGGAGAAGGGTGGAGCTCGGCGGCGAGGAGGAGGGGAGGAGGAGGAGGGGGGTGAGGGCTAGAGGAGGAGGGAGGCGGAGGAGGAGGGGGTGAGGGCTGGAGGGTGAGGGGGGAGGGTAGTTTAGGGTTTTCAATTTTTTATTTTTTATTTTACCGTTTAATCCTAACGTTTAGCTGACGGGAGGGGACATTTTGATCGAAAATTTTATTGCGGGAGGGTTTATTTGCTCTAAACGTCTAAGAGGTCTTATTTTGCTTCCGAGGCAAATCTAAGGAGGAGATATTTGCATTTTACCTGTAGATTAATTGACAATTCTTTTAATGAAAGATTATAGGGAAATAGAGCTCCTAACTAGGAAATGGATATTTAATGACTGCATTAATGTGCAGTGGTTTTGGTGAGGATTTGATGGAAAAGACAACTAAGATAATCTGGAATTGAAAGAACTTAGGAACATAATTTATGTCTTTTACACAGAGAAACCTTAAGTTCTATCTATTTTCTAGTAGCTCACACACACAAGAACTTTTACTGAAGTTTCACTGAATTTTCCGAATATTCCCTGTATTCTGAATGTTTCAACCTCGCCGAATTATTCCCGAATACCGAACTTGTGACTAGGGTATCAGCCAATCTTTTATACCTTATTTTATTCTAAATTTGTTGGCCATGTCGTGTGTTAACTTTTATGCATGTTATTGAGTTTAGGTATATTTTATTAGCAGAAAACACATATATTATTGTCTTCATGTTTACATTTGGTCAACTGTCATTTCAAATTTCATCTCCACGTGTCTGCATGACATTTGTCCCCATAAATCATAGTATGGAATTGTATATAATGACAAGGACGCGAGTTTATAAGGTACCTTTGAAGTTTAGATCTCTTCCATTAGATGAAACTTATTCATCTTCCTTAATACTCCATACAAGGGAGGTTACAGTAAAGACTCTCTTAGACTCTCACCTCTAAACTACAACATTAGTTGCAACTATGTTAACCCTTTAGTGGTAAAGACAAGTTTCTTGCTCTTGTGGCTGATGTTTTCTATCTTATTCAGCCATGATTTCGAGCTGTCGTAGTTGTACCTTAAAAACATCCATCTTATTGCATAGAACTCAAGGCATTTTTTCAATCAGTGATCATCAATTCCTATTCATAAAGCTTGCCATACTACTTAAAATATAACTCATGGCTATAGTTGTCTCAATGTTGCCTAATTCGCCAACCCCCCCTACGTCCCACGAATTGGAACGAACGATCCCGAACGGGGTGCGTTCGTGTCCCAGTTCGTCAAATTTAGCGACCCCTACGGAGGGTGGGGATGCTGCTGCTGGCTTGCTGTTGCTGCTGCAGTGCTTCTTCTTCTTCTTCTTCTTCTTTGCTCTTGTTGCTGTTGCTTTTTTTTCTTACACTCTTTCTTTCTTTCTTCATTCTCTCTTGTTTTTCTTCTCATTCTTGAAGAGCAGCACTGTTGCATAGTTTTTATTTTTTATTTTTTGAAGAATGTGCTGCTGCAGTCAACGAGGTCTGAAACATGGTGCTGCACAGTAAAAGGGGGGCACGTGAGCAGTCTGGAACATTAAGTGCTGCTGCACTTTTTTTTTTTGAAGAATGTGTTGCTGCACAGTGGATATATATATATATATATATATATATATATATATATATATATATATATACCGAGTCCGTCTAGCGATTTTTAGAACAATGACCCCAAATAGCGTTTGGATTTTGATGGGTCGTCTTTTTTGATAATATTGTCTATGCTTTCCTTCACTTGGATTTTGATTGCTTTGGTTATGAACTTATGATATTTGGTTTAGTTACAAGAAATATGTTTTTAAATTTTATTTTGTGTGGGTGGTATTAATACAAAATGTTGACTTTTGTGGAGTTGTTGCCATATATTTTCAATATTTGTTGGTTAATTAATCATTTTTATTTTATTTTTATATGGTGTATATTTCTATATAATTGTATATGGTATAAAAGACGACCCAGATAAAAACGAACAACGACCCCCAAATAGCCTACCGAATAAGCCTACCTCCACCGCACCGCGTACTGGCTGAGGTACCGTACCGCGTACCCGTATCCGTACAACGTACCAAAGCGACATACGATCCTGGTAACACTGAGTTGTCAATTAGAAAGCATACAAGATTGAAGTTGTCTTACTCTTTCATTGTGTACTTTTTCAGAATTGTTGCCTTCTCTGTATTTTCTATGGATCGATTTCCACTATTCGTCATAAAACGGCTATATGTAATTTATTTTTATAGGGTTCATAATTTGACAACCACATATAATAGCACTAGGTGGAAAGGCCTAAAAACTTTGTGCTTTCCTTGTAGATAGCTTGATGTTTAAATTGTTGAAGTGTTTTTTCATGGTATACCGTATCCCTAGGAGCTTAGCTTGCTACCATCACTAAAGTACTAAGCAAGAATGTAATGAACTCTCATAAAAAGCTATACGATATTTTACACAGTTGAACCTCAAGCCTTCAATATTGTACCATTCAGTAACATTGCTTTTCTTCTATATTATTGCATTCTTCTCGTAGGATGACTCAATTTCAAAACTTATGCAACTAAAGAAAGTCCTTTTCTATGCATAAAATATTTCATTTGTATTGACTAAACTATCCTAATCTTCTGCTATCTTCCTAGCTGGCATCCACATTTTAGGTCCTAAAAGTTCAGTATGGTTGGCAAATTAACTTCAGTATTACTGAACTTTCTATGAATGCGTTGCAGATTTATGTTCCTACAAATCCCCGAGGTGCAGAACGGCTAGCACCAGGCATTGTTGTACCAGAATCAGATTTGTATCTTCGCAGGTTGTGGGGTGACCCAAATGAGGTGTGTACATCTGTACCTCAAGGCTCAAGAGTCATATAACTTAATATTTTTAAGAAACATTTTCTTTT
The DNA here is from genome assembly GCA_036927795.1 of Iris macrosiphon. Taxonomy (NCBI): domain Eukaryota; kingdom Viridiplantae; phylum Streptophyta; class Magnoliopsida; order Asparagales; family Iridaceae; genus Iris; species Iris macrosiphon. The sequence continues at coordinate 148,798,346 of JAYESA010000008.1, forward strand.
AATCTCACTGTGCGTGAGTTAAGTGGTACCATATCTTAATGTCTGTTGACTACATGTTCATTACAATTATGATGCGTGTCATAAGCATTCAATTGTTTTACCCTTTTACAGGAGTTTACTGCATGAAGGTTATTCCCCCTCTTGATGTTTCCTCTCATCTTCATTGGATTCTCTATACATGGATTTTATACAAGTATCAACAAAAGTAGCATTTAATGTTTTGATAGAAGTATGTTGCATGGACATGGGTATGACACAACGACAAGAACATGCCACCTATTTTGGTGTCCTAATATATTTTGGAGTGTCCGAGAAGGGCATGAGAAGTGTCCGAAATGTGTGTGACACAATGCACATCTTTGGAGTGTTCGTGCTTCCTAGGATTATAAACCTTATGAAATCACCATTTGAGAATAAAATATCCAATGCCAGAATACTTATAACTTGACAGCTCGCTTAAGAGACCCAGTCACTTGCTATCTGAACTGTCCTAATAGTATATTTGTCAAAGATCTCTTACTAGGTGTCCTATTTAACCATCCTTACTATCACCTAAGCACCAGTGTCAAATGATATGAAGTATCAAAATATAGCCTTGGGGCCAAACTTTGGAGCAAACTCTGAAATAAGAAAGCTCCATGTAGTGGTTGCAGGAGATTTTCTTCTTTAAAGGTAAGCTTTGCTATATTTTCTTTTACCCTTTTTTTCCCGGTGGGTGGGGGTTATCAAACTTAATTTTTTTTAAGTATCTGTTAATTTTGTTATTCATTTTCATCTTTCAGGCACTACACATCTCTATTGATTCCATGAATGAACCTTCTGAATTAACAAACTTAAATGAAAATTTCAACAATGAATGTAATTAATTATCACTATTGTGCGTGTGTACGGTGTACCATTCATGACAATTTCTATGTAGTTTTAACCATTATTTTTATAACCTTTTTGGATGTTTTGTCTTGAAATGGAACATTACCCATTTGATGACAATGATGTGCTAGGTTAGAAGTTTATAGCACTTCTGATATAATTACTATTATAGGCACAGTAGATAATGTTAACTGTTGACCGACGAGGACCATCCTTCTCTATTACCACATGTATTTATTGGCAACAGGATCCAACTGCGTTAATTATACCTGGGGTACAGCAAAGCTGTCCCTTACGCTGTTCTGTTATATGTATTAACTACCTATTGGTAGATAAGATAACATTAAACTGATGACTGATGTGGAATATAATCAATTTGGATGTCCAACCATACATATTGGCAACATGATCCATCTTTTTTGTAATGTTTATGATTCATATGCTTATTATATGTTCTTTTATATTTATAATCTTGGATTTTGAATGACGTGCACAGGATCTGCCCATACAACAGAAGTACCTTGTAACATTCACAGTTGGATATGATCAGAGATATAACATCGATGCTGCAGTGAAAAAGGTCAGTAAAGACTATTTTTTGGTAAAATTTGTGAAGCCCTTTTGATTTATCAGCTGTTCTAAGGGTAGGAAAGTATGAATGACATGGATGCTTGATACAACTTGTCAGTTATCTGACCCATCTGTTTGATTACTTCTCCCATTAATTATTTTATACTTGATAATCTCGATATGACTATTGAACACATCTTTTCTTAATACTTGTTATAATTAACTATTTGGGATAAGGGTTTTGATGCTGCTTCTGCTGTTGCTGTCATTACTTACAGCCATATTTTTATTGGAGTACTCCCAATTTGGGAGTTGACTGAAAGGTAGAGAACTGTGTAGTAAGTTGTCATCAACTACTGTTACAAGCCTATATACTCATTTGTCAACTGCTTAAATATAAGATGCTTGTTCTCAAAGTCGACATGGTGGTCCAAGTGGATTTCATTTGCAAAAGAATGGCTTATGTCTCTCTCAAGCAGTAGGCTTTTGAAGAATTTCTAAAGTAGATATATAGTTGGATGACCTGGATGAGGAAAGCATTAACTTATAGTTTTGATGGCAAATGGCAGTTGGGAAATTCAACTAATATGTCACTAACCTTGTCTAAGGAAATTAGAAAATCTTGAATTTTGGTTTTCTAAGAAAATGGTAGTTTTCAATTAACATCCAAGCCTTCTCCAATGGAAAGGGGTTGGGTATGGAGCACAAAAAAGTTTCTCAAAGGAATTTACAAATTCTATAGCCAATTATCAGTGTGATGTCAACCCTCTGTAGAGGGCCATGCCATAGAACCTGGAAGGTCAGTTGGCAGGCAGGTACACCTATCTTTTTGGTCATACATTACAGATCAGTATCATCTAGCCAAGGCACACCCTCCTATTTCTCCTAACTAGAAAAGAGTATAGATGGAGAGATAAGATAATACAATTTGCTATAGCGAACTGCACTCATCTCTACGACACTTTAAGCCAAAGAGTGATAGAAATTTGAGTAATTAAGTATAAAATACTAGCAGTCAGTTTGAGGCTAGTGCTGAAGTAAATTATGTTGCAAATGGAGATGTGAGAGGTCTAAGCACTACTGCCTATGCACTGGCGAAGGGCCTAACCTTAAAACCTAGAACAGTTAGACCTTTTCTGTGATCATACACATTCAGCTCATGCAACTAGCACACCCTCCAACTTCTGCTAACCAGAAAGAGTCTAGATGAGGAGGTAAGATGATACAACTTGCTACAGGGAACTGCATTATCTCTATGATGCATTAAACCAAAGTGTAAAAGGATCTGATAGAGTTTTTGGTATGTAGACATTAAGAAATGTTGTTTACATGACTGGAAACTGCAGCTTCTCCATATATATGGAGGGAGGTAAGGTTGGATACATCTTGACCCTTCCAAGATCCTGCGTAAGCGGGAGACTTGTGGCACTGGGATGCCCTTTTTAGACATTAAGAAATGCAAAGAGTCAGTTTGAGGACATTGCTGAAGTGAATTATGTTGCAAATGGATTTGTGAGAGGTCTAACTACTATTAGCTACTTAGGAGAGAGGCAAATCCTTATAGATCAAGCTTTCTAGACTTTCCTTTCCATCTTGGTCTTTTCTGATTATGCAGGGAATAGTGTAATTCCTTTGTATCTTGAAGATCCTACAAGTGGCTTCTGGTCGGATAACCTATTAGAACTTGCTCATGTCATGTATTATGTTTTTGTCAAAAGCAGCCTGTTGACACTCTCAGTACCACACAAGTAGCTTTTATGCTTCCCAGGGACAATGCATCACAGGCTTTTTAATTATCGAATGTCGCTTTCTGACTTATAGTCTCTGTCCTAAGTCTCGATTCTTATGGTTTAGGAGCTATATATTGTACCACTGGTCCCCATTCGGCAAGGCAAACTTTCTATGAATTCAATTATGCAGGAACATCTTAAAGAAATTTAATGGGAATTCTCTTCCGTGCTTGTCATCCATGATAACCTTTTGGGCCAACATACTTCTTCAAGTATGCAGAAACATTTAAAAGAAATTTTATGGGAATATGCTCTTTCGTGCTTGCCATTCCATGATAGCCTTTTGGCCAACAAACTTCTTCCCTGCATGGTTGTGACAGCCTACAATGTATTTCCTTAAGGCATTAATTTGTAGGAGCGCAAGTGAACTGTCATGGGACTTTTTAATGCTGCTTTTGAAGCATGTGAATGAGAAATATAGTAGCAGTTTCTTTAGCTTCACTCTTATCTGGCAAGAGTTATTAACATGTATTGGCTGGCAACATCATTAAATAAAACATATGATAGGATGATACCATGATTTCACTTCAATTAATGTGTTTTATATTAGCGAATCTACCTTTTATTGTTTTGATTTAGAACCATTTTGTTCTACATCATGCTAACATTGTCTGTTTTCTCCAGTTTATATTGTTTTAAACAAACTTTGACCTTGATTTTTTGTTAAAATAGTCCTTACTAGTCAAGCTAGATCCAGTTACCATACTTTTCTTATTTTTAACTTATCTTACATTAATCTAATTGCTGGCAGTTCTCTGGAAATTTCACAATCTTATTGTTCCATTATGATGGCCGGACTAGTGAGTGGGATGAATTTGAGTGGTCAAAACGAGCTATTCATGTAAGCGCCAGGAAACAGACTAAATGGTGAGTTTTTCAACTTAATTTTAAGGTCAATTTTTTGATATAGCATAAAAGCTAGCTTTTTGGAAGAATGCTTAGAAGTAGAAACTGTAACAGCCTCTCTTATATTTTATTTTTCTAATGGTGGTTCAAGGTGGTATGCTAAAAGATTTTTGCACCCTGATATTGTGGCTTCGTACGAGTACATATTCATCTGGGATGAAGATCTTGGGGTTGAGCATTTCAATGCTGAAAAGTAAGTGCCTACTTTGTTGTGGACATACATCTGCAATAAAATATCTCCAATTGAATGATTTTCGTATAATTTTCTAGATATATTGAACTGGTAAAGAAGCATGGTTTGGAGATTTCACAGCCTGGTTTGGAGCCAGACAAAGGGTTAACATGGCAAATGACAAAAAGGAGAGGTGACCGTGAAGTCCACAAGTGAGTTTTATAGCACTTTAGTTTCACATCATTACCCTTCTGAATCTGTTGCTTTAAAAGAAAGAAAGAAAAAGAATCACACTAGTTTGTTTTAGATGGACTTATATTATATTGTTGTTGACTAATTGGTTCTTTAACAGACAAACAGAAGAGAGGCCAGGCTGGTGTAGCAGTCCCCAACTTCCTCCATGTGCCGCGTATGAGTTCTTTGGTCCTCTCTTTTTTTCATCATAATCTGTAGGACTTCTTTTCTTTCCTATTTGCTTGAGCTCTTCTTTTATTCACTATTCAGATTTGTCGAGATAATGGCAACTGTGTTCTCGCGAGATGCGTGGCGGTGTGTATGGCATATGATTCAGGTTGGTTATTTCTGCCATTACTTCTCTTTGTTACCAGTTAATTACTTGAGCGAATGATGTGTTTTGTTTTTGCAGAATGACTTGGTTCATGGATGGGGTCTCGATTTTGCTCTTAGAAAATGTGTGGAGGTATCTACATGTTATATTAGTTAAATCAATTTTCCCTTGTGTTGTAAGAGGTGGTGTTCAAATTTTTTACTGTGCCTTATTTTGCTGCTTTTCTTTTTCCAAAAAAAATAGCCCGCACACGAGAAAATTGGAGTCGTAGATTCTCAGTGGATTGTTCATCAGGTGGTTCCTTCTCTGGGAAATCAGGTAGGAAGAGACTACCGAGTATTATACTTAAATGACCTGTGTTAAATCAGTTGACTTGCTAATCATCTTGTATATTTTTAACAGGGAAAATCTGAGAATGGAAAAGCACCATGGGAAGGGGTAAGCACGAATTGACAATAATTAATTGAGCTTTCATTTTAAGCCCCCTGAAATGTAACAAAGTGAAATTCTTCTACAGGTACGGGAGCGGTGCCGAAATGAATGGAAGACATTTCAGGATAGGATGGCTAATGCAGAGAGTGCATACTACAAAAAGATGGGGATTACTCCCCCGAACACAACGGCTGTTTAGAAAATCTAGTCTTCCCTTATTGATATTACCCTCTAGTAGTGATTTAGATGATATCCTTAGTATCTTAGCGTTTGTTGTTTCGTTTTATATTGATATATGCCAATTCTTTTCACAAATGAGGTATTGTAAATACAGGCCACCCACTTATATTTTGTTCACTTCAATTATGAAGCTGACTTCTTTAAGCCTTGTGATCATTTTGCTCTACTCGATTTTGGAAACTGTCGATATTGCCCACAGTTGGAAAAGAACAAGAAGAGAAAAGTTATACGCTTGTTTGTAGAATGAACCCTGAGACCAGTTCTACTATCATCCTGTCTCTGTCTGTCTATTCAGTGGGTCACTGAGGATTGTATGTGAAGTAAAAGTACATTTTTTTTCTCCCATACACACGAGGATGGACACATGTTGAAAGTTCATGCCAAACTTTGCAGTAATAAACTTAGCTACAAGTTACCACTCTTAGGTTTCATGTCGGCAGCATATGCAGCTTATTGCTGCTCAAGTTATAATATGGTTTTCTGGGTGAAGATCCCATCCTTGCACTTTCCTGGAAACATCTTAAGATAAGGTGAAGCGTATCCTTTATTAGAGTGGATTCTAGTGGAATTTCTCCATTATATACTAACTCAACATCCTTGATCTTCTGAGAACAGTTACATAACCTTGGCACGAATTTGAAGAAAGTAGATACCTGACATCTATGTGCACGACATGGATCATGACACGGCATGATATGCTATCTAGACATAGCATCTGGTTTGGACGGTCTGATCTGACATGGACAGCATGGATTCTTGGACTGTTGCTGGACATCTTTCATTTGTTTAGTTTGATGGTAAGAACATATGAATTTGTGAGACATAAATGACATGTTTGTAAACTTGAAAACTCATCTCATTTTATATTTGTTTATGTAAAAGAAAGAAGAGAAATTTTGAGTTGCACTCCCACTTTTATTACCGTAATTTAAGGTGCACTCCACCTAATTACCATAATGTACGAAATATTTCACTTTTGACGGAAACCGTCTATGACCGACGGTCAACTCCTTTGACCAAACTTCTACTACCAAAATACGCTCCATGTCATCACAATCTTCCTCGCGCGACCATTGTTGTCTCTCTTCCCCCCACGTGCGTGCGCGCCTGTGGGCAACCGGAGCCCTCCCCTCTCTCTCCTCCCCCCCCCCCCTCCCCACCCCCCCCCCCCCCCCCCCCCCTCTTTCTCTAGCACCACCTCTCCTCTTTCTTTGGCGCAGACAGCTAGAGGGAGACGTCGGAGAAAGAGCAGTAGCGGCAGCGGCTCCATCGACGCACAGTGGGAAGAGGGGGCATAGGGCGCGACTGGGAGAAGGCCAGTGTGGGGTGCACAACGGGAAGGAGGGTAGCAGGGGCGCATGTGAAAGAAGAAGAAGAAGGGAGATATTTTGGTCTTAAAAGTTTGGTCAAATGAGTTGACCGTCAATCGGTCATAGATAGTTTCCGTCAAAAGTGAAGGATTTCGTACATAATAGTAATTGAGTGAGGATACACATTGATGGGTGCAACTCAAATTTTCTTAAAAAAGAATTGTTTATAACGACACATTTCTGGTTGATTTCCAGAATGCAGAAATTAATGGGAAGACCGATGAAAATAGAGTCTATCAATCGGTCTTTCCATTTCGACTCGCATATGGGAGGAATTATATGTACTCTGAACACTTGTGATCTGACAGGCTTTGCATATGATTAATGAGATCTTTTCTTACAGGAAGTCTAGGTCCTAGTTGCATCAATACATATAGAGGGTGTTTGGTTCAGCGAAGTACAATCAAATAAAAATTAAAAAAATTAACATTTTACGTACGTAGTACAGTGAAGTGGAGTAAAGAGAATTTTTTTTTTTTTTTTTTTTGGATGCTTTGAAGAAATGGAGATTTGAAATAAAAAATCATAAAGTTTGGTATTTTTGTTGTTGTTAAAGTGAGTAAAAATATAACTTTTTGTTAAAGTGACATGAATAATATATCTTCTTTTTGTTAAAGTAGAGAGGAAGTGATCCTCCAACCAAACGCTGCGTAATGAAAATGATAATTTTTTACTTCCGCGTTCCACTTCAAAAAAAAAAAAAAATTCTGATTTCATGAAAGACAAAATTTACTATTCATATCAAATCATAGTCCAACAAAATACGTGAAGTGATTCAAAATCTAAATTTTGACCACCTCCATGTTCTAAATCCACGAACCGGATAATCCCATATGAAACAATGTGGTGAGTAGGAGACGGACATTGCATTGGTTTCGCCTTGGGCTTGTGTGTTCATGTTGTGTCTGACTCACATCCGACACGGCAACAACGTACCAAGTTACCAATCTTGGAGCCAATAGGTTACAACACAATGAAAGATCAAGGCAACAGCTAATTAATTTTATTTTTTCCCTCCCACTCTTGTGGCATGACATCTTTTCCAGGACACAATCTACTATTATATTCTCTGATAGCATAGCATAGTTGCTCAACCAAAACCTACCTCTGCTCCAGGAGATGGAGCAAGGTTAGTCCAACCACTACAATTGGGATTTCTTTTTCCTCATTATTAACAAGGAACTGACTATATGACCAGCATCAACAGTAATCCCTCTTAATGTCAAAATGCAGCAATATATTTTGGACTAGAGAGTAAAATGTGGCAGTATAAACTAATGTTTGGCTGTGTGAATATCCGTCACTGCTGTTCATTGGTATACATATATAACAGTGCGAGTGGCTAAATAAACCATCTGTGCATTTGTCACCTGGAAGTTGGAACCTTCACAATCTTTATTTCGCTAAGACTTTGTAAAATGTATAAATACATAGCAAGAATACATAGCAAGAGAAGAGAGTGGAGGAGATTTCATCGACAGCGGCTTGACTACATAATGATCTCTGATAGCCAACTGCATGCATTTCGATAGTCCAAATATGACTGACAACCACCCACCTCTGATGACTGGAAGGTGAAGCATGAACATGTGAATGATGAAGCTCAGAAAATGGTCGATAGTAGCATCTGCTGAAAGAATTCGGCTCGCTGACTCAACACTATAAGATCATGCTCCAAAATTTGGTTTGCCATGGATGGCTTCAAACTGCAAAATTTTACAGCATGTCATTCCAAGAATAATATTATGCGCAAACCACATTCAATTGCAGTTAAGCAGTTTCATGTTTGTTTTTATCGCAATAAAGCAGTCTGTTATGTTATAAAGAAAGTAGCGCAGTATCTCTATTGCACGGAGGACCGTATCAGGTCCGTATCTAAGATATTCACTGTTGGTGCACAACGGAAATAAACCCAAGAAAATCATAGAACATTTCAAAGAAAGTTCGCAATCACAAAGACAAGCATTTACGTGGTTCGGCCAAGATGCCTACTTCCACGGACGAGAGTGATTCAATTCCACTATGAAAAAATAATAATTACAATTGTTCTCGAACACTTCTCTTCTTGCTCTCAAGAACTCTCTACAAAAAACGCTCTCAAAACTTGTGTTGAACTTATTCAACAAATTTTTTTTTGCTCTCTTATGTCGAACTTATTCAACAATCATTGAGCACAATTTGAGATGTCTCAAGGAGAAACCTTTGGCCCCTTTGTATAGCATATCATATGTCTATACATGGAAATCCAACATTATGTAGGAATATAAATCAAATCTTATTCTTCAAAGATATTGTTAAATCCAACATTATGTAGAAATAGAAATATAATCTTATTCTTCAAAGATATGGTCAAAGTCGATATTCTTCAAAGATATGGTCAAATATATTAGTCAATTTCCTTCAAAGATATATATTTTCCTTCATATCTCCACCTCGGCAAAATTTTGCCACAAAATCGAGCTGACACACTTCTCCACCGCACAACTTCACCAAATCAACCACTCGTCAATCCCGTCCCGAAGGGCTCTCAAGCAATAGGAAGGACTTGGAGCAAGTCCAAGCAATGTTGGAACTTGGCTCCAGGAACAACCTTAGTCAACATATCAGCGGGATTGTCTTTAGTATGCACCTTATCAAGTGCAATATCTCTGTCTTCTATGACATCCCGTATGAAGTGGTAGCGAACATCAATATGCTTGGTTCTCGCATGGTCGACTTGATTCTTTACCAAGTGGATAGCACTCAAGCTATCACAACATCAACTACATCTTGCTTCACCCCCAAGTCATTAATCAAGCCGCGAAGCCATATGTCCTCTTTCACTGCCTCTGTCAATGCCATATACTCTGCTTCCGTAGTCGACAAGGCAACCGTATCCTGCAACATAAACCTCCAACTGACTGGCATACCATGTAGAACAAACACGTATCCAGTAGTTGATCTACGCCTATCCAGATCACTAGTGTAAACCCCCTCACCCAAAATTAGGCATAATTTGCTTAGATAGTAAAATTAGGGCTAGTTTGAACCAAATAGAATTAGAACACGGCATTTATTTAATTATGAAATAATTTATATCGCGTAGCGCACATTACCGTCGCTTCTATAATTGGAGCACCTCACTAGCCATTGCCTTCCAACAAACTCCACAACCTCATCCTAGACATGCCCGTCTAGTATTCTAACCCTTGTGCAATTTATAATATTGCTCTCTGATGCTATATTTTAGCCGCACAATAAACGTCGCGGACGTTATTTATTAATTCGAAATAATTTTCAACTTTGTACCCCTGTGCGTTCCAATCAAAATTGGGGACACAATCTTGACCGTCTTGTGCGAACCCAATTTTATTAATATTCTGCACTGTACCCTCTATGCCCTGAAACTTGTGGCCCGCCTAAATTTAATCCCATGTATTCCTAATTAATTTCGGAACATCGTGCGCAGTAATTTTAATTAATTAAATCTAATTTCCGTCGTGGTGCAATTTTTCCTAATTTTGGGCACTTTTATGCAAAAAGGTATCGAGGTGCCCCCACCATTGGACAATACGTGAATAAACCCAATTTTTCCTTCACGTAAAATTTTTTCGTAAATTTTCGGGATGTGCATCGCGCGCACAACGCCCTCGTGTATTAGACCTACCCTTGCATTAAACAAATATAAATTTATAGCCCAACATCCTCATGTGAGGCCAAGAACCACTCCAAGGATTGTAGACCAAGGCCAACCCAAGAGGATGTTGACCAAGGTTAAATTTTCCTATGTCAAATCCATCCCCTTACATGTATAAATATCCCCTTTTCTCTAATTTCCAAAACACCTAAACCTAAAATGTACAATTCAGCCGACTTCCTCCCCCGAGCTCCTGTTCATCGTCCCCTTCCCTGCGCTGGAGCCCGGTCAGCCTCGCCGGAGTCCGACGAGCCGATCTCCTCATCCCTTCTCCATCTCCTTCCTCCCTACAACCAGCCAACCGGAGACCCAAGCCTCCATCTAGTCGGCCACCGCACGACACCATCACCTATGTTCATCATCTTCCACATCCCCCTTCGCCGGAAGCCACCCGCCGGAACTGCAACCCACGACCTCTACCGAGCAGTCGACCACCCTCCTCTTCTCCAACCTCTCCTCCTCTTCCCGACCTCAGCCTCTGCCGGAGTCGGCTGAACTGACCGCCGCAGTCCTTTCCTCATTCCCCGCTGCCATGGACGCCGGAGACCCGACTGCTTCGACACAGCCTCCCCTCCTCCGGCCGACTGCACCAGAGCCCTTCCCGACTGACTAAACATCTCCCCCGATCGACTCCCGGCCATTGATCCCGACCTCGCACCACCAGCCCGTCCACCCGAGCACCCGCCTCCGGTGAACTCCTCTGCACTCCTCCACGACGATTCGACCGGCCATCCCCCGGGCTCCGTCATCGTCGACGCCCTCGCTGGAAACAGCAGCGTCGAGTCCACCTCGACGAGCCTCGACCCGCGGCCACCATGTCCGGCCTGCACCTCCCCATCCGGTTGCACGAACCACCACCACCGTCGGGTTCTCCAACCAGCCTCGCCGCTGCTCCTCCACACTCTCCTGTTCATCTCCCTCCTCCGTTCACCCCGACAACGCGGCCAACTCCGACTCCCCTTCATCCCCGTCGGAGTCAACAGTAACTACACCCATCACCCCCACCTCCGATCAACTCGATGTCGTCCTCCTCCTGAGCACGACTCATTCCCTGCTCCTCCTCCTTCCCCCTGGCCGGAGCTCCCCTGGCCGGGCCTCCCCGGGCGACACCATCACCACCATGGACATTGTCATCATATTCACCATCCCCACGACACGCCGGAGAAGCCCCCTGGCAGGACTCCGGCAGTCCACCACTACAATCATCATCATCGTCGTTGTCGTCATCTCACCATCATCGCATCGTCGTCGTCTCATCACCATCATCATCACCAACATCTCGGTACATCATCATCGTCGTTGTCGTCCTCGCCACCATCGTCGTAGCCAGTCGACATCATCATCATCAGCCCACATCATCAACGTCAACATCAATACTCATCATCACATCAATACCACCACCATCAATATAAACACATCCCCATTAAACATCACCACCATCATCATACTCGTCTCAATTCATCATCATCACTCCATCACCCTCATCCTCCTCATCATCGTCGTAATAATCATCATCATCACCTCATCATATCAGCAGCCATCAGCCCATCATCATCACTTTCAATCATTAGCATCATCATCACACCACCGTCCACATCTCCATCCTCGCCATCGTCCTCGTCAAACACCATTGCCCTCATCATCATCATCATCATCATCATCACTTCATCGTCATCTCAGCATAGTCGTCACCATCATCATCATCGTCGTCAACCTCACCGTCGTACCCGTGCACGTACTCCGAGGTATGAACCTGTCTGTCTGCTCCATTTATGTGTGCTTGTGTGTATGCCAGTAGGATATTAGTATTGCTTATTGACTGTTAGCTGATATCGGACCCCGATTCGGTGAACCCAGTGCTGCGTACACAAACTCGTACTCGCACGCGTATAGTCGTCACCATCATCACCATCATCATCATCAGTTTGATATATCTATAAATATATTTAGTATATGCATACTATTCAACTTAGTATACGTATAATTATTGAATGATATATATGTATATATGTATATATATATATGGTATATATGTATATTGTAATTAATTATATGCTAATAATAATTAGGAGTATGTGTATTCAGACTGTACGACCCTAGGACACCGTGGACTGTCCCGTACTTACCTTGACCATGTTGACCCTAAGAACTTATGAATTTCCTGTCTTGCGTACCTTAACGTACTGGCTTAGACACCTGTCAATCGACTGGCTGATTGTGTACAACACCTGAAGATGTGACCCTGCGTAATTCAACGCGTAATTGCCCGTGTTAGATGACTAGTGTTACCCCTAGTATACCCCGAGTCCAGTATAAATATGGTTGTGTAATGACTAATAATTTTATTGTATTATATTTATGTGTACATAGGATATTGTATTTGTTCTGCGCGACTTCTGGAGCAGGTTATTGGTACATTGCAGCTTTCTTGCCAGGCAAGTATACCTTGCCATTGTACTGTTAGTTATATTCCATATGTTGCATGCATCTTTATTTTCTGTCTTTAGTTCATATATTTTCATTGTTATATAAAATGCACGCGACGGTGTCGTCGCGATATATTTTTATTTATGTATTTGCATTAACCTTGTTTATGAGACTACCCCATTATCATGTAGCATCTTTAGGTTCATTGGCCGTGACACAGTTGTTACACGAGTTGTGAGTCTCATATAGATCACGGACTGGCGTGCAGGGTTTGGCCTCCTGTACGTGTGGGCCGTGCGTTAGGGATAACTGCTGTTAGAAACTTTGCATGCTAGTAGACTTGGCAGTTATTAGAGGTATTATCGTGTCATGGATGTGACATGCTTAGAGCATGTGGTAGGGAGAACAACAAGTAAGGCATGTGGGCTCCGTTGCACTTTCCTAGTGTAACCCGTACGCTCCGTCGGAGATGCGCGGTCATGATGACCACTATATATTATATTATTATCAGGCGGGCCTCCGCCGTTCAAAAGACGACGTGCCTTTGTAGGCCCCTAGATCTCCTAGAGAACTATGCCAATCCCATTTTAGCCAGATAGCCTACGCGTTGGGAAAGTTGTTCTTAACTGCATTCACTTAGACGGGTAGGCGACCCCTTTGGATATTTATTTCAGTACTTTATTGGCATATGTTTAAGTATCTTGTTATGTCCCTCTGAGGACCTGGTCCCCTGCCAGGTGTACCTGTTCTTGAGTATTTGCAGGAGCGCAGATTTGGATGGTTACGTAATTTCGAGGATGTCTTCTCTTCGAGCCCGTGATTGTTAGCTGGTACTCTTATATGGCGTTTGTTGTGTTGTACTTATATTGTAATTGCTCTTATATTCGAGTTGGTAGTGGATTTGTTTCCATCCAACTATCATCCTTAGATACTTCTTATTGAGATCTAGTTTCATAGATGTTGGTTATCTATTTATATTTGATTTTCTGTGGATGAGATTTAGATTATACTGGATGAGATTTAGATTATACCCTTTGACTTGCGACATATGTTATACCACTTGTGGATTTGATATTCATAATACAGCGTACGTGTGGATTTGGTTTCCATATATTGGAGTTGCCATATCCATGCGGCTGGCATGCTTACGTGTCCTAGTCCTACGCATTTTTGGGACTGGGGCGTGACAACTAGCATAGTCCGAATCCACATATCCACTCACCTGACTAAAATCTCCACCAAAGTGTAATCCTATATCAATGGTGTCCTTCAAGTACCTGAATATCCACTTCACAGCCTCTCAGTACTTCTTCCTTGTATTAGCCATAAAACGACTAACCACACTTACAGCCTGTGCAATGTCTGGTCGAGTGCACACCATAACATACATAAGCTGCCAACTGCACTCGTATAAGGAACTCAAGTCATGTGCTCCTTCTCCTCATTTGTAGTAGGGGATAACTCGGCTGAAAGCCTAAAATGACCAGCCAAGGGAGTAGAAACAGACTTTGCAGCTTCCATACCAAAACGAGCAATGATCTTCTCAATATAGGACTTCTGAGACAAAGACAATCTTCGTTTCTCCCTCCCTTTTAATTTTTATCCCCAAAATTTTCTTGGCTCCACCCAAGTCCTTCATCTCAAACTCCAAGCTAAGTTGAGACTTCAGTTTATCTATCTCTACCATGCTTTTTGAAGCAATAAACATATCATCCACATAAAGCAATAGATTGATATAACCTCCACCACGAAGTTTATGAAAGTAAACGCAACAATCATACTTACTTTGGATAAAATCATGGCGTGTCATAAAGGTGTCGAACCGGTTGTACCACTGTCGAGGAGATTGTTTCAACCCATACAACGATTTTTTCAATAAACACATGATTTTTCTTGCCAACCACCTTGAAGCCTTCCGGTTTATGCATATAAATCTCTTCGTCAAGGTCACCATGCAAGAATGTCGTCTTCAAATTGAGTTGCTCCAACTCGAGATTATGATGAGCTACCAAGCTCAACAATACGCGAATAGAAGTGTGCTTGACCACCGGAGAAAAGATCTCATTGTAGTCCATCCCCTCCTGTGCGAAGCCCTTTGCTACTAATCTTGCCTTGAACCGAGTGCCACCTAACTCTGGAGAAGCTTCCTTCTTCTTGTACACCCACTTGCAGCCTATAGCTCGCTTGCCCTTGGGCAATAGAACTAAATCCCATGTACAATTCTTGTGGAGACTGAATATCTTCCTGCGTAGCTACCATCCAGCTCTCGCTGCTAGTATCTTTGACAGCCTGTTTGAAGGTGACAGGCTCGTCATCTTCTACTAGAAGTGCATATGCCGCCACATTCAACTGTCCATAGTGTTTGACCGGTTCATCAAATCCATACATGTGCACTGGCTTGACCGGTCTCCTTGGCCTAGTAGTAGCTAAATAATCTTGCTGCTGGTGTTGCTCTTCCTCTGGTTGTTCTTGTGAGGCTTGATGAACATTTTCAGAAACCTCCACCTCATCTGATGCATCCTCAGATGACTCAATCTCAATAGTTTGAAATTTACTAGATTCACCACTATCCTTATCGGACTCACTCTTCTTGCTTGAAGCCTACACCGAAGACTCATCGAATGTGACATCCCTGCTGATTAAGAACTTCTTATCCTTCAGGAAGTACAGACGGTATCCCTTCACTCCTTGTGCATATCCCAAGAAAATGGCTTTCTTGGCTCTCGGATCCAACTTACCATCGTTGACATGATAGTAAGCTTTGCATCCAAACACACGCAAAGTGCTGTAATATGCTGGTTTGCCAATCATCTTCTCATATGGAGTCTTACAGTCTATAGCTGGAGTTGGTGATCTATGAATCAAGTACCGCGTCATATGTATAGCATCCACCCACCATTCCTTGCCTAAACCGGCATTGGAGAGCATACATCTTGCTTTCTCAAGCAATGTTCGGTTCATCCTCTCTGCTAACCCATTCTAGGACAGTCCAAGGTCGCACGATACCTTCTTGAGCACACAAATCTTTGAAAGGTCCATAGGTATATTCAGTACCATTGTCAGACCTCAATGTCTTTACCTTTTTGTCTGTTCTGTTCTCTACCATCGCTTTCCACTGCTTGAATTTTTCGAACACTTGATCTTTGGTTTTGATGAAACACATCCAAACATATGTGTATTATCATCAATAAAAGTAACATAGTACCTCGCTCCTTTCGTGGAAGGAATCCTGCTAGGTCCTCATACATCTGTATGCACATAATCGAGAATACCTCATGTCTTCTGCTTGCTTGTACTGAAGGTCATCCTGTGCTGCTTGATATAAACACAATGCTCACAGAAATCCATATTTGGCTTCTTCAAGTTCTTCTGTAACTCCTGCTTGCTTAGTAAGGTCAGGCATTTCTCACTCATATGTCCAAGCCGCATATGCCAAAGACACGTGCTATCAGACGAATCCGATGTACTGACTGCTAAAGTCCCAGTTACAGTGCTTCCCAATAAGATATAAAGGTTACCAAGTCGGTGACCTTTCATCGTCACCAAAGAACCACGAACCCGCAAGACTCCACCCTCGACAACAAACTTGTTACCATTCGATTCAAGCATACCAAGAGAAATAAGATTTTTCTTGAGGTCGAAAACATGTCTGATATTAGCCAAAGTTCGCACAATTCCATCATGCATCTTCATCTTGATAGACCCAATTCCAACAGCTTGACATGCGTTGTTGTTGCCCATCAACACAGAACCACCATCCGTCGCCTTGTAGGAAGAAAAATACTCCCTCTTTGGGCACATATGGTAGGAGCATCCATAATCAAGAATCCAACGGTCATCATGTTGTCATGTGCTACCGAAAAACAGACTCCGTCACTGTCGGCTTCTGAAGCACAGTTTGCTTCATCACCATCTCTTTCTGTCTTATTCTCCTTTTTCTTGTTCTTCTTCTTTGGACGACACTTATTTGCATAATGTCATTTCTTATTACAGTTGAAGCACTTCACCTTCTCAATAGGTATCTTAGACTTGGATCTTGACCTTCTGCTGGAAGATGCTCTATCGTTTGTCCTCCCTCTTGCCATCAAACCTTGGGTCTGGTCTCCAACCTTTCCGCCATTAGAAGCCAACCTCCGCACCTCATTAGACAATAAAGCACTCGTAGCTTCTTCTATGGAAATTGAGTCTTTCCCGTATAGTAATGTTTGAATAAAATTCTCATAAGAATCGGACAAAGAAAATAATAGGATTAGTGCCAAACGATCATCTTCATATATGTCAATATCCTTTAAGTCGGAAACAATTTGATTGAATTTAGAAATACGATCTCGAATTGACGTACTTTCTCCATCACCAGTCTGTAGAGCGACTTTAACATATAAAGTCGGTTGGTAAGAGTCTTCGCTATGTAGAGTGATTCCAACTTCAGCCAGAGCCCAGCAACGGTAGTTTCGTCCTTCACAGAGTACACGACATCCCTTTCCAAACAGAGATGAATAGCAGCACATGCTTTGAGATCCATGTCGTCCCAATCATCATCGGTCATGTCAGCAGGCTTCTTGGACTTTCTTCGTAAAGCCTTGTAAAGCTTTTGAGATATGAGAATGTCATTCATCTAGCTTTTCCAAAAGCCAAAATCATTCTTCCCATTGAACTTCTCAATTTCGTACTTCCCAATCTTGTTTGACGGAGCCATCTCAAGAATCTATCCAATTAACTTTTTCTGAGAACTCCAAAGCTCTGATACCAATTGGGAAGATTCTTGGGACCAATGTAGGAATAGAAATCAAATCTTATTCTTCAAAGATATGGTCAAAGGTCAAAGTCAATATTCTTCAAAGATATAGTCAAATATATTAGTCAATCTCCTTCAAAGATATGGTCAAATATATTTTTCTTCATTCACCATGACACTTCCTTGACACTCATGTTGAATACGACTTGTCAATGTCTAGACTCCAAAGAGACTAAAAACAATGTTGGAAGTGTTCATCGTAGTGATCGTGCCAAAAATAGTTGAGATATAATAAACTAATATTTCTTTGTACCAAATCCTTTCTAGAACTTTTTGGAACCCAATTACTGCCCAAACCATGCACAACTATATGTTATTAAGATCTAATGTACAAAATACCATATCCATATCGTACCCGTAACCTAACACTTCTAAAAATGCCTTATGTGGATCTTTATCCATGTCTAAGAAACCTAGGAAGGCATACTACTAACATAAAGCACTAAGCTCTGGTGCTTCCCTAGATCTTCATTATATAATAAGTACAATTAAATAAGCCAATTCCTTGAGACTAATAAGATTAGACTAGTATGCTAACACAAGGGGGTTTCTTATGATAACCTAATAAACATGAGAACTAAATGTTACTTCTTATATATGGGCAAAACTAATTCCATAAAGTTCAGTATGTTACTAAGGTTCTATATGGATGAACAATGAGAACGGTTTGGAAGCAATGTATCTCCATTGTATATTGTTAGTGACTTAACAAGTCTAATATAGAATAGTACACCATTGTATTGGATGAATGTAACCTTTGCGCATGTACAGACGACACTCCTCCTCTACAAGCAATGTCAGAGTTCGCTTCTTGGTCATCTATGCTGCTTGGATATGATATAAATGATAACAGTAGAGGGTCTGGAGCGGTATCTGATGTATTTCCCCTCCTTTTGGTCAAGGAAGCACCAAGGGAAGAGCTGTGGTCATGTGGTAATTCCCTTTCGACTGCTGCTGTTATACTCTCTCTCTGAGGTTTCCTCCGCTGCAGAAGAAGAAAGGCTTTTGAGAATTCAGTTCACGGCATGTAAATATTTTCCTCATGAACATTTACCCGCTATCTATGTCTACATCGATACCTTCAACATATGCGAATGCTGAACTGT
This sequence comes from Iris macrosiphon, assembly GCA_036927795.1. Classification (NCBI taxonomy): domain Eukaryota; kingdom Viridiplantae; phylum Streptophyta; class Magnoliopsida; order Asparagales; family Iridaceae; genus Iris; species Iris macrosiphon. The sequence goes on from JAYESA010000008.1 coordinate 148,817,268, forward strand.
AAAATGAGCGGTCATATCTTTCCCAAGATCAGCTGCACACACGGGGCATACCTGATCGGAACAAAACAAGAGAGACACCAATGAAATTTTAGATAACCCCAATAGAAGTAATGCACATTTACCTACAGAAAAAAATGAATCAATCGAGCACAATAGTTCGTTTCCTTTTGGTTTCTTTTGTGCTTTATTCATTTCAACAGGGATCATTTCTTGCCAGGCCTTCGCTTTCAGTGTTGACAGTCAGAATGAGATCCATCAATGTCTCTACCAATGTCATAAAACTCACTTTTCTTTATGCATATCCATATACTTTCTCCTTCTAAATTCATCTTAAGGTGCCTCCAAAATGGTCGAGGACAACGAAATTGTGGAAGTGCACGAAAGATCAGTACGTAAATGTCACAAGTTTCAGCACAGAAATCCCCTACATCACTTGTTGCCAACCAACATAAAATCACTTGTACTTTCTGAAAGAGAAATTAGCAGGAGTGTCTCTTGAGTATTTCAATCGAGATACTAATCCTTATATGATTTGTCAAGCTAAGATACTTTGTACTTGAAGAAACATATGCATATTAGCCACTGGAGCAAATATGATCTTAGATAACAAGGAAGAATTCTGTTTGCCTAGTGGGAATGGTGCAATTCTTTTCCCATAAAGAGCAAATATTTGAAGCACATGTCTACTTGCATGATAATATTGTTTACTGAAATTTTAGATTTATATCATAATAAAGCAACAAAGAGGAGAAATAGACTCAATGGCACAAGTTGAAGGTAAGAACATAAATGGAATAACCACCATCACAGTTATAGCTGTGATGTGCTAAGAAATTGGTTCTGTTTCCAAACAACTAAGTCATATAAAACTTGAAAGTTGAGGACAGCTTAGAAGCTCTCAAGACCACATTAGTTGCTATTCTTTTGCCATACACAAAAGAGTCAACTGGCAGTGGATATTTATTTAAGCAACGGACGATTTTGTGAAAATCTTATATTTCATCTTTCTAGCTCAAAAAACTACAGAACTAATTAGTTACAAAACAACAGCATGACAAGAATGAGTAGATAAGTCCTTTTACCGCATTTTTTGTGTCAAAGCAATGCTCTTCCTGTAAGTGAGCACAGAGGACAGGAAGTTCAACTTCAACATAACAAAATGGACAAGGAAAGTACTCCCACATACCGTCTCCTCCTGAAACATCCAAAGCCAAACCAATGTGGTTAGATATCATTAGGTGTGATAGTCATACTATCATAGGCAGGAAATAAAGTAAAGAAGCAATTAGGCTCAAGTAGAAATGAAAGTTGTTAAAATTTCTGTAACCATCATGTCCAAAAATGACAACGTTTCTTGCTACGGAGTTTGGTAAACAGGATTCACAGTGTGCCCATACTTGGACATAATTGTCACAATTTGTGAATTATTACCAAGGTACTATACGACTATTATAGTTGGACCTATGTACAATGTAGACACCCTTTAAATTGAGGTAGTTGGATGGTTGGAGTTGCGAACAGGTGAGAACAAGGGAATTACAAGTGATGTGTTGTGTCCATGTTGATATGGTATGTTGGGTGTCATATTTATTTAAGTATAGTATAAGCACATGGGAATATCCTGAGGACATATTTGGGATACCAGAATATGTCACAGGATATTCCATTATGAGATTATTGTCATAATGATTGAGATCATTGTATTAATGACTCTAAGGCTATATAATGCCAATGAGACAATCAATAAAATAATCAACTAATTTCAACATGATATCAGAGCCAAGTTTCCACAAACCCTAGCCGTCACCAAGCTTCCACAAACCCACAGGAGGATTTCCTAGATCTCCTCCACCGAACTCTTCCACGCCCCCCCCTTCTTCCCTTCTCCGCCCTTCGCAGGCCGCCCTTCGCTGTTGCTGCTCCGTCCCGCTACTGCTGCGACTGCTGCTGCTGCTGTGACGGCGGCTGTGACATGCGTGCTGCCGCCTTCTCCGCACCAGCACGAGACAGCGCCTAATAGGGATGCCTAGATCTGAAAAAATGGGGGACATGTTCGGATCTAGGAGCGGACGACGAGGACGAGCGTGAGTCGTGGAGCGGACGTGACGTGATTGGATAGACGACGCATCGATGGAGGAGATCATCAAGAAGCTAGATTCTGCAGAGGTGGCGACGATGAAGTTGTTGACGATGTCGGCTGGTGAGAACACGACACGAACGTCGCCGGAGTTGAAGCTTCCCTCCATCGATCTGAAATTAGATGGACCAGCCACCTATCTGAGTTGGTCACGGCGGGTGAGAAGAACCCTCGCAGGAAAAAACATGGAGGGGTTCCTGACGGGCGAGGCGACAGAGCCGGACGAGGGCTCGACAGGACACGATGAGTGGAAGTCCACTCATATGGTGATCTACATCTGGCTTCTCAACTCCTTAGTCTAGTCTATTGCCGCTACAGTAGACGGTATTGAGATGGTAAAAGATGTGTGGGAGAAGTTGAGAAGGACCTATGATGGTGTGGGGAACAACTTACGGGTCTTCCAGATAAAGGGGGAGATTGATGACATCGTACAGGGAAAGAAGACGGTGCAGGAGTATGCCACGGAGTTGGAGCGTCTGTGGTTGGATTATGATCACTCCTCAGATCGGACGAGCTGCGGGGACCCTAAGTGTAAGGAGAGACAGGTGTGTCTGCAGGAGAGGACGATGAAGTTCCTCAAAGGGCTGACTGCAGCTTTCGCACAGAGGACGGCCCTACTTCTAGCCCAACCAAAGATCCCTAGCCTTGAGGAGGCTATCTCAGCCATGATCCAGGAGGAGACACGCATCAGGCTGCAAGCCGGGACAGGTGGCCCCCCCGAAGCAAAGTCAGCACTAGCGATCACCAGCTCAGGTAACACAGGATCTAAGGGAGAGCCCTGGTAGCATAACCGGCAGTGCTACAATTGTGGGAAGATGGGTCATCATCGGTATGCTTGTACCAAACCACCTAGGGAGGGAGATTCAGGTAGTGGACGAGGACCGTTCGGCGGACGAGGATATAATGGAGGACGTGGTCATGGTCGAGGGGGTAGACGAGGCGGCCGAGGAGGTTATCGGGCGAACCTCCTGATATCAGAAGGGAACGGAGAAGCTGATGGCACCTTTACTGTGGAGGACCAGGCACTAGGAGACATGAGGAGTAGAACAGAGGAGGCGTCCACCTCATTCTTTGTTAGGGACAACGCTGCCATGTATGCCCATCCATCAGAAGGTACTGACGAATCACTTGCCCTTGCGTCTATCTCTTCCCTTAAATCATCAGACTGGATTATCGACTCGGGAGCATCTCGGCATGTGACGGAGAATGCTAGTGAGTTTTCTTCCTACACTCACCTAGCATCAGCAGACAACATTCAGACAGCTGATGGCACTTTCCAGCCAGTGGTCAGTAAGGGTACTGTTAATTGTACAGGTTCAGTAAGATTATCCAATGTTTTACATGCTACATCCTTTCCAGTCAGTCTCTTGTCCATTAGTTCTATAATCCTCCAACTTAAATGCATTGTTTCTTTTGATATTCCTAAAGTGACCTTCCAGGAGAAAGGGACAGGACGAAGACTTGGGACTGGCACTTGGCATGAGGGACTGTGGTACCTAGATCGAGAAGGACTGGACTCAGCATTGATATCTATGGCAGAGAAGGCTGGCATGGAAGGACTGCAGCAGAGGACTGAGGATACCTTGATACTCCATCATCGGAGGATGGGACATTCTTCCTTTGATACTCTAAGTAAGTTGTAACCAGAGATTTATGCAAAAACAAATAAAGAGAAATTAGTATATGATGCGTGCGAGTTAGGAAAACTTACTAGGAGCTCATATGTTGGCACGGGTCATAGGAGCACTTTTGTTTTTGAGGTAGTACATTCTGATGTCTGGGGTCCATATGCTACTAACACTATGAATGGTTATAAGTACTTTGTTTCTTTCATTGAGTGTGTCTCTCGTGTTACCTGGTTATATTTGATGAAAAATAAGAATGATGTACCTGCTTGTTTTCGGAATTTCCATAAGCATGTCCAGACTCAGTACAAAGCATTTGTGAAGGTACTGAGGTCTGACAATGGAACGGAGTATACCAACAAGACGCTTGCAGAATACCTGTCAGCACACGGAATACAACATCAGACCACCTGTGCATACACACCAGCACAAAATGGAGTTGCAGAAAGAAAAAACAGACACCTTCTGGAGGTCGCAAGAAGTATGATGATCGACATGAATGTCCCACAGAGTCTGTGGGGGCATGCAGTGTTGACAGCAGCTCAACTCATCAACAGGATGCCCTCAAAGGTCCTCGGATGGAAGTCCCCATGTGAGGTATTGCAAGGCAATAATAGTGGGATACTCCCACTGAAGGTGTTTGGGTGTGTGTGTTTTGTGAAGGACAACAGACCATCAGTTGGGAAACTTGACCCTAGAGCGGTCAAATGCATCATCGTAGGCTACTCGGCGACCCAGAAGGGGTATGTGTGCTGGAGTCCAGTAGAGAAGAAGAAGTTTGTCAGTATGGATGTCCACTTTCTGGAGCATGAGTCATACTACCGCCAGGACGGAACTTCACACAACACGCCTAATACTGCCAGTATTAGGCGAGAGGGGGAGATGGAGAACTTGGTGGTAACCGATTTAGAAGTTTGGCATGGAGGCACGGAGAAGGGACAAGAAGGTGAAGGTGTTAGGCCTACGGCTCAGGGAGAGTTACTTACCTACAGCAGGAGAGAGAAGCAAACTGCAGGACCAGTACCGACAGTGCCAGTGCCAAGTCCCTTGCCTGCGTTCGTCCCAACTCCTGAGGCACCGACACCAACCCCCCTTCAAGTGATACCCCCTCCTTCACAAGATATTATTCCTCCTACTTCTACTCCTCCCACACCACTATCTGTACGGAGGACCACTCGCAGCAATGCAGAAAATCCTCCAAACAGATATGGTTGGGATATTGCTCAGTTTGTTTCTTATGACCATATCCCTTCTTCTCATGGAGCATTTATAGCATCTTTGGATAGTATTATTGTACCTAACAATTGGCAGGTTGCCAAGAACGATCCAAAGTGGAAAACGGCAATGCACGAGGAGTTGGGAGCTCTGGAGAAGAACCACACTTGGGAGTTTGTGAGACTGCCAGAGGGAAAGAGAGCAGTTGGATACAAGTGGGTCTTTACCGTGAAGCAGAACCCAGATGGACAGGTTGAGCGCTACAAAGCTCGACTAGTAGCCAAATGATACAGTCAGACGTACGGCATCGACTATGACGAGACCTTTGCACCAGTTGCAAAGATGAGCACTGTCAGGACTCTGATTTCTCTGGCAGCGAATGGTGGATGGAAGCTACACCAACTGGATGTGAAGAATGCGTTTCTTCACGGAGATCTAGTGGAGGAGGTGTACATGGAGATACCACCAGGATTTGGCACCAATCAGATAGTAGGCAAGGTCTGCAGGTTGAAGAAGTCCCTCTATGGACTGAAGCAGTCTCCTCGAGCGTGGTTTGACAGATTCAGAAGGGCGATGATAAGGATAGGATATCAACAGATCAATGCTGATCATACTGTGTTCTTCCGTCGGAGTGGAGGCCACATCACCATGCTTGCGGTGTATGTGGACGATATGATTATCACAGGAGATGATGAGCAGGAGATCGCCCAACTCAAAGGAAAGCTTGGCAAGGAATTCGAGGTGAAGGATCTCGGCCTTCTTCGGTACTTTCTTGGGATTGAGATTGCTCGAGAAGCAGAGGGGATTGTTCTCTCTCAAAGGAAGTATGCACTGGACCTTCTCACAGAAACTGGGATGTTGGGGTGCAAACCTGCAGCGACACCAATAGATCAGAGATTCAAGATTGATGCTGAGGCTGGAGAACCAATTAATCGGGACAGATACCAGAGACTGGTTGGCAAGTTGATCTATTTGAGCCACACACGTCCTGATATCTGCTTTGCAGTAAGTGTGGTGAGCCGCTACATGCATGACCCACGGAAGGGTCATATGGATGCAGTGTACCAGATTCTGAGGTACGTGAAAGGTGCTCCCGAAAAATGACTAATATTCAGGAAGAACAATCACGTGAGCATCGAGGGCTACTGTGATTCTGACTGGGCTAGTTGTGATGATGACAGGAGGTCTACCTCGGGATATTGCATATTTGTAGGAGGTAACTTGGTCTCCTGGAGGAGTAAGAAGCAGTCTGTGGTGGCCAGATCGACAGCTGAAGCAGAGTACAGAGCTATGGCCTTGGGAGTTGCAGAGCTGTTATGGTTGAAGAATATGCTGGTGGAGCTGAAGCTGGATCAAGGAGCCAAGATGAAGCTGTGGTGTGACAATCAGTCAGCTATTAGTATCGCCAACAATCCAGTACAGCATGACAGGACCAAACACATCGAGATTGATAGATTCTTCATCAAAGAGAAGTTGGATAGTGGACTACTGGAGCTTGGCCATGTTCCAACCAGGGATCAAGTAGCAGATGGACTAACCAAGGGACTCGCCTTAGTGAGCATGATTAGAGGATGTGACAAGATGGGCTTAGTGAATATCTTTCACCCATCTTGAGGGGGAGTGTTGATATGGTATGTTTGGTGTCATATTTAAGTATAGTTTAAGCACATGGGAATATCCTGAGGACATATTTGGGATGTCAGAATATGTCACAGGATATTCCATTATGAGATTATTGTCATAATGATTGAGATCATTGTATTAATGACTGTAAGGCTATATAATGCCAATGAGACAATCAATAAAATAATCAACTAATTTCAACAGTCCATATCAGGCTATGGACTCGATCACATTGCTGACTGTTTTCATCTTCACATAATATTTCACCACATAGATAAGTCCGCGAAAGCTTTCTACTGGTGTATATTTTCAGTGTCTGTGTCGTGTTTAATAGGTGCCCGATGTGACGCTGACACATCATTGATTTTTGTAGTCTCCGTATTGTGAACCATGTTCCTAATTTAATTCAGTAGCAAATGTGTATCAGTGAATTAGTAACCCCTTATCAATGAATTAGTCATAAAGAGAGATTGACAGAAGGAAAACATTTTGGTTTTGGATGACACATGAGGGTTCTGTGTGTAATGACAAGGACTTTATATGGTATCCATGGGTGGATCCAAGTATAGGATGGGGTGGGCTGGAGCCCACCCCAATTTTTTTCTTCTTCATATAGTTTCTTTCAGGAGTTAGCCCACACCTAGCCCACCCGAACCCACGCTATCCCACCCCAGTATATATTTCTGGATCCGCCGTATCAGAGCCTAGTGAGCCATTTTACGCGGATTTTAAGAAGATAACCCACAATTATTGATGCACTTGACGAGAGAGGGCATATTGGAAATTGTATTAATACATAACAATCAACCCTCATTCATGAACTTGGAAGTAGAGTTCTTGGTTTGTACACAAACATACAATCAAATATTGAAAGCAACCCATTTTGGTTTTGGGGTTTTAGATTTCATGAAGAGGATGGAATTTATAGTGACCCATAAATTCATATACTACCTTTAACATCCTAGCAATGTAATCCACTAACTCATTCATGAACTTGGAAGTAGAGTTCTTGGTTTGTACACAAACATACAATCAAATATTGAAAGAAACACATAAATCTCTAACCAGAAGTAAATAAAAAAAAACAAAACAAGAGATTAATGGTCTCAGCAGTAAAGAGTTCAGAGATAACCAGCATAGAACTTGGTTGGTTGCATTGAAGCTGCAGCTGAAGAGGGAGAAATTCTACCACCCCACAACTCCACATCCATGCTCTGAAGGAGGGGGGAGAGAGAGAAAGTTTTAAGTGGATTGTACTGTTGAATAAGTTAAAAGTTGAAGAATGTAAGGTTATAGGAAAAGTTGGTGTATGTTATTTTATATTATACGTGGCAACTTCGGTTTGGGTTCTTGCATAACTTTCTGGTATAAGTTTCAGGTTGTATCCCTTGAAAAAGGTAAAAAAAAAAAAATAATTGACCCAAATAAAAATACAAAAATTTATGCTCAAGATGAATAAAAAAGTTTGAAAATAATAATGACAAAACTAAGTAAGAATACCAAAGTTTTAAAAATGCCAGAAGAGATATAGAATATCATCAAACCACCATTAGCAATAATAGTATAGTTGCGAGACCACCATTACTATTAATGGTATGAGAGCATGCACTCATACATCTCTCATTCCATTTAAAAAAATACAGAGTAAAAAAAATCAAGAACAACCAAGTCGTCATTGCTACTAGCAGTCTCGTAACCATATCGCCATATCTAATGGAAGTATGAATCCGTGTACTCACACCATCAATAATAACGACGTTCTGTATTTTTTTTTGTATTTTTCAAATTTATGAATTCTATATAATTTTGTCAAACTTCGTTATTCTGATCATAAATTTCTGATAAAAATAACAGTCTGAAAACTAAGGTACACTGTTTTTTACATTGCATTATTGAGACATACTATTTTGTTGTTACAATATATTATTTTATATGATACACACTGTATTTACTTACTGTATAAGAAAATACAAACTTTTCCGGAGACCTGTATAAAAGTTAACTAGTCATATGGATCCTGACCAATTTTCTTGAAACTTCAGGGACCTAAGCCAAAATTGACCTTTGATTTGTGAGCATAGAGCATGTGTTTGCTTTTGTCTCTGGCCACAAGATTTGGACAGACATGAAATAAAGTGGACAGCTCCTCTTTGAAGGGATATTTGGAGCTTTCCTTTCAAAGACAAACAAGTTAAAGTGGCAGTAGATAGATTAATCCCTCTGTTTGAAAAGACGGCCACCTAGGCCACCTCGACGGCGGCTAGACGCTATATGTCTAATGTTCGTCCCATGTTTGTTAGAAATAATTATCGTTTTCTTATTGAAAATTTTTGTGAATCAAAACAAACAAAAAATTAGATTGATGTTACCGGTCTATGGAAAAGTCGTGCACGAAACACTGTCCTAAGAGTTGATTCAGGATCTGTGTGCAAACGATCCCGAAGCTCCTAGTGGTAAAACCCCCGCACTACCGGTATCTCGTCGCCGCACACGACTTGAAGAGATGACCAGAACTTAGCTCTGCCCAGAGCTTGGAGATGAGTGAAATGACGACGAAGAATGGAGTGAAAAATCTGTTGGCAGCAATTTTCCGGAGAGAAAGATTTCTTTTCTTTACAAAGAAAATCAGACAATTATATAATACTAATATGTAACAGTCTGAATTAATTTTCCTATTAATTCAGCCGTTACACAGGAGAAAGAAAGAATGAACCTGGACACAAAATTATAACGGTTCAAAAACAATTTGTAACGGAAGAAATTAATTTTCCAACGTTCAGAAAATTAAATAAAAATTGAAGAGGAGCAAAAAGAATTTTAGGGTCCCAGTCCGAAGAGGAAATCGAATCGGCATTCGGCGCCCGCAGATGTGGGCGCATAGCCGCACTCGTTACGCGCGCCGAACCGTGCCGGGCCGAACGACACGCACGTGTGGCCCAAGGGGTTCCCCACACAACAACTTTAAGAGAGCAAAGAAGAGAAACTAATATATGTACACAAGAAAGCTTTGGCCCATCCGATGTAGGACTAAAGAAAAGAAAAGGAGCTTGAGCTTTTGAAAGTAAAGCCAACAATGTCCACCTAAGCATCCGTCTAATTTCTCTGACGTTCGTCTGTACATATTTTAGAATTTTATAGATTTTTTTTTTTTTAATTTTAAGTCAATTTTTTAGATTTTATTTTATTTTTTTGAATCGTCTAGATTTAGACAATCGTCTGGACAACTGTTTAGACGAATTAGACGCTAGGTGGCAACTTTCCATCCGTCTAGCGCCTAGTGTTTCACAACCTTGATTAATCCTTCAATTCTCAATCAAATATTTGGGAATTAGCAGCCATAATATGGAGGAGTAAAGTCAAAGTTTGCTCATATGTATTTATATACAGAGGATATTCATAGAAGCAAAGGTACCTTGTAGATTCATGTAAAGTTCTAAGTACGGTGTCAAAGCACATTATTTGTATAATATTTAGCTTTCCTGGGAGTTCAGGTTTGAAGAAAACCTTTTGTATAATGCGAAAGTAGAAGTAATGAGGGTCGCATGTGGTTGCACCCAAGCAATTTCTTTACTTTACTTTCATTCTAAAATTGGTTCATTAAAAAAGGTGTTATAGTGCCACGGAAAATTTCAGTAGAGCTGTTTGGTTCCACAAAGTACGGCAAAGTAAAACATCTGAAAATCGATATTTTACGTATGTATTACGGCTAAATAAAACGAAGTAAATTTTTTTTCCTTTTGTTGCTTCGAAGAAATAAAGATTAGAAGTGAAAAATACTAAAAATTTATTGTTTTGTTGGTTGTTGAAGTAAAAGAAAAAGTATAACTTTTTGTTGAAGTAACATAAATAGCAAAAAAAAAAAATTTGTTAAAGCAGAGAGTAACAAATGTGCGAAGTGGAAACGAATATTTTTTACTTCTGTGTTCCACTTCGGAAAAAAAAAAAATTGATATCAAAACTTCGATTTCGAGACAGACAAAATATATTATCCATGTCAAATTACAATAAATTTTGTCCGTACATTTTCTAACAAAATATGTGAAATAATCAAAATTTAAATTTAAATTATTTTTCGTATTTTAAATCTGCGAACCAAACAACCGGTGGGAGGGTACTTGATTTAGCACCTCGCACCCTCCCACCCTTATGTCCTTCCAAGGGACTGTAGTGGGGTATTCAACATCTACAACATTCAAATGCTCCCTTTTTTGTTTTGCTCCTCCTTTTCTTGTTATTTTCTCTTATTCCATTGGACATCAAACTGGGGACTGCACAGTCCTGTCCATTTGTCGCCAAAGTGCAGCAAAATGGTAAATTTAAGTGGCCAGTCACATATTTGCACAATTGAATTGAGACAACTATTTGCCATCAAAGGGAAAGGAGAGAAGAAAGAGTTAGGCCATTGCTGCTGCAATGAGTTTGTATGGCCAGACGGAAATACAGCTGGTTGAAAGGAAGACGGATTCTAGAGAAATATATTCATTAGTCTGTGGAATGTCATGGAGACATTTAAGCAGTGGAAGTTAAAGTTAGCTAGCCACTTTTGAAGAAGATAAATTTTATTCAGGTTCCTTCTAGAGACTACAACTCGATCCAAATATTTACAACCAATTCAGTCCGGAGGTCAATATATACAATTTCGAGTCCGAAGGCTATTCTAGGCTGAAGGCTACATCCCAATCCGAGGACACCACTCCAGCCCGAAGGCATCCCGGCACGAACGTCCATAAGTCCGAAGGTCCCATCCGGCCCGAAGGTCTCACGCAGCCGCAGTTGCACCGCACCGCGCCAGCTCCGCACTAGTACCGTACCTGCACCTTGCATCGCATCCGCATACCACCCGGGTCGCCCTGTACCGCACACTGCACCTGCACTGCACCCACCACCAACCCACCTCTTAATTCCTCCAAATAAAAATTAAATGGCGCCCAGGAGGCTCGAACCCGCAACCTTCTGGGTAGAATGCATCGGTCTTAACTGCTAGACTAGACGTCATATATGTATATAGGAAGCGGATCCGGAGCTCCGCCAAAGTCCCCCCCCCCCTCATGCGTCGAATCGAGCCTCTCTCTCTCTCTCTCTCTCTCTCTCTCTCTCTCTTCCGCCCCCTCAATCCGACGGTAAAGGGGTGTCACACTCCAGTCCCAAAATACGCGGGACCAGACACGTGGCAATGGCCAGCTGGTACGACTCCGTAGGACTTTCCAATTTAATAGACCCGATGAAGTGCACTTACGTTGTCCACGCTCAAATGATCAAGCTAAAAATAAAATCTAATCCTAACATGCAACAACTAAACTAAATTTCAATCCATGGTAAATAAATTACAAGAGAGAACGGTACGCATCATTAGTCTGCAGCCCAATAATACAGCCGTTCGAATAGACCAAGAGAATAATATATGTCTATAAATACTAGGCTACAATAACAGAGTCACAATGGTAAATAGTACATAACCGTAATAGAGGAAAGATATAATGATACCTGCAAGGATGTCCAACACACCACCAGATCAAGCCTCATCAAAGCTGCACAAAATAACCTGGAAGGGAACCAGGTCCTCAGAGGGACGTAACAAGATACAAAAAGTACATGCCATAATGTAAATACTGAGTAAAGTAAATCAGGGTGAACTATCCTCCTAAGTGAATGCAATTTGAGGACAACTTAGTGCGTATGAGAAGTGTAGGCTAGACATATGCTGACGTAATTCACCAATCGTCGTGATTGGCTAGTATATGCCACATATGCCCCCCATCTTGGGACAATTTGCATATATAATAACGTTCAACGCTCCGAAGAATGTGGTATCTGCATAAATAAATACGTCCAACGTTCTGAAAAGCGTGGTATCTGCATGACGTCCAACGCCCTGAAGAGCGTGGTATCTGCACATGTAACGTCCAACGCTCCAAAGAACACGGTATCTGCATAAATATATACGTCTGTATCGCTCCAACGAACGCGGTATTTGTATAAAGGAGGTGGGTGTCCCATACACCTACTAGTCGTCCTCCCCGCCCAATGCCAATGTACAAATCTCAAGTGCGACGTGGACATATCGTAACTATATGCAAGTCACTAAGAACCATACAACTATGCTAAATACCATCACACGTGCTACTCGCACCGATGGCCAGTCAAGTGCGTAAGCCCGTGTCCTATCATGAACTCACTCTGTGACGTGGAATGATATGTGTCAAGTCCTCAGAGTTAAAATCATAACTTCGTCATATAGGGTACGTCCACTAGACGCTAGGTCAAACACAAGTCCTAACGTCGATGCCTTCGTCGATTGCACCCGAGTCATTCTCGGACGCACACAGTTATATAATATAGAGAGCACAATATATAATATTAACTAAATTTAAACAGTACAACAAGACAAGGTATACTTGCCTGGAAGCCAGGTAAAGATTCGAACACAAACTCGCCAAGGGAGTAGGAGCGCAAGATGAAAACTGGAGCAGATATCCCCGGATGCTGTTACAAATATCACCAACAGTCCCAGAATGAGTGATATACTCAGAAAAGCATATTCAGACGTCCAATTTGGACAAAGGGGGGCAAAAATACAGTTTCTGGTCAACACATGGTCCACAAGTGGGCCCGTCTTGCACCAAAAAATGTGCCAGGAGCAAAGGTCCCTAAAAATAGCATATTATATGTCAAACAAATTTTAAATAACGATACGAACTCAACGGTATGTCCAAATTTGGATTTCGGTGAGCCGATCACAAAAACGTCCGTTGGAATGGACCGTGGGGCCCGCGAAACAGCGATGCAGTCACTATCTCAGAATCAGACGAAACCTGGGTCACAGGACAAGTCGAACGCCGCGAGTCCAATGGCGCCAGTTTTGTCACGACACGACAAGCGTGCACAAGATAATTGAGTAATTTGTAAAACACCGATACGGGGGGACTTCCGACGGATACGGGTTGATTCTGGCGCACACATGCGTCCGAATCGAGTTCCGCAAAAGCCCACACGTCAGAAAATACCGCACGCGCCTTTCGGTAAAATTGGTACACGACGTGGTTGCCCGGTTTGACGGGACCAACTCCGTATCGGAGGATTTTCAAGTTTTATAAAACTGTTTTTCTTTAAATTTTAAGATGATATAACTCTAGATTAAAAGCAAAATAAATAAAAGTATTAGAAGGGTTTTGAAACTGGTTATATATATTTTACACAGGAGAAACAAAATCAAGGTTTGGTTCACTGAGTTGGGAGAAATCAACTTCGAAATATAGGTACTTGGACTGATTGCTATGTGATTTTGAAATGCTGAAAATATGTTTTTTCTCAGATTTCCATCACGATTTCGACAGAAAATAATGCGTAACAAAATAAACTATATGAAATGATTTGAATAGGGTTAGGTTGTGAGTATACCAAAGAAAGAAGATTGAAGATTGATTGAGCGAGGTGGGAGAAATCACGACGCGAAGTGAGGGGGTGAAGCTTGGGTCTGCTGTCGAGGGGGTGTGCTCCGACCTGGGGGGCTGTTCTGGCGGCCGCAGGTGGTCGAGGACGCCGTTGAAGGGGTCGTCGGTCATCGGGGATGCCCCGGCAGCCTGCTCCGGCCAGGGAGGCTGGAGCAACTGCGGCAACAGCAACAGCTCAATGCAGCAGTAGCAGCAGCTTTAACAACAACAACAGCTAGAAGAGGGAGGCGGTGGCGGTGGTGATGGCTGCTGGTGAAGTAGGTGGTGGTGGTAGCGGTCAGGTGTAGAGAAGAGGGGGCTCGGGTGATGGTGTTGGTGGCTGTGGTCAAGTTGGCTGGCAGTGGTGAGGGTAGTGACTGTCGTGGAGAGGGAGTTGGGAATGGTGGTGGTGGTCGTGGAGATGATGACAATGGTCATGGTCGTGGAGGTGAGGGTGGCAGAGGTGATGATGTTTAGGGTTAGGATTTCCATTAGGAAGAAGGGGAAGATGATGATGATGAAGGCTATTGGTGTGGTGATGGCGGCTAAATGAATGAGAGGGTGGCAGCACACTAGGGCTTAGTTATGGAGAGGGAGAAGAATGGATGTTGAAGTTGAATGGGGATAAAGATCAAGGACTAGGAAATAAGAGGGATTGTTAGGATTGAATAGTAGTATGCAATTGTGGATAGGTTCGGCTGAGTTGTTTCTCATGGATGACTCCATGACATCATCCAATAGGGTTTAGACACATGGCAAGGTTTTGTATTTATGTCCACAGGAATTTGGGGCTTTCCAATAAGGGAAATTATGATTTGGCGAGTGAGAAAATGGTGTTTGGTGTGTTGTAGAGAGGAAATAGGTGTATGGTATTTAGTATGAACCATGAGGGTGTGAGTGGAGGTTTGGGTTGGTGTTGGGTCTAGTTTTGGGTTAGGTTGAGTCATTGCACCAATTTAGTTAAAATTAGTGTCAATGGTGTTCTTTAATTAATTGGAAGTGCATAGGATTTAAATTGGGTGGGACACAAGTGTCAAGGACGTAGTAGACTCGGAATAGATTGTTATCATAAGTTTGGTTGTGAGAAAAGGGTCGAGGTTGTGTCTCCAATTTTGATTGGAACAGGCAAGAATGCAAAGTTGGATTTAAAATTAGAAAATGTGCACAAATATTGTAAAATTAAAATGAAGCACAAGAGAGTGCATTCACGAGTGACACAAAGGTCGGGATTGGAGATTGGTACGTCTAGGTTAAGGGTGTGATATTTGTTGGACGGCAGAAACTAGTGTAGTACTCTAGATATTTAAACAACGGTAAGTACAACAATTGAATAAAAATCATAGTAGTGAATTATAACCCCAATAATTAATCCCGAATAATACTAATTAAATCCATAATTCTATATTTTGGTCAGGGGGTTTACAAGGGGGGAGCAGGGTTTTGGTGGGACTCCCCTGCGGAGCTCCCGATCCGCTTATATATATATATATATATATATATATATATATATATATATATAGAGAGAGAGAGAGAGAGAGAGACGATTCACGATCGGTTTTGAGAAGTAGCCGCCCCCCTGAAAGGAAGGTCACCAGAGGAAAGTCTTTTCGTAATGGATGACCCTCGAAACCATGATCTGTTGATATACGGCATAAATTCGGATGATTGATGGAAGAAACACCAGACATATCCCATACTTCTCGCTCTCACCGGCCGACTGATGGAAATAGACTGACTAGCCCCTGTGTCGTTGTTAGGAAGTCGAATGGGAAGGAATGAGGTACCTTGGAGTCCACCAGAGCGTCAGATTTATCAATATTTTGAACTTTCTTATTGCTTTGAGAAGAATGCCACGAGATCCGGAGAGGACGGTAACTTCACTTAAGAGGTAGCGAGACTGACCGCAATTGCAGAAATCGGTTCGACTCTCTTTCATTTATGGTTGGAAAGTGAAATTCGTTTAATACGAGATCGCTTCACACCTCGCGGTGCTTACACCTCTCGTCTATCGAAGTTGAATATATATATATATATATATATATATATATATATATATATATATATATTATGAGCACTGTGGAGTTGTAGAAGAAATAGGGAAGCTAGTTCATCTTTTGTTCCTTGACAATTCGTGCACGTGTCGTGTTTGAGAAATGAATATAACATTGATGTTATGCTCCGATTCTTACTCAAAATTGCACGAATGTGTGCACAGATTTATATTCTATATGTTGCTATCTTTCTATAAATGGAAAGCCTCCGCAATAACCCACGCATCTCAAGAAATGTCAATCGCTAATCTCTTAATATGAGACGATTGGCATATCCAGAATTTGGGTACAACGAGATCAAAACCGAATAGTCAATTTTTAATTCAAAAAAATTATAAAAATATATAATTTTTTTTTTGCATAAATTAGTCACAAAATCATATTTTCTATACCCAATCTTGGTTGTTTTCTATTGTAGCTGTTCATTTTTTTTTCCGGTTCAAAATACATTTGGCGTTAAAATATACATTTCTAATCCAATATAATCAGAACCTTAAACTTTAGTGTCATTCCAATCAGATCATACGAGACATTTTTGATCTATTTTGACCATTTGATCGAGAATATTCAGCGTATCTTAAAATCAATACTTGAATCCTACTATTTTAATTATGAACCTTGTCATCCTAGGGTCTTGTGATGATTAAATATTATTTTCTTCCTCAAGAGAAAGTAATATTAAAATATTTTATTTTCAACCATTAATTTACTTTCACTTTATATTTTAGTATTTTCTCAAAAACTGTTATACCAGCAAACAATTTTATTCTATCTAAGAACAAATTAAATCTTGTCATCTAAGAACAAAATCAATTAGGATATGAATCAATTATGACATGAATCATTTAAAAAAGGTTAGGACAAAAATTAAATATATTTAGATGTGTTGCATGATAATATATATATATATATATAGGGGCGGATCCGAAGTTTTGCCTGCAGAGTCCCGCCAAAGTCTGCCCTCTTGCACCATCGGATTGCGGGGGGCAGCATGGGGCTCGTCCGATCCAACGGCTAAGGGGGACGGGGCTCCCGCGGGACCCCATTTGAGGAGGGTCATATGATATGACCCCACTTGTCCTACTCTAACTCCGTCCATGTCTGAGACTATGATCTTCAAACTGCAATAGCTTTTTTAGTTGATAGTTAACCAAGTCGATTTCAAAAGTATCTTCTTTCCAACAAAAACTTGATATTTTTTTGGTCGTACCGGTGTACCAGATGGCCGCGATGAAAAAATCTGGGACGGTGGTTCGCCAATTGATGTTTACTCTTCTTCCAACAATGATTTCAAAAATATCATCTTCCCAACAATGATTTTTTCTAAAAAAAAAAAAAATCTATATTAAAAGTGAAAAAGATAAAAATCCTCATTGAGGATGGCCTAAGATCCGATCCAATGTAGTTTAACATCTTGGATATATTGGTTTCTCGCAAGTAAGCATTCCTATTAAATGGTAACAAAAAAGGTCCATATAATCGAAGACAATAAAATATTCATGCATAAAATAGTTAGTGGGAAATATTTTTCTCAAGATGAACTGGTTATATACTCAACTCCCAATTCATAATTTATTGAATCCCTCACAGAAGTCCCAAGTGGAGCCTTCAGATATGTCCATATCTCATGGGTGGTGTCTTAGCTTTCTGAAAGTGTACTTTCTAGCTAGGAATGTAACCTATAATATATAATATAACTATGAAAAGAGCTTGTGGCAATGTAAAATATTATTTTCTACTCCTAATGCTTAAGCCTAAAGTATGCTTAATTTAGAGTATTTTTAATCAAATACCCAAACTGTCATTATCTGGCTGTTGAAAAGTGTTGGTGTTTGTTGCAGAGGGAGTGGAAGTGCAAGAAACCACTCTGAAGAAGAATTCAGAACATGTGGCAATAGGGAAAAAATTTGACTTGGAGCTGAGTCGACCAGCTTTTCTTTAATTGCATAAACCAACCTGCACCAATTTGGTGACTCCCCACATGGCATCACAGCAATTTATTACACAATTATTTTTAGTGATTCTCTGTACTCCACATCTCTTGTGGCTAAAACAGCCTGTGGCCAGCTTGTTACAAAGAGACACAACCAAAGATTATGACGCAAATCCAAAACTTAACAATCTATACCGGTATGTAATAAGAAAAGTTGAGGCTTCATTCTAAAAGTTTCCGTTGCAAAAATATTATTGTCTATGTTTACTAATTTAAATTGTTCATTAAATTTAACATAAACAGTAAGATAATTATGTATAGAAAAAAAAATCCAGATTTCTCTCCCTCAATAGAGGCACCTATATATAACATAAAAATTGAACTTTAAAACAAACTCTAGCCATCAAAACATTTTTTTATACCACCTGAGAAACAAATTTAAACTTCAAATTAATCTCAATATTATTTAAGACATACTTAAATTTAAGAGTCCATCCTAACCCAACTTTGGTAGTAGGTTCGTGGGTCACTAAATTGCATGAAACAGAACATGATGATTTGCCATTTTTGTTGGAAAGCATTTAATAAAAAAATAATCATGAAAAAGAAAACAAATCGCAAGATACATCTCTACTGTTAATCCTCAGCACCCCGAATACATTAGAAACATCAGACTGACAAATGCGTTTGTTTATTTTAGATAATAGAATTGCATACATTTTGTGTGCAAATTAATAGATGGAAAATGCTAAGCTTACAACCAAATGCTTACGACCTTCTTACAAACTCTCTCCTCCCCCTATTATATGGGTCCCACCCGTCCCATTCTCCCCTCCCTCTTCCAGTGGAAGCCTGCCACCTGACGAATAGTAGGAAGGTTGTAAGCATGTATCTTTAGATACATACATCTCGACTTCAAACATGTATCTTTATATCGTCTTATGGAGGTACATGGTATACTTTTATGTATATTTATCGGAAAAAAAATTATTAACCCTCCTAGAACCAGCAACACATGATGTCTGCAACTATTTTTCTTTTTTTTACCTTCAATATCTCACAATTAACCGAAAATTGATAGAGTACTCTTTTTGGCAGCTTTTTGGCCTGTTCTGGAATACTGAAACATCATAACCTTCTGCGAATTCTAAACCTCAAAGTACAAACTTAGTCATCCAAACACTTCAGTCAGATCACTCTTGTTTTTCTCCTTTGGAAAATACATAGAACAATGGGGGCTACAATTGATCCCAGCAAGCGATACCAATAGCCACTAAAATGTCTGATTGCTTGAGCTCTATGGGAATAAAGAGGAGTCGATTGTGCAGCATACAATTACTGTTCTTCCATGGGCCCAGACTCTGCTTGTGATTGAGGAACCTTGACCTTGAGCTGCGGGAGGGTGAGCGATGGCTCCTGCTGAAGAGCACACCAGCAGGTGCTTTGACCATGTGGATGCTTTGCTCCAACTCCTTCGCTGCAGCTTGCTGTTCCTTGGTTTTCTTCCCCTTCATTCTGTTAGTCCCTAAGTTGATCAAAAGAGTGGAGAAATCCAAATCAGGAGTAGAGATCCACGCAAGACCCTGGAATATGCTCTCTACTTGATCCTGAAGAGAAATTGGTGCACAGAGATTCACACAAGAGTTCCTCTCTGATAACACACAACTCAAATGAGACACTATACCAAGAACATGTTACAAACTGACTAACAAGAAAATGAAAATACAACAATAAACCGAAAAAACGTTCTTCTCTTTGCGTTCGCGGACGCTACAATGCGATAGAACAAATACAAGAAGAAGAATACAAGAGAAGGAACTCCTCGCTAACCACCATTGCTAAAAGCAATATTCTCGTCCTATACGACGACATGTTTCCAGGACCAGCAAGTTCACAAAAGAACTTCTGGAACGCTCTAAGTCATCTTCGGAAACACAAACTATAGAAGGAGGTGCTCTCGGCAGCGCATAGAGAGCTATGTGTGCATATGTCTCTGATTGTTGGTGGTTGTTCCTCTCTTTCTCTCTGTTTTTTTCAACTCTTTGAAAATGAGAAAAAGTTCTATTTATAGAGGGAACCAAGCACCTATGCGCGCATATGCTCAAGTTCTATTTATAGAGGGAACCAAGCACCTATGCGCGCATATGTGAGCATATGCGCGCATACGCATGTCCGACCAAATCTTCCAAAATCAGGATGTCAGAGCCGCATGCGCAAAGTGCAAAGTGCGTCATCAAAGCGTCACTCTGTGCCCTCGAGTCCGAGTCGCTACCAGACTTAGCTCCTAGGAAAAACTTTCCAAAGATTGTGACAAAACAAAGATTGTTATTATGATTTTTAAACTTAATCCCTCTAGAAAAATCATCCCACATGGGCCACCACCATGCCAATACCAAGTAAAGCTATATATTGGAATATACACCTGATAGTTTTCCAATGTGGGACTAAAAGTTCCCAAAGCTAAGTAGAAAACACCAACCCATGATGTAGTTGCTCCCATTTGTAGACATTCAAGTGAGATGATGCATGCAGAAAATTGCAAAAAGAAAATGTAAATCCTTTTATTGGGAGCCATGCCGTTGGCACAAAGTCGCATAAACAAACCTCATTGTGTGGTGTCTGGCCTCCCTGGCCACTCTTGACTTTATCGATCTTCTTTATGGCCTTGAGTGTATTTTCAGCAACATTCGGGCCTATTTCTCTTCCTCTCAAACTCAAAGATAGGGTCCTAATAGGGTCCTAATATATACCGGAAAATATTCGTTAATGAAAGCACTAGAAAGAAATTTATTGGCAAGTATGTGGGGAAAAAAACCTGGAAGTATATTAATGATGTTCTTCATATCTGTGTCATATCTTTCCCATGGAACCGCCTGTATGCCTTGTTACATTTTACCTTGTGAGAATTCCTCTTCATTTTGAAGTTCTTGTGGCATTTTGATCTGCAGAATCGGATTATCTGCAGAAATATTGATCGTCAGAGTACGTAGGCAGATGTCTAAGTTGGCTTAAGAAATTTTCATGTCTAAACTTGCCTATAGTTTAACATATGCACAAGACACTTCTTAATTGGGAAAAAAGTATACAACTATCCATATGAACAGAATTGTGCTTACATTATATAATTTAGAGACATAGGTAATTTTCTGTTTCTGGCCTTGCCTTACTCAAACCAAATGGCAAGAACTTGTATGCTCAAGTCTTCAGTAACTGAATAAAGGTGTTTCCATGCTGACCCATCACAAGTACATGCTAAAAATTGGATTTCTGCATGTAGTGAGGTAACTGTTGGGAACACGGTGTGACCCGAACCGGAGTTGGCCCAGTTAGAGTTAATCCTATTGAGGAGGTTAAAGAGGTTGTTATTTGGGTTTAAATAAATCCTAGTATTTAGGAATGTTGTTATTTGATCTATTCTTTTGATTTGTTGTCACTTAGTTAAAATATGGTTAGAGGGTGCTACTTTTATGCATTCTATTAGAGTTGTAGATGGCTATTTAAAGGCCAAGTTGAGTTTGAACAATCACACAGATTATTCTGATCAAGAATCAAATACTCTTCGTCTTACATTTTGTATCGGAGCTATGGCAACCAACGACGAGCAAAGCCCCACGACGCCGACACCTATGAAGGAGATCTCATTCACCTTCAAGTACCCCATGCTGAAACGGACCAACTACGCGGATTGGGCTTTCTTAATGAGAGTCAACATGCAGGAGCAAGGCCTGTGGGAGGCGATCGAATCCGGGAAAGTCGACTACTGCGACGACATGATGGCCCTGTCCGTCATACTCCGTGCCGTGCCGCCAGAGATGCTACGGACACTGGCAGTGAAAGACACTGCCAAGGAAGCATGGGACGCTGTGAAGATGATGCGGATGGGGGTCGAGCGCGTGCGCGAGGCCAAGGCGCAGAAATTGCACGCCGACTTCGAATCAATGAAGTTCAAGGACGGCGAGTCCGTCGATGACTTCGCGATGCGGCTCACGGGATTCGTCAAAGACCTGCAACTACTCGGCAACAAAATGGACGACGAGAAGGTAGTTAAAAAATTCCTTCGAGTCGTTCCATCCAAGTACACACAAGTCGCCATCGCCACTGAGACTTTAGTGGATCTCAAGACGCTGTCAATTGAAGAGCTTACCGGTCGGCTTCTAGCCGTCGAGGAGCGGTACGATCTTGGCAGCAACTTCGGCGACACAAGTAGTCGCATTCTCCTCCCTGAAGAGGAGTGGCTCGCTCGCACGAAGCAGAGGAAGCAAGGCGAGGCCTACTCCGACGGAGGCAAAAACTGTGGTCGCGGGCGCGGCAAGCCAAGAGGCCGTGGCCGCGGCGACACGAACAATGGAAACGGCAATGCGTCCGGCGGCACGCGCGACAAGAAGGGTAAGTGCCACAATTGTGGCATCTACGACCACTGGACGAAGGACTGCCGCCAACCGAAGCGCGATGAGCGGGCCAATCTGACGCAAGCCGACGACGATATGCCCGCACTGCTGATGGCGCAGGAGTACACGCTCGCCGAGACCACCGGGGGCACGACCAACAACGTCGTACTCGACGAGGTGTACGCTCAGGTGCATCTGGGTCGTGAGGACGACGAAGCATGGTACCTCGACACTGGCGCCAGCAACCACATGACGGGCTGCAAGAAGGTCTTCGCCGAGCTGGAGTCACGGGCTCCATCAAGTTTGGTGACGGGTCCGTCGTCGACATCCGAGGGCGTGGCAAGGTGATGTTTACTTGCCAGAACGACGAGCACCACGTCCTCACCGGCGTCTACTTCATCCCGAAGCTACGAAGCAATATCATCAGCCTTGGGCAGCTCGATGAGAACGACTGCCAAGTCTTGATCGAAGGCAGCGTGCTCTCGATTCGAGATCGTCAGCAATGCCTCCTCGCCGATATCTGCGGGCCGATCACACCGGTGACACCCGGTGGTAAGCGCTACTTCTTGCTCCTCGTCGACGATTTCAGCCGCTACATGTGGTTGACACTACTAGGTTCGAAGGATGAAGCACCGACAACCATCAAACACTTTCAAGCCCACGTCGAGGTGGAGACAGGGCGCAAACTGCGCACGCTCCGTACTGATCGTGGGGGCGAGTTCACATCCGTAGCATTTGGCGAGTATTGCGCGGGCCGCGGCATCAAACGACAACTCACAGCGTCGTACTCACCACAGCAGAACGGCGACGTCGAGCGCCAGAACCAGACGGTCGTCGAGATGGCGCGCAACCTTCTGAAGAAAAGGATATGCCCGAAAATTCTGGGGCGAGGCGGTCACAACTGCTGTCTACATCCTCAATCGCTCGTCGACACGGAGCGTCGACGGCAAGACGCCGTACGAGGCATGGCACGAACACAAGCCGAGCGTGCACTTCCTCCGCACCTTCGGCTGTGTCGCACACGTCAAGGTGGTCAAGCCGAACTTACAGAAGCTAGAAGATCGCAGCAAGCACATGGTCTTCATCGGCTACGAGCCCGGCACCAAGGCGTACCGGGTATACGACCCCGTCGGCAAGCGCGTGCACGTCACACGCGACGTTGTCTTCAACGAGGAAGCCAAGTGGGACTCGGACGTGCAAGACAACGTAGGTGAGACATTTACTGTTGAGTATACTATAATCCACATACCACATGTTGAACATGCAGGCACGCTGGTGCACGGGGCTGGCGATTCATCAACACCAGTAGCACTCAGTCCAGGGCCGTTGACGCTGGCATCCGGGGCAGAAACATCCGACTCGGTGATACAAAGTGGAGTGGAATTTGTCTCGCCACCCACCAACGCTTCGGTCATGCTCGACACTGATGACGACGGGCCGCGCAGGTACAGGACCTTGGCAAGCTTGCTTGACACGACCACCGTCCGCGAGCTCGATGCCGATGAGCTGCTCCTCATGGTTGACGAGGAACCTGCCACTTTCTTTGAAGCCGAGAAACACCGATGTTGGCGCCAAGCGAAGCTCGAGGAGATGAGCTCCATTAAGGAGAACCGTACATGGCACCTCGTAGACCTCCCACCGGGCCACCGTCCGATCAGTTTGAGGTGGGTCTACAAGCTCAAGAAGGACGAGCACGACGCCGTCCTCAAGCACAAGGCGGGCTCGTGGCAAAAATCTATGTGCAAAGGCAAGGAGTGGACTTCGAGGAAGTGTTCGCGCCGGTTGCTCGCCTCGAGTCCGTCCGTTTGTTGATCGCACTCGTCGCGCATGAGGGGTGGGCGTTGCACCACATAGACGTGAAGATGGCGTTCCTCAACGGCGACCTCAAGGAGGAGGTGTACGTCGTCCAACCTCCCGACTTTGTTGTCGAAGGACAAGAGCACAAAGTGTTGAAACTTGACAAGGCACTATACGGGCTGCGACAAGCACCGAGGGCTTGGAACACCAAGCTTGACAGTTGCCTACTGTCACTTGGTTTCCACCGGAGTGCACAGGAGCACGTTGTGTATACACGCGGCAAAGGTCCAGCTCGCCTACTTGTGGGTGTGTACGTCGACGATCTCATCATCACCAGGACGGACCCACAAGAGATTGCCAAGTTCAAGAAGGAGATGAAGGCCTTGTTCAAAATGAGTGACTTGGAATTGCTCACCTTCTACCTCGGCATCAAGGTGCAACAGTCCAATGGCTTCATCACCCTCAGTCAGGAGGCATATGCGCTCAAAATCTTGGAGAAGAGTGGCATGGTGGATTGCAACCCTTGCCACGTCCCCATGGAACCGAGGTTCAAGCTAAGCAAGGTAAGCTCAGCCCCTCCGACTAACTCCACATCCTACAAGAGCATCGTCGGGAGCCTCCGGTACTTGTTGCACACGCGCCCAGACATCTCGTACATGGTGGGCTACGTGAGTCGGTTCATGGAGAACCCGACCACCGACCACCGACCACCTAGCTGCCGTCAAGCGCATCCTTCGCTACGTCGCCGGCACATGTCACTTTGGTTGTCGCTATGCAAAGAAGGTGGAGGAACCACGGCTGATCGTGCTATTCTTTCTCGGTCGTAGCCTCATTAGCTGGCAATCTCAGAAGCAGAAGGTCGTGGCATTGTCATCCTGCGAGGCCGAGTACATTGTCGCGACAACGGCGGCATGCCAAGGCATTTGGCTTACAAAACTCCTTGGTGACTTGAAGAACAAGGAGGCCAGCAGCGTCATGCTCAAGGAAGACAACAAGTCCGCCATCTCCCTCAGCAAGAATCCCGTCTTCCATGACCGAAGCAAACATAATGATACAAGGTATCATTTCATTCGGGAGTGCGTCGAGAGAGGGAAGGTTGAGGTCGAGTACATCAACACTGAAGAGCAGCTCGCAGACATTCTTATCAAGGCGCTCGGGCGAGTCAAGTTCATTGAGATGAGACAAAAGCTCAGCGTCATAGAGGTGAATCTCATGCAACAGGCTTAGGGGGTGATTTGTTAGAGTTAATCATGTTGAGGAGGTTAAAGAGGTTGTTATTTGGGTTTAAATAAATCCTAGTATTTAGGAATGTTGTTATTTGATCTTCTTTTGATTTGTTATCACTTAGTTAAAATATGGTTAGAGGGTGCTACTTTTATGCATTCTGTTAGAGGTGTAAATGGCTATTTAAAGGCCAAGTTGAGTTTGAACAATCACACAGATTATTCTGATCAATAATCAAATACACCTCTTGTCTTACAGGTCCATGAGATGTGACATTAGACTTGGCCCATATGTCTTAAAAGAGAATTCCCATGTAAGGTCTGAACCAATCCTAATTATCTACACCTCATGATCCCACCTCCTATCCGATGTGGGACTAAATTACCAACTCCATTGTCATCCTCCTTTTGAGCGCTCAACCGAAAACGAGATACAATCCAACAATCTCCACCTTACCTCGTTTCCGCTAGACGAACAACCTTAGCACATCCCGGCTACCTTTTGCTCGTTCCAGCTAGCCGAGCATCCTTAGCACACCCAAGCTACCTTTGCTCGTTCCCGCTAGCCGAACAACCTTAGCATACTCCGGCTACCTTTGTCCGTTCCCGTTAACTGAGCACTCAGGAGATCAAACATATTGTCATTTCGATCCGTTCGACCACAGAACCAAAACCTGACACGTTCATCCACACCACCATTGTGTGCCAACCATAATGTCTTGCTCCACATTGGACTCGTCAAATCCACCTTTAAAGCTAATTCATGTAGTTGATGCTCCTACTCCACCATGAGAAGAGCCCGTATAATTCATGAACGCTCAGCATCATCTATCTTGAACCAATTATAGCCGCTCAAACCAACCCTGGAACCTTGGGCTTTGATACCACTTGTTGGGAACACACCACTTGTTGGGAACACGGTGTGACCCGAACCGGAGTTGGCCCATGAGATGCGATATTAGACTAGGCCCATATGTCTTAAAAGGGAATTTTCATGTAAGGCCTGAACCAATCCCAATTATCTACACCTCATGATCCCACCTTCTATCCGATGTGGGACTAAATTACCGACTCCATTGTCACTCTCCTTTTGAGCGCTCAACCGGAAACGAGATACAATCCAACAGTAACTACAGGTATATTGTGACTTTTTTTTTAAATCTTCAACAGTTGAAAATATGTGTACTGTGATGTATCTTTAGTATCTTATAATGAGCTCTATAAGTCAGTAGACTGCAAGGATATAGATATCAAATGAATGCAAAGACACAATAATCCAGCATGGACAAAGTGACGATATAATAAATGACAAATGATCAAGTCACATGCTTAACATAACATATTTCAGTTTTTATTTATATTGTATTCTCCAGTTGAGTGTATTCGACCATCTAAAAGAGTTTAGCTCAAAAGATTTAACTTTAGATATTCAACTGCAAAGTTGAGTGACGCATTCAAACTCAATGGTTCACAACTATAAACAACTGGGTCCTAATCCTATGGTGGTTCTATGGAAGTATCAAGACTAGACACCTCATTTGTGCAGGGTTATCTTTCTAGTTTGGTCATAATATAGGAGAATGGCCAAAATAAAAGAGCCAATTTAATAAAATAGCGCACACGCAAACAAAATCATGTTTTGGCCTGTCAAACGCACACTGCTATTGTACTCGATCGTAAACCTAAATCAACTCCACTTGGTGTGTGTCTCAGTAACCTGGCACTCACACATGCTTACTGATAGCCAGGCAGTCAGACTTTCTTTCATTTTAGCTTTTTATTTAAACAAGTTATGACTGGTTCAAAAGATGTTTAACCTGTGCAGTCTGTCAATGGTATACCAAAGACATCATTACCCCAAAGTTCTTTTGTAGCAGTTAAGGATAGTGTGATATGCCAACATCCGATGATTGTAAATTCACCAGTAATTCTTTTGTTTTAGAGCATTTTCTGCATCTATTATAGATCTTTACCATCCAAACGCAGAAATGAATCAATCGACGTAAACTTCCTACAATGATAGATCAGCCAAAAGTAGGGCTGAAACTGGGGTTGGGTTTGAGACCCATCCAAACGCAGAAATGAATCAGTTTGAGTTGGATTACTTTCCAAATTGGGCCGGGTTTGGCACTTTGGCTGGAAATTCCCAACCCAAGCCAAGTACAGTCTGATCAAACCAAAGCCAACAAAAACAAAGTATCATAAATGTGCTATATCTTTAGCTGAAGAGATTTCTTTGCTAGCATCCAAATTTGTGTTGTCCAGTTCCCTCTATCTCCTACCGAAGCTTCAATCCTCAAATCTCCTACCGAAGCTTCAATCCTCAAATTTGATCTCCTACTGAAGCTTCAATCCTCAAACACATGACAAAATCGATCGAAAAAGAACAAAATCGAGGAAAGATCGAACCTTGGCACACTTTTCGGAAGGAGTATGGGCCAGAGAGGTAGACGAAGAAGAAGAAGAAGAAGAAGAAGAAGAAGAAGGAGGAGGAGGAGGAGGAGGTCATTTTTGGAAGAAACGTAGGTCCTCTTTGTATCCACCATGTCTTCTGGTTCTACTTTCTAGAATTTTCTTCTCGGACCCTTCGCTTTGGATTTGAATTCTTTGAAAAAGAAGAAGACGAAAGAAATTATGGAGAGGAAGAATGGGTGGAATCGATGAAAAAAGGCTTTGGAGTCGGGAAGAACTCCTTGGGAAGAGCAAAATTCTCCGTATTTAAATAAAAAAAATTTGGGTTATTCACACTAACTGTTAAGTATTAGTATTATTAATGAACTTTAGTTCCAAATCAGGTAGAATAATAGAGAGATGTGATAGCCCCTCCTATATATATGTAGTCGCTTGATCAATAAAGTTAATCATATTATTCCAATTCTACATGGTATCAGAGCCATAATCCATCTACCCCTCTTTCCACAAAAAATAAAAATAAAAATCCTAACCCTAGATCAACCCCCCCTCGTCTCCCTCAGACCCCTCCCCACCCCCACCCCCCACCCCCGCCGCCCTCGGCCCCTGCCCCGCTGTTGCCGTTCCTGTCCAGCAGCACCCCGCCTCTCGCTGCTCCGCCTCCGTCGGCCGCCCTTCCCGTCAGCCCCCTCCCTCCGTCAGCGCTCCCCCCCCTCCCCTGTCAGCCCCACCCCCCTCCTTCTGTCCCCCTCTAAAAAATCCTAACCCTAGCTGCCAACATGTCCATTAATCCTAACCCAAACCCTAATCTAGCCGCCTACCACAAATCCTAGCCCTTTTTTTCCAACTTCCAAAAAAAAAGAACCATGTTAGAATTCTCAGAGGGAAGACATTAGTTTGTTTGCTAGAACCTCTAGATTTTCAACATCGATTTCCGGAATCTAACAAAGAGCAGACAAGTGGTTTATTTTGGTTGAATCTTTGTTTCTTTTCTTACTTGATCATCACATCGAGATCTAACAGAGAGTAATTGGGATGCCTCTCAGTCCTGATGTGTGTGATCCATATTCACTCTCTGCTTCCTATGTGTGCGCCGGTGTTGGCCACGTTTTTAGCGCATTGACAGAGTTAATATGATTATCAAGTTGGAAAGATCATACCAACAGTCGAATCCGGAATAATGAATGATGATAGGCACTGAGGAGAATATCAGTGCTACAGACACTAGTGTCGAAAACGCAATGACGGGACCAACGGGCACTAGCATGGCGATTTTTTCGATTCGACTTGTCGATCCAAGGTTGGATGGACCAGAGGGCTACTCGACATGACGAAAGAAGGTCGAGAAGACGCTTAGAGAAATGTGGTTATCCAAACATCTGACAGACAACCCCCGAGCAGAGACTGATCCCATATTTGAGCAATGGAAGACAGATGATAGTCGACTGTTTACACAGTTGATGAATTCAATGGAACCATCGATGGAAGACATGGTTGAGAATACGGATTCCATAAAGGAATTATGGAAGGTCCTAGCGGGAGCGTTTGATGGAAAATATGATTTGTTCCGTATCTACGACTCGGTCGTTAGCGTATTCCGAACAAATCAGGGAGACAAATCTCATAAGGATCATTACCGGACCTTTAAGGCTATGACTGATGAGATCGACCGTGTTTTACCCCTCACAACAGATATCAATGAAGCAAGGGCCCAACGTGAGCAGCTTCATGTTATGGCATACCTGACATCTCTCCGTCCTGATGCAGACTCTGCTCGCTCTTAGGTTATTGCTGGATCTGATGTTCCGTCTCTGATAGAAGCCCACTATCGCGTTCTTCGGACAGCGAAAGTTGTTGAGACCACTCCGGATGATGCTCCTGTTAATCAATCTGCTCTTGGTGCGGCTCGTCCTAGATTTCGTGGTGGTTGTGGTGGACGACGTGATGGCGGCATTGCTGGTCGTGATGAGGCAATGGAGGTCGTGATAGAGGAAGACCGCGCACATGCTTCAACTGTAGTCAGCATGGCCATTACCAGTGGCAGTATCCGAAAGCTCCTGCCGCAAATGTTACAACGGACGCTCCTGATGATAGCGTTCGATCTGCCGAGATGACTACAGAGTCATATACATATTTTCTTGAGTTCTAAGCTCAACGTCGTGGTGAGGCCAATGTTACAACGGACCACACACATGCTTCAACTGTGGTCAGCATGGCCATTACCAGTGGCATTGTCCTAAAGCTCCTGCCGCCAATGTTACAACGGACGCTCCTGATGATGGCGTTCGATCTGTTGAGATGACTACATAGTCATATACATATTTTTTTGAGTTCCAAGCTCAACGTCGTGGTGAGGCATCCGGATCGACAGTCGGGTACTCCGCGATATGTGTGGTGAGGTCGAAGTAGTGGGTAATTGACTCTGGTGCGTCAGCTCACATGACTAGCGACACAAGTATGATACACAATTATATATCGGTGGGACGTGTTTCCGATATTACTGTTGCCAATGGTAGTTCACTAACAGTCCGTAGACGTGGAAGTGCCCGTCTTTCTTCCGGACTATCACTCAATTCCATATTACTTACACCTGGCAACTTGTTCAGTTTACTTTCCATTAGTAAGATTACTCGCGACATGCATTGCTCGATAACATTTTTTTCTGATGGTTGTGTTTTTCAGGACCTTAAGACTGGAAAGACCGTCGGTAGGGGACATGTGGTTAGAGGCTTGTACCTGTTTGACGCACCTTCCCCTGTTGTTTGTGCCGACGTGAATCTCGATCCTTTCGAGCTACACTGTCAGTTAGGCCATCCATCTATCCAAGCTCTCCAGAATTTGTACCCATATTTAGATATTTTTAAAAAAATTTATTGTAAGTCGTGTAGTTTGGCTAAACATCATCGGATTTTCTATCCGGTGAGTCAAAATAAATTTGCATCTGCTCCTTTCGAGTTGGTGCATTCTGATATATGGGGGCCATGTCCGGTTGACTCGATGATGGATTTCAAGTACTTTGTTACATTTGTTGATGATTACTCACGTGTCACTTTTATCCATCTGATGAAAAATTACTCCGAACTATTTAAAATTCGGTACAATTTTTATGCGAAAATTAAAACACAATTTGGTGTTTCGATTAAATGCCTTCGAAGTGACAATGATCGTAAGTATATGTTTCGTGAGTTCAATTCACATCTGTCTCGATATGACATCATCCACCAAACTTCATATCCTTATATACCACAACAGATGGTGTGGCAGAACGTAAGAATCGCCATCACTTGGAAACAACACGTGCTCTTATGTTTCAAGCACGTACTCCCAGAAGATTTTGGTCGGATGCGGTACTTACAACATGCTATCTTATTAATCGCATGCCATCGTCGGTTTTCAATGGTGCTACTCCCTTTTCTCGGCTATATCTCAAACGAGAGCCGTTTCCTACCTTAAAATTTTTGGTTACTTGTGTTATGTTCGGAATACCCGACCAACCCTTTCTAAATTAGATCCTAAGACGATCCAATATATTTTTCTTAGGTATCCTAAAGATCAGAAATGGTACCGTTGTTTTTCTCCTACCTTGAAGAGGTACTTTTTCTCTCGGGATGTTACTTTTGTTGAAATCGAGTTTCCTCCACTTCCACAAACTACAGATTCAACGCCCCAAGTTTACCCAGAAGAGGATTTTTTGTTGTTTCTTGTTCAAACACAATAACCCCCCGTAAGGTGCCCTCCCCTACCGAGCCAATATCCGGGTCCGACGGTCCACAGACACCGGTTCAGTCAGCACCGTCATCGCTCGAACGAGTGTCGCAGATGGTGCCTCCGCCTATGGTCACAGAGTCATCATCCTCATCTAGCTCCACTGATTCGCCTCCGCCTGTTCCTCCAGCTCGACCTCGTCGTGTATGTCGTGATCATCACTTGTATGTTGAAAACTTCAAAGGGCTTGCGAGCCACACTTAGTCCTTGATAGCTACTAATGATGAGATTCAGATTCCCAATTCTGCCGAGGAGGGTCTCAAATATTCCGGTTGACGTGCTGCTATGGAAGAGGAGAAGAAAGCGCTTCGGGAGAACCATACTTGGGACTTGGTAGTCTTGCCGCTTGGTAAACAGACAGTAGGTTGCAAATGGGTGTTCACGATCAAAGTGAAACCGGATGTCACTCTTGATCGACTAAAGGCTTGTCTGGTGGCTAGAGGATATTCTCAGACTTATGGTGAGGATTATTTTGAGACATTCTTTCCAGTTACCAGAATGACCTCTATCCCAAAATGCATCATGTCTTGGTCTTAGTTGTTCGCAATGACTGACCATTACTTCAGCTGGATATCAAGAATGTATTTCTCTTCGGGGATCTTGAAGAAGAAGTGTATGTGGTGCAACCTCCGGATTCGTTGCAAGAGAGGATAAAGTATGTCATCTGAGAAATGTCCTCTATGGTCTCAAACAATCACCTCGTGCATGGTTTGGTCGATTTACACATGTTATTACTCAGTTTGGCATGTGTCAATCGAAGAAGGATCATTCAGTATTTTACCGACAAACATCGGTTGGAAGGATACTACTTGGTGTCTATGTTGATGACATTATGATCACAGGAGACGACAATCAGAGCATTGCAAGACTGAAGAAGTTTATGGGAGAACAGTTTCAGACCAAGGATATGAGATTGTTGAACTACTTCTTGGGTGTTGAAGTCGTACGGGGAAAGATGCACATTGTTATGTCTCAGAGAAAGTATGTTCTAGACATACTAAATGATGCAGAAGTGATGCAAGCTAAGGGGGCAACATCGCCAATGGACCCAGGATAAAAGTTACTCCCCGACGAGGGGGTACTGATGACTAATCCGGAACAATATCGTCGAGTAGTTGGAAAACTCAACTACTTAGCAGTTATGACTCGTCCAGATATTTCCTTTGCCGTCAGTATCGCGAGTAGATTTATGTCTTCTCCACGGTTTCACATTGGCATGCAGTTCTCAGAATTCCGCTATCTAGTCCAGAATTCTGGAAAAAGAATTTGCATGAAAAATCAGGAACATACAAATGTTGAACGTTTTACCGATGCTGACTGGGGTGCAAGCCTGACGGATAGACGATATACATCCGGTTACTCGGTATTTATTGACGCAAACTTGGTATCATGGAAGAGTAAGAAGCAGAGTGTGATCGCACGATCAAGTTTCGAAACAAAATATCGAGCGATTGCTCATGGCACAGTAGATGTGCTATATCTGAAGCATCTGCTATAAAAACTGGAAGAAGAAGCAGGATATAAAGCAGCAGATATGTTGTGTGATAACCAGTCTGCTATCCATATTGCTACCAACCCTGTGTTCCATGAAAGGACGAAACAGATTGAAATTGACATCTACTTCGTCCGTGATGAGTATCAAAAGGGGATAATAAAGTTTCATCACGTGAGGACCGGTGATCAGATAGCTGATATCTTCATGAAGTCTCTTTTGGGTCCTCAGGTTCAATTTCTGTGTAACAAGCTGGACATGATTGACATATATGCTCCAGCTTGAGGGAGGGTGTTAAGTATTAGTATTAGTAATGTGCTTTAGTCCCACTTCGGGTAGAATAATAGAGATAGGGGATAGCTTCTCCTATATATATATAGTCTCTTGATCAATAAAGTTAATCACATTATTCCAATTCTACACTAACCTTCCATATGCTTTATGTTTATTACACTGACCCCCCTTATATTTAAAATAAGAGTTATTTGTATTTACTCTCCCAATCTTAATTGATAATCCTGTTACCCTCCATTTTTTTATTACTACTACCCTCACTCCTCAAAAAGTTAGATTTTTTTTTTTTGGGTTAGGGGTGGGGGTACAAGTAATTAAGAAAAAATGGGAAGGGGAGGGAAGGGTAATAGGATTAGCAATTAGGATTGAGAGGATAAATACAAATAACTCTTAAAATAATTACACGGACCTCCCCTCCCCTATGTTTTATTTTCAAAATAAATGTGGTTAGTGTAATAACCATTTACATAAAACATATGGGAAGTTAGGGTAAATAACCCTTTTCAATATGTAATTATTGAGCTGCCTTAGTTAAACTTATAGAATAATTTTAATTAGTAAATATATGCATGGGTATATTTGAAAAGAAAAATTCCACATAAGCTAAACTTTTCCAATATATATACTGGCATATAAGTACGTGCGTTGCACGCATTTCGTACTACTTGGAAAGAATAAACAATAGTCCATTAACTTTTAATACTTGAGAAAAGTAAATAATAATTTCTTAATTTTTTACTAATTGGGAAGAGCAAATAATAGTCCTCCTTAATTTTTTTTTTCTATATGTAATAACCTAACTATCCATGTTAGATTTAAATTATTTAATAAACAATTTTAATTAGCAAACATAGATAAGAATATTTTTGGAACAAACTTTCAGGATGCCTCCAACTTATCATATATATATATATTCAGCACAGATAGGGATGACAATTGGGTCAAGACCTACCAAGGCTGCCCGGGCCAGGTTATGGCAGATAGCCGAATCATCAGTAGCCTTCAAAAAGTGCAATCTTCAGGCCCCCTCAAGCTTTGGCCGGGTGTTTTGGAGACATCAAAAATAAAAAAATATGTTGCTGGGACAAAAATGACAGATACAAAGTACAAACACGGCAACACCGAAACAACATTAATTTTGGCATGTCATAATATATTATTAAGTTTCTATGTCGTGTCCGATATGCACACAACATTACAAAACACAGGCACTTGAACCCTAGGCACTTAATAGGATACTGAAATGATAAAAATTCGGATTATGCCATTTTGTAGAAATTTAGGATACTGTGTATATAGAAAAACATTTTTCTAGATTGAATACTGTAACCCTAGATTATGCCATTTTTTCATATATATATATATATATATATATATATATATATATATATATATATATATATAGAAAAACATTTTTCTAGATTGAATACTGTAACCCTAGATTATGCCATTTTTTCATATATATATATATATATATATATATATATATATATATATATATATATATATATATATATATATATATATGCATGCTTGGATAGTGACTAGGTTACAAACAAATCTAGAAAGGATTCAAAACGCTATTTTCATATCTCAATCATGTTTTACGACTATGCCAAATCACTTTCAACCATGTTTTGAGTTTCTTTGGAGCCTATACATGAGTGACCCTTATCCGAAAAGTGTGTCGAGGAAGTATAATGGCGGATATGTGTTGGATACGGACATGTATACAATCATCTGAAGGAGTATCTGTGGAACATAGCGGACACCAATTTTCTGAGTGTTCGTGCTTCCTAGTAAATGAACCATAGATGAATAAAAAATAATAAAACCTTTGACAAGGTATATCTCGCAGATACCAAACACCACTGAATTATACTTGTACTCTCGTACATGGGAACATTTGAAAGATTTATCAATTCATACATACTACTATTAATGGAGGAGAAAACTGACTGATGTTAGGATTGGGGAATTCAATAGCCATATGAGTGACATGGACCTGCCAGGGCCATTATTCTACAGTGAGGTCAGACTCAGGCTTCTCATTTGAGACCCGAAGCATAAACATGCTGAGATTGGGCTAGCATTATTTATTCATTGGGTCAAGGTACCATGGCTGATTTGAAAACTGGCCCGTTTGTCAGCCCTAAACACAGTCATAGATAAGGGGGGTTGGGGGTTGGGGGGGGGGGGGGGGGGGGGGGGTTAGGGGTTGGTTGGTTTGAGACTGCTGATGCTTTCCAATAGCAGCATCAGTGTCATATTTCGCTTCCAAAATACTGGATAAATACGAGAACTGACATAGCCAACCAAACCTTGCAGAATACCGAAGTAAGCCGCAATATGCTAAGGTTGTCTAGAAGACAAATGTGTGGACTCTAGCATGTTATGACGTCAGTCCTATGACCGATAAATCCTAGTATCTCAATCCATCAACAACAATTTTAAACAGTATATCACACATGAATGTAAAGAGGCGTCCCAAAATACATACCACATATGATCATGAAGCTAGTGAATACAAAGTGTTGCACTAGCAGAGTATAATTATACATGATTAAATATATCAGCCATGGTCTAATATATACATCAGGTTGACCGTAGTCTCAAAAATATAAGGAGCTAACTCTGTCCCCTTGCTGACACCACAAAATGAGAAATCAAAATGAGGGGTGGAAGAAAGAAACCCACTCGCGAACTTCAGTCGCAGTCCTACGAGTGCGAGCCATCTTGCAGGAAGTATGGAGGATTCTGGTTCGCTTCGGATAAAACTGGCCAAGCAAAACCAGTGGGGTCGGAACCCCAAGCAATAAGTACCACAAATGAGCTCAAGGTGCTAGACAAAACACATCATAACATTAGCAGAAAAGAGACCTATATAAAAATAAATGCAGGTCGAGACTTGTACGGTACCAATATACTTGTCTCGATAAAATAACTATAAGGATTGGTGCACTGATAACAATCTAACTATAAGGAAAGATAAGGCGACGAGCGACAAAAGAGCATAGAAACTACTCTGAATCAGGACCACAACCCTTAAACCAAATAAGGACCGAGGTTGCAGACCTTCACCCGAGCAGAACTTTGCACTCTAACTACGCGCCGAAAGAAAATAGAATATAACAGGACGAGCTTGTCAGACAAGGCAAACAACATATCACGGCCAAAGATATTACGCCCCGATCCCGAAGGTCTCCCGACCAACGCCTCTGCCGGGCGCGAATCATCGCGCCTCGGCACTCCCGCGGAGCGTATAGTCGTTTGCCACCGGGACGTGATATCGTGCGAGCCTGGGGTTGCGACCGCACAAGGCAACATCGTTAAAGTTTTGGCTATCATCGCATCTACGAGTAAGGACATTGTTGCAAGCATTTATCCATCTGAGTATATGGGGCAAATCGAGGCAGGGTTCTCTGAATACAATGGCATCGTTCCATACATTATGTCCCTCTATACGAAAGCAGCTCGAGGCAAACGAAACCAGATTTCCGGGTCTTGGGGATAAGGCACGTCTATCGCTCCTTCGGACGATCCAGTACCTGCAAGCAAGTAAACTGTTGGTGGGTCAGCACTTTTATAAGTACTGGTGAGTCTAAAATCAACTGAACAGAAGCAACATTTACTAAAACCAACACTAAGTAATCATGTTATAAAATATTACATTACTAGTGATCTTTCTAGTTTTACCTATGTTCGTTGCATGCAGCACAAGAACGGAATCATATTACTTTCTTTTGGAAACATCTTTAAAAAACAGAGTTCATGTTTGATATAATCAAGCAGGCAAGACAAGCCGATTGTTCTATTATCAGGGTGCGCATTGTGTCTCGTGAGCTATACTCAAAGACTCTAGGGACAAATGTACATCTAGGAACTATCCTCTATCAAGCCAACACGATGAACTATCTATATGCAGTTCGGTCCCCGAGAAACTCAGGATCGGTAGCGGTAATCCAGCTAACTAATGACTCCTTATCTGATGCTATTAGCAGCTGTGACTCATGGTTGCTTTCCACTATCTCTGTAGCAGTCGTGACCAAGGTTCAGCTTTTTTCCAATAGCCATTGTCCGACCGATGCGAATGCATGAAACACTATCAAATAAACTCTAGGATGCAGACGAAACGAACCATCAGACCATATTTCTCTGTGCGGACTAGCCGCCCTCTCTCTAAACAAGTTCAAGCACACGATATGGTTCTCTCGAAGCACAAGCGATAATGGAACATGTTCATGCAAACTCTTACTCTTAGACAAGCGTTTCAGGTTCACTTAGTTAAGCAGACATGTTCGTTTCAAAGACAAGCTATGTGAGTTCTCTTATTAGCATGCAAGGCATGTTCTATCATTCTTCTTATGAAACTATCTTAAGCAAACAAGCATTCAAAAACTCAGATTCATTATTAAGGCGTGCAAGAATCAGAGAACGCACTTCTGCCCACTCACCTTGATCAGTCATCTCCTGCTTCAACAAGGAGCTCTTAAGGAAAATATTATTTTGAGTCAGCAAATCGATATCTTTTGTACATAGTGCCTACGCAGAGCGGAGCACTACAAAACATGCCTACGGCTTGCTATAATTAACTAACTAGGGTTATCATAAACCTAGTTACTAACAAATATATGCTTTGAAGAATATCGCTACCACCGGCACTGCAGTCAACCAGGATGGCCAAGGGTACATTAAACTAGTCACATTACACAAAACATAACTTGTAACTTGTCAAGTATAAACATAAGCTTGATCTTAAAATCATAATTTTATCTAATGGCATAAAATTGAATATAAACTTATATATATAATTATTTTGTAAGTGCCGCAGCACATCAGAGATCTTGTAACCACATTATGCAACAAATCATATGACTACCACGGTAAATCACAAAGTCTTGTATGTACAGTGGCATGCGTAAACTTGGTAGGTCATGGGACCATTGGAGATCGGGATAGCCAGTAGCACAATATTCTTCCCTCCCAATGATCTAGGTGAAGCTTATCTTGTCTAATCATTACCACATTATTTCAAGTTCTCGAGTCGTGGACACTCGAGAAACTTCCTGGGATGACGAGTTATGGGTACGAGCTATTCACGAGTTATCACTAGCGAACTTATCGTATCCGCGATACGCGACACATTGGACAATACTCACACTCGATTGCCCGATGCCAAATACAATAGGTTAACATACACGATAATTTCCACGGTGTTTTGAGGGTCAGAACATGTGTTAAATTGTAAGAGTACATCCAACTATATAATACACAAAGAAATATTCCAAGCAAAAATGGAACGAACGCATGATAAAACCAAGCGCATGGAAAAGTTGGTCGCATATGCGATCTGGACGCATGCAGGGAATGCAGATGCATGCAGGACGCATGGAATGCAGGGCACATGCAAATCAGTCATGTGCCCAACCAGATGGGCGCATGCTGGAAGGGGGTGCATGGAACTAGACGCATGAAACTCCATCGTCCCAAAACAGCACTAACTCCATAGAAAAATCTCCAAAATTTTAAAAACTTGTTTTCTTCATAAATTTTTTATTTTAACCCTAAATCAAGTGGACCAAAAGTCAAAATGCTTGAAATGGAGTGCTCCATCACATAGAACAACTAGATTTTGAAGATACCAAGTTTTAATAGATCAAAACCAAGAAAACACATGGAACCCGTGTAAAACCATAATCTTGAAACTCAAATCTACTCCAAATCATCTATCAAAACCCAAAACTCCAAAAACTAATTTAGATGAGAACATGAAGGAGAACATTTTCTATCAAACAGATTTTAAATTTACACAATATAAATAAAATTTGAAAATTCATGTCTTTTCATTTGAGCAAGATATACTTGCCTTGAGTGACTTCTTAGCCTCAACTTCTCACAGTCCAAGTCACAACAACTTCTCCCTAGGGTTATGTTTGGTCTTGAAGAAAATGAGCAAAGGAAGGAGAAAGAAGAAAGAAAGTGGAAATGAAGAAGAATGAGGGAGGAGAGAGAAACCTCTCAAGTATATACTAAGGAGAAAATTGAGATGGTTTAGTTATGGATTCAACCAAAATAAACCGAACCAAGTGTCAATTCTACATGTGGGTCCTAAACCGGGTCTATGGCAATGTCAATGGGTATTCTACGGGTCTCGAGTAGTCTCTCTAGACAACAAGAATAAATAAAAATGACATGAAGCATCATGCAAATACAGCAGAAATACATTATCAAAAAATAAATTTAAATATCAAAAATTCAAGAAATACCAAATCTGAAAACGGGTGTAACAATCAGACAACAGGTGGGAGGTGGTAGTCAAAAGCTATCCCAAAATTGAATCGGCTATTCAAAAGTTTTTTGATAACTGTTTACCAAAGAGCCTTGGACTGCTTTCCATGAAAAGAAAAGCAGAATCAGCCCAATAAGCAATCCCAAACCCAGCCAGGGACAGGTTACAAACATGGAGTAAGAAAATAGATATGTTGATGAGCTTACAATGCAATGGAATATTTCAAATGAAATGAAGGATGACAAAGGATTTAAAACATATCAGTCACAGTTAGGGTAATAATAAGTTTGGCCTATTCCAAAAAATTAGGATACAAGCTTTGTTGTTGACTTGTTGTTACTAAGGTAATTAGTTTGACATACAAGTAAGAAATGTTGACTATCTTCTCTATCTAATAAATATGGAGCCACATGGAAATTCAAAAAGTGAAGTTAGTGTGAGATGCATTTGAAACCTAGATAGAAGAGTCAATTACAATATAGAGAAAACCCTTACAGATGCTAGAAAGTGAATAAATATATACACTTAAGGATACACATCTATAAGGACTAAGGAGATTATAATCTATACACTATAAAAATTCCTCCTTGGCATGAACCAAATACTTCTCCCTGGTCAAGTTTACTCGAAGAACTATGAGATTGAAAGGCTTAGCTAGCAATCTAACTCTTCTTCAATAGTCGTTGCCAAAACCAACAGCAATCGAACTCCTAGGAACTGCTAGCGATTTTTAGTAGAAAACAGATGAATCACAGAAGTTGTCAATGATAAGATCGATAAAGACACAGATATTACACAACATAGATTGGTGGATGCACTTAATACACACATACACACGCATGTGCGCAGCACACACAGCACAGAAAACATACACACATAATCTGACAAGGAAAAGTGCAAAAAGAACTATGTTGCACGGACACGAACACAAAACAATACATACAACCATAGCTACCTGGGTCAATATGTGCTACTGCATAAGGATAAGGACACGGAGTAGGCTACTTTTCCTGCTACGCAGTATTTAGGCCGGGGTGGGCTTAACCAATATGCTTGAGTTTGCTTAAGAGCGGTTAGTTTGTGTGTGTGTATATATATTTGTGTCTATTAGCAAAGAATTCATGCTGAATCCCGCAACAATCGGCTCTTGTATGCTTCATTTTACAATTAATTGATTTTATCAGGCTATCCGGGTTCCACTTTTGGCTATTTTGTGGTCGGGGAATCCGTAACATGGTTCCTGGAGACACTGCACATATTTGGGGAGTCCTAGTGTGAATTAGGTGTTTGTGTCGTGTCTTCAGGACACGGCCATGTCATCAACGTAAAGGACCGCAAAAGATATCCTCTTGTAGATCATTTTTCCCCTGCTGAAATTACAAACAATTGGATGGAACATTGCAACTGCAATGATAGCTATGTTCCACAGACACGATACACCATCACAACAGGCACTGGACACGGACACAGCACCGAACGTAGTATATTTTGGAGTGTCCGTGTCGTGTCCCATACTTAATACATTGAGCCAGCCGCGGATGTCGGATGAATTAACAAAGAAGGCTATGCAATTTGCAAGAGAAATTGGAACAAGAAAGAAGAAGGGAAATTTTAATGCAATTTAGAAGAAGAAGAAGAAGAAGCGTACTCCTGTCAGTAGTGTGGTGGTTAGAGATCGATTGAGTACGCCGGTGGCGTCTCTGGTTGCCGGCGGCAAGGAATTAGGGAATTAGGTTTTAGTATATAACTAACTTAATAAAGTGGTTAACGAATACGGGTAATTGCCCAATCTGACCCGTTATCTTCAATCGAATGGCTATGTGAGTGCTTATCTATCATGACTCATGGCTGCTGCTTCTTGTTTTCGTGAGAAGCAATCAGAAAAAAGTTGTTTGACAGCTTTATCAAAAAAACCATAAAAAGCTAGTTCGATTTTCAAAGGTGGTGAGAGATTTTCTGAAAAACAACATCAATCCAAGCTTAAGTTGTAGCTTATAAGAAATTATCTCTTTTTTGTATAGGTTAATTCTCGAAAGGGTAATGTTATTCGTTCCTCCAGACTATTCTTCCTTATGGGACATCCTCCAGACTATTCCTCCTTATGGGACAGCTGATATGAAATGTTAAATAGTATTATGCGACATCCAATATGACAACTGATATTGCAAATTTTAACAAAAAATAATAATTACCCAAAAGTTTTAATATTACTATAAATGTTAATTTCAGTATTAATATTAATATTAATATTAATATTAATATATGGAAAACGTAAGTTTGGTTGTGGCCTTAATGAACAAATCTAAGGAATACATGGGAAACGTAAGTTTCGTTTATAACTAGCAACAAGAACACACGAACTATTAATGTGGTTCAGTCAATAAATTGGCTTAATCGAACTTAAGTGATCCTTGTAGTTACCGAAAAGATGTATAAGATTCTAGTTGGATGGTGTAAGATTAGTAGATCGAGCCACGGAAACGTATTATTCTTTTTATTTATTTGATGGAAGTTTAAAAATAGTGGACCTAAAAGATATACAATATATCGTACATAAAGTTCTAAATAAATTGGCATACATCCAATTGACAAGAAGACAAGTACTTTATTGAATAATAGAATAAACTTTACAAGATATCATACATAAGTTCATCATATTGCACAAATTTTTCCATGTAAGATCTCCTACGGGGTCCTCCATTATCCCTCTATTCATCTTAGTTTTTCTTAGGGTTTCTTCCAAGAACTCTACTCTTTTCTATCACACCTATATTAAGTTAGGAAAATCCTATATAGAGTTTCTAACAACTTCATAAAGTTTGGAGCTAATCTAGAACGTCCAAAATGTCACTTTAAAATGACCTGATCTGCTGATTTATGTCTGGACCAGAATTTCGGTAGGTATCCTGCACAGCTTGCTCTCGAATCTTATCAGTATTCTGGTCACGAGAACTTGAATACCGGTTCTCAATTTTTTAAGGCTCTTGATGAAGGCATTACAAAAATGATTCGAGACTAATTCAGTATTGGTGTTAGTCCAGTTAAAAAGAATTTTTATTCAGATTAGTACAAATTTTACTTGGGCTGCCCACTATCTTCACCTTCCTCCTCTTGCTCCTCCCCCACCCCTCCGGCCTCTCCTCCTCCTCCCTCCTCTCGCG
This sequence comes from Iris macrosiphon, assembly GCA_036927795.1. Classification (NCBI taxonomy): domain Eukaryota; kingdom Viridiplantae; phylum Streptophyta; class Magnoliopsida; order Asparagales; family Iridaceae; genus Iris; species Iris macrosiphon. The sequence goes on from JAYESA010000008.1 coordinate 148,860,103, forward strand.
ATTTTCTGCCTCTCCGTGTCGTCGACCTCGCCATTGACCGCGTTGCCGCCGCCGAGCCGCACCTCAAGCATCTTCCTGTCGGCTCCGTCACGAAGGCGATGAAGAAGAAGAAGAAGAAGAAGAAGAAGCGTGCGGGGGATGCGGCTACGCCTCGTGGCAGCGGCGGCGGCAATAGCAGCAGAAGCGGCATCAGCAGCGGAGGCGAGCGCGTGCGCCTACGCCTCGCCGCCGCCTCCGCCTCCTCCCTCTCCTTCCGCCGCCTCCTACCGCTCCTCCGCCTCGTCCCCACCTTGCGGCCTCCTCGCAGCCCTGCCCTTGTGTCACCTCGCGTAGCCTTTCCCTCCGAACTGTCAAAATTTTGACTGTCCTATCAATTGGAAGAGCTGTCAAAATTTTGACAGTCCTAAAAAATTAAAATATTTTTTTAGGACTGTCAAAATTTTGACAGTTCTGATTATAAAAAAAATCAATTGGAAGTGGACAACCCGGTGAGTCATTTTTGGGAGTAGCAAACTTTTATAACTGGCTCTTTTTGAGTCCCGCTTTGACGTTTAGACTCCTTTTAAGTCCCGCTTTGACGTTTAGACTCCTCAAATCATCCTTGAACACGAGTCTCAGTATAAAAAAAAAAAAAAAACCCAAACCCAACATTGTCTAGGAATACTAACAATCATGTTCCAAATAATGAAGACCCTTCCAAATTATCCTAGGGACTCATTTGGTTCGCAGAATCATGATGTTGATAAAGGAAATGAATTCATTTTCTATGTTTGTATGTCAAATGAATTAAGAAGGAATAAAAAGTGATTCTCTATGAAAAATAAAATAGGAGAACAAAATGGTTTCCTCCGTCCACACAAGGATTCATTTTTCCATTTTAAGTATTCATCCTCCCTCCAATTTTTTTTGACATTTTTAAATACCGAATAAAAAACGATAAAAATTATAATTTTTTAAAGTAAATAAAAGAACAAAAAAAATTTTAAAAAAAATTTCTTTTCCGCAAAGACCTAGTTGCCATTCACATTTCCATCGATATTCAGGAGCAGGGTGATGAACGAGGAAATGCCCAAAAGCCAAGAGCAGTCATAGATCCACGACTACTAATACGAAGCTTTTTTCCTCAACTTCTCTCCAGTTGACTGAGGGTAAACCTTTTGTTTATTCGATGTATTTAGTTTCAATCAAAGTAAAAAATAGTTAAAATTTAATAAAATAATACTATTTTTTTTTAAATATTTCTTAAATTATATTTTTCTTATGTGGTAGTCAACGTGACGATTAATGTGACAGTTAACATAAACAAATTTAAAAATTAAAATTAAAAATTGGATGGTTATTTTTTTGGGTTAAAATGTCATGTGAGTTGTCGTGTTAGATGTCACATTATGCTATTTAACATGTCACGTTAGTTGTCACATAAACAGACATGATTCAGAGTGAATTTTGAATAATTAATAGCATTACTCAATCTAATAAACCGAAATCCTAAAAGTCTAAATCGATATTGAATCGAAATTAGCCATAATCGAAACAAAAATTGAATCGAATAATCGATTCGGTTTATTCTGCTTCAACCGAACCAAAAATTGTTGTAGAAGCATGAAAAATATGCGTCCATACGTTCAATAGCCGTGCGTCCCCAAAAAGAACGCTCAAATCAGGCCGCAGAGTCACCCTGCGGCCCAATAAGGCTACGTCCATGCGTCCCAATCAGCCGAAATAGCTTTGGCTTTAAGATGGACCTGACATGGCGTCTGTGACACAGAATCTTGACAAAAAGGATTGCCTCAAAAGACGTGAACCTGCTAAACGACAGAAGTCTCACGTCAGAACTTTACTTTTCGTCTTTTTGTCGGGTGTGCAATGCCACATGTACAGCACAAACAAGGGCTACATGCGTCTCTGGCCACATGCGTTCCAGACTCCATGCGTCCCAGATTTTATGCGGGCCAGGCAACACTCACCCATGCATCCCGAACTCCATGCGTCTCTGGCCCCATGCGTTCCAGACTCCATGAGTCCCAGATTCCATGCGGACCAGTCAGTACCGGCCCTATGCGGTCCAGACTCCATGCATTCCATGCGTCTTCGGCCCTATGTGGTCCAGACTCCATGCGTTTTATGCGTCGCTGGCCTTATGCGGTCCAGACTCCATACGTTCCATGCGTCTCTGGCCCCCGGCGTTCCTAATTCTATGCGCTTCAGGCGTCTCTGGCCCCCTGCGTTCCAGACATTGCGCGTCTCTGGCCCCCGGCGTTCCTAAATCTTTCTGCTGTGATTCTCTCCTACCAAAACGTGGGCCACGTGTTAAGCTGACCAAGTCACGCAACGGAAGATGAGAACAGCTAGAATCTTCAGCAATAACAAATTCCAACAGATCGTCCATGTGGCAGCTCGCCCTGGACTTAACCCAGACTATGCGGCTACATTTGCAACCATATTCTGTTGAAAGAGCCTCATGCGGCCACCAAACCGATCAACATGATTGCTATAAATAGGAGCAACTTGGACGTCCCAAAGGTCGACTTTTTTTGCTACAAAGAGAGAGAGAGAGAGACCATACCCTCCTAGAGAGATGCGTACGTGCACCCAAGATCAAGAGAGAGAGAAGAGAAGAGAGAAATCCTCACTCACGTATCGGGTCATCAACGGAGTAAAGGAGCCTCCATAGCGCTATTTGTCCATCGTCACGCCCCAGAATCAAAATTTTGTACTTAGATTATCTGTCCAAGACCTCTCTGTACTTTCTTCTGTTTATTTTTAAAGCAATCAATTTTAATGGCGAACAAGGTGACAACTCTGCTGGGGACCTTCTCCTCTAATGAGAAGGTCGTGACGCAATCCGACGCAGCCAAGCTCGGATCAACTCAAAGAATGTTGGTGGTCCGCTTCGACCAGTAGGCTTTCGAGGATATGCTCTCCGGGAACAACACGAGTACTTCTCCGGGGCAAGCAAAGTCCAAGAAGACCCGCAGGACATGGGTAGCGAAGGCCGTTGTGCCTCCCCCAACTGTGGGGCATGCGTTCCCTGTCTCTCTCTCTCTCTCTGTCTGTCGCAGGGACCAAGCATGCGACGTCCACTGCTCATGAGGCAGCTCCTTCCAACCAGAAGGGTGCCCATCGCCTGAAGGTCCGCAGGACGTGGGTAGCAAAGGCCACTGCGCCTCAGCCAACTGCGAAGCATGCACTCCCTATCTCTATCTCTGATACTGAAGACGCACAACATGCTTCTCTCAGGCTGTCCCTGCTCATGCGACCTCCTTGCCTGAGAAGGAGAATGCTCAGCGCACGAACTCTGGCAGAGAAAAATAATATGATGCCAAGAGTTTGGGGGTTGATGCGCAGCCCATGCGGCAACAACAAAGGATGCGGAGAAGAAAGCAGTTTGCGGCTTCCAACTCAGCTGCATGCGTCTCTGACACTCCCAGAAGCTCCGTCTTAGACAGAATCTCATCTGGCCATGCTCCCATGTGCTGTGTTGAGGAAAACCAGAGCTTGGACTCTTCGTACTATGCGCTTACGAGTGCGAAGTCGAAAAAGTATGGGGCAGTACAAGCTCATCAGGCTCAAGCAACTGTCCACTCAGCTAACCATCAACGAACATCGTTAACCTTCATGCGGTCCCTTGGTGGAAAGCTATACAAAACCGGCATGTGCGCCCAGCCTGTAGCGACAAATGGACAAGGCCTGTCTCAAAAGTATTCTGCTGACGATCTGTGAAAGTTCTTGTACGAACCCCGAGTCAGGGAGCAAAGACAACACCCACGTACTCGTGCGCTCAGTCTATTCATGCTCACGAAAAAGGTGCAAAGGTGGATCAACCCTTGTCATGACCCGTACCCGATGTAAGGATACTGGTCGGAAACAACGCCCAGCCTACGCCGCAGAATCGGCGGTAGAACGCTGTCTAGATAGTCTATCTAAAGTAATGAACCACCAATAATGATAGAATACTCAATCACATAACTAAGATAGAATGAGCACGAAACAGATAAGAATAGAATAGTCATCATACAACTCATGAGTTTAAAATAATACATCAATGAGTCTGAAGAGCAACAAAATAAGCTGAAGACAAATCCAGTACAAAAGAATACTACAATACTACAAAGCTACAACTCCAGGGTCAACTGTCTCAGTTGGGATAAGTCCCTCTTGAGCCAGGGTCTCAGAATCTAAACTCACAACATCCTGGGGTTCATAATAGGTAGGGTACCCCTCAGTGTCATCTGGAAAAATATATCCAGTCAGGAAAGGAGCAGAGTACAACCCTAACAGTAGTTCTCAATTAATGATAAAAACTATGTAACAGTAAATAGCTATGGATAAACAAGATGTACAATAGGAATAAGAGATATATAGACAATAAGGAAATACTGGAAAGAAATACAATAAGGAACAATATGCTAATGAAACAATAATACTAAAGACTAAGTGTGTGAGTACTAGCTTAACATGTGATCGACTTGGGCAAGATGCAATGCGGCCTGGCTAATCATACGTGTGGTGCATGATCAACACTATTCGCTTACCAGTACTTTATTCAATAGGGATTTGATCACATATCTATACTAATACTCCCCACCCCGACTGGTATAATAGATCCAACCACGGTATGCTCTGGCACTAGATTCCCCAAGAAGAGAGCGACTCCTCCCGAAAATCGGTGTCTGTACATGTACAAGATAACCAATAAAACAATACTTGCACCATATACACCATATAACAAGGAATAACATCTCATGACGAGATCCGGATATACCAATCCGTGTAACCATAGTGTCGAGAGAAATATGTAAATCTACACTAGATACAACGAACATAGAGGATATCATAAATGAGAAACTATCAGAGAATGTACTCGCCTGAAGTCCAATGAACAGTCTCACAGATGTCTGACTCGGTACCTCGAAGATCTAGATATAGAATACCACATTAGTACAAGGTCCCGGAAAGAGAACAAGTCAAACTAGTCAACTATGGTCAACTCTAAAGTCAAACATGGTCAAACCAATGTCAACCTCACAAGACCTCTATATAAAATAATATAGAAATAAAATACAACAATTTAGGAAATCAAAATTAGATCCCAAAAGATACCCACACAAAGTATACTAATAATACAATTAATGCACACTCTAAATAATATATATACAAACCAATATTTATACAAATAAAATAATATATTATTATTAGTATTATACCTCACAAAAACACCTATATATATACATATATATAAATCAAAATGCATATATATATATATATATATATATATATATATATATATATAACAAATTTAATAACTATATACTTATATATACATACATATAAACTTACAAAATTAAAATACCAAACACATGCACATATTAATGTACATGGCTAGAAGCACACATAAAAATACATTCATTAATATACAAATAATTATATAATAATTATAAATAATATAATTACACATTTAAACACATAAATATATTTTATAAAATATTTATGTATAAATTATTTTATTAACATAAGTACATATATAATTGCATGCAAGAAGCTACATATATACATTTATACATCACATTAGAACACATAAAAATATATAGATCTATGCTACAATAAATACCATAATAAATACACTAAAATAATATATAATATCTATATATATTTACTAATTATAAATGAAGAATTTAAAGCATAAATAATTAGATCTACACAAAAACACACCAAATTTGAGAGTATCATACCGTATCCCACTAGATCTAGGATACGCATGCGACACGAGTCCAACACACAACCAAATGCACCCCGAAGGACACAAACAAGTCATAAATAATATTTATGAACAAATCAAAGTGTCAAAAGTAGATCTATGTGTCCGTGTCAAAATACGACATGTACAAAGCCCCGTGTCGGAGGGAAACCCCCAAAATGACACGTATCACCAAATAGTTGGGATACGGACCACAAGTACCAAATATGGACACGACACAAGCTCCAAACACATAAGCACATGCCCAATTGATCTATAGGATCAATTGACACACACAACAAAATGTAAATTCGAAATTCCAACAAAATTGCCACAAAAAGCACCATAACTTTCTCCATGGGTCTCCTATGAACATAAAACAAAGTCCTATGGGTAGTACATACATATGGGTTGATTTTACATGATTAAATCTCAGATTTATAAGCTATTTTAATGGAAAAAACTGAATTATACCTATTGGGAGATGGATTCCCAATGAAACCTCCAATTGAGATGAACTTGCTTCCAAATTGTAGATCCTTGCTCCTCTTTGTAGATCCTTGCTTCCTCCTTCTAGATCCTTGCTTCTCAACTTTCTAATGGTGAATTGGAAAGAATTTGGGATAAATTTGGTGGAGAATTGGAATGGGAATGGAGGGAATTTGGGAGTGGGAATTTCTAGATCTAGATTGGAAATGAGAATGAGAGGAGAGAGAAATTTCTCCCCCTCTAATATAGGCCGGCCATGCCCCCTTCCCCAAGCAATTGTAAAATGTCCAATGTACCCCTTGGGGCCTCTCATGAAGAAATAATTAAGGAAGGAAGCTTCTAGTCTAATCATTTAATTAATTTAATCCATCTCCTTAACTATGGGCTTTCTAAATGGGCCAAGTCTAACTATTTAATTCATGTTGGTCCATGGGTCCAATCTAAACTAGTTGGGTCTACTAAAATAAGTCCAAAATAATTAAATAACATCCAACAACAATTAAATAATACAACAAAAATTATTTACCATGCACAATATTTATTTAAATAGAAAATTACTAAAATACCCTTTTTCCTAAAATGTGGTAGTGACAAGTCTACCCTCCTTAAAATAATTTCGTCCTCGAAATTTAAAGATGAAAACTACCCCCAGAAAAATCACAGAACAGACCTAAAGAATCACAATTAACTAATGAACAGAACATAACTAGAAAATAACATACCTCAAGGTACAAAAAAATATGGATAACGCTCTCGCATGTCATCCTCTCTCTCCCAGATAGACTCCTCCGGAGAGTGATGCCTCCATGCGACGCGTACCAAAGGAATAGTCTGGTTCCTCAGCACCTTCTCTCTCCGATCCAGAATCTCAACTGGCTGCTCTGGATAGCTAAGAGTAGGACCCACCTCTATCTCTGAGTGATCCAATACATGACTAGGATCTGCCACGTATCGTCTCAACTGCGACATGAAACACGTTGTGCACTCCCTCCAATGCAGGTGGCAAGTCTAGTCTATAAGCAACTACACCGACCCTCTCTAGAATAGTGAAAGGTCCGATGAATCGCGGACTAAGCTTTCCGCCTCCACCGAAGCGAATCGTGCCTCGTATCGGAGAAATCCTCAGAAACACCAAACCACCCACCTAGAACAAAACACCATCTTAAGAACTTAATCTATAACAAACAAGAACAAGCACAAACAAAATCTAAACTATACCTCAAACTCCAAAGGTCTCCGATGGCTATCGGCCCAATGCCGCTGTCTGTCCTGCGCCACTCGAAGTCTGTCTCTGATCAACTGAACCTTCTCTGCTGCATCCACAACCATCTCTGGCCCAAGCAAAACTCTCTCTCCAACATCGTCCCAAGACAAAGGAGTATGACACCTCCGACCATATAGAGCTTCAAAAGGTGACATCTCTATACTGGCCAGGTAACTGTTGTTGTAAGCAAACTCTACCAAATGGAGATGGTCCTCCCAAGAACCCTCGAAATCTAGTACACAAGTGCGCAACATATCCTCGAGAGTCTAGATAGTCCTCTCTGACTGCCCATCTGTCTGGGGATGATATGCAGTACTGAACTTGAGCTGAGTGCCCAAACTCTCCTGCAAACTCCTCCAGAAATGAGAAGTGAAACGACTATCCCGATCTGAGACTATGCTGACGGAAACTCCATGTATCCTAACGATCTGCCTCACATACATCTCTGCCAGCTTCTCCGTAGACAAACCCACCTTGAAAGGCAAAAAGTGGGCCGACTTGGTCAACCTATCAACAATGACCCAAATTGCGTCTTTCCCTCCTGGAGATCGTGGAAGTCCGGACACAAAATCCATAGTAATGTGTTCCCACTTCCACTCTGGAATGGGTAATGGCTGCTGTAACCCTCCTGGCCTCTGTCTCTCGGCTTTCACCTGCTGGCACACTAAGCATCTGGATACAAACTGTGCCACTTCCCTCTTCATGCCATACCACCACATACTCTCTCGCATATCCCGATACATCTTGTTAGCACCTGGATGTATGGAATACTGAGAGCGATGCGCTTCCTGCAACACCTCCTCGCGCAACTCCCCACTAGGCACACACAATCTAACTCCATGCCTCAAAGATCCATCCTCTGCAATAGTGAAATCATCCTCCAATCCTGCCCTCACTTGAGCTCTGATACTCCTCAAAGATACATCATCATACTGTGCTGCCTTAATCCTGTCCATCAAATCTGAGTGTATCTGCAATCCCCACATCTGCATAGCACCACCAGGAACAATCACCTCAATGCCCAAGCTCTCCAAGTCCTCCAACAAATATCGATCTTGCGTCAAGAACATAGCTACCGGATACTTGCTCAAAGTATCGGCAACTACATTGGCTTTCCCAGGATGATATTGTAAAGAGATGTCAAAATCCTTCATCAGTTCCAACCACCGATGCTGCCTCATGTTCAACTCCTTCTGCGTAAAAACGTACTTCAAGCTTTTGTGGTCTGTGAAGATCTCCACACCCTCTCCGTACAAATAATGTTTTCACAACTTCAGGGCGAATATGACAGCTGCCAACTCCAAATCATGGGTAGAATAGTTCTTTTCATGAGGACGCAATTGCCTGGATGCATAGGCAATCACTTTTCCATGCTGCTGAAGAACACAACCTAAACCCTTTTTCGATGCATCACTATAAATAGTGAAACCTCCGGACCCTGATGGCAACGTCAAAATAGGAGCAGACGTCAACCTCTTCTTCAATTCTTCAAATGCAACCTGGCAATCCTCCGTCCAAACAAACTCCACATCCTTCCTTGTGAGTCTGGTCATCGGCTCGGCAATCCTCGAAAAATCTTGCACAAACTTCCTGTAGTAGCCTGCAAATCCCAAGAAACTCCTGATCTCTGCTACCGAACTCGGAGTCTTCCAAGATTCTACTGCTGAAATCTTTTTTGGATCCACTGAAATACTATCACCAGTCATAACATGCCCCAAGAATTCTACCTTGTCCAAGAAAAACTCACATTTGGACAACTTCTCATAAAGCTTCTCCTTCCTCAGCACATCCAACACAATCCTCAAATGCTTCTCATGCTCCTCCGGTGTCCTCGAGTATATGAGTATGTCGTCGATGAACACCACCACAAACTTGTCAAGGTACTGGTGGAACACCTTGTTCATCAAGTTCATAAATATCGCTGGTGCATTAGTCAAACCAAACGGCATCACCATAAACTCGTACTGACCATACCGAGTTCTAAAAGCAGTCTTCGGTATGTCCTCCGGCTTCACCTTCACCTGATGGTAGCCTGATCTCAAATCTATCTTAGAAAATACCTTCGCACCACTCAACTGATCAAACAGATCATCAATCCGTGGCAAAGGATACTTATTCTTGATAGTGAGATTATTCAAAGCCCTGTAATCAATGCACATGCGCACCGATCCATCCTTCTTTGGTACAAACAATACCGGGGCTCCCCATGGTGAAGAACTCGATCTGATAAACCCCTTATCCTGCAATTCGTCCACCTGCTTCTTCAACTCGACCAGCTCGCTGTTGTTTACTCTATAGACATGTTGCAAAATTGGTTCTGCACCTGGCACCAAGTCTATAGAAAATTCAACATCTCTATCTGGTGGCAATCCTGACAATTCCTCAGGAAACACATCCAAGAATTCTGCTATCAACGGATGCGGCAACTCCTTGTCTTCCACCATAGCTCCACAAATAATGCCTTCTCCCTGCTCCACAGCTCCTCTAGCAAACTCGAACTCTGGCTCTCCTGGCGAACCAAACAAAACTCTACCTCCTCTACAGTCTATGCTAGCACGGTACCTACTCAACCAATCCATCCCGAGTACAATGTCGTAGCTCGGAAGTGGCATTACAAGTAGACACGCACTCAACTCCCGGCCTCCCAGAGTAACTCTCCGATCCTTGCAAATATCATTAACCAGGATAATGCCTCCCCCGGTCATGATCTTGCAAGTCCTAAGCAAAGACTCAGCTACCAAACCATGCTTCAGAGCAAAAGAAACAGATACAAAACTATGGGAAGCACCACTATCAAACAAAGCTAAAGGTGGAATGGAATCAAGAAGAATAGAACCTGCGATGACATCTCCGGTGGGTTCCTCCTCTTCGACGGTCATAGCAAACGCTCGTCCCTGTCGAGCACCTCCCTGCTGTTGATGCTGGACAAAACGCTGCTGCTGTGTCGGAAGCGGTCCCCTCGGCTGTGCTGCAGGTAGTCTCGTCTGTGTCCTCGGAGCTGGAGCTGCTCCCTGAACTGCACGACGATGACACTCCCTTGATTGATGCCCTTCAGTACCACAATACAAACAAACTCCTAGCCTCCTCCTGCAAACTTCCCAGATGTGGCCGGGCTTCTTGCAAAAGTTGCATGGAGCTTGCTGTAACTGTCTCTGCTGCTGAGGTGCCTGGTGAAAAGGCGCTCTAGCTGGAGTCTGGTTCTGCTGTGGCTGCTGGAAAGGTCTGGACTGGAAATAAGGACGTTTGGCAGATACTGCACTGCCGTTGGCCCCCAGAAAAGAATCACGGTCTCTTTTGGTCTTCAAACCCAGATCCCGCTCAACCTTGCGTGCCTCCGCAAGTATCTCCGAGTATGTCTTATAAAAAGGCGGAATGAGAATCAATATGGCACAAGATGTAAGACATCAAGGAAAGGACAGTTTAAGGGATCAAGTATCAATGTCAAAGGAGAATAGTTGAATCAAAAGGATTTTCCTAGATGTGATTGAGTATCTCAGCCTATATCCTATATCCTATCACAGGCTCGCAGTAGTACAACTAAGTTGTCGCACTACCACGATATCACATACTTGTGAAGCTAGACCTGCATGGGCCACCACCAAAAATGTGTCACGACCCGTACCCGATGTAAGGATACTAGTCGGAAACAACGCCCAGCCTACACCGCAGAATCGGCGGTAGAACGCTGTCTAGATAGTTTATCTAAAGTAATGAACCACCAATAATGATAGAATACTCAATCACAGAACTAAGATAGAATGAGCACGAAACAGATAAGAATAGAATAGTCATCATACAACTCATGAGTTTAAAATAATACATCAATGAGTCTGAAGAGCAACAAAATAAGCTGGAGACAAATCCAGTACAAAAGAATACTACAATACTATAAAGCTACAACTCCAGGGTCAACTGTCTCAGTTGGGATAAGTCCCTCTTGAGCCAGGGTCTCAGAATCTAAACTCACAACATCCTGGGGTTCATAATAGGTAGGGTACCCCTCAGTGTCATCTGGAAAAATATATCCACTCAGGAAAGGAGCAGAGTACAACCCTAACAGCAGTTCTCAATTAATGATAAAAACTATGTAACAGTAAATAGCTATGGATAAACAAGATGCACAATAGGAATAAGAGATATATAGACAATAAGGAAATACTGGAAAGAAATACAATAAGGAACAATATGCTAATAAAACAATAATACTAAAGACTAAGTGTGTGAGTACTAGCTTAACATGTGATCGGCTTAGGCAAGATGCAATGCGGCCTGGCTAATCATACGTGCGGTGCATGATCAACACTATTCGCTTACCAGTACTTTATTCAATAGGGATTTGATCACATATCTATACTAATACTCCCCACCCCCGACTGGTATAATAGATCCAACCACGGTATGCTCTGGCACTAGATTCCCCAAGAAGAGAGCGACTCCTCCCAAAAATTGGTGTCTGTACATGTACAAGATAACCAATGAAACAATACTTGCACCATATACACCATATACCAAGGAATAACATCTTATGACGAGATCCGGATATACCAATCCGTGTAACCATAGTATCGAGAGAAATATGTAAATCTACACTAGATACAACGAACATAGAGGATATCATAAATGAGAAACTATCAGAGAATGTACTCGCCTGAAGTCCAATGAACAGTCTCACAGATGTCTGACTCGGTACCTCGAAGACCTAGATATGGAATACCACATTAATACAAGGTCCCGGAAAGAGAACAAGTCAAACTAGTCAACTATGGTCAACTCTAAAGTCAAACATGGTCAAACCAAGGTCAACCTCACAAGACCTCTATATAAAATAATATAGAAATAAAATACAACAATTTAGGAAATCAAAATTAGATCCCAAAAGATACCCACACAAAGTATACTAATAATACAATTAATGCACACTCTAAATAATGTATATACAAACCAATATTTATACAAATAAAATAATATATTATTATTAGTATTATACCTCACAAAAATACCTATATATATACATATATATAAATCAAAATGCATATATATATATATATATATATAACAAATTTAATAACTATATACTTATATATACATACATATAAACTTACAAAATTAAAATACCAAACACATGCACATATTAATGTACATATTTTACATGGCTAGAAGCACACATAAAAATACATTCATTAATATACAAATAATTATATAATAATTATAAATAATATAATTACACATTTAAACACATAAATATATTTTATAAAACATTTATGTATAAATTATTTTATTAACATAAGTACATATATAATTGCATGCAAGAAGCTACATATATACATTTATACATCACATTAGAACACATAAAAATATATAGATCTATGCTACAATAAATACCATAATAAATACACTAAAATAATATATAATATCTATATATATTTACTAATTATAAATGAAGAATTTAAAGCATAAATAATTAGATCTACACAAAAACACACCAAATTGGAGAGTATCACACCGTATCCCACTAGATCTAGGATACGCATGCGACACGAGTCCAACACACAACCAAATGCACCCCGAAGGACACAAACAAGTCACAAATAATATTTATGAACAAATCAAAGTGTCAAAAGTAGATCTATGTGTCCGTGTCAAAATACGACATGTACAAAGCCCCGTGTCGGAGGGAAACCCCCAAAATGACACGTATCACCAAATAGTTGGGATACGGACCACAAGTACCAAATATGGACACGACACAAGCCCCAAACACATAAGCACATGCCCAATTGATCTATAGGATTAATTGACACACACAACAAAATGTAAATTCGGAATTCCAACAAAATTGCCACAAAAAGCACCATAACTTTCTCCATGGGTCTCCTATGAACATAAAACAAAGTCCTATGGGTAGTACATACATATGGGTTGATTTTACATGATTAAATCTCAGATTTATAAGCTATTTTAATGGGAAAAACTGAATTATACCTATTGGGAGATGGATTCCCAATGAAACCTCCAATTGAGATGAACTTGCTTCCAAATTGTAGATCCTTGCTCCTCTTTGTAGATCCTTGCTTCCTCCTTCTAGATCCTTGCTTCTCAACTTACTAATGGTGAATTGGGAAGAATTTGGGATAAATTTGGTAGAGAATTGGAATGGGAATGGAGGAAATTTGGGAGTGGGAATTTCTAGATCTAGATTGGAAATGAGAATGAGAGGAGAGAGAAATTTCCCCCCCTCTAATATAGGCCGGCCATGCCCCCTTCCCCAAGCAATTATAAAATGTCCAATGTACCCCTTGGGGCCTCTCATAAAGAAATAATTAAGGAAGGAAGCTTCTAGTCTAATCATTTAATTAATTTAATCCATCTCCTTAACTATGGGCTTTCTAAATGGGTCAACTATTTAATTCATGTTGGTCCATGGGTCCAATCTAAACTAGTTGGGTCTACTAAAATAAGTCCAAAATAATTAAATAACATCCAACAACAATTAAATAATACAACAAAAATTATTTACCATGCACAATATTTATTTAAATAGAAAATTACTAAAATACCCTTTTTCCTAAAATGTGGTAGTGACAACCCTCGTTTGACTTGCGCAATATGATTAGTCACAAGCGCAAGATGAGGGAGACAACCATGGCACGTGAAGTGTCTTCCCCAAGACACCACTGTGCCAAAATCATCATCAACTACTGCTGCAAAAAAGTGGTAGTACCCACAAGCAGGCAGTCGGCATTCCAATGATAGTATCCGAAGGCACCTCTCCAGCCCAGAGATCAGGTGCAAACACCCGAGGAGGATGAGATACCATTCGTCTCATGTTATTCTACTGGAAAGATCCTTCCACCTTGGGAGGAAAAAATTCCAGCACCTCCAGTTCGTCGATCTCAACCAGCACATTGAGAAGACAATTACTAGGAGGACCCACAACGGGACCAACGAAAGGTATTTTTCAAGGTACCCTCTCAAAGAAAAAACTATCAGCCGATGGGGGTAGTTCTTTCTCAGGCCCCCTGAGGGTTACACGAACTGGGGGTAGTACTCCCCCGAACCTATACAATAACCCGGCATTCCGAGAAGGCAGTGATGCCTAGAAAACAGACTCCGATGTTGTCACCCCCACTTTTTGGATTAGGGATATTTTCGTCTTTTCATAATTAATGAGTAAATGACTGTATGATAATTGATTATTCTCAATTGTTGTGATTTTATTTTGTTGCACCTTACCGTCGTCTGAATTTTAGAACACCACTTGCATTCACTTTTATTAAATTGATGCATAAGTCAAACTTGTACAACTTTTCATTGTTTAGACACTTTGGTGCAATAGTGCATTGAGGTATCCATTCCGTTGGACGATACGTAAATAAACCCAAATTCTCCTTTAGGTGTAAATTCCATAAACTCTTGGAAGTGTGTAATACAACATCAATTTTCCCTGAACCATGGCCTCAGACCATCGAACCAATGCATTCTAGCAATTTCTTTATTATTTGAAATTCCAACCATTGTAATACCCATGAGAAAGCCCAATCTCAAGAAGGCCTTGACCAGACCGAATTCTAGGTCAACCCAAAGTCTACTATAATTAAATATATATATATATATATATATATATATATATATATATATATATATATATATATATATATATATATATATATATATATATATATATATATATATATATATATATATATATATAGTATTGCTTCCCTTTTTCTTTCTCAACCAAAACCTAATACACCAGCCGACAATCTCAACCCCCACCCGACTTTACTATTCACCGTCGAACCCGACCGTGAACTCGTCGGAATCGACCGCCTGGAACGCTGAACCGAGCCCCGACTGCATGGAGCCGCGTCGAACTCGCCACGCTGAACCGAGCCCCGACTGCACGGAGCACGCTGCCCCGCCTGGAACGCTGAACCGAGCCCGACTGCATTCGCCTGGAGCCGCTCGACGACCAGACAGCGTTCGCCGGAGCCGCTCAGACCCGCTCGACGACCCGCTGCTGTCGACACCGAGTACCCCCGCCGCTCGTCAATACCACTTCAGTCGACCCCGTGCCGGACTGAACGCATTCACGACGAATCCCGACCGTGCACCGCCGGACCTCGTTCCACCTCGACCGGCCACTCCCTGTTCGTTGACATCATCGTCCTCGTCATCGTGCCGCTTGCAGGTTCGCTCCTGTCCACGTTCCCGTCATTTCCTGTGATAATATATATATAACTATAAGGACGTATGTATATACGTATTTGCATACGTATTGGTATATTGGTATATATATAATATGTTCTCAGCTAATATCTATATACATACGTATAAGTAGTGTATAGGTATCCCCTAGTATATAAATACGTGTATTATAATCATAATTAATGAATATTAATGTATATGCCTATGAACCGTATAATGCTCAATTAGTTTAATACATATATACATATCTATTATAAGTGTAATTAATTAGTATGATGATAGATTAGTTCATATTAAGTCCTATGTATCATATGTCCGAGATGTTTTGATTGTGACCACGGATACCCCGTAGTTACATCTACCTGTGACCATGTAGCATGATAGTAGACTGCCCTATGTACACTGACGTACTGGCAGGACCATACCATTGACTGTCTGTTATGCACAGCAACTACAGACGTGACCCCTAGTATAGTCCTTGATCATTATGTTGATTGTGAGCTAGAGTATTGTCTGATGAAGTATTGTATTATATGCTATGTCTATAGGACTGTTGGATCATTCAGACGACACCTTGGAACCCAGACAGTGGTATTGCCAGCTAAGGACCACAGGCGAGTACATTCTCTGACAGTTTCCATTATGTTGATTATCTCTATAATTCTTGTTGTATAGCGTACATGAATCTGACACTGTTCTTTACACGAGTTAGCATCATTGAGACCTGTCACGAGGAGTCGTGATTGGAATCCATCGTGCTAGCTGGGGAAACGGGGAAGTATTAGTAGTTTATGTGATCATACCCAACTTACATGCAGCATTAGCTCACCCATATTTTACGTCGGTGCAGCCTTACCCTTACATGCCTCATCGCTGTTACATCTGGTTAGCCTGACCTGTTGGGGATGACCGCTAATCAATGTAATGAGTCATATAGTCCCAAGCCGATCACATGATATACTGATGTTTCACACACTTAGTTAGATATTCTTGACATGTATCTTTAGTACATTGATCTAGCATATCTACATGTTCTAGTTATTGTTCTTGTACACACTTACAGACCAGTTCATTGTTCTTGCGTGTACTTGTAGTTCTATTCATTGTTAGATGCATATTGATGATGATGTTCCAGTATTTCTTATTCCAGTATTTCTTTATTCCAGCATTTCCTTATTCCAGTATCTTATTGCCAGTTGTTCATATCTGTCTTGTATTTCTTTACACTGTATTATAGTTTTTGTCAATATATGTGGAACTGCTGTTAGAGGTGTATTTCGTTCCAATCCTGACTGGATATTTTTTCCAGAGAATCTTGAGGATTTCTGTACCACGCACTACGGACCAGGTATAGATGCAGACTATGTACCAGAGATCCTAAAGGAGACCACGATTCTAGATGAGGCATTGCCTACAGCTATCTAGATAGTATTTATTTATGCTTGAGACTTATGGAGGTTATTTCAGCTTATGTTTAGACTTATGTTAAGTTTAATTGGAGACTTGTGTTGGACAGCTAGACTGTGAGTTATCTTTATGTTTGAGACATGGTGTTTAACTATGTCATTTTCTTTTATTTTTTATCGTGCCTTATAGTTGTTGTGATTGAGTTACATTGGGAGATTATTGTGAGATGTATATTGACCTCCTTATGGAGATAGATATCATTGACAGGTGTTTAGCTATATAGTATTACTGTGACCTAGACAGCGTTCTACCGTCGATGCTGCGGCGTAGGCTGGACGTACCCACGCTCTCATGTCCCTATACCGGGTGCGGGTCGTGACACATTTTTAGTGGTGGCCCATGCAGGTCTAGTTTCGCAAGTTATGCGATATCATGGTAGTGCGACAACTTAGTTGTACTGCTGCGAGCCTGTGCTAGGATATAGGAAATAGGATCTAGGATGAGAATATGCTCAATCACACTAGGAAATTCTGAACTTCATATTGCTATTCTAATGGATTGCTTCCTTTAGCACTGTAGTGTCCTTCCTTGATAATATCACATCTATCACCTTAATTGATTCTTTGATCTGTATTCAGGATGTCGCCGAATACTAGATCCATGAGAATGGGAGCAGCCAATTCAGAGAGGACTGCCACCTCTCAACCTGACGAATAGATACCTGGAGATCCTCCTACATCTCCTGTTCGTGTGGGAGTGTCTACAACTAACGGGATTCCTCCTCCACCTATACAGAGGATTGCCCCAGCTATGACAGACAACCTTCCACCACCACCGACATCGATTCCCGGAGGAGTGCCCACTGACGGGGCACAGATGTTCGCATTGATGCAGGGCATGCTAGAGGCCCAGAGAGTAACAACAGAGGCTCAGCGTGTTCAAGCTGAGGCTCAGAGAATGCAAGCAGAAGCACACCATGCGCAGACCGAACTGATAAGAGAGAGCATGGAGAATGCTCATCAGGTGACTCTCCAGGCTGTGGAGAGAGTAGCACGACAACCGCAACACCAAGGTCAACAACAACAGAGGCCCGGTACCATAGTGGACTTTAAGAGGATGATGCCTCGAGAGTTCAAAGGCACAGAAGGAATACTATATGCTGACGAATGGTTAGAAGACATAGAGAGGAATTTGCGCTTATCACAGATTCCAGGGATTCTTCAGATAGAGGCCGCTGGCAGTCAGATATTTGATATCGCACTGACGTGGTATCGTACAAAGCCGAGACTCACCGCTGAAGGACTTACTTGGGAGGACTTTAAAGAACTCTTCAAAGAGAAATTCTTTCCTGACGTAGCCTTGGAAGCATTAGAAAGTCAGTTCCATGACTTAGTCCAAGGAGGCATGTCAGTCGACGAATATGCTGCAGAGTTTTGTCGATTGAGTCGATTTGTGCCATCGATGGTTCGAGACCCAGGAGACAAAGCTCAGAAATTCAGGAAGGGATTAAATAGGGAGATCAAGTCTCGTACTTCGGGACGACGTACTGCTACATTTGAGGTTATTCTGATGGATGCCCAGATTGCCGAAGACGACTTGGACCTCAGGCCCAAGAGAGAACGCGATACATCTGGAGCAACAGGAGGTAACACAGGACCAGCCAAGCGCCCACACTTTCAACAACAACATAGGCCGTACCAGCAACAACACCAGCAACAGGCACCAGTTCGAGGACATGCTCAACAACAGCAACCACAAAGACATAATCAACTCGTTGCCCCA
This sequence comes from Iris macrosiphon, assembly GCA_036927795.1. Taxonomy (NCBI): domain Eukaryota; kingdom Viridiplantae; phylum Streptophyta; class Magnoliopsida; order Asparagales; family Iridaceae; genus Iris; species Iris macrosiphon. The sequence continues at coordinate 148,878,990 of JAYESA010000008.1, forward strand.
TGTTCGTATTACGGAAAGATGGGACATACAAGAGACATCTGCAGAAAAAGGTTGGGCACTTGCTTATTGTGTGGATCAGCAGCACATCAGCTGAGGGACTGCCCAACTATTCAGACTCGCCACGGAGGAGGAGGAGGAGCTCAGAGAGGACCAGCCAGAGCACCTATTGTACCAGGAGGCCAGCAGAGAGGATCTCTACTTCCATCACAGCAAGAGAGGATTTCTCAGCAGCAGCAGCAACAGAGAGGAGCACCACAAGGACGAGCTTACGCCATGGCCACTGAGGAGGCCGAGCCAGCTGGAGACGTGATTTCAGGTTCAGTTTTACTCAATTCTATTCCAGCACTTGCATTATTTGATTCTGGCACTTCCTATAGTTTCGTATCTGTATCTTATGCCCTTAAGCATCATTTAGAAACATAACCATTAGATAGGACTTGCAAGATCACGACAGGAGGAGGCATTATCCTAGACCATGATTGTTGCAAGGATCGGAGAGTGTTATTGGAAGGCCGAGAGTTGAGCGTGAGTTTACTCGTTATGCCACTTCTGGAATACGATATTGTACTCGGAATGGACTGGTTAAGTAAACACCATGCTTCTATAGATTGTCACGAAGGTAGAGTAATATTTCGACCACCAGGAGAGCCAGAGTTTGAGATTGCCAAAGGAGCAGAGGAGTGGAGCAGAGGCACTTTTTGCGGAGCCAGGGTGGAAGAAGAAGAGATACCGCATCCACTTATAGCGGAGTTCCTGGATGTATTTCCAGAGGAGTTGCCAGGTTTGCCACCAGACAGAGATATTGAGTTCTCTATAGACTTGATACCAGGAGCAGAGCCTATTTCACAACATGTCTATAGAGTTAATAACAACGAATTGGTAGAACTAAAGAAACAAGTTGAGGAGCTGCAAGACAAACGTTTTATTAGATCCAGTTCATCGCCATAGGGAGCACCGGTATTATTTGTACCAAAGAAGGATGGCACGGTACGTATGTGTATCGATTATAGAGCTTTGAATAACCTCACTATCAAAAATAAATACCCGCTGCCGAGGATAGATGATCTTTTCGATCAATTGAGCGGAGCGAAGGTGTTTTCAAAAATAGACTTCAGGTCAGGCTATCACCAGGTGAAAGTGAAGAAAGAAGACATACCGAAGACCGCCTTTCGAACCAGATATGACCAGTTTGAATTTACAGTAATGCCGTTTGGTTTAACCAATGCACCAGCAGTATTTATGAACTTGATGAACAAGGTATTCCACCAGTACCTTGACAATTCGTAGTGGTGTTTGTTGACGACATTCTAGTATATTCAAAAACCCCAGAAGAGCATGAAGAGCACTTGAGAATAGTCTTAAAAACTCTCAGGAGAGAGAAATTATACGGAAAGCTTTCAAAGTGTGAGTTCTTTCTTGAAAATGTTGAATTTCTTGGACATATGGTAACGGGTGACAGAATTTCAGTTAACCCAAAGAAGATAGAGGCAGTGAAGTCATAGGCTACCCCCGGTACGGTAGCTGAAATCAGGAGCTTTCTTGGACTAGCAGGATACTACAGAAGATTTGTACAAGACTTCTCCAAGATTGCAGAGCCAATGACTAGGTTGACCAAGAAGGATGTGGAATTTGTTTGGACAGAAGAATGCCAAGCCGCATTCGATGAGCTGAAAAGGAGATTGACGACAGCACCAGTTTTGACGTTGCCATCAGGGACAGGTGAATTCACTATCTACAGTGATGCTTCAGGAAAAGGGTTGGGATGAGTTCTTCAACAACACGGGAAAGTAATTGCCTATGCTTCAAGACAATTACACCCTCATGAAAAGAACTACCCCACTCACGATCTGGAGTTAGCGGCAGTTATCTTTGCCCTAAAGCTGTGGAAGCACTATCTGTACGGAGAGCGTGTGGAGATCTTCACAGACCACAAGAGCTTAAAGTACGTGTTTACACAGAAGGAGCTGAATATGAGACAGAGGAGGTGGTTAGAATTGATGAAAGACTTTGATATCTCATTACAGTATCATCCAGGGAAAGCCAACGTAGTCGCGGATGCCTTGAGCAGGTACCCAATGGCTATGTGCTTAACTTCGGATAGACACTTATTAGCTGATCTTGAGAGCTTGGAAATTGAGGTATTAGTTCCATGAGCGGAGATTCAGATGTGGGGACTGCAGATTCAATCAGAGCTGATAGACAGAACTAGAGCTGCGCAGTATGATGATGAGACTCTAAGGAATATTAGGGCACAAGTTCAGACAGGATTGATAGATGATTTTACTATTGCGGATGATGGATCCTTACAACATGGCACGAGGATGTGCGTGCCAAGTGGAAAGCTACGCGAAGAAGTTTTACATGAGACACACCGCTCTCAGTACTCGATGCATCCCGGAGCCAACAAGATGTATCAAGATTTGAGGAAGCATGTATGGTGGTATGGTATGAAGCGCGAAGTAGCACGCTTCGTATCCCGATGTTTAGTGTGCCAACAGGTGAAAGCAGATCGACAGAGGCCAGGAGGATTGCTTCAACCTTTACCCATTCCAGAATGGAAGTAGGAGCATGTGACTATGGACTTCGTTTCGGGACTTCCTCGTTCTCCAGGAGGAAAGGACGCAATTTGGGTCATCGTGGATAGGTTGACCAAATTAGCCCACTTCTTACCTTTTAAAGTGGGTACTTCGACGGAGAAGCTAGCAGAGATGTACGTACAACAGATTGTCAGGTTACATGGAGTTCCTGTGAGTATTGTCTCAGATTGGGATAGTTGTTTCACTTCCCATTTCTGGAGGAGCCTACAGTCTAGCTTGGGCACTCAGCTCAAGTTCAGTACCGCATATCACCCTCAGACAGACGGACAGTCTGAAAGGACTATTCAGACTCTTGAAGATATGTTACGCACTTGCGTATTGGATCTCGGAGGTTCTTGGGAGGATCATCTACACTTAGTAGAGTTTGCTTACAACAACAGCTACCAGGCCAGCATTAAGATGTCACCATTCGAGGCTTTATATGGACGGAGGTGTCGTACCCCTTTATATTGGGATGATGTTGGAGAAAGAGCCTTGCTAGGACCAAAAATGGTCGTGGATGCAGCAGAAAAGGTAAAACTTATCAGAGACAGACTGCGAGTGGCGCAGGACAGACAGCGGCATTGGGCAGATAGCCACCGTAGACCCCTAGAGTTTCAGGTATTGTTTTGATTTGTTTTATTTGGTTTGTGATTGCCTTGTTTAGGTTGCGTGTTAAGATTGTTGTTCTAGGTTGGCGATTTGGTGTTCCTACGGATTTCTCCGACACGGGGCACGATTCGTTTCGGTAGAGGAGGAAAGCTTAGTCCACGATACATCGGGCCCTTCAGTGTTCTTGCAAGGGTCGGTACAATGGCCTATAGACTAGACTTGCCGCCTGCTCTAGATAGAGTGCATAACGTGTTCCACGTGTCACAGCTGAGACGGTACGTGGCAGATCCTAGTCACGTATTAGATCACTCGGAGATCGAAGTTGGACCGACACTCAGCTATCCTGAACAACCGGTGGAGATCTTGGATCGTAGAGAGAAGATATTGTGGAACCAGACTATTCCCTTGGTTCATGTTGCATGGAGAAATCACTCTCCAGGAGAATCAACTTGGGAGAGAGAGGACGAAATGCGCGAGCGGTATCCATATCTCTTCGAGACTTGAGGTATAATTCATTAATTGATTGCTTGTTCTTGTGATAGTTATTTTAAATTTCGAGGACGAAATTCTTTAAGGAGGGTAGACTTATCACCCCCAATTTTTGGATTAGGGGTATTTTCGTCTTTTCATAATTAATGAGTAAATGACTGCATGATAATTGATTATTCTCAATTGTTGTGATTTTATTTTGTTGCACCTTACCGTCGTCTGAATTTTAGAACACCACTTGCATTCACTTTTATTAAATTGATGCATAAGTCAAACTTGTACAACTTTTCATTGTTTAGACACTTTGGTACAAGAGTGCATTGAGGTATCCATTCCATTGGACGATACGTAAATAAACCCAAATTCTCCTTTAGGTGTAAATTCTATAAATTCTTGGAAGTGTGTAATACAACATCAATTTTTCCTGAACCATGGCCTCAGACCATCAAACCAATGCATTCTAGCAATTTCTTTATTATTTGAAATTCCAACCATTGTAATACCAATGAGAAAGCCCAATCTCAAGAAGGCCTTGACCAGACCTAATTCTAGGTGAACCCAAAGTCTACTATGATTACATATATATATATATATAGTATTGCTTCCATTTTTCTTTCTCAACCAAAACCTAATACAACAGCCGACAATCTCAACCCCCCCGACTTTACTATTCACCGCCGAACCCGACCGTGAACTCGTCGGAATCGACCGCCTGGAACGCTGAACCGAGCCCCGACTGCACGGAGCCGCGTCGAACTCGCTACGCTGAACCGAGCCCCGACTACACGGAGCACGCTGCCCCGCCTGGAACGCTGAACCGAGCCCGACTGCGTTTGCCTGGAGCCGCTCGACGACCAGACAGCGTTCGCCGGAGCCGCTCAGACCCGCTCGACGACCCGCTGCTGTCAACGTCGAGTACCCCCGCCGCTCGACAACACCACTTCAGTCGACCCCGCGCCGGACTGAACGCATTCACGACGAATCCTGACCGTGCACCGCCTGACCTCGTTCTACCTCGATCGGCCACCCCCTGTTCGTTGACATCATCGTCCTCGTCATCGTGCCTCGTGCAGGTTCGCTCCTGTCCACGTTTTCGTCATTTCCTGTGATAATATATATAACTATAAGGACGTATGTATATACGTATTTGCATATGTATTGGTATATTGGTATATATATAATATGTTCTCAGCTAATATCTATATACATACGTATAAGTAGTGTATAGGTATCCCCTAGTATATAAATACGTGTATTATAATCATAATTAATGAATATTAATGTATATGCCTATGAACCGTATAATGCTCAATTAGTTTAATACATATATACATATCTATTATAAGTGTAATTAATTAGTATGATGATAGATTAGTTCATATTAAGTCCTATGTATCATATGTCCGAGATGTTTTGATTGTGACCACGGATACCCCGTAGTTACATCTACCTGTAACCATGTAGCATGATAGTAGACGACCCTATGTACACTGACGTACTGGCAGGACCGTACCATTGACTGTCTGTTATGCACAGCAACTACAGACGTGACCCCTAGTATAGTCCTTGATCATTATGTTGATTGTGAGCTAGAGTATTGTCTGATGAAGTATTGTATTATATGCTATGTCTATAGGACTGTTGGATCATTCAGACGATACCTTGGAACCCAGACAGTGGTATTGCCAGCTAAGGACCACAGACGAGTACATTCTCTGACAGTTTCCATTATGTTGATTATCTCTATAATTTTTGTTGTATAGCGTACATGACTCTGATACTGTTCTTTACACGAGTTAGCATTATTGAGACCTGTCACGAGGAGCCGTGATTGGAATCCATCGTGCTAGCTGGGAAAACGGGAAAGTATTAGTAGTTTATGTGATCATACCCAACTTACATGCAGCATTAGCTCACCCACATTTCACGTCGGTGCAGCCTTACCCTTACATGCCTCATCGCTGTTACATCTGGTTAGCCTGACCTGTTGGGGATGACCTCTAATCAATGTAATGAGTCATATAGTCCCAAGCCGATCACATGATATACTGATGTTTCACACACTTAGTTAGATATTCTTGACATGTATCTTTAGTACATTGATCTAGCATCTCTACATGTTCTAGTTATTATTCTTGTACATACTTGCATACCAGTTCATTGTTCTTGCGTGTACTTGTAGTTCTATTCATTGTTAGATGCATATTGATGATGATGTTCCCGTATTTCTTATTCCAGTATTTCTTTATTCCAGCATTTCCTTATTCCAGTATCTTATTGCCAGTTGTTCATACCTATCTTGTATTTCTTTACACTGTATTATAGTTTTTGTCAATATATGTGGAACTGCTGTTAGAGGTGTATTTCGTTCCAATCATGACTGGATATTTTTTTCAGAGAATCTTGAGGATTTCTGTACCACGTACTACGGACCAGGTATAGATGCAGACTATGTACCAGAGATCCTAGAGGAGACCATGATTCTAGATGAGGCATTGCCTACAGCTATCTAGATAGTATTTATTTATGCTTGAGACTTATGGAGGTTGTTTGAGCTTATGTTTAGACTTATATTAAGTTTAATTGGAGACTTGTGTTGGACAGCTAGACTGTGAGTTATCTTTATGTTTGAGACATGGTATTTAACTATGTCATTTCCTTTTATCTTTTATCGTGCCTTATAGTTGTTGTGATTGAGTTACATTGGGAGATTATTGTGAGATGTATATTGACCTCCTTATGGAGATGGATATCATTGATAGGTGTTTAGCTATATAGTATTACTGTGACCTAGACAGCGTTCAACCACCGATGCTACGGCGTAGGCTGGACGTACCCACGCTCTCGTGCCCCTATACCAGGTGCGGGTCGTGACAGATGTCCCTGGGGGTGGCCACCCTCATCAAGATGACGTAGCCTCCAACACTGGGGGTAGTATTCCCTCTGAATCTGAGGAAGAGGCGACGCTACTTGAGGACCACTCCCAATAAGAATCGGAGATGGAAAATGTGACGTCCACTGCCCCGTCCATCTCTCCCCATGAGAGAACTGCATATATGGTAGGGGACGATCAAGAAGGCCCCAGCGACCGACAATGCCTCAAGACTCTTGAGGCCATGATGCAGATGGTGAGCTCATCAATACAAACCCTGACCCATGCAATACTGGAGGTTAAAGGGAACATGGCTTTCCAACCAGCAAGGGATTCTGGACAAGAAAACTTGGACCCTGGGACCAACGCAGACTCTGACGCAACCGCTCTGCCCATAGTCGAAAATTACCCTCTGCCTGCTTCATCTCCCCTTACGCGGCAAACGAAGCCAAAGAAGCAATGAGCAAAATCCGGGAACTTCGGGCTCGCCTAGATTTTGTGGGCAGCCAGGATTCATTGCGTGAGCTCGGGATACGACAACCATACCCCATGAGTGGAGGGATGTTCCGTACCCACCAAAGTACAAGCCCTTCAACCTGAACCCATTCGACTGGAAGACTTCTCCCGGTCAATACATGAGCTATTTCGAGACTGCAATGGGGCACCTACCTCGTAGTGACGCACTCCTCACTAAGCGCTTTGTGGGGGCATTATCCGGGGTCGCATTCGCCTGGTTTTGCAGCCTACTAGACAACTGTATCTTGTTGTTTGACGACTTCAAGAATATTTTCCTCAAAATATTCTATGACGAAGGAAGTGACATGATGATGTCTTCCTTGATGGATGTCACCCAAGGGAAAAGGTAACTTCCTAAAATTATATCAAGAATTTTCGCCAAGCAGCACTGAGGTTACCTCTAGGCAATCCTAAGTCCACACTCCTGGATATGTGCCGCAGGAACCTACTTCCGACAGTCAGCCTCTGGATGGGCGACAGTCAATTCAAAGACTGGACATCATTCATCATCAACATTGTTGGCGCTTAAAAGAAGGTCAAGGACGCCCGGCTCCTGGGAATATAGATCCATGTTGCCGATGACAGAGGGAAACGTACCAATAATAACAACAGCGGCAACAATAGTCGCGTTGGAAAAGGGAAGCAGGTCCTGGTGGCCAACTTAACCAAGAAGCCCAAGCAAAAGTCGACTGAGGTTATAAAGCCCCAGGGGACTTATTCATTCAAAGATGACGACATTATGCCCATCTTCTACGTATTGACGAAGGGTGGTAAGATTTGGCTCCCCGACGTCAAATGCCCTGTAGAGGCATCCGAGATGAACAATCCAAAATACTGCCACTACCATCGCTAGGTCCACCATGCGATGAAGGACTGCTATACCCTCAAGCGGTACATTCAGCTTCAGCTTGACACCACGACCCTCACCTTGGATATCGATGATAATACAGTTGTCGCAAATATGGTGTCCCTCCAGTTCGGTAACTTTCCAGCGACGGAGGCCCAAGACAAAGTAATCCCGATCTCCCAGAAAATGATGGAGGTCGTCAACTTTCCGCCGGCTCATAACCAAACGGCCGGACTGATACCTCTCACTACGCAACGCTGGGAGGTTATGTGGGTTTACCCCGATCTTTCTCCAGAATTGATACAGCAGACAACACCGTCTGCCACCAAGACTAAGGGCAACAAATTCAAACCCTTCTACATGGGTTCCCCCATATGAGGAAGCTATAGCAGGAATAACAAGGTCAGGCCTAGCGTACCAACGAAAGTACGAAATCCCTGACGATGGTGCACTTCCAACATTTGCACCAGCAACATCAGATCCGGGTCCATCCCAGCCTCCAGCAGCGGACAAGTCTAAGCCAAAAGATACTCGCTTTGACAAGCCGCTGCACAAAGATTCAGCTCAGGGGCTGAAAAAGCCCTACAACTTTGACATCTTGGCCCAGCTCGCCAACACTCATGCAAAGTTGTCTCTGTTCGAGCTTCTCCGACTCTCTAAAGACACTCGGGTCGCTCTTAGTGAGGCATTACAAATGTTGACACCTACCTGGCACAGGTCAAGCCACCAGCTGAAGATCCTGTTGCTTGCCCCTACTATAATAATATCATGGAAGCGATACCTAGCATCACGTTCTTGCAACGGGACATGTTGTTGAAGAATAACCGGTACGATCGTCCCCTTTATTACACATGGTATATTGGTGCCATTAAGGTGGACCAGATGCATATTGACCCCGGTTCATCAATCAGTATCATCCCGCGGAGTATGCTTTAGACCCTGGATATTTCGATGCATCGCCTGACAGCCACTAATAATGCCATTACTGGCTTCAATTCAAGAAGAAGCTGCCCTCTGGGCAAGATTCACCTAAAATGCTAGATCGGCGACTTGGAAACAGAGGTCACTTGCTACGTCTTTGATGTAGATGTATCGTACAATATCTTACTCGGACGCCCATGGATACATGAATATATGATCGTGCCGTTGACTCTACACCAGTGCCTGAAGTACGTCTACAAACACGACACAATCAAAATAGAGTTTGCTAATGTCGATCCGTTCAAAGGGATCGAAGCCTATTACTCTGACTCAATCCTGTACAAACATGCCTACCAAGATAAATGTGGCAATAACGCCGATGATGAGGCAGAGGCTGGGACAACACTAGAAGAGCCCTTAAGAGTCCGTCTAAAGACACGTGCTCCTGACACAACCTCTCCCCTCATCGTAAAACTACACAGGAAGGCACCCGAATCTTTGGTCGTCCGCCTTTGTAGGACGAATCGACCTGCGACGGAAGGTCCGACACCATTCACCACGTCCGAACCTTTAGTCGTTCGTCTTAATAGGCCGAGTCAACCTTCGAAGGATGCCTCACTGCCTCCTACAATGTCCAAGTCTATGGTAGTAAAGATGCGCAGAGAACCTCCAAAGCCGTCGCTCATACTGGTGGTAGATCTCGGGAAAGACGAGATGGAGGAGTACGTAGCTAGCCATGCTTGTCACGCCCCAATTCCGTAGAATCGATAGTCGTCTTCCGGGCGTGATGTCGTGCGTTCCTAGGCTGCGTAACGCACAAGACCGAGATATTTTATATAATGAGCACATATTCAGAGTACGCAGATAACTGAACACAATATTGAAATATAAAAAAGTTTTTTTTATTGATAATGAACATATTTTACAAACTCTTGGACGAGTCAGATAATTGTCTTACAGGCTTACAAAAGTGGACGCAAAATGAGATAACGATCATGTACATTACATCATTTTACTAAAACTTCAAAGCTTGTCACGACCCGCACCCAAAAAATCGGACATGAGTCGTGGGTACGTCCAGCCTACGCCACAGCATCGGCGGTAGAACGCTGTCTAGGTCTACTATCTAGCTAACAATCTCACGCAATCAATATATATACCTGTCAACATCTTAACTCTAAGCGGAGGAGCAATATCATAATGATAACACAAGTACTCAATCACGAATCTAAGCACGATAAGATAACACAGAAATCTAACAACTCCAAAGCTAAACAACTGCTACTAAAACAACAACAACAACAATAATAATAATACAACAATATCATGAATCATATACAATACAAAGTCTCAATCCAAAACCGGGGACAAATCCGGTACCAAAAGCTAATAAATACAATAGCTGAGGTCCTAGTGATCCCGGCTACCAACCCGGAAATCACTCCTAAACTAGGGGGTCCCTGTCTGCACCATCGACAGGCTGAGGTCCATAAAACGTCGAACACCAATCCTCCGGATCCTCTAAAAAATATATCAGTCAGGATTGGAGCAAGTACACCTCTAACAGCAGTTCCAGTTAAATGATAAAAACTATAAAACAGTTGTACCAAGTAGCAAGGTTAAGAAAATAAAGTATGAACAAGAAATATATACATATCACTGGTGCATAAAGGTAAAGATGCATGAAAATCAGAAGCAAGATAGTAATAACTACAAGATACAAGAAATCTAAACTAAGATCAAGTATGTGCACAAGAACGTGTAGTGAGTCCAGCAAGAATAAATATAGTGAGTCAAGTCCAGAAAGTATAAGTGAGACCAGCAAGAAATGTAAGTGAGTCCAGACTAGAAAGAATAAACTCGTGTCTTTGAAATACCTATTTCGACATGTAAACGGCTAGGGGTAAGTACGGCTCACCGTGCACTGGGTGCGCGGCTGCTATCATTTCAGATTAGACCAGAGGGGGGTGATTCCAGTTGAGAATGTTTACATGTCTACTCGAGTATTTCCCCGCCCCGACTAGTACAAGTGAATCCAAGACCCGACACGTAAATTAAGTATAAGTCCAGCCAGAAATATGAGTGATGCCTATAGTGAGTCACGATGTGATGCCAGTAGGTGATTTCAGAATAGAGACCAGAAATATGAAATATACGTGTCGCAAGTAAATGAATCCAGAAATACTAGTCCGTGTCGTGCCAGAAAATCAGATGATACTATATTAGAAGGTGAATCATAATAATCATCAGATAATGAAAACTATCAGAGAATGTACTCGCCTGACGTCCTGAGCAACTAGCGATCCGAACTGGTGTCGCAAGGACCTATTACGAAAAGCAAGGTTAAACAGGGTTCTAAAGAGTTAAACATATATAAAATAACTAAAGACAAGCTTCTAGGGTCGTTCTAGGTCAAACGGGTCAAACCGATAAAATCTGGGTCAAAAAGTCAACTATGGGTCCAAAAAGTCAACTTTTGGTCAAATCTAGGTCAAAAGTTGACTTTGGCGGTCAACCGAGTCAACTACGGTCAACTCTAGGTCAAACTAGGGTGCCCCTAAAATTCTAGGTCAAAACTAGGTCATTAAGCTAATAAACCCTCAAACTTGCTTCCTTGAGATACCGGGATACCCTCGGTATCCGATACCTCAACCTACGCTATACGCCCGTCTATACCCTCTAAAATATATACCATCACGTATATATATATATATATATATATATATATATATATATATATATATATAATCAAGTCTAACCTTAATCCTAGGCAAAAACCCAATACCTTGCCCCGATGCCCAATACCTTGAGTATCTCAAGGTATTGAGATACCTCGCATAACCCCTCACTAACACTAGCTAACTAACTATCTATCTATATATACACTACTATATACTACTATATATATATATATATATATATATATATATATATATATATATATATATATAACCTAGTGTATAGGTAATTACCTCAATACCTTACCTCCGATACCCAACTTATCTCAATACCTTGGTATCTCAAGGTATTGAGATACCTTACCCTCTAATTCTAGCTAACTAGCTAGCTATCTATAATATATACTTATATATATACTACTATATATATAACATCAATATATATATATATATATATATATATATATATATATATATATATATATAACCTAGTATTAGGCTATACATCAATACCTTGATACCCCTACACCTCAATACCTTGGTATCTCAAGGTATTGAGATACCCAACTACCTCACTCTAACACTAACTAACTAGCTAACTATCTATATAAATATATACACCTAGCTATATATCTAGGCAATTATATATATACAAACACACACACACACACACACACACACACACACACACACACACATATATATATATATATATATATATATATATATATATATATATATATATATATATATATATATATATATATAAACACACACTAGCATACACACTCATACATATATAAATATATACAAATACATATATATATATATATATACACACACACACTCATAAACTAACACACACACAACTACACACACCTACACAAACACACTACCTACACAAACACACTACCTACACTCAACCACACTCACCCACACACACAAAAACACATATATATATATAAATATATACTCGAGAACTCTAGCACACACTCTCCGAAGCTAAACCAACGCGCGCACAAGCCCGAAAACTAGAAACCAAGTCGAAATGGCCATTCGGTCACTTCGACGAACATGTGGAGTGTGGTTCACGAAACCTCGTGAAACGCATACCAAACCTACTCGAAATTGGCCTAAAATTTACCTACGAGTTCTAATCGATGTCTAAAACCTAGAAAAAAAATACTAACTCGCCGATTCTAGGTCCGTGGCAAAAACGCGCACGCAAGTAGAATCCCACGACAAAAACCTCCCAAATCACCTGAAACGCTCAAATCTCCACGACACGATCTCACGTGTCCGAACGGGGATACGTACTTACCCTCAAGACACCCAAGCACGTGGCAACACCAAAAATTGGGCCAATCTCGGATTTCACCCAAAATTGACACAAAACCTAATGTCAAAGTCTCCAAACACATCCAAACAAGCTCCAACTTTCTCCCACGGGTAGCCCTAAGGTCTAGGAAGGTTCTAAACTACTAATTACACTATATTAGAGTAATCACAAGGAGAAAAATTAGAGTTTACTTCTTGGGAGTTGGAATCCTAAGCCAAAGTCTCTAAAAAGTCCAAAATTTACCACACCAAGCTTCCAACCCAAGCTCCAACACAAAATCTAAGCTCTACACACCTAGGTTAGGAGAAAGCAAAGGGTTAGGGTTGCATCTATGGAAGAAAATAGAAGAAGGAAGAGAAAAAAGTGTAGAAAACTTACTTGGATGAGAAATTTGGAAGAAGAAAGAAGAAGAAAGGAGTGGAGAAGAAGAAGAAGAAGAAAGGAAATAAAATGAAAGGGAGGGGGGTGCTGGTCCTAATCGGCCAGGAAGTAAAAAATGGGTTTAGGGTTTGGCATTTAGAAAAAATGACCAAAATGCCCTCCAATTTAAGTCATCCTAATGGGGTTTGGGTTTTGGCTTTCCAAATGCACTCAAATAAATTTCTAATCACTCCAACTAGCAAATTAAAATATAAATAACTATTCTAAGCCAATAAATAAGTCTAACAAGGGTATTGGTTGGGTCTGACATGGGTCCACTAGGGTCTGATATGGGTCCAGACTAGCCAAAACACTAAAATAACTAATAAAAAAAATTATACAACCAACAATTAAATATAAATAAAAATATTTATGATAAATACACAATTAACCAAATTAAAATAAAAAAATACCCTGCTCTGGAAATGGGGTAGTGACAAAGCTATAGACACCTTCGGGCGAAGCTATCGCCTTTCCATGGAGCTGCATAAGGTATGTGCACGAGCTCCTGGAACTTCAAAAAATACTTCAAGGGCACGAACGTGACGTGCCAGTAGGTGGACTGGATTGGGAAGTCGCTCTAGCTTCTTGCAGGATCTTCTTGGTGCGAAAAACCTGTTGAAACTATGGACAGTACATCAAAATTTACTAGTAAAGGCGAGCTAACCCAACTATACCAATCAACACGTTGTTTATGAGAAGCAAGCAAGTTATTATGTGGTCTTTCTATCTTGCCTTAGTTCAATTTATAAGTAAGCAATGGATATGAAAAATTATTGAAATATACATGCCACCACTCGGTGACTTTTACCTGCTCATCTGAACCACCTGCACAACACTTACCATGACCTTCTATGACACGAAGATATAGTTAGCTTGCACAGTTTAAATATACGAGGGGATCACTGGCATATTGCCATAGTGGACGAGTTATAGTCTCGGGTTGGAATGACATGCAATGCATGGAACAGGGGCATCACAGGCCATCTCGTCCGAAGCAGACGACTATCAGGGAGTTTCGTCTGGATCGGATCGGTGCCAATACCCCAGCGACCGTCTGCAGGAACTAAGACCTTGTGCACAAGTTGTCCGTGACCAAGCGAAGTCTACTAAGTTATCAATCGAGGCAGTTTAAGGCAACACAAGAACGAGACAAGTATTAGGGCATGATCTATTTTGCATAGTCTCCATGTTCAGTTTATTTCATAGCAATGTGTGTTCTAACTAGAATTGAAACAAGATGAAAGAACATTTTAAGCGAACTAGCATGCAACAAGGTAACCGTTCATAAATTGATTGACAAGCAAAAGTAAATCCAAGTCTATTTTATTTTATCTTAACATCTTTTAGTTATTATGGTATTGTTTGATCGGAATAATCAAGAAGGAAAGATTTTAGATGCGAAGACTTGGAATAAGGGTCAACTAAATCGAATTATAGCCACTCACAAGTTGGTGGGGAGAGAAAAGAAAAGAGGTGCTTCAAGACTCTGCTCGCACGACGCCTACTGCACGATCACCTACATTAACACAAATAGATGATCAATACATATTCTACTCTTTCCAAGATCAAAACAAAAATTCAGTTCAACGGACGAAAAAATTAAATCTATCAAAACCATTCAAGAAAATGCAAATCCGAAGACTAACTCAAAAGCACGAAAGCAACAAGGCGACAACAAAAACTAGGCAAGAAAACTTGCAGCGGAGAGGTCCCCCTTGACTCTCCGCTAAGTCCGTCCTTGGGGCACGATCCACTAAATATGGAAATCGATTCCGAAGAAGCCAATCTATAACGAGAAAAAGATCTTGATTCAATTTATCCTGATCGAACGATACCAAAATTATTTCTTAGCCACACTCCCCGAAAAGGAGGAACGGGATACAAAATCCTAACCAACTAATAGGAATTTTTGTCCTCGAAACTTAGGAATATAACCTACCACTATGAAATAATGAAGAAAACTTTTTCTCCATCTCAGACTCAAGCTCCTATGTCGACTCTTCGACCGAATGATTTCTTCAAAGCACGCGCACGAGAGGAACCAAACAACTTCGAAGCATCTTCTCCTTTTGATCCAAGATTCGCACAGTGTCATGCCCCAGTCCCAAAATATCGAGGGACTGGACACGTGGCAATGGCCAGCAGCACGTACCGATAGACAACCCAATTTAATGGATCCATCAGGGCATGCTTAAGCTGTAGTCTAGCAATAAATAGAACCAATGATACAGGTCATAGGCTAATCTAATCTCATCCACAACAGATAATCACAGATTAAATGCCAGAGTAATGCAAATAGAAATAACTACCAAATCTCAATAAAAGTGTCTCGGTGAACAATCCGAGCACAAGTCTGTTACATCAAATGCAAATAGACGTGAAATAAAGGAACTAGAAATAGGAACAAAACAGAAATAACTGACTATATACAGCCACTGCTCAGGAGAAGTCCTCTGGTGCGAGCTCGTCCTCAGGTCCTGGTACAGCTCCTGGAAGTGCTCCTGTACGATGTATCTCTGGATTGATCTCTTCGGCTATACCTGGGGACATAGTCCATTCCAGGTCCTCAGGGGACATAACAAGGTACAGATAATACAAGCCAAAATAAATGCAGTGCAGAAATGAAATGAAACAGCAGGGTAAACTATGTAACCAGCTAAGTGATAAATGCAAGTTGAGAGCATCACTAGAACTCAGGCTGAGACCACTACAAGCTCTGTGTCGGGGAGCCGGGTAGCAGTAATAACTAATAGAGTGCCTAGCTCTGATATAGAGTCTGAGGCCTCACAATAAATATATCACTAATAGATTGCCTAGCTCTAATATAGAGTCTGAGGCCTCGCCAGAATATATATATATATATATATATATATATATATATATATATATATATATATATATATATATATATATCAGCCTGTAGCCTGTGTGTCTCTCCCCACCCAATGTAATCACACGTCTCATGTCCATGACACGCATGATCAATACTAATGCAGCAAGTCATATAATGTCTATGAATATAATGTCTATGTCAAGTCATGTATCCTATACAGAATCACCACGAATGTCTCGGGAATATCCTGTCTCATGAATAGTGTCAAGTGTCCTGGGTTGTATGGTACTTGATAAGACAAGTACAGGAAAATAAAGTGTCACGAATATCCATCTCTAGATGACCATACCCAACACCGCGTACGGTGTTGGCACCCGACTGATAATCGGACGCTAAGTACGTCACACGGTCCTAGGTTAAGCATGTACAACAGTTATAAATAAAACAAGGAAATATGCAACAAGACTGTCAAGTTGGCAAGGTATACTTGCCCTCTGATGTATAACTAAGCCAAGGAATATTTAGCAAAGACTGCAAGTTTTGGCGAGGTACATTTGCCTGTGGTTCTGGTTCCAATTGCGGCTCTGACTTCAGTTGGAATTGCAGGCGGTACTCCGGTTGCTGAAACAAACATCACCATCAGATCCAGAAATATCAATCAGCTAGAAACGCCTGTCCTTGAGTCCAATTTGGAGACAAGGGCAAAAACGGCAATTTCGGGTCAAAACGGGATCCGCATGTGGGCCCGCTTTGCACCGAAAAACGTGTCAGGGTCAAAGGTCTCCAAATTCACCAAACTTAGTGTCAACAGGTCAGGAACGATGATACGAACCCAACGGAACTTCCAGAATTGGATTCCGATGAGCCGATCACAAAATCGCCCGTCGAGCGGGGCCTGTGGGGCCCACGACACGCGATTTCGTCAACGTTCTCAGAATCGAACCAAACTTGGGTCACAGGAGTAGCGTATCGCTACGATTTCGATGGCGCAAGCTTCGTTTCGATCCGACGTGTGTACAGAAAGTTAGAGCATAATCCAGAAAAGTCGGATACGGGGCGGTGTCCGCGGATACGCGTTGATCCCGGGGTGCACGCACACCCGAATCAACTTCTGTGAAATTCTACACGTCCGTATCAACGATGCGCACGTATCTGTGAAGACCGCGCGCGACCAAGTTGTCCCGTTTGGCGGGGCGTACCCAGTTCCGGGGTGAATCGGGTCGTTGTTTTTCCTGTTTTTGGATCACGGTGTGCGATCACCATAGGACGCGATGCCCCGAGCGATTTGTCCGGGCACCGAGAGGGTCATACAGGCTTCGTAACGCAATTTATGAAATTAAAAACGGGGCAGCGGGGAGAAAGTTACACGCACCTGAACAGGGTCAGAAAATTAGGTCTTCACCGTGTCCGACACGACACAGGACACTGTGTCCTGTGTCCCGGTGTCCGATTTGGGAAATTAGGTTTAGGGTTCAGGGATCCGACGAGAACGGCGGCTTGGGTGGCGGAGGAGGCCGGCCGGGCTAGGGTAGGGCAGCGCGGCGCTCGCTGGTGGAGGCGACGGCGGCTCAGGCTGACGGCGGCGGCGCCGGAGCGGGCTGGAGCAGCTGCTACTGCTGCTGGCTCGTGGCCGAGCGGGGGAGGAGGAAGGGGGAGAAGAGGGGAGCTGCTGCGGTGGCTGGCGGCCTCGCGGGGGAGGGGTGGCGACGGAGGAGGCGACTGGGGCAGCTCCGGAGGGGACTGGACGCGCCGGCGAGGGCGGGCACGGCGGTGGCGTCGAGGTGGGTCTGGGCGAGGTTGGGGCGGCCTGGGTAGCTAGGGTTTTAAAGGGGAGAGGAGGCGGTGGCGCTCCGGGAGTGGCGGAGGTCGGGCGGAGCACTGGCGACGGAAATGGCGGTGGACGCGGGGTCGTGGCGCTCCGGGCGAGGCGGCGCCGGACGCGGGGGGGGGGGGGGGGGGCGACCGGGCTGGGGCTGGGGTTTTGGGTTTGGGTGCGGGTCGGGTTCGGGTGGACCCGACCCGACCCGCCAAGGAGGGCTGGGCCTAAAGGGTTTGGGCCGCGGGCCGTTGGGCCGAAATAATATAATGATAATAATAATAATAGTAATAATAATAATTAATTAATTAATTAATTAATTAGCAAATAAATAAATAAATAGTTTTTAGGTGATTTAAAAAATAGGTCCGGGGCCCGATAAATTCCAGAAAAATTACCCTAAGTCCAGTTTTCCATTTTACACCCAAAAATATTATTTCCATAATATTTTAATATTATTTATTAACAAATAAAAATCATTTAATAATTAAAAACCCTGATTTTAATTACAGAAAATTCCCAGAAAATTCCAGAAAATTGTGAAAAATCCCAATTTAAAATTCTCGCAAAATCTGGGGGTTTACACACAGGATACATACGTCAAGTCCGCTTTCAAGTCCAGTTGATCAAGATCCACCACATGACTCAGATCGTACACGTACTTCCTAAGCTGTGAAACGTAAAAGATATCGTGCACTTCAGATAATAACGACGACAGAATAATCTGATATGCATCTGGGGTGACTGGATTAAGTATTTTGAACGGGCCGACGAATCTTGGGCTTATCTTCCCTTTTGCTCTAAATCTGGTAACTCCTCGCATGGGTGAGACTTTAAAAAATGCATAATCGCCTTCTAAGAACTAAAGAAGATGACGGTGCATGTCTGAGTAACTCTTCTGACTGCTTTGTGCTACCTTTAGCCGTTCACGGATCAAACGGATCTTTTGGACGGTTTCTTCTACGAGCTCCGGGCCAAAAAAAATTCGTTCACCAACTTCTTCCCAACAGATAGGGGATCTACACTTCTGCCCATACAATGCCTCATACGGCGCCATTTGAATGCTGGATTGATAGCTATTATTGTATACAAATTCGGCTAAAAGTAGATGCATGTCCCAACTTGATTTCAAATCCAAGGCGCAGAGTCGTAGCATATCTTCGAGGATTTGGTTTACTCGCTCTGTTTGGCCGTCTGTCTGAGGATGGTAGGGAGAGATGAACTTCAACTTTGTCCCCATTTCTGACTGAAGACTCTCCCAAAAGCATGATAAGAATCGCCCATCTCGATCGGAGACAATGGATACGGGCACACCGTGGAGTCGAACGATACCATCGATGTAGATCTGCACCAGACGGTCGATACTCCAAGTAACATTGATAGGCATAAAGTGAGCTGACTTGGTGAGTCGATCGACGATGACCCAGACGGCATCATTTTTCTGTTGCGTCTTTGGCAAACCAACAATAAAATCCATGGTTATGTGTTCCCATTTCCACTCCGATATAGCAAGGTTATGTATCTCCCCACCCGACTTCTGGTGCTCGGCCTTTACTCGTTGATAAGCCATGCATTATGACATAAACAACGCCATATCCCTCTTTATGTTGTGCCACCAAAATATCGTGCAGAGGTCTCGATACATCTTTATGCTTTCTGGATGTGAAGTATAACTCGCATAGTGGGCTTCAGTGAATATCACTTTTCTGAGGTTTGTATCGTTAGGAACACATAATCTTTCCTTCACCTGTATCATTTTATCCCTGCCCACTGTAAAGTCGGTCATCTTTCCTGCTGAGATAAGCTTATGCATCTTTTCTAGGAATAGGTCGTCCTTTTGAGCAGACTTAACTTTCTCCAATAGGTCCAGTTCGAGTTGCAACTGAGCCACCTGTGCCCTATTTTTCTATCTGATTCAGAGTGTAATATCCAAACTTTCCAGATCCCTTTGCAGCCTGTCATCGATAGCTAAGCTCACAACAAACTTCCGACTCAGTGCATCAGCTACAATATTTTTCTTTCCCGCTGTATATATGATCATCAAGTCAAAGTCGCTATGGAGTTTAAGCCAACACCATTGTTGTAAATTTAGATCCTTCTGAGTATATAGATACTTTAGGCTTTTGTGATCCGTAAAAATTTTGCACGGTACGTCATAGAGGTAATTCTGCCATAACTTCAACATGAATACTACCGCTGCCAGTTCCAGATCGTGCGTTAGATAGTTCCTTTCGTGAGGCTTTAACTGCCTTGACGCAAAGGCTATCACCTTATCCCTCTGCATAAGGACACATCCCAAACCCTTGCCTGAAGCGTAGCTATAAATCTTAAAATCATCGGGCCCGTCCAGAAGAGTAAGAATCGGTGTTGAGATGAGTCATTACTTTAATTCCACATATGAAGCTTCACTGTAGTCCGACCATGTGAACATTACTTCTTTCCGAGTGAGATGAGTCAGAGGTAAAGAGATCATTGAAAAATCTTTTATGAATCTCCTGTAGTAGCCCGCTAGACCAAGGAAGCTCCGAATGTCGCTGACCAACTCAAATCTCTTCCACTCCACGATGGATTCAACTTTCTTTGGGTCGACTGAGATGCCCTCTGTAGAAATGATGTACCCTAGAAAAGATATGATGTCCAACCAGAATTTGCACGCACTTAGCTTCGTGAACAACTTATTGTCTCGAAGAGTTTGAAGCACCATTCACAGGTGTCCTACGTGCTCATCCTCATTCTTCGAGTACAATAAGATGTCGTCTATGAATACCACCACAAACTTATCAAGGAATGGTCAGAACACATAGTTCATCAAATCCATGAATGCGGCAGGAACATTCATCAGTTCGAATGGCATGACAGAAAACTCATAGTGGCCATAGCGGGTGCGAAATGCTGACTTTGACATACCTTCTGGCCTGATCTTTAATTGGTGGTAGCCAAAGCGAAGGTCTATCTTCGATAACACCGATTCCCCTTACAACTGATCAAAAAGGTCATCGATCCTGGGCAGGGGATACTTGTTTTGGATAGTGACCTTATTTAGCTTTCGATAGTTTATGCAGAGTCGTAACGTCCCATCTTTCTTCTTCACAAATAGTACAGGTGTGCCCTAAGGAGACACGCTAGTACGAATGTACCCACAGTGAAGCAGTTCTTGTAGTTGGCACTCTCCTTTAGTTCAGCAGGGACCATTTGGTATGGAGCCTTGAAAATCGGTTGGGTATTTGGGAAGGTATCGATGGTGAACTCTATTTTTCGGTCGGGTGGCATGCCAGGTAGTTCATTTGGAAATACATGAGAGAATTCTGCAACAACGAAAGAAGACTCAACATTTTCACAATCCCGCTGCGTGTCTCAAACCGACGATAAGTATCCCTCGCATCCAGAGTGTAGCATCCGCCGAGCTGACATCGCAAAAATTACCATGCAGGTCTTCGACGCTTTAGCTGCTGAACTACTCGTGTAGCAGAATTTGGCCTCTCCAGGTAGACGGAAGATGACTCATTTTACTGCACATTCGATAGTAGCCGAGCAAGCGTCAAGCCAATCCATCCCCAAGATGATGTCATAATCCCGAAATCTAGGACTAACACATCGAGCGACAATTTTTTCCTCCAATACAAACATGACCGTCCTGACATACCGAACGAACATGTATTTTTGTGTCCAATGGGGTTCTAACACTAAGGTCTAGATATAACGGGGTCATCAATATCTTATTTTTCATGACAAAATTTGTGGATATAAAGCTATAAGAAGCACCAGAATCAAATAGCACCCGAGCAGGTATGTTATTGAAAAATAATATAACTGATACAATGGTGTCCGAAGAGAGGGCCTCTTTCCGTGTCAAAGTGTATACCCGGTCTTGAGCTTGACGACGCTCTTATTGCGGTGTGACTCAGTTTTCTTATTGCGCCAGAGCAGGATTTGAATATTTAGGGCAAAGCTTAGAGGGAAACGGACAGTTATGAAGCTGATGGGTTGAATCACCACAACAGAGGCATGACCCGATCCTTCCCCGACAGTCATTTTCAGATGCCTTTGTCTGTTGCAGTAGGTACAACGTTGCCCTAGATTTTTTTTCAGATGATCGCCGTTATTTGGACACTTTGGAGCGGTGTTCCCCCCCGCATTGCTAGGGCGCTTGTGATTGGACATATGCACAACGCCGACAATAACTGAAGGATACTGCGGTTCAAGGAAAAGGGCATGATTGAGAACTTTTCGTATAGTCAGGTATTGGGAAACGATCACGTGCGCATGGATGAAAGGTCACATGCTACCTTTAAATCGTCTCACATGACTCGCCGCATCAGGTAGGTAGGAGCTTACAAATTTGGCGAGTGTAGAAGCATAAAAAATACGCTGAAGAGTTATACGCAGCATTTTAGTATTGGGCAGCGTAAAATATAACTTCAGAGCCATCGGCGTACAACAGAGCCTTTTCGCTAAGTACAACATAAAATATAAGCTCAAGGACAACCCGCGTAGTGCCAGTATGTCCAAGCTGCTTCAGCATAAAAAGTGTGCTATATCGCCTTTAGGGCGTAAAACTCATCCGTTTTCAATGCAGCATAGAAGTGTACGAGGAACGCTTCGTATTCCTCCAATGAACCAGTCAAATCATGCAGTGAACCTGACGTCTGACTCCTGACAAAGAGTACTACACGACTATCCAGACGACGGCTATAATGATGGCGCGGCACAGCGACCTAAACTGTCGTTTAGTAATATTTCCTTGGCATAAACCGCTTTTACGCATACAAGGGAATACGCTGCCTAGTTTTACACAGACAGACGTGAGCTTTTTACGCTCCACAGAAGACAAACAGGCTGCCACGTCAAAAGCTGCTCTTCGTACAGGGCTCGAGGCACGTCTCTGCATTTAATGCGCAGAATGGTGGCAGATCTTTGAGGCACGTCTCTGCATTTAATGCACAGAATGGTGGCAGATCTTCGAGGCACATATCTGCATTTAATGTGCAGAATGGTGGCAGATCTTCGAGACACGTCTCTGCATTTAATGCGCAGTATGGGAGAAAATCTCTGCATTTAATGCAAGAGATTTGATTAAATCTCCGAAAGCCATGATTTCGGCTAAAACGTTCACATCATCACTTTTGCACATTACACCATCAGGCTATTTTCAGCTATGGGAGCACGCTATACGCTATCTCCTTGGGATACGCCACCGGGCTATTTTCAGCTATAAGGAGCACGTTATACGCTATCTCCTTAAAATACGCCAACTCAGGCTATATTTGCATTGGTGTGTATTAAAGCTATCCGGTCCAGAATTCGCTCAAAGCCTCAGTCAAGAAAGGAGGATCAGCTATCTTCTACGCTAGCTAACATGTCTATGCAGCATCAGGCTTCTACGCCCACTCGGCTTCTATGTCTACTCGGCTTCTATGCCTGCTCTGCTTCTACGCCTACCTGGCCTCTACGCCGGTTTGATAACTCTTTGGCTTCTATGCCATGGTGACAGTTATTGGCTTGTACGCCAACCTTTTCTACGCGAGGGATAACTACTTACGTGGCTTTTATGCCGTGATCTTTGCAGCAGTTATACGTATTATCTCTTAATGGGACACGCGTCACACGCTCGTTCAGGAGATCATTTATACGTGAGCAACGATTATTGTAACCGTCGCGTAAAAAGTGCCATACTCTCCACTACCCGGCTTCTACGCCGACTGGATGGTTACTGTCACTAAAACCCTATAAATAGAGACCTCTATTGACAGAGGTCCAGGGGGAGAAATTAAGGAATTAAGGTCGAAGAACTAAGAGTCGAAGAGTCTTTGAGAGAGAAGAATCCAGAGCTCAGACAAAGAGTAGTGATCGACGACTTTGGCATCGAGCATCCACTCTCTTTTGCAACCTTCAAAGCTTTTTCTGTCTGCTACAGCACTTCTTCATCATCGTGTGGTCCAAGGGACAAAGTGATCGACTGCAGATTAGACTCCTATAGCAATATTTACCCAGATTAAAAAATTGTACTTGACATCCTCGTATAGGATTAATTATACTTCTTGTTTGTAAACCAAAAAGCGGGTTTCATATAAACCTCGTCTTATTTCTTTCGTTTATTATCAAATACAAGATGGCGACTCTGCTGGGGACGTCTTTCTCTTCCGAGAAGAAAGCAATTGCTCAACACGATGCGGTATCCGTAGGATCCATGAAGAAGACCCTGGTCGTCCAGTTCGACCAGTCTGCCTACGAAGATATACTTCGAACAGGGGGTAGCTCTCACTCTCTCTCTGTCCAAGACAACAGAAAGCTGCGTAAGGTCTGGATGCCCAGGACATCCCCTACCATTCCTACCAACTCTCCGATCTCTCCGACCAGCCAGGTTGTAGCTGCACAACCTTCGTGCTCTGCGCGTAAAACTCTCTCCCGTCCGCGATGTGGTAGACAAAACTTCTGACGATGCCTCAGCGCTAGTCCAGAAGTCTACTCCGCGCTCTGCGCGTAAAACTCTGTCTCCCGTCCGTGATGTGGTAGACAAAACTTCTGACGATGCCTCAGCGCTAGTCCAGAAGTCTACTCGCGCTCTGCGCGTAAAATCCAGTCTCCCGTCGATGACGTGGCAGACATAATTTTTGACAATGCCTTAGCGCCAAATCAGAAATTCCAAACGTGCTCCGCGCATAAAAATGCATCTGCCCTCCGCGAAAAAGCAGATGATCCCTGCAATCTACGCAAGGGAAAGCAAGTGGCGGATTGCTCAACTTCTCGGCCTTTACGCCAGCAAGGGAAGAATCTGTCCATCCTCCAGATTACCCGAGAAGCTGATGGCCGACTGAGGACCTCCTCAGTTTTACGCCAGCCCGAGCAGAGCTCCAAATTATGCCAGGTGAAGCCCCTCAGCGTAAAGAAGGCTCAGTTTGCGAAAAGACACACTCCTCGGGGATCATCCGCTACCCAGATGGCCAACCTGTTGTATACGGGTGGCACAGGGAGAACTATGGTTCCCAGCATTTGCATGCCCACTGAGGTGAACAGAAGGAACAAGCCATCTTCTTCTTCTTCTTCTGTAAATTATCCTGACCTACGTGAGTATCTGATCCAGAAACGCAAGGATAGGGGATCTTCCAGCATGTCTATTACGCCTCCTAGGGAGCACTATTGTAATAGTCATAGGATTATAGTTAATTATTGCTGTTCTGAAGCAAAACGGTCAGTTTTCGACCGGTTGAGCTACTCTCCATCTTTCCAGGAAGAAGTGCCCACATATGCATTAGTGAACATGGCTTCACACATACCTAGAGTAAGGTCGAACTCAAGACGTCATCCCTCTAAAACTTCGAGCCGAGGGAGATTCAACAAGCTCCTTAGGAACACTGAAGCTGGGGTATTTCGAAACACCTGTTCGAGGTCACGACAACCGGCTTCGTACTCTTCTGATTCTGATGCTGGGGGTCGCCAGTCTCCCGAATCAAATGCTGAAAGTATGGAGTCAACCTCTACAGAGACCTATACTAATCCTTCAATGACACCCAGAGAGATGGGAGTCTATGCCATTGGAGATGAACGCGAGGAAGCTTCCCTGTCGGGGAGCGCTGAGCAATGCATTATTGTACTAGAGACATCTCTGAAAGAGATGCAATCCATGATGAAGAACATGCACCAGATGATGCTGACTCAACACACAGCTGCTATGGCTCAAGCATCGGTCCCTCCAACTCAGATACGTGTGGGGGTGGACTTACCACCATCCAACGTGATCCAAGAGCCTGCTCTAGATCAGGAGTCAACAGCTCCTCCGCTTTCCCACTCGAAGAATGTATTACCTCCCATTGGAATCGCGATGCAACCGATTCCTCACCACTCCGTGGTCCCGCTACCGGCTAAAAATTTGATGCAGGCAGTACGGGAGTTGAAAGCCCAATTTGATGCCTTGAAGCACAAAGATCAGCTCAAGAAATTGGGAATCAACCAGCCTTACCCGGCTATCTGGGATGAGGTCCCTTTTCCCCCTAAATACAAACTACAGACTATGGCTTTGTTCGAGGGAAAAATATTACCAAGTCAATATATGAACTACTTTAGTATGATGACAGTATTATTACAGGGGAATGACGCCCTCCTCACTCGGGTGTTCAAGGGCTGTCTCTCGGGAGTGGCTTATCAGTGGTACCGTAGTCTGGCGGACAACTGCATTACTTCCTTTGAAGACTTCAAGACTTTATTCTTCGCATGATTCTACGAGGGAGGGATGGACATGTCTATGTCCTCTCTCATCGAAGTGAAGCAGAAGGAAAAAGAGGACGTTCGCACTTTCATCGAACGTTTTCGTCAAACCACTTTGCAAATGCCTCCCGGAGTTTCAGACTCGGCATTGGTGGACATTTGCAGGAAGAACCTTCTTCCCGTGATCTCGGTGTTCACAGGACCATATCAGTTCCATGATTGGCCCTCGTTCATCATCTCAACGGTAGCCGCTGAGGACAACAGTCGGAAGATGCGTGATAATGGTATCATGATCTCTGCTTCTGATAAAGGCAAGAGGTCATCCTCCAACAGCGACCATCCTCGTGGTTCCAAAGGAAAAGAAGCTCTGGCAATCAATACGTCCAGGCAAAAGACTGCAGCAACCACACAGACGAAACCTGGGACTTCCAGGCCCATTGAAGTGTACTTTTTCGACGACGACGATATTTTGAGCATATTCGAGTGTCTTGTCAAAAGCGGCAAGATTACCCTCCCTGAGGTGAAGCGGCCTAATAAAGTCGGCAGTACCAATAACCCTAAGTACTGCATCTTCCATAGATATATACACCACCCTACAAAGGCGTGTTATGTGCTGAAGAGAAAGATCCAGGATCTGATTGATGCTAAAGCCATCACTCTGCGCCACAGCGAGAAGACGGTCACAGCCAACATGATCTCTCTGTAATTTGGCAATCTGCCTCCCCAAGAAGTCCCGGACGGTATTACACCTATTTTCCGGACAACGATGAACATCGTTAATCTTCCTCCAGCTAGGGGTCAAAATCATGACCTGGTACCACTAACTACCCATATTGGCGAGATCATATGGGTTCATCCAGATCTGGTGTCAGAGATCGAGGAAGAGACTCAAGCTGCTAAGGCTAAGTCTAAGAAGAACTCGAAGCGTAAACTATGTCACATGGTTACGGTACACTCGGCATCAGAATATGAGGTTTTGGCTACTGGAACCCGTTCAGGGAAAGCTTACCTCAAGGACTATGGAGCAAGTCAGGAAGATGCATCGGCAGACACTTCAGCTGCCAAGCCTTCAGAACCGAAACCCGCCATACCAGAGGCCGGTCCTTCGAGACCAACTTCGGCGGACAGAGGGAAGCAAAAAGAAGTGCGCTTCGATAAACCTTTGAAAAACATTCAAAACAAAGGTTTAGAGAAGCCATACAACTTCGACATCCTGGCCCAATTGGCCAATACACCAGCCAGGTTGTCTATCTTCGAACTACTCAGGCTCTCTCAAGACACTCGTCAAGCCTTGAGTGAAGCATTAATGCAGGCAGATGCATACTTGACCCAGCTCAAGTCTCCTGACGAAGAACCCGTGGCATGTCCTCAATGCCACAGTGTGATGGAGGTGGTCCCGAATATCACTTTCACTCAAGACGACATGTTGTTAAAGCATAACAGGCATGACAGACCCCTCTATTACACCGGGTACGTCGGTTCCATGGAGGTCGACCGGATTCACATATATCCAAGATCATCGATCAGGATCATTCCTCATAGTCTGCTCAGACCGCTGAGGATTCCTACCAGCGAATTGGCTTACACCACCACTACAATCGTGGGTTTCAACGCCAGGAAAAGTAAGCCGTTGGGAAAAATTCGTCTAAGGATCCAGATTGGTGACCTCAGATCAGTGGCTACATGTTATGTCATTGATTCAGAGGTATCCTACAATATTCTGCTGGGTAGACCTTGGATTCACGACCACAACATCGTTCCTTCGACTCTATATCAATGCTTTAAATATGTAGATGCCCAAGGAACAGTACAAACAAAGTTTGCTGACCTGAACCTGTTTAAAGGAGTAGAATCCTACTACTCTGATGCCATATTGTACACTCAAGACTACATGGAGGAGGTGTCAGGCGAAGCAGAGAAGGAATCCCACCGGGAGCCAGAAGAACCCTCTGCCGAGCAACCTCTGTCAATCAAGGTGAAAGGGCAAACTACTCGTCCAAAAGCCATCGAGCCTATGGCTATCTACCTGAACAAAACCAGGTCAGGAAAAGGAGGTGATCCTCTAGTGATCACTTTGAACCAGAAGCCTCCACCCTTGGTCATCAACCTTCGGCGCAACAGCCAGCCGATTGATGTAAATACAACCAGGAACGCGGTTTCTGATGATAATAAAGATCCTTATTTCCAGTATATTGACGCTCAAATTCCAAATCAGGAATCCTCTCCCCATGACGATATAGAACCTACAGCACAAAAATTCTTGGAAGCTATAGATTCCTATCATCCGTATGTGTGGGAAGTAGCGTCATCATCCAATGTTATTACGATATATGGACCACACGAGGATTCTATCTTCACTGTCCCGCCTACTTGCAGCAGTCAGCGTTCAATAGTCTTCGGCCGCATGCGCAATGAACCGACTGTACAAGAAGATTCTTTCGATGATGATGCTGGTAAAATGCAAGTTCATAGATACAGCCCGCAAGCCTTGAAGATCATGCAAAGTATGGATTATGACTTGAAGCTGGAACCAGGTCTCAACTATGGGAAAGGCAGACGAATGCCGCTGCACGACGATCCCTACTGTCAACGAACTCATTTCGGGTTAGGGTACACCACCTCCCTTGCAACTTCTGAGTCAAACGAGGATGTCTTTTCCTCTTTTCAAAACGGCTTATCGCCCTCCGACTCATCTGATGCTCTCGAACGAACATTATCAGTAAATACGGTAGTGGTAGATTTTTTTGAAGCAGACGAACAAGAATCCGAACCATTTGAGAATGACTCTTGGGCTCAATAAATGGATACACAATGGGAACTCCGGTTCGAGCAGAGAGAACCTCCCACTGAAGATAAAGTTATCCAGATTGATGTTGGGGATGAACTTTCGCCAAAGCCAATATTTATCAGTAACAATCTTTCCGAAGAAGAAAGGAAAAAAATTATCCAGCTGATAAAAGAATATATCGACGTCTTTGCATGGAATTATGAGGATATGCCAGGTCTTGATCCAAAGGTGGCTACTCATAAACTCAATATATTGCCCAATTCGAAGCCTGTGAAGCAGCACCAACGCTGGTTCCGCCCGGATATGATGGACGCCATTGAAGCTGAAATCAAGAAGTTGATAGCCTGCGGTTTCATCCGGGAAGAATATCATCCCGACTGGGTCGCCAATATTGTCCCAGTCATGAAGAAAAATGGAAAAGTACGTATCTGCATCGATTACCGAGATCTAAATGCAGCCTGCCCCAAGGATGAGTTTCCTCTTCCCATTATAGACATCATGATTGACAATATATGCAGTTTTGAACGTATGTCTTTCATGGATAGATTTTCAGGATACAATCAAATCAAGATATATCCTGAAGACGAGAAGCATACTACCTTTCGGACACCATTGGGGGTATATTGCTATACGGTCATGCTCTTCGGATTGAAGAATGTCGAGGCTACGTACCAACGGGCTATGAGTAACATATTCTATGAGCATTTACGCAAAATAGTAGAATATTACATGGACGATGTAGCTGTCAAAAGCCGCCTCAAGGATAATCACATCCAAGACCTGAAGACAGTATTTGAGTTGATGTGCCAACATCAACTCAAAATGAATCCTACAAAGTCCTTTCTGGGTGTATCTAGTAGCAAATTCCTAGGATTTGTCATTACCGCTAAAGGCATTCAAGTGGACCCTGATAAAGTCAAGGCCATCTTAGAAATGCAACCACCCCGTAATCTGAGAGAACTCAGGGGATTTCAAGGTCGTCTGGCTTATATCCGGAGATTCATATCCAACCTCTCTGGGAGATGTCAGCCTTTTTCTCGTCTCATGAAGAAAGGTGTATCCTTCGTATGGGACAAGCCTGTCAGCAAGCGATTAATGATATCAAACGCTACCTCACTCATCCTCCAGTTCTGGTGCCTCCCGTCATAGGAAGACCATTCTTGCTGTATGTTCGAGCGATGGATCATTCCCTGGGAGCTCTTCTCGCACAGAAGAACGATGTGGGTCATGAACAGGCTATCTACTATCTAAACAGGATGATGGTCGGAGCTGAACACCGGTACAGTCCAATAGAAAAAGAATGCTTGGCTCTGATGTTCGCTATTCAGAAAATATGACACTATGTCATAGGCCAGACTATTCATATCATCTCCAGGATCAATCCTCTTCGGGTATTGATGAATAAGCCAAGTGTTCTTAATTCCCGACTCGCGACTCGGGTGATATTATTAACACCGTATGACATGGTATACGTCCCTCAGAAGTCCATCAAAGGCCAAGCGTTGGCTGATTTCCTAGCTGCTCATCCGATCCCGGAGACCTCCAAACTGTACGAGGACATTTCCGACGAAGTTGTAGAATGTAATTCTACGATGGAAAGTGATGCATGGCAACTATTCTTCGATGGTGCCTCCAGGACTGGTCCCAGGGGAAACGTGGTTTCGGGAGTAGGAATTGTCCTGGTTACTCCTGATAAACTCGTCATCTATCGAGCATACTCTCTTAGCGAGCCCTGTTCCAATAATGTGGCGGAGTATAACGCTCTACTAATCGGGCTCCAAGTCGCTAAAGAATTGGGCGTCGAATCTCTGGAAGCTTTCGGTGATTCTCTGCTGATCGTCAATCAAGTCAGAGGAATATATAAAGTCCGGAATCCAGACCTCATCCCCTATCACCGAGTAACGGTCGAGATAGCCATGACATTCAAAGGATTCTTCCTAGAGCATGTACCTCAATCTCAGAATCTGGAAGCTGATGCCCTAGCCAGTCTAGCTGCAGATTTAGCTATTCCTATAAGAAGGCAGAATTCGGTGATCCTCCTTAACAGAAATTTATTCTGTGTGAAAAATAACTTTCACATAGAACGCAGCTACGCTGTGAACACCGATCCTCCTAAGAGAGACTGGAGAAGTCCCTTTATAGATTTTGTGGCATACGGAATCTTGCCGGAGGACCCTAAAGAAGCAGTATCCGTCAAAAGACGATCATTACGCTTCTGTTTTGATGTATCTTTACAGTGTCTATATCGTCGAACCTACGACGGACTGCTATTGAGATGTCTCTCCGATGACGAGGCACAACAAATTATCCGTGAAGCTCACGAGGGCATATGCGGAGCGCATCAACCCGATCCTAAGCTACAGGATCGTATCAGGAGGATGGGCTATTATTGGCCTACTATGATCACAGATGCAATAAAGTATGCAAGACAATGCAAAGCCTGTCAGGTTCATGCAGACTTTATACATCAACCTTCTGAACATCTACATCCTACGGTTGCATCCTGGCCTTTCGAAGCATAGGGTATGGATATCATTGGTCCTATTCACCCGTCTTCTTCCGGAGGTCACCGGTTCATACTGGCCATCACGAATTATTTCTATAAATGGGCAGAGACGATCCCTCTTGCTGAGGTGAAGACATCTAATATGATCAGCTTCATC
Source organism: Iris macrosiphon (assembly GCA_036927795.1). Classification (NCBI taxonomy): domain Eukaryota; kingdom Viridiplantae; phylum Streptophyta; class Magnoliopsida; order Asparagales; family Iridaceae; genus Iris; species Iris macrosiphon. The sequence goes on from JAYESA010000008.1 coordinate 148,910,565, forward strand.
AAGCATCATGTCATTTATAGCTTTGGGATACCCCAGAGGATAATTCATGACAATGGGCCTCAATTCATCAGCCAAGCGTTTCATCAATTTTGTGATAAAAATTGGATACAAAATATGGCCTCTACGGCATATAATCATGCTGCTAATGGTTTGGTGGAAGCTTTCAATAAAACCATTATCAAACTCTTAAAAAAGTTCGTCTCTTCGAACAAGAGAGATTGGAATGAGAAGCTGGGAGAATGTCTCTGGGCATACCGTACAACGGTACGGGCACCGACATGTTGTACCCCATTCTCATTGGTTTATGGGAGTGAAGCAGTTCTCCCCATCGAAGTCCAAATTCCGCCACTCAGGATAGCAGTGGCTAATGAGTTGACTCAAGAAAAGAATGACCTATTAAGGCTTCAAGAGCTAGAAGGATTAGACGAGAAATGCCTCCAAGCCCAACAGCGCATCGCGTTCTACAAAGCACGCATTTCCAGATCTTTTAATCAAAAAGTAAAAAAAAGAGTGTTCAAAGTTGGCGAGCTAGTTTTAGCTGTGAGAAGGCCAATGATTATTACTCACAAGAGTAGGGGTAAATTCCAGCCCAAATGGGAAGGCCCTTATGTGATCGAGACGACGTTCTCAAACGGCGCTTACAGGTTAGCTAAACCTAATGGAGACTTGTTAATGGCTCCTATCAATGACAAATTCCTTAAGAGGTACTATGCTTAACCTCCTTTTCTCCAATGGAGTATGGTGAAGATCTCATTCTGACAATACTACTTCCAAAATGAAACTAGTTGGATCGTATTCTATCATGTCCATATAACCTCTGAATATATATGTTTAACTAATTTGGAACTTCAAGACCTATCACGTCCATATTACCTCTGATAGTGTTTTGTGTACAAATTTTAGTTGGAGCATATTTTATCATGTCCATATAACCTCTGAATAGATATGTCCAGCTGAAGCTTACCGAGAGTATATCACGTCCGTATTACCTCTGATATCACTTTCACCATAACCCGTCATTTATATTCCAAAATGATGGGTCCACAAAGTCAGATAAAAGCCTCTTTATTATTCCCAGAAAGAGCAAAATTATATTGAAAAGCCAAAGGTACATCATTTGGGAGGAGTGATTAGGTCGCGAATCTGCTGCGCTAGAGCAACCATTCTCTCATCCCTGGAGTTCAAGACATCGGCGCGAGCCTGCTCCAACCTTGTCGCCACATCGTTCAAATCAGATAGCTCGGACCGAGCATGTACAAAACCTGCGAGGATGACACCCACATGCGTCAGGTTCTGTTGAGCGGTCTCCATTCGATGCTTCAGCACATCTCGAGATGTCGACAAAGAGAGAGCCTTCTCCTCCGCTTGAGTGAGTTCATCTCTCAATCTGCGGACCCTCGCTGTCTCTTCCTCATATTCGACTTTGCACTGAGTCAGCTGAGGAATGACATACTCCAGTTCGGCGCACTCCTGATCCATCTTCTGCTGCTGTTCCTGGACGAATTTGTCCAGAGTTTTTATTTGCCCAGCAAGCTCTGCAGTCAGGGAGTCATACCTAGCTTGAACGAGACCGTCAATGCTGCCTCGAGATAGCTACAAATATTCGTTAATGGGTTGCTCGAAACCATTAACTATCTGCTCGAGTGTGTCAGCTATTCCAGTGTCGTTGAATTCTCTGATCGGCACTATCGCAAACTGAGAGGACCTCCTCAGTGCCTCGAAGCCTAGATTCTTCTCCAGCACCATTGATATCAGCGTTTTCAAAGTGGTATAGAAGATACTAGTATACTGCTCAGTCAGCATGGCTAGATCCGAATGGACGCTGGGAGTGGCTGCAATATTGGCGAACCTCCCTCCAGGAATGATCGCAGACGATGTTGCCACAGCCGTCGCCTCAACAGATTGTGCGACAAAAAAAGATACGCCAACAACGGACGAAGTGACCGGCGTACTCAAAGGAGGCAATGTCGCAATGACAGGCTCATCCTCCTCTTGAGATATCAGAACCATTTTCGGTGAGCCAGCACCCGAAAATATTTCCTCTTCAAAGTCGGGCACCTCTATGTCATCGCCAGGAGCTGAAACAGAGCCAAAAGGCGCGTCAACACTGCCCTCCCCGTAGCTGTCTTCCCCTGAAAAGAAGACAAAATAAAGTTAATATCAAAATAATGTTAATTTTTCTAAAAAGAGGCGTAAAGACGACATTTACCCATGGCCGATGGTATATATGTCGCGTCTGCGGCCAGTACAGCTAAATTATTTCTTAATGATGCTAAGCGAGCTGTCATACCTGGAGAAGGGGGTGTGCTAACTGACATCGGCAGGTATTCTTCTGAATCTTTACCCAAATCCAATCGAGGTTCATCAGGTGGAATCTCGCTGGGTATACCTAGAGACACGGCAGGGGTTTCTTCCGTTGCTGGTCTGGATAAAGATATCCTTATTTGGCTCGGCCTCGTAGGCGATCTCGTACCACTACCTGAAGCGGTAGCAGCGACAACAGCCTCAAGTAGGGACTCTCCGGCACCGCCAGCCGGAACTGTAGAGGTTCCCTCTCTAAAAGGCGAGGAACCTCTAGTCGAAGAATCGCCCCCAACAGGGCAAACAGCAGGTTCACTCCTAGGAACCTCAGGGTGGGAAGTCCTGACAGGACGACTAACCGTCTTCTTCTTCTTGCGAGGGGAAGTCTCCTTCGGAACAGGAACCCTTCGCTTACCAGAGATGACCAGAGGCCCTGCAGGCGGAGGTATTTCACCCCTCGGTACTGCCAACAAAGGTTCATCTGGATTAACGGAATCTTTACCCTCGTCAGAGGAGACCGAGGGGATTTCGTCTCTTCCCGCGAACTTGGAGGAGGGCATCCTAAAACTTCTACGCATATCAAAATCGTGATAGAAGGTGTTGGTTTCCACATAAAACTGGGCATACGAGTGGAGGATGCGCAGCTCCATGGAGAGTGAAGTGGCGGGCACAGTAAAAATTGCTTCAGTGCAACCCATGATAAAGTATCGCCATCCTCTCGCTCCATCAATGAGTCCACCCCTGGACTTGAAGTTGGTGATGGCATTGCCCACATGCAATTGGTCATACCCAAACTACCTGACAAACCGACTAGGCAGGTAGGGTTCCAAGAAGCATTGGTCTTCACTTCTATATAGTAAATGGGAAGGTCTATTGCAGACCAACCAATTAAAAGCTTCAGGAGAAAGAACGGTCTTCCCGTCGCCTAAATCCTAAAGTCTTCGCCCCTATTGATTGAGATATACAGAGGGGACAGTGCAGAAGAGCTTCCAGCTGTGACTGAAATTCAGTGTCCGCCGACAGTCTAAAACTGTGGTCACGTTCCAGGAGGAATTCTTGTAATTCAGCAAGAAACTACTCCCCGAACTTCTGCCAGATCTGGGAGACATCACCCTGGGGTTATGGAGAATTAACTATCCCATCAAATACAGGTACGGTAATTCTACCCTAGGAAAGCTATCACGTCGAGTTTCATCGGCAAGCAGCCCATCAGTAATGGCCCTTAGGCCAGCTTGTATGTGGCACACCATGGCAAGGAGCAAACCCAGTCTTGCCCCGAACACCAGACGCACTGCAGGCCATAGGGTGTTGCGGTGAATGCGATCCGCAGATGCAATATCGGGTACTACCAGTCGGCGCATCCATATAGAAAGGAAGCCAGCCAGTTAAGCTTCCTTGGACAGAGGCCTGCGGCAATGCCTCAAATAACTGTAGGCCTTAGTGCCTACAGGATATTTTCTTATCCTTTCGTCGAGAATCTGATCTGAAGCCCCAGCGTCTTCCATAAGATCATCGACTACCTGAGCACTAAGCACGCTCAGAAAGCTCAGAGGCTGATCCTTGCTATCCAAGACTTTCTTTGGCTTAGCAGCCCTGGCCCGGTGAAAGAAGAGGTAGGACGCCCATTTATTAGTATGAGCCAAATCTGAAGGCTCATTAGAAAAGGTGGTGCAAGCTAGGTAGTAGCACATCAGCTCCTGGTACACTACCACTACCCGAGGGTCTGAATCCCCCAGCTCCCAGTTTGTGGGAACATACTCTTCATAAGGAGTATCCCCCATTGGCAGTCTTAAAATCTCTGCCATCTCGTGGAGGGCCAATTCCAACTCCCCCAGCGGAGTGGCAAAAGTCCCGGTAAGCGAGATATATCGCTCCATCAAAGCCAAAAATAGGCTAGGGTTGAGAGGTAACCCAACACTAGTAGCACTCACAGCTGCGTACAGACCAATGCTCTCCAGCTCGGTTTGAAAATGCTTCAGGGCCCAGTCAGCTAAACGAGCCCATCGAAGATTTGTAGGGGTGATCCACCCATTGGTCCGAGGATTAACCTTGGGGTATACTCCTCCATGCCCCATAAAATCATTACAGAAAGTCGGTAATTGGACCGGTTGGAGCAGTGAAGTGTCTTCACTCGGGACACTGCCCAGATACAATCTCCTGAATGGTATCACAGAGCTAGAAGGGCGGTTGACAAATGACCCTTGGTCAGATTCTTTTTGGTAGAATATCTTCCCCGGCTGGCCGTGAAGATTGGGAGTCAGCGTCCACGACATCCTCCTGGGATGTGTGGCATGAAAGAATGCCGAGATAGGGTAGTCTCTCAGCATCTTGGGCAGATACATGACCAAGCCCCCGGCAGGGAAAACCCAGAGTTCTTTCTTGGGCTTCATCTGGGACTGTTTGTCAATCATATCCCCGAAGAGAAAAGCCGGTTTTATATATTGGGCCCCGTCTATGTACGTCAGGGGCTCTCCGTTGATCATGCTCAACAGCATTCACTCGCCTTGAGACGATATCAGGATTCCCCTTCCTTCAGGATACTGGGGTCCGGAGATAGGAAATGTCACGTGGGACAAATCCTCCAGGTAGTTGGAATGCAGCATCCCGGCAGCAGAACCCATCACCTCAGCCAATGGAGACATATGCAAGTTAACTACAAAGCACAAAAAAAAACACGTCAGTTTCTATAGTAGACCTCACAATCTTGCAGCATATGCCAAAAGTCAACAATCTGTGCTTTATACCAAGACTGTAAAAACTTAATCTTTTACGCTGGAATCTTATTCCAAGGCGTAAAATTTAAGACTGGCAGTATACACAAAAAACCTGACAGTCTGCATTTTACGCCAGACTGCCAAAGTTTGAGTTATTACGCCGAAATTTTCATCCAGAAGCGTAACACTCAAATTTTATAGTATACGCCAAGTTTCGACAGTCAAAGCTTTTACGCCAGACTGCAAAAATATGGAGTTTTTACGCTGACACATTAGAAATGTGGGCGTAAAAGATAAAATATCTCTGTACATCATCTTCCTAGAAGAGGCTATCAGCACAGAAGACGACCTAGCGCGTTCACGTACAACGTGTGCAAAAGATTTTCTTCGTTCTTGTCGTCCCAAAAGCTTTACCTTTAACGCCTGGTGTACAGCTCGTCGGTGGGATACTTCGTTCAGAATGAAGATCGCCTTGCCCGACGGAAGTTGCTCTTACTTGGGCAGAGGGGGCGAGAAGAAGAGTCAGCCTTCTTTCCCTTAGAGGAAGAGATTGGTTTCGGGGCCATTGCTAAAAACTCAGAATGCTCGGAGAGGAAACGAAGGAGAGAACTTGAAGAGTCGAAGGCTTTCTTTTGCAAAAAGACAGATGAAAAGTTTTTCTCTGAAAGCCTTGGGGTATATATAGAGTTCGGATGGACTCCTCGAATCCCTAACCAAATCCGATAATTAATATTCGGTTATGATTGGGGACTACGTCAGCCTATTACTCAGGGAAGGCGAACAGTTAGCGAATTCAAAAAGTTTTCGTGCAAAGCAGATTCGTGGTTTTACGCTAAGGAGCTTTTTACGCTCGGCAACTACAAATCTACGGTTTTACGCTCAGAGGCTATAAGTCTATGTTTTTACGTCCGGATGCTTTTATACTCGATAGCTTTTATGCTCGAGAGGCTACAAACCTACGACTTCACACTCAGAAGCTACAAATCTATGATTTCACGCTCGGTGGCTTTTTACGCTCAGAGGCAACAAATCCACAACTTCACGCTCGGAAGATTTCCTTTTCAGAGGCTACAAATCTATAGTTTCTATGCCCGGATGCTTTTATGCTCAGCAGCTTTTACGCTCAAGAGGCTACGAACTTATGATTTTATGCTCATCCATATTTACAGATCTATGACTCTTCGCATATCTGAAAATACGCGGGCCAGAGTATGCGTACGTATATGAACAAATCTCAAGGCGGTCAATTGTAAGGGTTCACGTAGAGGATACTCCTTCTTGGCCTCAAAATATCCCAAGTACCCAAAGCATAAAGAGTTCAACATTGAAAATGACTCTTCTTCTTGTGTCGATTGGAAGTTCATCCAAAATTCAGTCTGAATATTTTCTCTACAATTTAAGATGACGACTCAGTTTGACAGCCGTTTCTTGCCTTATTTCAAGGGATTTTTGGGAAATCATTCTTGAAGATGATGGTCTGAACAAATTTTTTTTTATCAGAAGTGACGGTTTAGAATTCTACGCAGCTCCCCATTCCTAACAACAGGACAGTTCGAATACTCGACTTAAATGCTAAGCGGCTTTCTGTGTATCCTTAGTTATGCGTAAAAGACAGGACGGGACCTAATACTCTTTCTATCAGAGTCGGCGTAAAGTTACCAGACGTGTCAAAGCTACACATATTCAGACTTCAACACAGCAAAATATATGGCAAGATAATCATATGCACAGAAGAAGACGATTTTATTAAATCATGATTACATATGAGGGAAATCCAGTCTACAAAGGGTTTTTCTTCATCTTCATGATTACATATGAGGGAAATCCCATCTACAAAGGATTTCCTCATCTTCATCGGAAGGTCACCCCCAGAATCTGTTCTGTCAGGTTCTCGTATGGTGGAGATCTTCTTCCGTCTTCTTCAGCAGTTAGTCGGTTTCTGCGATCGATTAACAAAAAAAAGATTAATGGCGGGAGGATACAAAACTGGGCCTGCCAAAATTATTCAGAGCCCATCCTCCATACGCCATGACAGATTAAGTTGAGGTTTTAGGCCCAACTCAATACTCGAGGACAGAGCTAGTTTTTCTGCTCTCGTCCACGAACGACAGAAGAAAATACAGCTTGCAAGCTGTGTGGTCGAATGTGACCCTTCCTCTCTCCTGGACGAACCGCCATATGAAGTTGCTGATTATCCCGAGCAAAGGAAGCTATGATATCCTTCCATGATCCATCGTTGCGGAGGACATTTGCTCGAAGTCACCTTCTTTTTTGGCTCCTTACATGCTGGAAGAACATGGTCTTCTTCTTTCTCAAGTCGACCCGACGAAATCCGGCAATCATCTCTGTGTGGTGAAGGAAATATGGGAAGAACAGGTTAACTCATCAGCCTTTATATAGGCAAAAGAGAACACACTGAATCCCAACAAATCCCCGATAATCCGCCAAGAAGTTAGCCTTGAAGAACGAGTCAGACTTGACCGTTTTATGATTCATTCAAAGTGTTTCAAATTACGAAGAATTCAAAAACTTTGAAGGGGGTCTTGTAGAAGCATGAAAAATACGCTGAAGAGTTATACGCAGCATTTTAGTATTGGGCAGCGTAAAATATAAATTTAGAGCCATCGGCGTACAACAGAGCCTTTTCGCTAAGTACATCGTAAAATATAAACTCAAGGACAACCCGCGTAGTGCCAGTATGTCCAGGCTGCTTCAGCGTAAAAAGGGTGCTATATCGCCTTTATGACGTAAAACTCATCCGTTTTTAATGCAGCATAGAAGTGTACGAGGAACGCTTCGTATTTCTCGAATGAACCAGTCAAATCATGCAGTGAACCTGACGTCTGACTCCTGACAAAGAGTACTGCATGACTATCTAGACGACGGCTATAATGATGGCGCGGCATAGCGACCCAAACTGTCGTTTAGTGATATTTCCTTGGCATAAACCGCTTTTACGCATACAAGGGAATATGCTACCTAGTTTTACACAAGCAGACGTAAGCTTTTTACGCTCCACAGAAGACAAACAGGCTGCCACGTCAAAAGCTGCTCTTCGTACAGGGCTCGAGGCACGTCTCTGCATTTAATGCGCAAAATGGTGGCAGATCTTCAAGGCACGTCTCTGCATTTAATGCGTAGAATGGTGGCAGATCTTCGAGGCACGTCTCTGCATTTAATGTGCAGAATGGTGGCAGATCTTAGAGGCACGTCTCTGCATTTAATGCGCAGAATGGTGGCAGATCTTCGAGACATGCCTCTACATTTAATGCACAGGATGGGGGCAGATCTCTGTATTTAATGCAAGAGATTTGATTAAATCTCCGAAAGCCATGATTTTGGCTAAAACGTCCACATCATCACTTTTGCACATTACGCCATCAGGCTATTTTCAGCTATGGGAGCACGCTATACGCTCTCTCCTTGGGATACGCCACCAGGCTATTTTTAGCTATAAGGAGCACGTTGTACGCTATCTCCTTGAAATATGCCAACTCAGGCTACATTTGCATTGGTGCGTATTAAAGCTATCCGGTCCAGAATTCGCTCAAAGCCTCAGTCAAGGAAGAAGGATCAGCTATCTTTTACGCTAGCTAACCTATCTATGCAGCATCAGGCTTCTACGCCCACTCGGCTTCTATGCCTAGTCGGCTTCTATGCCTGCTCGGCTTCTACACCTACCTGGCCTCTACGCTGGTTTGATAACTCTTTGGCTTCTACACCATGGTGACAGTTATTGGCTTCTACGCCAACCTTTTCTACGCGAGGGATAACTACCTACGTGGCTTTTATGCCGTGATCTTCGCAGCAGTTATACGCATTATCTCTTAATGGGACACGCGTCACACGCTCATTCAGGAGATCATTTATACATGGGCAACGATTATTGTAACCATCGCATAAAAAGTGCCATACTCTCCACTACCCGGCTTCTACGCCGACTGGATGGTTACTGTCACTAAAATCCTATAAATAGAGACCTCTATTGACAGAGGTCCAGGGGGAGAAATTAAGGAATTAAAGTCGAAGAACTAAGAGTCGAAGAGTCTTTGAGAGAGAAGAATCCAGAGCTCAAACAAAGAGTAGTGATCGACGACTTTGGCATCGAGCATCCACTCTCTTTTGCAACCTTCGAAGCTTTTTCTGTCTTCTACAACATTTCTTCATCATCGTATGGTCCAAGGGACAAAGTGATCAACTGCAGATCAGACTCCTATAGCAATATTTACCCAGATTAAATAATTGTACTTGACATCCTCGTATAGGATTAATTGTACTTCTTGTTTGTAAACTAAAGAGCGGGTTTCATATAAACCTCGTCTTATTTCTTCCGTTTATTATCAAACAGCGAGCCGATTGAATTCTGCGGAATACTGCTTTACTATCATGTTGCCTTGCCGAAACTGCACCAATTCGTTCTCCTTCTGCTGACATACGGGAGAGGGTATGAACTCCTCCTCAAACGCGCTACGGAAGGTATCCCACGTGATCGTCTCATCTTCTTCATCTATGGAAAGTAATCTTCGATGCACGTCCCAATAATTGTGTGCGTTCAAGCGAAACTATAGTTGGGCACACGAAACTCGCTTCTCATCAGGTACCTCTAGCAATTTGAAGTGATCCTCCAGCTCTGCCAGCCAATCTAGAGCTACGAACGGATCTCCAGTCCCCCGGAAAGATGTATTACAGACCTTTTTAAAGTTGACAAAGTCGAAGGTAGTCACATCCTTCTTCTTTAGAGTTTGAGACATTTTGACTTCAGCCGTGGGTCACTCCACCGGTGCCGCTACAGTCATTGCAGAATGGTTGGGGGCTAAGGTTTGAACGATCAGCTGTAGGGCATTTACCTGCTTCTGTTGGACTGCAAATCGGACTTCAAGATTGCTTTCGAACTTGCTCTGATGATCTTTCGCCCGCTTCTCGGCTCGATCGTAGCGAGCCTCATCCCTCAGTTGGCTTGCTTCAAGAATCCGCATTATTTGCTCAATCGGGTTGACATGGGGCATAGCTCGCTGGCTTCCGAAATTTTCTGAGGTGCCGAAACTACTTTCATGGGCTTGTACCTCTCCTTATGCTAGCGCTGATGTTTGCACTTGAGTCATTCCTTCAAAACAAATTAAATTGCATCAGGCTCATAATGTATTATAGAATTACTGTATGGAACACATCACATTTTGGCCAAACGAGTTCAAGAGTTCTCATAGGGAATAGATCGTTAAAGGAACTTTTCCGACACGAAGGTTAAAGGAACTTGAAGCTGTGCTATGATACCAATATGTTATACCCCGATTCCGTGGAATCGATAGTCGACCCCTGGGCATGATGTCGTGCTTGCCTAGGTTGCGCAATGCACAAGGCCAAGATATTTTATATAACGAGCACATATTCAGAGTACGCAGATAATTGAACACAATATTGAAATATGGAAAAGTTCTCTTTATTGATAATGAACATCTTTTAAAAACTCTTGGATAATTCAGATAATTGCCTCACGAGTTTACAAAAGTGGACGCAAAATAAGATAACCGTCATGTACATTACATCCTTTTACTAAAACTTCAAAACTATAGACACCTTCGGGCGAAGCTATCGCCTTTCCACGGAGCTGCATAAGGTATGTGCATGAGCTCCTGGAACTTTAAAACACGCTTCAAGGGCACGAACAGGACGTGCCGGTAGGTAGACTGGATTGGGAAGTCGCTCTAGCTTCTTACAGGATCTCCTTGGTACGTGGAACCTGTTGTAATGAGGGTCAGTACATCGAAATGCACTGGTGAAGGCAAGCTAACCCAACTATACCAATCAACACGTTGTTTATGAGAATCATGCAAGTTATTATGTGGTCTTTCTATCTTGACTTAGTTCAAGTTACAAGCAAGTAATGGATATGGAAAATTATTGAAATAAATATGCCACCGCTCGGTGACTTTTATTTGCCCGTCTGTACCACCTGCACAACACTTACCATGACCTTCCCTAACACGAAGACATAGTTAGCTTGCATAGTTTAAATATACGTGGGGATCACTGGCATATTGCCATAGTGGACGAGTTATAGTCTCGGGATGGAATGACATGTAACGCATGGAACATGGGCGTCACAGGCCATCCCGTCCGAAGCAGGCGACTATCAGGGAGTTCCGTCCGTATCGGATCAGTGCCAGTACCCCAACAACCGTTCGCAGGAACTAAGACCTTGTGCATAAGTTTTCCATGACCAAGCAAAGTCTACTAAGTTATCAATTGAGGCAGTTTAAGGTAACACAAGAATGAGACAAGTAACAGGACATGATCTATTTTGCATAGTCTCACTGTTTAGTTTATTTTATAGCAAGGTGTGTTCTATACATAGCACAATAATAGAAGAAATATATATTCTAACTAGAATTGAAACATGATGAAAGAATATTTTAAGAGAACTAGCATGGAACAAGGTAACCGTTCATAAATTGATTGACAAGCAAAAGTAAATCCAAGTCTATTTTATTTTATCTTGACATCTTTTAGTTATTATGGTATCGTTTGATCGGAACAATCAAGAAGGCAAGATTTTATATGTGAAGACTTGGAAGAAGGGTTAACTAAATCAAATTATAGCCAATCAAAAGTTGGTGGGAAGAGGAAAAGAAATAGGTGCTTCAAGACTCCGCTCGCGTGACGACTACTGCATGATCACCTGCATTGCCATAAACAGATGATCAATACCTCTTCTCCTTTTTCCAAGCTCGAAACAAAAATGTAGTACAATGAACTAAAGCAATAAAATCCAAAATCGTTCAAGAAAACGCAAATCCGAAAACGAACTCAAAAGCACGAAAGCAACAAGGCGACAACGAAAACTAGGCAAAAAAATTTGTAGCGGAGAGGTCCATCTTAACTCTGCCACTAAGTCCGTCCTTGGGGCATGGTCCACTGAATATGGAAATCGATTCTGAAGAAGCTAATCCATAACGAGGAAAGATCTTAATTCAATCTATCACGATCGAACGATACCGAAAGTATTTCTTAGCCGCGCTCCCCGAAAAGGGGGAACGAGGCACCACAACCTAACATTCCTTCTCTCGATGATGTAATCCCAGATGACGAGATACCTCATTTCATCAATAAAGGGCTATCTTTGAAATACTCTGAAGTTGCACACATAAGCACATTGTACTCCATGGAGCACGGTCTAGGCCTGTGCCTGCCGACGCATGTGACTACTACTGATGATGTAAACCGGATCCTCCCCAGCCAAGGTTCATACTTCACGGTTCCAACAACAAGGAGAGGAGACAAACCCATCATCTTAAGCAGGATTGAATGCCCCCGCTCCTTCATCCCGGAGGAAGAAGAGCCAGAACCCGATACCGACAAAATATAACTCTACCGGTTCAGTGGTCAAGCCAAACACCTCATCCAGAAGATGGTCTATGATCTTAAAAACAAGCGAGGTATGAATTACGACAAAGGTTGGCGAGTGCCTTTGTGCCTTACCGCTCTGGCAAGAAAGTCTGAGAACTACTACCATAAGATCAAGCATAGATTAGGGTACGTTACGCCTCCCACAACCCCCGAAGGCTCGGATCAAGAAGATGAGTTACACTCTCATTCTTCAGAGTATTCCTCTTGGGACTCTGACATCAGTATCGAGGAGATGCTCAAGCAAACTTTGTCTGCCAACATGGTGTCAGCTGACCCCGAGGAAGACGACGAAGATCCACCGGAACTCTTTGAAGTAGAACCGTGGGCCCAACGCCTAGACGCACAATGTGAGATATTGTTCGAACAAAGAGAACCTCCTACCGAGGACGAAGTCGTACAAGTCAATCTGGACGACGAATCCTTCCCAAAATCTATCTTTATCAGCAAGAGTCTGACTGATGATAAACAAGGATCCCTACTATTGCTAGTCAAGAAATACATTGATGTCTTTGCCTGGAGCTACGAAGATATGCCAGGACTGAACCCCCAAATCGTGGTCCACAAGCTCAACATCTCACCGAACGCTAAGCCTGTCAAGCAGCAGCGATAGTTCCGGCCAGACATAGTAAACACCGTCGAAGCTGAAGTCAATAAATTGATAGCTAGTGGCTTCGTCCATGAAGAACAACATCCAGACTGGGTAGCCAACATCGTGTCCGTCGTCAAAAAGAACGAAAAGATCCAGATCTGCATGGACTTCCATGATCTAAATGCGGCCTTTCTTAAAGAAGAATTCCCCTTCCGATCACAGACATAATGATCGATAACACTTGCGGCTTCGAGCGCATGTCCTTCATGGATGGATTCTCAGACTACAATCGGATCAAGATATCCCGTGATGATCAGAAGCATACATCGTTCTGAATGCCCATAGGAGTGTACTGCTACACAGTCATGCCCTTCGGTCTGAAGAATGCAGGTGATATATACCAGCGAGCTATGAGCACCATCTTCCGTGAGAATCTATGCAAGACGGTCGAGTGTTACGTCGATGACATCGCCGTCAAGAGTCGCTCCAAAGATGATCACCGCAGGGACTTGAAGACTGTGTTCGTCCTCATGCATACGCACCATCTCAAGATGAACCCTACAAAATCCTTCCTGGGAGTCTCCAGCGGCAAATTCCTAGGCTTTATCATCACTTCTCAGGGTATTCATATAGACCCCGTCAAAACTAAAGCAATCCTTGAGATGTACCCGCCAAAGAACCTCCGGGAACTCCATGGCCTTCAAGGAAGACATGTATACATCAGGAGATTTATATCAAACCTCTCCGGGCATTGTCAGTCATTCACCCAGCTCATGAAGAAATGTGTCTCCTTTATCTGGAACGAAGAATGCCAGCGCACCTTCGATGACATCAAAGAATACTTATCAAACCCTCCAGTGTTGGTCACCCCAGTCGTAGGGAAGCCTTTCCTGCTCTATGTGCGTGCAATGGACTACTCCCTCGGTGCTCTATTAGCCTACTCCCTAGGTGCTCTATTAGCCCAGAATAGTGATAAAGGCCATGAGCAAACTATCTATTATCTTAGCCGGATGATTGTTGGCACGGAGCATAGGTACACCCTATTAAGAAGGAATGTCTTGCTCTTGTATTCGCTATCCAGAAGACTCGGCACTACGTGGCTGGACAAACCATTCACGTGATCTCACGAGTCAATCCTCTGAGAGTCCTCATAACCAAACCAATGGCGCTCAGTTCCCGTTTGGCTACCTGGGCAATACTACTGTCTTCATACGACATGGTATTTGTTTCACAGAAAGCCGTCAAGGGTCAAGCACTGGCCAACTTTCTGGCAGCCCATCCGGTGCCAGAAATCTCAAAACTCTATGACGAGATCCCAAACAAAGTGGCAGACTCAAATGTGACTTCATGCGAAGCCGTTTGGCAAATGTTCTTCGACGGAGCTTCGAAAACAGGGCCCAAAGGCAACATTGTCGTGAGAGTCGGGATAGTGTTGATCTCTCCATATAATCTGGTTATCAACCGCGCTTATTCCTTCACTGAGCCATGCTCCAACAATGTGGTAGAGTACAACGTTCTCATCATTGGACTTAAACTTGCCAAACAAGGAGAAGTTGACCACCTGGAAGCATATGGCGATTCCAAATTGATAATCAACCAATTCCGAGGTGAGTACAAAGTCCGACACGAAGACCTGATTCCTTACCACCAAGTTGCGCTTGGCATCATCTCGACCTTCAAGGGATTCTTCATTAAGTACGTCCCTCGGCTGTAAAACATTGAGGCAGACGCCCTTGTCGGACTCCTAGCCTCTCCAGTTGTTCCAACCAATACCCATGAACTGATCACTATGGTCGGTCAGGAGCTGGTCTGTCCAAAGAACAATCTTTCTCTGTGCCGGAGCTACTCAGTAGAGACGAGCACTGACTCTCAATATTGGAGACTTCCATTCATCGACTATGCAGTCTATAAAATTCTCCCCGAGAACCCAAATGAATCCATTTCCATCAAAAGACGTTCCCTACAGTTCTACTACGATAAGGCTACTAAGATGTTGTATCGCCGCTCATACGATGGTCTTCTGCTACGATGTCTATCGAATGCAGAAGCCAAACAGATACTTCGGAAAGCCCATGATGGTGTCTGCGGTGCCCACTAACCTGGTCCAAAGCTGCAGGACTGTCTCCGACGTTTGGGCTACTATTAGCCCACGATAGTAGTGGATGCCTTCAAATATGCAAGAAAGTACCAAGCGTGTCAAATCCAAGCAGACTTCATCCCCCAACCCTCAGAGTTTCTACACCTGACTGTTGCATCCTGCCCGTTTGAAGCCTGGGGTCTGGATATCATTGGGCCGATTAGTCCACCTTCATCCAAGGGACATCGGTTCATCCTCGCCATCACCGACTATTTCTCCAAGTGGGCAAAAGCCGTACTACTCACGAAAGTCAAAATGTCCAACGTGACCAACTTCGTTAAGCATCACGTTATATACCGCTTTGGCTTGCCATAAAGGGTCATCCATAACAATGGTCCACAGTTTGTAAGCCATATGTTCTACCAGTTTTGTGATAAAAACTAGATTCAGAATATAGCATCGACTGCCTATAACCCAACAACGAATGGTCTGGCAGAAGCCTTCAACAAGACCATCATAAGACTTCTCAAAAAGTTTGTATCTTCTAATAAATGCGACTGGAACGAGAATCTGGGTGAATGTCTTTGGGCCTACCGAATAATGGTTCGGACAGCTACTGGCAATACGCCTTTCTATCTGGTGTACAAAAGTGAAGCGGTCCTCCCGCTCGAAATCTAAATCCCTTCACTCAGAATGGCTCTCTACAACCAATTAACCGTCGATGACAACCACCGCCGACGGCTACAAGAGTTAGAAGTACGCGACGAAAAAAGTCTCTTATCTCAACAGCAAATTAAGTTATACCAAGCACGTCTCTCTAGAGCCTTCAACAAATAGGTAAAGAAGAGGACATACCAAGTGGGTAATCTCATCCTGACCGTAAGGAGCTCGATGGTTATGACCCACAAGACGACCGACAAATTCTAACCCAAATGGGAAGGCTCGTTCGTCGTAGAATCGATATTCTCCAACGGCACCTACCGGCTCGTGAAATCCAACAATGACTTGCTCATGATGCCTATTAACGGCAAGTTCCTAAAAAAGTACTACGTCTAAACTTGACTTGTACTCTTCTCATCACCAGCCGAGCAATCAAGATGTACATCTCTACACTCTTGGTTCTTCATCCCTTACGATTGTCTATGTACAACTTTTTCCCTTCTTTATTAAACTTTTATCTGTATTCAGGAGTCCTTGATACGCAACAGACGATGGATCCTCAAAGTCTTCCCAGTGGAGCAGTCCTCAGGTCCACTTGCGCACTCCCGCAGTGACCACTCAAACCAATCATGTTAGACGCTAGCCATGTTCATATTTATCTTTGAGCTATCATCCTAACAATCTCCCCAACGGAGTAATCCTCAGGTCTATCTTTATTTTTGTATAGACCACACCCAGCAAATCACTCCTCAGTGAGTTTCTCGGACATTGGTTCACGTCTATATTACCTCTAAACTACTGTCGTAATATTTCTCTCCGACTGAGTTTGTCACGTCCATATTACCTCTGAGCAAACCTGCCGGGTCTTGGCTATCGATCATCACATCCATATTACCTCTGATATCGGTTGTCACCCTCACTTATCACTCGTACTCACCAAGGTACACCAGCGGTATTAAGTTTATAAAAACTGCCACGTCTATATCACCTCTAGCAGGACGTATCTCAAACCTATTAATTGTACTACCATGCGCAAAAAGTAATGGGTCCACAAAAACTGCCACGTCCATATCACCTCTGACAGGGCTTGTCTTAAACCTATTACGTGCACTAAAATATGTAAAAATTAATAGGTCCACAAAACCTATCACGTCCACATTACCTCTGATAGGGATTATTTTTGAACTTATTACTTGTACCCCAGTGCGCAAAAAGTAATAAGCCCACCAAAGATCCCCCAGTGGGATTTCTTCAATGGAAGCAAACAACCACGTCCATACTACCTATGGCGCACTTCCTTCTACTTCCATAAAAATACCGGGATCGTACCGAACCTCTCGGTATGGCTATTGATCAGCTCACCTCTGAACTATCGTCCTCACATCCTTTCCCGAGAGTTTGTCATGTCCAAGTGACCTCTGAGCAAACCTCTCATTGCGACTATCACCAGTCGTCATTGTCATGCCCCAGTCCCAAAATACGTAGGACCAGGAATATACGACATGCCAGCTACGCATTCGACCAGACTCTGGTCCGACTCGAATACGTATAAGCTGTATAATAAAGGACACTATCTAAATATCCCAAAAATGTAAACATCTATATCTCAATCCATAATGAACAGAAATATACAAGAAAGAGCTACATGTGCTAAAGTCGGTCGCCCAATAACACATAAAACTCGAATAGACTTGAGAAGAGATGAGTCTACAAAAACTAGGCTACAACAGCAGATGAATAATCAATATGAATAAAGTAACCATAATGCCGGTAGAAATGATATGAGTACCTGGTACAATGCCCGTAAGATATACAACTCCATCAGCAAATTCAATGCTCCGTAATCGTCTATGCTACAAAACTGGCAGGCGACCAGGTCCTCAGAGGAACGTAATAAGGTATAAAAATATAGCATATCAAAGAACAACAGAAAGTACAAGTGCAACGACAGTGTGGTCTAGCATAACCAACTAAGTGAGACACAGTTTAAAGACAATGTTCGACGCGTGGGCTGTCCAAAATAAAATAGTAGCTCCGAGCACGAAAACACACGGGACGTACCGCAGCTCCGGGCAAAGAGTCACACGGGTGATACAACTACACTAGATACATGATCACTACAGAAATAATATATATACATATATAAGCGCGTGCAGAGGAGCCCAAACGTCTAGTAACTATCTTCCCCATCCCAAGTGCTCAACGATTGTGTGTTGAACCTGAACCTCTATCTAACAGACTTGTCACACAGAAATAACTATCAACAGACGCGACCCTAAGGTCGTCACAGTCTCCGGTCATGATGTCAGTATCAGGATACAAGAAATCTGGCATGATACAGTGTATGGACGTGTCCTAGGGTTATGATATAAACTGGTATGTACATCAAGGTGTTGCGAACATCTAACACTCGTTACCAGACGTTACCGATGAACGTCTGCACCCGATTTTGACCCGGACACGGAGTAACGATTCTAATCAAACTCGCGTACAATGCATATAATAAAATAATAAATATCTGGTAACTGAAATACAGGGTGGCAAGGTACACTTGCCCGGATCCGGCTGCTGAAGATGGGGATCCGGTACAACGTCCAAGTCCGCAGGTCCCGTAGTAGCTAGAGACGAGATACAAGCTCAATCAATAGACTATCACGAAGCTGAAATAAGATGTGACACGCGTCTAGTCATATGTTCAAACTTAGTTACAACTCACATGGGTACGATGCTAGAGGGTTGACCAGGGTTGACTCGGAGTATGTTACATCTACTCAAACTAATCATCCGTACAATATCATCAAACCCAACCTCAATCACGATATTCAGTTAATCAAACTCTGATCCAATCCTCAGTTTCCTTTGGTCTTTATAGACATTATCATTTCGTTTAATTATATCTTCCTTAAAATAATTACTCATTAATTATTAGGCCTTCCTTCATATAACCTTCATTACCATTTCACCATATAAACTACTCCTCAATTAACTCTTTATTATTTGCCAGCTCTCAACTAATAATTATTATCTATTTAACCCTCACGAACATTATTTAAGTATTCAAACCCTTCTCATATATGTATAGTTTATAAATATATATTTGTATTCCTCAACTAATTTTGTCACTAGTAATCAAATCCTTGAAATAATTAACAACTTAATGATATCACCACCCCTTCACCATAAATTACTTGCTCATCAATAATAATTAATATGCATATAAAACGATGTAATAAAATCCTAAATCTCGATGCATTCAAACCTTAAACTCAACATAGAATATTTAAAAGCATATTTTGTAATCCGCTGTGAACAAAACTTTGTTATCACCTTGAGGCTCTCGACGACGCCGGGGACGACCTCGTGCTCGAGCCCCGAGTACTCCCCCTCGGTGTTCTCCCGGATCACGATGATGTCCATGCTCTCGTGCCTCGTCCGGAGCCCCTCCAGGTTGAAGCAGTGGACAAGCAAAGCGTAGAGGTCGAGCTCCTTTCTGAGCTGCATGTTGAGGGAGCTGACCCCTCCGCTGACGGGGGTGGCGAGGCTGCCCTTGATGCAGACCTTGTTCCTCCGTACTGAGTCGAGGACCTCGGTGGGGACGACGGGCATGGAGCCGAGGACCTCAAAGGACTCGAAGGAGAGGGGGCGTGCATGGCGGCCATGACCTGCTCGACTGCACCGATGACGAGGGGGCTGATGCTGTCGTCGGAGATCAGGGTGACGGCGCGCGGGGTGCCGTCCCGGGACGGGGCATATATGTGATGGCGCAGCTTTGCCGGTGGCTGGGCAGCCGAAGTGGTGGCAGTGCGGGGGTTGCTCGCCAGAGAATAGAGGTTGAGGTGGTGGTAATGGCGATGTGGTGGTGGTAGTGAAGCTGCTGGCCCGCCGGAGAAGATGCAGTGGAGGAGAGGTGTGGGTGGATCTCGCGGTGATGGTGAAGACGAACGGCGGTGGAGAAAAACTGGCCGGAGAATGGGTGGAGGGACGTCGGTGGAGGAACGGTACAGCAGTCGGTTGCTCGTGGCAATGGCATGCGGTGGCTGGAGGGAAATGGGAAGGAAGTTGGCCGGGGTATGGGTGGCCGGCCGGAAACTAATAAAGTGGAGTAGAAGGAGGAGAAGATGAAAGGAAGAAGAAGGAAGGATTCAGTTTCTCTAGGTATTGGGATTAGGGCCGGCATGGGGTTGTGTGTGGTGATGGAGACATTAAATAGGGAAGTGTGTGGGGGTTGGATGGTGAGGATTGACCCAATTCAAATGGGTGGTGGAGATTTCACATGAAAAAATTAATTCTTCATCCAAATGAGAGGGAGAGGAAGGCTTGACAGGTCAAAGAGTGGGGTTGCTTGTTCACTTGGCCTTGACCAATGAGGTTATGCCACATGTTATAATATTTGTAATTTAGCCCCTTAAGTTTGGGTATTTGCACAAACACATGAAATGATAGAAAAATTGTGGGAGAATTGGTATTTGGTGTTTTGTAGGGTGAGAAGGTGTTGTGTGTTTTGCATGGGCTTAATTAAATGGGCATTGGAATTAAATTGTGATTAAAATAGGATTAGTCAAAGTTGGTATCCCCAATTTAATTAGAATAAATTGTCATGTGCTCTTAAATTAAATGGGGGCACATTGGACCTCAATTGGGAGTGACACAAAGGTCATGAATGGTGTAGGCTTGGTGTCAGTCTTGGACCCTTTTATTGGTCTGGCTCAACATGTTAAGTTGGTATCTCAAAATTGATGGCAACGACACAAGTGCGCGACATGGGATTAAATATAGATTTTGGTTACGAAAAATTGTGCAATTAATTTAGAGCACAAGGAAATATGATTTTGAGTGACGGGAAAGTCCAGCACCTAAATTGGCGTGTTAAGTCAAAAGTGCAACAATCTGTTGGAATTTATGGGCTGATGTTGGGCTCCGAATATTTCAACAATGGTAGGGCGCGCCAAGGGTTTAATTTAAAATCAGACATCTGCAACCTTAGTCTAAACCTCAATCAACTGCTGCTATACCAAAAATTTTCTAACCCATACCAGACTATCTATAGAAATAAATGAGGGAGTTTACATCCTTCCCAACTTAGAAAATTTTTGTCCCCAAAATTAAAAGTAAAGCACGATAATAGCTAAGAGAATTTAAAAGCAAACCGGTAATCAAATGCGGTACGTAAATTCGTACCTTGGTCCTCAAATAAATACGGGAAATACTGCCGAATAGAATCCTCACGCTCCCAGGTAGACTCGCCTGGCGAATGATGCTTCCATGCAACTCTGACCAGTCGAATAGTTTGACCTCTCAGAGTCTTCTCACTGTGATCGAGTATCTCCACTGGCTGCTCTACGTAAGATAAACTGGGCCCGACTGTAATCTCCGAATGATCAAGCACGTGGCTAGGGTCTGCCACATATCTCCTCAACTGCGATACGTGCAATACGTCATGCACTCCTTCTAATGATGGAGGCAATGCAAGACGATAAGCCAATTCGCCAATTCGTTCCAAGATGTCAAAATGTCTGATGTACCTCGAACTCAGCTTGCCTCTCCCTCTGCCTCTGAATCTGATGGTACCACGAGTAGGCGATATCTTCAAAAATATATGGTCACCTTTCTTGAACTCCAAAGGTCTGCGGGGCACATCTGCCCAATGTTTCTGTCCTGTGCTGCACGCAGGTGGCTCTGAATTTGCTTGACTTTCTCCACTGTCTGTGTCACCAACTCTGGAACAAGTATCTGACGCTCTCCCACGTCACTCCAACATACTGGTGACCTACATTTCCTGTCGTACAGTACCTCATAAGGTGTCATCTGTATGTTAGCCTGGTAGCTGTTATTGTAGGAGAATTCCACAAAGTGTAGATGGTCCTCCCAAGATCCTCCAAAATCGATCATGTACGCTCTCAACATATCCTCTAGTATCTGTATCGTGCGCTCTGACTGGCCATCAGTCTGTGGATGATATGCAGTGCTGAACTTAAGATGAGTTTCTAGACTCTCCTGCATACTCTGCCAAAAATATGACGTGAATCTGGAATCACGATCCGATACAGTACTGACAGGCACTCCATGTAGTCGTACTATGTGCCTCATATACATGTCAGCTAATATCTCCATGGACTGCCCAACTCTGAAGGGGGAGAAATGTGCAGACTTGGTGAGTCTGTCTACGATAACCCAAACTACATCCTTCCCGCTAAGGCTCCGCGGGAATCCTGTGACGAAGTCCATGGTAATGTGTTCCCACTTCCACTCGGGGATGGGAAGCGGCTGCAATAGTCCTGCAGTCCTCTGATGTTCAGCCTTGACTTGCTGACAAACTAAACATATCGCCACGAATCTTGCAATCTCTCTCTTCATCCCATGCCACTAGTAATATTGTCTCAAATCTCGGTACATTTTCGTACCCCCGGGATGAATAAAATAAATTGAGCTATGAGCCTCGGTCATCAACTCCTAGTGTAGCTCACCACTCGGAACGTATAGGTGATCTCCATACCTTAATGTTCCATCTTCATGAATCCTGAGTCCCGTCTGTATGCCAATCTTTGTCCTCTCTCGCAATCGACGAAATCTCGCATCCGTAGGCAAGGCTGCCTTGACCCTCTTAATCAATGTAGACTGAACCTCGAGACTGGCCATCTGTCCATCCATGCCTGGCAATACAATCTCAATCATGAGTTCCTGAAGATCCTCTAACAACTGGCGCTGAGCCATAAAATATGCCATGGGCTTCCAGATTAAGGCATCTGCTACTACATTCGCCTTGCCAGGGTGGTACTGCAACTCGATATCATAATCTGTCATCAACTCTAGCCTGCGTCTCTGTCTCATGGTGAGCTCCATCTGAGTGTAGACATACTTCAGACTTTTGTGGTCTGTGTAAATCTCAACACGCTCTCCATAAAGGTAGTATCGCCATAGCTTTAGTGCAAATATCACTGCAGCTAGCTCTAGGTCGTGCGTCAGATAGTTCTCCTCATGAACTCTCAGCTGTCTCGATGAGTAGGCTATCTATTTTATCTAAACTTAACTCATATTTGCTGAGCTTGGCATACAGCCTCTCCTGCCTTAGCGTCTCCAACACGATCCTGAGATATCTCTCGTGCTTCTCCTAGCTCTCGGAATATACCAAGACGTCGATGAACACCACCATGAACTTATCTAAGTACTGGTGGGAAATATTATTCATCAAGCTCATAAATACTGCTGGCACGTTGGTCAAACCAAACGGCATGACTAGAAACTCATAGTGTCCATACTTTGTCCGGAAAGCCGTCTTCGGAAAGTCCTCTCTCCGTACCTTGATCTGATGATAACTGGATCTAAGATCGATCTTCGAGAATACATATGCGACACTAAGCTGATCAAATAAATCATCGATGTGCGACAAGGGTACTTGCTCTTTATCGCTACGGCATTTAATGCCCTGTAATCGATACACAAATATACTGTCTCATCCTTCTTCAGCACTAATAAGATGGTTGCTTCCCATGGAGAAATACTAGCCCGACTGAAACCCTTGTCTAAGAGATCCTCTACTACGGACCTTCAACTCAACCAACTATATCGGTGCTAGTCTGAAGACGGGAAAATAATTGGCTCGGCTCTGGGAGTCAACTTTATAGCAAACTCTATCTCTCTGTCAAGTGGCAAGCCTAGAAGATTCTCTAGAACACATCCTCAAACTCAATATAATGCGGGGGTACACTGGTTCACCCTTTGCAATATGTGTCGCTAAGGTTGGACACTGTGCTCTCGGGCTCCCTGAAGAAACTCAACTCAGGGTAACCTGGTGGTCTAAAAATAATGTAACCACGCCGACAATCTAGCGTCGCGTGGTATCGGCTCAACCAATCATGCTAGGACGATGTCATAGTCTAAACTTAACCTCAAAATAAATTCTTCCGTTCTGTTTACAACACTAATCCCCTTAGAGAAAAATTCTTTCTTTCCAAATGTATAATTTCTCTTCTCCTCAAAGTTTTCCCTAAAATTTTATTCCTCAAATCTCTTCTTTCCGTTATTTATTACTCCAGATACATAGTACAATTATAATAATGGTATCACCCAAGCACAAACTAGAATTTCTGGTATCAGATCATCATCTTCCAAGTGAGATCCTAAAATTTTATCTCCTCTAGCTCATAACATCGTTCCTGGTATTTCTACCATATACAACCACTAGTTTCCATCATCAGGCTATGCATTTCCATAAATTATTCTAGGTCATGATCAATAATCTTTCCAGCCCCCAGTACTTTCAAGATCACTGCTATCTCAAGTACGGATATGGTACTACTGGGTACAATTCTCTTACTAGCCTTCCACGCTAGATCTAGAATCTAAAAAGAACCTATCAATCTATCCTACTAAGGGTAACAATCTTCTCAGAGAATATTATACGAATTCTGTCTTCTGTCGTCTGGTCTTCGATCTTCTTCTGGAGGTAACCATCAGGCACAAGCGTCCGTCTTTCCGAATTAATAGGAGATGCGAAACAATGATAATGATATTGGCGAAAACTGAACGAATACAATTGGGAAGTCCAAGGGCGATAATCACATACAAAAGGAAGTTTTAAAAATCGATTATGGATTGAGATCCTATTCAACAATAAACCATAATATATATCCCTAATTTGCAGGCTCGCTTGGTACAGTCAGGTGACCAAGATGATTTAAATCGGACCTACATGGGCCACCACAAAAACCTGTCACGCTCCAGTCCCAAAATGCGTAGGACCAGGAATATGCGACACGCCAGCTACGCATTCGACCAGACTCTGGTCCGACTCGAATACGTATAAGCTGTACAATAAAGGGCACTATCTAAATATCCCGAAAATGTAAACATCTATATCTCAATCCATAATGAACAGAAATATACAAGAAAGAGCTACATGTGCTAAAGTCGGCCGCCCAAAAACACACAAACTCGAATAGACTCGAGAAGAGATGAGTCTACAAAAACTAGGCTACAACAGCAGATGAATAATCAATATGAATAAAGTAACCATAATGCAGGTAGAAATGATATGAGTACCTGGTACAATGCCCGCAAGACATGCAACTCCATCAGCAACTCCAATGCTCCGTAATCGTCTATGCTGCAAAACTGGCAGGGGACCAGGTCCTCAGAGGGACGTAACAAGGTACAAAAATACAGCATACCAAAGTACAACAGAAAGTACAAGTGCAACGACGGTGTGGTCTAGCATAACCAACTAAGTGAGACACAGTTTAAAGACAATGTTCGACACGTGGGCTGTCCAAAATAAAACCGTAGCTCCGGTCACGAAAACACACGGGATGTACCGCAGCTCCGGGCAAAGAGTCATACGGGTGATACAACTACACTAGATACAGGATCACTACAGAAACAATACATATACATATATAAGCGCGTGCAGAGGAGCCCAAACGTCTAGTAACTGTCTTCCCCATCCCAAGCGGTCAACGATTGTGCGTTGAACCTGAACCTCTATCTAACAGTCTCGTCACACAGAAATAACTATCAACAGACGCGACCCTAAGGTCGTCCCAGTCTCTGGTCATGATGTCAGTATCAGGATACAGGAAATTTGGCATAATACAGTGTATAGACGTGTCCTAGGGTTATGATATACACTAGTATGTACATCAAGGTGTTGCGAACATCTAACACTCGTTACCAGACGTTACCGACGAACGTCTGCACCCGGTTTTGACCCGGATGCGGAGTAATAATTCTAATCAAACTCGCACACGATGCACATAATAAAATAATAAATATCTGGTAACTGAAATATATAGTGGCAAGGTACACTTTTCCAGATTCGGCTGCTGAAGATGGGGATCCGGTACAACGTCCAAGTTCGCAGGTCCCGTAGTACCTAGAGACGAGATACAAGCTCAATCAATAGACTATCACGAAGCTAAAATAAGATATGACACACGTCTAGTCATATGTTCAAACTTAGTTACAACTCACATGGATACGAAGCTAGAGGGTTGACCAGGGTTGACTCGGAGTATGTTACATCTACTCAAACTAATCATCCGTACAATATCATCAAACCCAAGCTCAATCACGATATTCAGTTAATCAAACTCTGATCCAATCCTCAGTTTCCTCTGGTCTTTATAGACATTATCATTTTGTTTAATTATATCTTCCTCAAAATAATTACTCATTAATTATTAGGCCTTCCTTCATATAACCTTCATTACCATTTCACCATATAAACTACTCCTCAATTAACTCTTTATTATTTGCCAGCTCTCAACTAATAATTATTATCTATTTAACCCTCACGAACATTATTTAAGTATTCAAACCCTTCTCATATATGTATAGTTCACATATATATATTTGTACTCCTCAACTGATTTTGTCACTAGTAATCAAATCCTCGAAATAATTAACAACTTAATGATATCACCACCCCTTCACCATAAATCACCTGCTCATCAATAATAATTAATATGCATATAAAATGATGTAATAAAACCCTAAATCTCGATGCATTCAAACCTTAAACTCAACATAGCATATTCAAAAGCATATTTTGTAATCCGCTGTGAACAAAACTTTGTTATCACCTTGAGGCTATCGACGACGCCGGGGACGACCTCGTGCTCGAGCCCCGAGTACTCCCCCTCGGTGTTCTCCCGGATCATGACGATGTCCACGCTCTCGTGCCTCGTCCGGAGCCCCTCCAGGTTGAAGCAGTGGACGAGCGACGCATAGAGGTCGTGCTCCTTTCTGAGCTGCATGTTGAGGGAGCTGACCCCTCCGCTGACGGGGGTGGCGAGGCTGCCCTTGATGCAGACCTTGTTCCTCCGTACTGAGTCGAGGACCTCGGCGGGGACGACGGGTATGGAGCCGAGGACCTCGAAGGACTCGAAGGTGAGGGGGCGTGCATGGCGGCCATGACCTGCTCGACCGCGCCGGTGACGAGGGGGCCGAAGCCGTCGCCCGAGATCAGGGTGACGGCGCGCGGGGTGCCATCGCCGGGGCGGGGTATGTAGGTGATGGAGCGACTTTGCCGGTGGCTGGGCAGCAGAAGTGGTGGCGGTGCGGGTGTTGCTAGCCGGAGAATGGAGGTTGAGGTGGTGGTAAAGGCGATGTGGTGGTGGTAGTGATGTTGCTGGCTCGCCGGAGAAGATGCAGTGGAGGAGAGGTGCGGGTGGATCTCGCGGTGATGGTGAAGACGAACGACGGCAGAGAAAAACTGGCCGGAGAATGGGTGGAGGGACGTCGGTGGAGGAACGGTACAGCAGTCGGTTGCTCGTGGCAATGGCGTGCTGTGGCTGGAGGAAAATGGGAAGGAAGTTGGCCGGGGTATGGGTGGCCGGCCGGAAACTAATGAAGTGGAGTAGAAGAAGGAGAAGATGAAAGGAATAAGAAGAAGAAGGAAGGAAGGATTCAATTTTGTATGGAGAAGAGGGAAGAGAGAGAGAGAGGGGGTAGGTTTCTCTAGGTATTGGGATTAGGGCCGGCATGGGGTTGTGTGTGGTGATGGAGACATTAAATAGGGAAGTGTGTGGGGGTTGAATGGTGAGGATTGACCCAATTCAAATAGGTGGTGGAGATTTCACATGAAGAAATTGATTCTTTATCCAAATAAGAGGAAGAGGGAGGCTTGACCGGTCAAAGAGTGGGGTTGCTTGTTCACTTGGCCTTGACCAATGAGGTTATGCCACATGTTAAAACATTTGCAATTTAACCCCTTAAGTTTGGGTATTTGCACAAATACATGAAATGATGAAATAATTATGGAAGAATTGGTGTTTGGTGTTTTGTAGGGTGAGGGGTGTTGTGTGTTTTGCATGGGCTTAATTAAATGGACATTGGAATTAAATTGGGATTAAAATGGGATTAGTCAAAGTTGGTATCCCCAATTTAATTAGAATAAATTATCATGTGCTCTTAAATTAAATGGGGGCATATGGGACCTTAATTGGGAGTGACACAAAGGTCATGAATGGTGTAGGCTTGGTGTCAGTCATGGACCCTTTTATTGGTCCGGCTCAACGGGTTAAGTTGGTGTCTCAAAATTGATGGCAACGACACAGGTGCGCGACACTGGATTAAATATGGATTTTGGTTACAGAAAATTGTGCAATTAATTTAGAGCACAAGGAAATATGATTTTGAGTGACGGGAAAGTCCAGCACCTAAATTGGTGTGTCAAGTCAAAAGTGCAACAATCTGTTGGAATTTATGGGCTGATGTTAGGCTCCGAATATTTCAACAACGGTAGGGCGCGCCAAGGGTTTAATTTAAAATCAGACATCTGCAACCTTACTCTAAACCTCAATCAACTGTTGCTATACCAAAAATTTTCTAACACATACCAGACTATCTATAGAAATAAATGAGGGGGTTTACAGTCATCTCAACTTATCACATGCTCTTAAATTTAAGTGCGCCAACGGTGTTAAGTCCACCAAACTTGACACTTCCATATCACCTCTGGCAAGGCCTGTTTCAAACTTATTACTTGCACTCTCGTGCGGAAGAAGTGATAAGTCCCCCATATATCCCCCAGCGGGATATCCCTAAAGGACTATGGTGTTGTGCTATGTCCATATTTCCTTTAGCACGTGTGCCAAAGTATCACAACAAAAAGTTGCGTGTGTCACCCTCTCAAGGCGCAGACTAGATGTGCGCAAAGCAGGGTTATCACCCATGTGACAGACCTACGAACTGTGCATCAAAGAACCACGCATCCATACGATAGGTCGTGTCAGAGGTCTGCTCACTCAGGTGATAAGACCCAAAAAAGGCTGCACATGTCTCTTCATCCATGCGACGAACCATATAAGCAATGACTCAGGATTTTTATTTGTCTTCATCCCTGGAGGGAACCCTACCTATGAAGGACTTTTGCACGTCAGAAGGAATCTTCAGGGATCCATCCCCGGTGGCAGAAATCTTCCCTCTTCCAGTGCCCTTCTTCTTTGGGACCGAAGCCTCAGTATCTAGGCCCTTACCCTTGGTAGCCGTAGAAGAAGAAGGAGCTCGAGAAGCCATGGCAGTCATCGACGAAGAACATAAGAAAAATTGTAATAAGGGAGGAAGAAAATTAGCAAAGAGTCTCTCTCTTTCCCGACTTTTCCTCTTTTATAGCTCAAACCGCCTCTATCCACGTGGAAACCTAGGATGAGAAAGGTGCTTGAATTCTCGATTCGCCGTCACCCAAGAGTGAACCATCGCCTCGGGCTCCGTGCCATGAGATGGCTCAAAATCTCAACAAATCTCCCCAAAGATCGAATAGAATCCTACATTAAATGGAGATATGACAGCCTGAAAGCGCTCATCCATGCGTCCCGCGATCATGTGGCCCATGACAATGCAGTCCCAATGGCCATGCGACATAATATCCATGCGAGCGAAGACATCTCCTCCATGCTTCTTATTCAAAGTATTCCAAACTTATCAGTTTGAAAACTTTGAAGAGGGTCTTGTAGAAGCATAAAAAATATGAGTCCATGCGTTCAACCGCTGTTCGTTCCCAAAAAGAATGCTCAAATCAGGCCACAGAGTCACCCTGCGGCCCAATAAGGCTACGTCCATGCGTCCCAATCAGCCGAAACAGCTTTGGCCGCAGATGGACCTGACATGGCATCTCTGACACAGAATCCTGACAAAAAGGATTACCTCAAAAGATGTGAACCTCCTAAACGACAGAAGTCTCATGTCAGAACTCCACTTTTTGTCTTTTTGTCAGGTGTGTAGCGCCATATGTACAGCACAAAAAGGACTCCATGCATCTCTGGCCCCATGAGTTCCAGACTCCATGCGTTCCAGATTCCATGCGGACCAGGTAGCACCGGCCCTATGCGGTCCAGACTCCATGCGTTCCATGCGTCTTCGGCCCTATGCGGTCCAGACTCCATGTGTTTCATGCATCTCTGGCCCTATGCGGTCCAGACTCCATGCGTTCCATGCGTCTCTGTCTACCGACGTTCCAGATTCTATGCGCTTCAGGCGTCTCTGGTCCCCTGCGTTCCAGACACCGAACGTCTCACGCGACAAAATCTTTCTACTGTGATTCTCTTATACCAAAATGCGGGCCACGTGTCAAGATGACCAAGTCACGCAACAGAAGACGAGAACCGCCAGAATCTTCAGCAAATCCCAACATAACATCCACATGGCAGCTCGCCCTGGACTCAACCCAAACTATGCGGCTACAGTTGCAACCGTATTCTGTTGAAGGAGCCCTCTGCGGCCACCAAACAGAGGCATATGCGACGCCTATAACCCATCAATTTGATGGATATAAATAAGAGTAACTTGGACGTCCCAAATGTCAATTTTTTCTGCTTCAGAGAGAGTACATACCCTCCCAGAGAGCTGCGTACGTGCACCCAAGCTCAAGAGAGAGAGAAGAGAAGAGAGCACCCCTCACTCACGTGTCGGATCGTCAACGGAGTAAATGAGCCGCCATAGCGCTCTTTGTCCATTGTCATGTCCCAGAATAAAAAAAATTGTACTTAGATTGTCTGTCCAGGACCTCTCTGTACTTTCTTATGTTTGTTATTAAAGCAATCAATTTTAATGGCGAATAATTGTTATAAGGAAAATCCTAAAAATTTAAATCAAAATCGAACTGAAATTAGTCATAACTGAAATCAAACCGATATAATCGATTCGGTTTGTTCGATTTGACTATTTTTATTGTTTAATAAACTAGGCCTAAAGTTGGAATTGAGATTATATTATATTATAATAATAATAGTTTTTATACATATAATTGTCGTATTTCAAACTTGGGTCCAAAGTTAGACTAGTTATTAAATTACCAAAGTTGTATTTCAAAAAAATAGGATTATTTAGTTTTAGGGTCTTGCATAATATTCAAATTTTATGTTTAGGTCTCCATATTGTCCAAGAGAGAAATGGGTCTCATCCTGACAGTTGGCGTGGACTTGTAATATTATACGAGACCCTAAAACAAAACAAAAAAATTTTAATATTATGAAAACCTAAATGAGATCTAACGGTCAATCCAAGTTAACCGTCAGACAGGGCCGACCATTGGGCCGTGCCAACTGTAGGGCTGCACAAGACCTCTAAAAAAAAATTTAGGGTCAGTTTTGACCAATGCTTTCTCATTCTCAAACCCTAAACACAAAGATGCGGCGGAGTCCTTGTTCTTGAATCTGCTCGAGTCCCGACCCAAGCGACAGGCTGCCACCCGACCCTACGGCTACTGCCTCTCGGCCCAGCGACAACCCTTTTCCAACCACCGTACGCCATCACCACTTCACTACAGTCCTCCGGACTCCTCCCCCAACCCTCAAGTCTCTCTCAAGCCCTCTTTATTTGCACACCCTCCTTCTTAATCCAACCAAAACCAAAGAGAGAAAAAGATCAAGAAGAAGAAGGAAAAATCAGGAGTATAGAAAAGGAAACCTAGCTCTACTTTGCAATTTGAACTCATCAAAGGCAAGTCCTCCTCGACTATTTTATTTAAATTTCTAGGGATTGTGTGGCCTTGCGCTCAATGGAAGCGGAAATTCTTTTTTTTCTTTTTCTTTGGTCATTGATAAGGGCACTACACATTTTACTCGGGACTAGCCCATTGAAAAATTAGAAAAAATTACAAGTTTGCCATCATGAAAGTTACTCGGGGCTAGCCCACTGTTATATTCAGGACTGTCAAAATTTTGACAGTCCTACCACTTGGAAGGACTGTCAAAATTATGACAGTCCTACCACTAGGAAGGAATGTCACAAATTTGACAGTCCTACCCTTGTAAGGACTGTCAAAATTTTGACAGTCCATTTCCCAAAATTACAAGTTTGCCACTCTGATAGTTAGTTGGGGCTACCCCACACCAAAGTATAAAAGTGAAATGGGTTTCTATTTTTGGCATTCCACCTAGACTTAAGAAACCCTCCTTCCACCAAGCCCAAACCTAAATTTGGAAATAGCTAGTTGTGGTTGGAGGAGTATTTTACTTTGGTGATACTACAAGGAATATTCTTCCGGTATGTCTTCGACAACCTACGTTGAATAAGTTTTGGAATTGTGCGAAAAAGATTTATTAATGTAGGAACAATGCATGAAAAAATGTTCGATGACGAAGTCGGATCGTCCAATTCATTAATTATGCACTCCGGACGTTCCGAAGAACAAGTTGGTTGTTCCGAAGCACGTACGGTACGTAAAACGACAACCCTAATTTGACAGTCACGAGTTAGGACTGTAAACATTAGACAGTCCTATATAAATATAGGACTGTCAAATATTCCACAGTCCTATATAAATATAGGACTGTCATAAATTCGACAGTCCTACTTAAAAGTAGGACTGTCATAATTTTGACAGTCCTATATAAAAATCGGACTGTCAAAATAGTGACAGTCCTGGATAATTATATGAAGTTATTAATTTTTATATTATTTTATATTGGTTATAGGACCAACCTTGTTCAGATATTGTGGTACATCCTGCTGTTGGTGATGTGGATGATATTTTCTCAACGGATATTGAATTTGCAAGCCATGAAGAAGCATTAGAGTGGTGCAGAGAAGTTGGGAGATGATATAACGTAGTTATTGTCATTGCAAGATCCATCCAATCTCGGCCGGGCCGAAAATATCTTGAGCTTGGATGCGAAAGAGGAGGTGTGTTTAGGCATCATAAAAAAAGGTGTTGTTGAAAAAGAAATCCCTAAGAAAAATGTTGGGACGAGAAAATGTGGTTGTCCATTGAAGGTGTTGATTGTGAAAGTTGAAGATGTGAAGTGGATAATCGAAGTTAAGAATGGAAGACACAATTATCCTATTCCAGGGACACTTACGGGTCATGCCTACGTGGTACGGTTGAATGAGGATGAAAAAAAGTTGGTTGAAGACTTGTTCCTTTCAGGAGTTGCACCGAAACAAATTTATTCTGCTGTGCGACAAAAACAAGATGGGAACAAGTCTACCATGAGGACGATCTATAATAGTTTGGCCAGAGCGAAATGCAATAGTATGAAAGGAAGAATGGCGATGCAGCAAGTATTAAAATTGCTTGGGGAGCATCACTACGTGGAGTACCATAGAAGACATCCACAAACTGATAAACTCCTTTCATTGTTTTGGGCTCATCCTGATTGCACACATATGGCTCGGTCCTTCGCAGACGTGTTGGTCCTTGATTGTACATATAAGACCAACAAGTTCAAGATGCCTCTTTTGCATGTTGTCGGGTTTACGTCTACGGGAAAAACATTTACAGTCGCTTTTTGTTTTATGAAGAGTGAGACAGTAGAGGATTACACATGGGCGTTGAGGAAACTACAATCCCTTTACACAGGTTACAAAGAGCCGTCTGTTTTTCTTACTGACAGAGAATATGCGTTGATAAATGCTATAGATATTGTATTTTTTCATGCGCATAGACTACTATGCACTTGGCATATAAATAGAAATATCCATGCTCAATGCAAGAAAAAATTTGAAACTGTGGACGGTAAAATTGACATGCTTCGCTTCGAAGAATTCTATAGTGATTGGAGTCTTATATGGCAAGCAAGT
This sequence comes from Iris macrosiphon, assembly GCA_036927795.1. Classification (NCBI taxonomy): domain Eukaryota; kingdom Viridiplantae; phylum Streptophyta; class Magnoliopsida; order Asparagales; family Iridaceae; genus Iris; species Iris macrosiphon. The sequence continues at coordinate 148,943,827 of JAYESA010000008.1, forward strand.
ACTACAGACAGTTACGACGCAGCATGGTACATATTCTAACAAAAGTGGGAGCCAAGTAACCCGACATGCATATCTTATATCAAAGATACTTGGCTAGGACCACATAAAGAGCAATTCATCTTAGCATGGACCAACATGGTAAAGCATTATGGCACGATCACTACGAATCGGGTCGAAGGGGGTACACTCATGTTTAAAAAGATATCTACGCTCATCGGTCGGTAATTTTGTCTCTGTTTGGCAATCGATTCATTTGATGACTATTGCCACGATGAACGATATTGTAGCATCATTTGAGATGAGCCTCAATATTGTAAAGCATGAATACAAGCAAGAACACCGCTTGGATGGTTTAACCCATGTGGTATCTCACAAGGCCTTAGGGTTATTGTTTGAGGAGATTCGTAGGTCGAAGTCGGTGGGTTATGATCCCGAGGTTTGCGGTTGTTCATATCGACATTCACTCGGACTTCCGTATGCACATGAAATCAACGAATACCGTCGTGAATCTATACCTATTCCAATAGATGGTGTTAATCAACGTTGGCGACAGCTGTCGATAATGCCGGTGATGGAAGTGCAAGATAATTTCTTTGCGTTGCCCCAAGTTAAACTACTTCACGCAAGGTGGTGTGGCGCATCGGAACTGGAGAGAAGATCCATTGAGTTTAAAATCCAAGAGATTGTAGTCCCGGCAACAACTCGATTGCAAGAGCCATCCGTTGTTCGAACTCCTAAGGGAAGACCACACTCAAGAAAGAGTAGAGCCAAAAAGAAGGAGGAGGAGTCAACTAAAAGAGATCCATCCTTATTTGAACATAGCGAACGCAGTTTGGAGGCAAAGTCCGTTGTTCGAACTCCTAAGCTAACTATTCGAAGGGGGAAGAAACAGAAAATGATAGATGCAGGCACGGCGGAGGGTGTTGAAAACTTTTCTGTTTCTTATAGTCTATATATTGAAAAATTCCTACCTGAGATACGGAACTTCATTTGGTCTATTGATGATGTTCCTGCGGATGGCCACTGTGGATACCATGCACTAGCAAGACAACTAGGCTATTCAGTGGAAGCAGGATGGAGACAGGTTAGGGCAGAGCTGTACGAGGAGTTGGAGTCGCGACTAGCCTTCTATATGTCATGCCCCGGCCCCGCCCGGGCCGCCGCTCCGCCCTGCCCCGCCCCGTCGGCCGGGAATTAACGAACCAAGCACGAATCACCGTGCCTCGGCGCACCGGACGCGAATCACCGCGCCCGTCCCGCGGGTTCGAGGGAGGAAGGGAGCCAAGCGAGTGGCCCGTTCGAGCTTTCGGGGGACGTGATGCCGCACGGGCCTGGGGTTGCGCCCGTGCAAGGCCAATCGTTTAAGTTGATAGTTGGCTATCATCGCATCAATCGAGTAAGCAGTGGAAAGGGACTTGTTGCAATGCAATGCATTAGCCAACTGAGTGTTCGGGACAATCGAGGCAACTTGGGTTTCCTTTAGCAAAGGCACACGTTCGTTTCATACATTATGCCCCCTTATACGATAGCATTCTCGGGGCAACAATCGAAACCAGGATTTCGGGTCTTCGGGACTGTGGCACGCCTATCGCTTCCTCGGACGATCCAGTACCTGCGAACAAGTAAACTGTTGGTGGGTCAGCACTTTATACAAGTACTGGTGAGATAAATCAACTGAACAGAAATAAGCATTCACTAAAACAGGCACTAAGTAATCATGTTATAAAACATTACATTACTAGTGATCTTTCTAGTTTTACCTAGGTTCGTTTCAAGCAGTTCTAGCAGAGTCAATTTACTTGTTTAGAAACATGTTTGGAAACAGAGTTTCATATTGAATATGCAAGCAAGCAAACCGTTCATGTTTCAGGGTGTGCGCAGCGTGTCTCGTGCGACTCCAGGGTCAGATGCAAAGCTAGACACACGATGCACATTCTTAGGGGCAGTCACTATCCAAGCCAACATAATGACTTAGCTATATGCAGGACGGTCCCCGAGTATCTCAGGATCAGCAGCTGGTGGAACAGCATACCAATGACTCTTTATCTGATGCTAGAGGCAGCTGTGACTCATGGTTGCTTTACACTATCATGGTAGCAGCCGTGACACATACAGTTCAGCTCTCCACCAATAGCCATTGTCCGACCGCGTGCGAATGCATGGAACACTATCAAATAAACTCTAGTATGCAGACGAGACGAACCATCAGAATACACTCATTGTTGCGGGGCAATCCGACTTATCACTTGAACACGTTCAGGCACAGTATGGTTCTCTCGAAGCATAGACGACAGTGAACATATTCATGCACTCTAAGCAGGCGATTCAGGATTCTCGTTTAGCAGACATTGATTCAAAGACAAGCTAGGTGAGTTCGTTCATTAACATGCAAGGCAGGTTCTATCATTCTCTTAAGAAAACATTGCAAGCAAAAACTCAGGTTATTATTAAGGCGTGCAAGAATCAGAGAACGAAGTTCTGCCCACTCACCTTGATACATAACGCCGGCGCGGAGCGGGGCGTTACATACTTACCAACCAACAAAAAGTTTCGTCCTCGAAACTTCAAGGATAAACTTCTCGATATCCCGAGTAGCGATAGTGCCGTCCCTCGCCATACTCAATCGAAACAATCAAGCAATTCAAGTTCAGGAAATATTTTGCACTTTGAGAATATCTATGGACTTATTGTATGGAATGCTCTTTGCAAAACTATATCGATAATATCTTAGAGTCATAGCAACGGTTTGGGCCAGAGAATCGATTCCGCTCTGATACCATTCTGTCACGCCCCGGCCCCGCCCGGGCCGCCGCTCTGCCCTGCCCCGCCCCGTGCGACCGGGAATTAACGAACCAAGCACGAATCACCGTGCCTCGGCGAGCCGAACGCGAATCACCGCGCCCGTCCCGCGGGTGCGAGGGAGGAAGGGAGCCAAGCGAGTGGCCCGTTCGAGCTTTCGGGGGACGTGATGCCGCACGGGCCTGGGGTTGCGCCCGTGCAAGGCCAATCGTTTAAGTTGATAGTTGGCTATCATCGCATCAATCGAGTAAGCAGTGGAAAGGGACTTGTTGCAATGCAATGCATTAGCCAACTGAGTGTTCGGGACAATCGAGGCAACTTGGGTTTCCTTTAGCAAAGGCACACGTTCATTCCATACATTATGCCCCCTTATACGATAGCATTCTCGGGGCAACAATCGAAACCAGGATTCCGGGTCTTCGGGACTGTGGCACGCCTATCGCTTCCTCGGACGATCCAGTACCTGCGAACAAGTAAACTGTTGGTGGGTCAGCACTTTATACAAGTACTGGTGAGATAAATCAACTGAACAGAAACAAGCATTCACTCAAACAGGCACTAAGTAATCATGTTATAAAACATTACACTACTAGTGATCTTTCTAGTTTTACCTAGGTTCGTTTCAAGCAGTTCTAGCAGAGTCGATTTACTTGTTTAGAAACATGTTTGGAAACAGAGTTTCATATTGAATATGCAAGCAAGCAAACCGTTCATGTTTCAGGGTGTGCGCAGCGTGTCTCGTGCGACTCCAGGGTCAGATGCAAAGCTAGACACACGATGTACATTCTTAGGGGCAGTCACTATCCAAGCCAACACAATGACTTAGCTATATGCAGGGCGGTCCCCGAGTATCTCAGGATCAGCAGCTGGTGGAACAGCATACCAATGACTCTTTATCTGATGCTAGAGGCAGCTATGACTCATGGTTGCTTTGCACTATCATGGTAGCAGCCGTGACACATGCAGTTCAGCTCTCCACCAATAGCCATTGTCTGACCGCGTGCGAATGCATGGAACACTATCAAATAAACTCTAGTATGCAGACGAGACGAACCATCAGAATACACTCATTGTTGCGGGGCAATCCGACTTATCACTTGAACACGTTCAGGCACAGTATGGTTCTCTCGAAGCATAGACGATAGTGAACATATTCATGCACTCTAAGCAGGCGATTCAGGATTCTCGTTTAGCAGACATTGATTCAAAGACAAGCTAGGTGAGTTCGTTCATTAACATGCAAGGCAGGTTCTATCATTCTCTTAAGAAAATATTGCAAGCAAAAACTCAGGTTATTATTAAGGCGTGCAAGAATCAGAGAACGAAGTTCTGCCCACTCACCTTGATACATAACGCCGGCGCGGAGCGGGGCGTTACACTATAGCCAGATACTTGGCAAAGAAATTGTTGGAGATTTGTTGGCAGGCATACCTTGTACGAAAATAGTTACCGGACCAGAGCATTACATGGATGTCCCGTATGCTGCTTACGTCTTCTCTAATAGGTATAAGTTACCTATTGTAATTATCTCACATGGTATTAACAATACTTTCTTTCCAATGTGTGTCCCCCCGGCCGAACACCGAGTATCCAATCTATGTTGCATTGGGCTTGTCGGACAACACTTCGTCATCCCAAGGTTGATCGCTCATTCTCCTATTCTGCCACCTTCTACGCTTTGGTATAAATACGCACCTGAGGAAGCGATCGCATGGACGACACCCTACATGGATGCAATGGCGGCCTATAAGAAGATGATAAAGATGGAGGATCCAAAAATCATGTCGGATGACTACTTTGATATTTTAATCGATTGATACTGCCCCATGTGAAAATGTATATTGTGTTGATCCATGTATGTTTAAGTGTATAATGAACTATATGTTGTATATTGTGTAATGAAAAGAGTTATGAAGATTTTGATTGTATATTGCGCATTGCTACTAATAACTTAGGACTGTCATTATGGAAAACTGCCAGGATACTAGGACTGTCACAATTTTGACAGTCCTAGTGTAACCTAGGACTGTCAAAATTGTGACAGTCCTAAAGTTTACCCACTGTAAATATGCACATTTATATAACTTTAGGACTGTCACAATTTTGACAGTCCTAGTGTAACCTAGGACTGTCAAAATTGTGACAGTCCTAAAGTTTATCCACTGTAAATATGCACATTTATATAACTTTAGGACTGTCACAATTTTGACAGTCCTAGTGTAAACTAGGACTGTCAAAATTATGACAGTCCTAAAGTTTACCCACTGTAAATATGCACATTTATATAACTTTAGGACTGTCACAATTTTGACAGTCCTAGTGTAACCTAGGACTGTCAAAATTGTTACAGTCCTAAAGTTTACTCACTGTAAACATGCACATTTATATAACTTTAGGACTGTCACAATTTTGACAGTCCTAGTGTAAACTAGGACTGTCAAAATTGTGACAGTCCAAAAGTTTTGTCACGACCCGCACCCGGATATTCGGGCACGAGTGCGTGGGCACGTCCAGCCTACGCCGCAGTGTCGGCGGTAGTACGCTGTCTAGGTCATTATCACAGGAAATTTATAATCTATCTCATCCACAGTAAAGTAAATAGACAGGGAAAATAACAGAAAAATAGGAATACTAAGATTTCATAAGACATAATGTGATATACAACTCCATGGTTTAATACAGAATCCAGAAGATAAATCGGGGACAAACCCGATTGCGGTGCTGAAAGGAAATACTAGCTAACTGGCTACTACTCCTCATAAGTAGTCTTCTGAGTAGGAACAGGCTCCTCAGATGTATCACCTGCTACGCCATAGGGACCATAAAAGGTGGGGGCAAAGTTCTCATCATCGCCTAAAACAACGGATCCAGTCAGGAAAGGAGCAAAGTACACAGTGCACAACAAGGTTAAACTAAATATTTATGACAATTAAATATTGAATATCAAGTTAAGAAACTGCATAACAGAACATCATTATCTCAGAGTTAAAGTTGTAAACAGGGATATGAGAAAGCAGAAATAAATGAGACAGGAGAATGAAACTACAACAGCCAGCAAGAAATATAACATGACCAGAAACTATCTGTGTGAACTTGTGTTTGCTTTTAGAATACATAGTTGGCATGTAGGGGTTTATAAGGCTAATCTGGCCGTCATGAACGGCTATTAAACAGGGGAAATCGAGATCCGGCTGAGGTACAGTCGTGTACCAACAGCTATTAAACATGACAAGGGGAAGGGTAAACTACATGCCTTCTAGGTATTCTCCCACCCGACATGAAAAACAAGACAGGAACTCCAATATTCAAGACATGAAATCCAGCATTTCTAACACTAGGTATAATCATCAAGGGTACATGTAAGACAGGGAATTAATTATCACAATATATAAAGATTAACTTGAAGTGCAGGTACTTGCCTGTTGTTTGGATCTGATTAATTTGGCTCTTGGAGAAAAATTCCAGAGATGAGTCCAAAAGCTGAAATAGACATTACCATCATGCTCAGAAGATGTCAAATAGCTAGAAACGCCTGTCCTTGGGTCCAATTTGGAGACAAGGACAAAAACGGTAATTTCGGGTCAAAACGGGGTCCGCCGATGGGTCCGCTTTGCACCGAAAACGTGTCCGGGTCAAAGGTCTCCAAATTCACCAAACTTAGTGTCAACAGGTCAGGAACGCTGATACGAACCCAACGAAACTTCCAGATTTGGATTCCGATGAGCCAAACACAAAATTGCCCGTCGAGCGGGGCCTATGGGGCCCACGATACGCGATTTCGTCAACGTTCTCATAATCGAACCAAACTTGACCCACAGGACCAGCGTATCGCTACGAGTCCGATTGCGCAAGTTTCGTTTTGAGCCGACGTGTGTGCACGAAGTTAGGGTAAATTGCAGAAAAGGCGGATACGGGGCGATGTCCGCGGATACGCGTTGATTCTGGTGTGCACGCACACCCGAATCAGCTTCCACGAAATCTCACACGTCCGTATCGACGGCGCGCACGTATATGTGAAGACCGCACGCGACCAAGTCGTCCCGTTTGGCGGGGCGTACTCAGTTCCGGGGTGAAACAGGGTCATTGTTTTTCCTGTTTTTGGATCGCGGTGTGCGATCACCACAGGACGCGATGCCCCGAGCGGTTTATCCGGGCACCGAGAGGGTCATACAGGCTTCGCAACGCAATTTACGGAATCGAAATCCGAGCTACGAGCAAGAAAATACACGCACCTGAACTGGCCTCCGAAAACTAGGGTTTTCGTGTCCGTGTCTCGAGTCTTGTGTCCACTGCCGTGTCCGACACAAAGGGAATTTAGGGTTAGGGTTAGGGCTTGGGCACGGCCGGAGCTCCGCCGGGGCTGTGCTGGACGAGGGCGGCTGGGCTCGAGGACGGCCGGCTCGAGGCTGAGCGAGCTCGGCGGAGGCAGAGGCGTCTCTGGCCGGAGGCAGCGAGGTGGTGGCTGGGCCAGGAGAGGGAGTCGAGGGGAGAGGGGAGGTGCTGGAGGTAGGCGGAGGACGGCGAAGCGGCGGGGGAAACGGCGGCGGCTCTCGGCGAGGCTGGGAGGCGGAGGGCTGAGGGCTAGGCGGGTCGGCCGGCGGCGTCGAGGGTGGTCGGGGGGAGGTTCTGGCCGGGGGAGGGTTTCGAGAGGGTTTTAAAGGGGAGAGGAGGCGGTGGCGCTCCGGGCGAGACGGAGGTCGTGGCGGGGTTGCCGAGGGGTGCGGGCGGAGTGGCCGGGGGCGGCGCCACGTGGCCGGAGGCGGCGGCCCCGGCGGAAGACGCGGGGAGCGGGTCGTCGTGCGGGGAGAGGGAGAAGGGTAGGCGGGTTAGCGGGTCGCGGTCGGGCGGGTTCGGGTGGACCCGACCCGCTAGGCGGGTGGGCCGGTTTGGGCTTGGGCCCAATGGGCTGGGCCAGGGATAAATTTAGGAAAATAAATAAATAAGTAAATAAAATAATTAATTAATTAATTAATTAATTAATAACTAAATAAATAAATAGTTTTTAGGTGTTTTTAAAATAGGTCCGAGGCCCAAAAAATTCCAGAAAAATTACCCTAAGTCCAGTTTGTCATTTTACACCCAAAAATATTATTTTCATAATATTTTAATACTTTTTATTAATAATAAAAAATTATTTAATAATTAAGAACCCTGATTTTAATTACAGAAAATTCCCAGAAAATTCCAGAAAATTGGGAAAAATCCAAGATTTAATAATTTAAAAATTCAGGGGGTTTACAATCTACCCAACTTATAAAAATTTCGTCCTCGAAATTTAAAAATATGATAGGGTTCTCTCTGTCCAATCTCACTTGATTACAGTCTAACGGGTTCCTCTCAGGTGAACATTGCGGTCGCTACCCAACTTAGAATTCTACCCATATATCCTCTAAGGCTGTACAACTAGTAAAGCTAGGTCCCAACTTAATAAATTATGGTATTGAATCTAAATACAAGTACACTACCTATGGTATTCCCTTAGTCAGAGAGGTTATCATCAATTCGATCGTCTGAGAGGTACATCTAGCACTCCAAATCAAACTTATACCAAACACAGGACTTTGTCTTTCCGAAATAAGGGAAGACGAGGCTCAATAACAAAGATTTTAAGGGCGAGGTGGTAGAACAGAGGTATAGGGGTCAAGGCGTTTAAGGAATTCTAATGGGAATTGTCAGGCGGTTTATGGATTGAGATTCTATTCTGGTAATCATTTTATTCACATGCTCGTATTAGTACAGTTATGTAACTGATACGATATGCTCGGACGTATTTAGGGGCAAGCATACTAGTCAACTATATATCTCAATCCACATAAGTAGTCGTGCGAAGTGCGAATCAAAATACACTAAGGTTGATCAGACCGTAGTACACTGATTCTGAGTAGACACTTGTATTAGTGGGGTTGATCAGGCCTCAATAATACAGGTGTCATGAACAAGCCTGATAAAGAGTAAGCTTGCAAAATTAGGCTATAAAATAGCAGCATCAGTTGAGTTCAGCAAAATTAAGTGCGCTAGATGATGATGAAAAGAGGTATAAATTTATTGAAGTTTCACATGACACAAAATAAGCACAATAGCAAAAGCCTCCAAAAATCTCTACATTTATCAAATTTAAAAGCATACTAGGATATTTAGCAAGTTCAAAAATTACTAGGTTGGGGCTGAGGTCACGAACCAACAGGCACGAAAACAATACTAGAAAAAAGGTATCTATGAATCACTTACGCGCATTGGCTACTCCAAGAGTCTGCGTATTCTCCACGATCATGCTAGTAGAGCATCTCATGGTGATCTTGTAGGAACCTCGTCGCTTGCTGGTAGATCCTTTACTCTGTATCCAAAAATAAACGATAAAGGCGCACAGGAATCAAGGCAGGATGCAAGTCAATAAAATAATTCGAAGTCGATATGGATATCAAGAACGATTCAATCAAGTGGATGAGCTTTTCCTAAAATCCTCAATCTTTATTGCAGGCCTGTTCGGTCCCGAAGTTGAAACCGAACAATTTAGTCGTTGACCTGCATGGGCCACCACAAAAACGTGTCACGACCCGCACCCGAATATTCGGGCACGAGTGCGTGGGCACGTCCAGCCTACGCCGCAGTGTCGGCGGTAGTACGCTGTCTAGGTCATTATCACAGGAAATTTATAATCTATCTCATCCACAGTAAAGTAAATAGACAGGGAAAATAACAGAAAAATAGGAATACTAAGATTTCATAAGACAAAATATGATATACAACTCCATGGTTTAATACAGAATCCAGAAGATAAATCGGGGACAAACCCGATTGCGGTGCTGAAAGGAAATACTAGCTAACTGGCTACTACTCCTCATAAGTAGTCTCCTGAGTAGGAACAGGCTCCTCAGATGTATCACCTGCTACGCCATAGGGACCATAAAATATGGGGGCAAAGTTCTCATCATCGCCTAAAACAACGGATCCAGTCAGGAAAGGAGCAAAGTACACAGTGCACAACAAGGTTAAACTAAATATTTATGATAATTAAATATTGAATATCAAGTTAGGAAACTGCATAACAGAATATCATTATCTCAGAGTTAAAGTTGTAAACAGGGATATGAGAAAGCAGAAATAAATGAGACAGGAGAATGAAACTACAACAGCCAGCAAGAAATATAACATGACCAGAAACTATCTGTGTGAACTTGTGTTTGCTTTTAGAATACATAGTTGGCATGTAGGGGTTTATAAGGCTAATCCGGCCGTCATGAACGGCTATTAAACAGGGGAAATCGAGATCCGGCTGAGGTACAGTCGTGTACCAACAGCTATTAAACATGACAAGGGGAAGGGTAAACTACATGCCTTCTAGGTATTCTCCCACCCGACATGAAAAACAAGACAGGAACTCCAATATTCAAGACATAAAATCCAGCATTTCTAACACTAGGTGTAATCATCAAGGGTACAAGTAAGGCAGGGAATTAATTATCACAATATATAAAGATTAACTTGAAGTGCAGGTACTTGCCTGTTGTTTGGATCTGATTAATTTGGCTCTTGGGGAAAAATTCCAGAGATGAGTCCAAAAGCTGAAATAGACATTACCATCATGCTCAGAAGATGTCAAATAGCTAAAAATGCCTGTCCTTGGGTCCAATTTGCAGACAAGGGCAAAAACGGTAATTTCGGGTCAAAACGGGGTCCGCCGGTAGGCCCGCTTTGCACCGAAAACGTGTCCGGGTCAAAGGTCTCCAAATTCACCAAACTTAGTGTCAACAGGTCAGGAACGCTGATACGAACCCAACGGAACTTCCAGATTTGGATTCCGATGAGCCGAACACAAAATCGCCCGTCGAGCGGGGCCTGTGGGGCCTACGACACGCGATTTCGTCAACGTTCTCAGAATCGAACCAAACTTGACCCACAGGACCAGCGTATCGCTACGAGTCCGATGGCATAAGTTTCGTTTCGATCCGACGTGTGTGCACGAAGTTAGGGTGAATTGTAGAAAAGACGGATACGGGGCGATGTCCGCGGATACGCGGTGATTCTGGTGTGCACGCACACCCGAATCAGCTTCCACGAAATCTCACACGTCCGTATCGATGGCGCGCACATATATGTGAAGACCGCACGCGACCAAGTCATCCCGTTTGGCGGGGCGTACTCAGTTCCGGGGTGAAACAGGGTCATTGTTTTTCCTGTTTTTGGATCGCGGTGTGCGATCACCACAGGATGCGATGCCCCGAGCGGTTTATCCGAGCACCGAGAGGGTCATACAGGCTTCGCAACACAATTTACGGAATTGAAATCCGAGCTACGAGCAAGAAAATACACGCACCTGAACTGGCCTCCGAAAACTAGGGTTTTCGTGTCCGTGTCTCGAGTCTTGTGTCCACTGCCGTGTCCGACACAAAGGAAATTTAGGGTTAGGGTTAGGGCTTGGGCACGGCCGGAGCTCCGCCGGGGCTGTGCTGGACGAGGGCGGCTGGGCTCGAGGACGGCCGGCTCGAGGCTGAGCGAGCTCGGCGGAGGCAGAAGCGTCTCTGGCCGGAGGCAGCGAGGTGGTGGCTGGGCTAGGAGAGGGAGTCGAGGGGAGAGGGGAGGTGCTGGAGGTAGGCGGAGGACGGCGAAGCGGCGGGGGAAACGGCGGCGGCTCTCGGCGAGGCTGGGAGGCGGAGGGCTGAGGGCTAGGCGGGTCGGCCTGCGGCGTCGAGGGTGGTCGGGGGGAGGTTCTGGCCGGGGGAGGGTTTCGAGAGGGTTTTAAAGGGGAGAGGAGGCGGTGGCGCTCCGGGCGAGGCGGAGGTCATGGCGGGGTTGCCGAAGGGTGCGGGCGGAGTGGCCGGGGGCGGCGCCACGTGGCCGGAGGCGGCGGCCCCGGCGGAAGACGCGGGGAGCGGGTCGTCGTGCAGGGAGAGGGAGAAGGGTAGGCGGGTTAGCGGGTCGCGGTCGGGCGGGTTCGGGTGGACCCGACCCGCTAGGCGGGTGGGCCGGTTTGGGCTTGGGCCCAATGGGCTGGGCCAGGGATAAATTTAGGAAAATAAATAAATAAGTAAATAAAATAAATAATTAATTAATTAATTAATAACTAAATAAATAAATAGTTTTTAGGTGTTTTTAAAATAGGTCCGAGGCCCAAAAAATTCCAGAAAAATTACCCTAAGTCCAGTTTGTCATTTTACACCCAAAAATATTATTTTTATAATATTTTAATACTTTTTATTAACAATAAAAAAACATTTAATAATTAAGAACCCTGATTTTAATTACAGAAAATTCCCAGAAAATTCCAGAAAATTGGGAAAAATCCAAGATTTAATAATTTAAAAATTCAGGAGATTTACAAGTTTACCCACTGTCAATTTTGGACAGTCCTAGTGTAAACTAGGATTGAGATTATACAGTTAACCCACTGACCAAAATTAACTCATAGTGTCACAACATGGCAAAATTAACTCAAAGTGTCACAAGTAGGCAAAATTATAGTTTAAAGTTTTACAACTCAAATCCTCAATATCGTCAAAGTGTCACAAGTAGGCAAAAAGTCATATTCAATCAAACTTTTACAACGTTTACAGGTCAAATTTTGACAATTCTCAAAGGTCATATTCAGTCACACTTTTACAACTCAAAATGATTGTTCAAACGTCATGGCGCCTCTTCGTGCGTTGCTCTCTAGTATCCAAGAAAGGATATTCTTCAACGTTGTCGATATTTTGGAGTTCGTCATTGATTGTCATATAATTGGAACCCTGGCAACTGACGAGGCTTCTTCCCAACTTCTTAACTTTCCTTGCCTATTCATGAAAAATAAAAATAATTGTTAGCCACAGTTACAAATATCAAACTTAAACTCTACAAGTAGGCTTACCATCTTGACCAGTGCAGTATATAAGACCGATTTGGGAGGAAGATCTGACGGTACACGCACAATATCCCCTCCGCGTTGGAACAAGGTCGGTAGTCCGACACCGGCGTAGTAGGCGAGGTAGTCGTCGCTGCACTCCGCCATATTGACTGCTGCTAGCCGGTCGGTATCTCTAATAACGTGGTGTTGCCACTCGATGAAGAAGTCCGATACCCAGTTGAAATGTGCAGGTATATAGTTTAGCGGTTTTGTACCGCACGGAGGAGTTATCATTTGCAAAGTTCGTCTTGGGACAGTTTGGACATAGCCAAACTGACGTAGCACTCTATCCGGCATATAAGCCTCCTTGATTTCATGACAACTGATAACACCGTGATATAAGACGACTGGTTGCAACGGACGGGTAGTCTGTCGCAAATCACGGTATAGATCCCATACAATCTGCACCACATAAAATTTAACATAATGTCATTTAGTATAACGTAGTAAATTAATACCAATTAAGTACAAAATTAGGTCTATATTCACCTCTTCTGTCGTCATATCTTCGAGTGCATGCCGTAGAGCGGCCAATGTGTGAGAACGTTTGGCATCTTCTTTAGTCGGCTTCCATCGGCACATTCTAGGCAGGTTCTCGTCATACCCTAGGCTCAGCTTCGCCCGCTTCAGGGTTGGAAAGTGCTCGTATATCCATGCCTTCACATTACCGGAAATATATTAGTCCAAAAATAAACAACACAATTTCTATTTATGTAAAAAAGTTGACAAAGATATATCTATACATGGAGTAGAGTCTGACATCCGGAAATTGTCTTCGAACCCACACGGGATGCAGCACCAAGCTCGCGGTAAAGGTATGCCAGTATACCGCTTCCCCAAGAAATTTCGTCCACCGTTTCAATGTTGTCCAAATCGAGGAGATATTTGGCATTTATGGACGTTTCAGACTTATTGGTAATGCCGACTGCCCCTAAGATGAACTGCATATATCCGCGGGCCACATTATCGCTATTATCAATTTCGGGGACCGGCTCAGCGAATATCTCCTTCAAATATTTTAGAGGAAGTCCGTAGGACTTCTTGAATTCTCGAAGACTAGTAAAACTAGTGGAATCAACTCCCAGACACCCTGATACATGATCCACAATATTGTCGTAATAGTCGATGCTCGATTCATCAAAAGTATGATTCTGCATGGGACGACCATCAACCCTAAGTCCCAATATATGATGGACGTCATCAAGGATAATCGTCAACTCCCCATTGGGTAGATGGAAAGTGTTGGTCTCTGGATGCCACCGTTCTACAAATGCTGAAATCAGTGCATTATCCACCGTCGTATATGAGTAGCTACCCAAATATTGTAGACCGGTGGGACTGATTTTTGCCTTCACATCATCTCCCAATAATTCATACCTCCATGTATTGCATTTTTTGCCATGGTTGATCACCGTCAACATACGACCATTCTCCTGAAAAGTCAACAATTGGATGAAATTAAACCTCCATGTAAAATGAACTTTGAACTTACAACTATATATAAATTTATCATAACGTAATGTACTTACCGGATTGTTCCATATTTGGTATGCAATATGGTTTTCGATCGACGGTAACATAGAGCAACCGTTTGGACGAGTGTCGACTGGACTATCTGCCTGCTCAGAAGGTCCCGAACCATCAGTAGGCCGGTTTCCGAGAGTTTGTGGAAGACTCTCGACAGGACTATCTGCAGGCTGAGAAGGTCCTGAACCATCAGTAGGCCGATTTGGAACATTTGGCATGTCCTCATCGGAGGAGGAAGAAGAATCGGAAGAACTAGGAGGAGCACGTCTCTTTGTGGCAATCTTCTTCGTCAATGGACGTTTCCTCACTTCAGGGCGTGCCTCAGCCTCGCGGATAGTGACGCCTTGCGACACTGTGCATTGCTTACGCATCGACGCAGTAGGGCGTCTTCTCATTTCTTCATCCACAGTGTCCTTTCCAGGGACATGACTATAAGACAAAAATTAATATATACAGACAAAAATTAATTTATATTTTAACATAATAATTGAATTTTTTTTTCAGGACTGTAGCCATTTCTACAGTCCTGTAAGTATACAGGACTGCAGATTTTTCAACAGTCCAAATCTTTTAGGACTGTTGAATTTCCTACAGTCCCATATAGATTTAGGACTGTAGGAAATTCGACAGTCCTATATATATATAGGACTGTCGAATTTCCTACAGTGCTAAATCTATATGGGACTGTAGGAAATTCTACAGTCCCGCTCGATACTGCTCGACAATGTCGAGCAGTCTCGACATTGTACGCCCTAAAATCATGTTCCAAACGACTTCTATGTCTAAACTACATCCTAGACTCCGCCAAGGACTAGTATGCCCTCATTTGAAAGAAAATAACTCAAAATTTTCAACATGCAAGAGGATTTCTTAAAAATTTTGGACAATTTTTCAAATACAATAGCACAAGGAGAATGATGATTTCTACCTTGGTTCTTTCGAGACTTTGGGAGCCATCGACAAGGAGGAGGAGGACAACGGAGATCGGCCGGCGGGAGGGGGTCGGCAGGAGAGGGGAAAGCTCCGGTCGGGGGGAGGGTTTGGAGAAGTGGGCTAGTGTGAGTAAAAACTTGGGCTACTATGAGTAAATGTTGCTCTTTAGTGGACTAGTCCCAATCCTGGGCTAGCCCCAAGTAAAATTGGCAGTGCCCTTATCAATACCCTTTTCCTTTTCTTTTTCTTTTTCTTTTTCTTTTTCTTGCAGAGTCAGGCAAAGGGAATAAATAATTTTATTCCTCGCGAGTCCCAACTCATCTGCCATTCTTACAGTTAGTAAGTTACTCTCCCCTGAACATCAAGATATAATATAAATGTTGCAGAGTTAGAGTATGATGCATCTGTGCATACAGTTAAGAGTATGATGCATATGTGCACAATTTTATTTGCTTCAGTTATAAAAGTAGTATGATGTATGATGTACACTATGTCAATATAAATGTTCAGTTATAAAAGTTACTCTCTCCTGAACATCAAGAATCAGGTGAAGGGCAACATCGGAGGTCTTTTATATTTATTTATAGATTTAGGAATTTGGATGTGTATTCCTAGTATTTATTTAAGAAAATGTGATGTATGATGTACAAATTACTTCTCATTTGGAATATTGATCATTATCCATTTTATTATATATTATCATCAACATATTGATAAGAGAAGAATTTGAGACCAGATTCTAACAATTTAACGGTCAGTACGTCTTCTATATGAAACATCTTTATTATATACAATGTAATGTACTTGAATATAGATAATTTGAGTTTAGATTATTTTGTTTAGTAACTATCTATAGAATAAATACAATCAATAACATCTCCAGAGATTTTGATAAGGACTTGGAATAATACATTTAAATAATATGAATAAATAAATTTAGGACCATATTTTAAAACTCGTGCATGGCCTTCAATTATTAAGGACCGGTCCTGCCGTCAGAATGAGAACAAGATCCTCTTTTGGACAATATGGAGACCTAAGATAAATTTCAAGTATTATACGAGACACTAAAATTAAATAACCCAAAAATATACATAGAATTGTTGTTTTCAAAATATACACAAGAATATACATATTTTTAGTCATAAAATATTTATAGAATTAAGAGTATTTAGATAATTACATAAATCTTAATTTAATTTTCAGTTTTGGACTGAAAATAAAATCCAAAATCGAACAATTTATTTTAGTATTTTCAAAATTCGAATCAGAATGATGAATTTTTAATTCGGTTCAGTCCTCCTGTGATCATTTCAATATGATGTTGACATCCTCATCCTAATCCCTGAATTTGCAAGCTACTCAATATGTGATCCTGGGTTTTACGGTTTTGTTTGAATTTTGGTTGTTCAGTTGAATCGAATAAACACCATGTTATCTTGTGTCACATCCAACTCTTATTTTCGTAACCAAGAAAAAAGAAGAAGAAAATAATCCCAAAAAAGATGTTTGGTACGTCAGCGTGCTCGCACGTTCTTCTGCTCCACATCCGACCTTTCCTCCATCTTGTGGGAGCACACGCATCATCCAAGCACACGCACAAGCACAAGCGCGTACAAAATAGCACAGTTAAAAAAAATATTGTGAGGCTCAGCTCCTCACTCACTCATCTCTGGTGCAGCACGAAATAAGAATATGTAAAAGAACATGCTCAGGACATGGAGCTCCAGTGGCCCAAGTCTAGCGAGACCAAATCTGTTGTCCGGTATTCAATTCCCATATCTCTGTCTTTTCTCTGAATTTTTTTTTTAATACCAGTGGGACCCCCAAAACACTTAGGTGGGGGAATAGAATTTGGGGACTGATTTTTTCGGATAGCTGATCCGGTCTGAGACTGGCAATCCGAAATTGTATATATCTCAACTTTTCCAAAATCTTGTATAAACGAGAACCTCTTAAAACTGTATATATATCTCAATATTTTCAAAATCTTATATAAGCGGGAACCTCGTGACGTTTGGATTATAGCAAATATAGTTATACAAATTCCTTAATTACAGGCTTAATTATGGTATTCATAAGGTTCTTTGTTTTTGTTTTTTCTTTAAGACGAGTATTCATATGTTACAATAGTACCGAACAACTTATTTATGTTGAAAAGGAGTCCCACTAACGTAAGGCTCGGTCACGAGGCTACTATTTGTAGTGCTTGAACCTGCATCCATATTTGGGCCAATATCGGTGCAAATTCAGTTTTTTACGTTGTTCATCATCGACACGAGCTTCTGGAGGCTCAGGTTGTGGTGCTTTCGCTTGATGTACTCCGTGGCTGCAGTGTCGACGCTATCATCGGACTTGCGCACAACCTCCTCCTCGTCGCCGCCGCCGCCGCCGCGCTCGACGGTTTCGACCTTCTCGATCACCCCTTTATCGGCCGACATCGCCGGCGCCTTGGGCTTGAACACCTTGTAGAGGTTGGGGAAGTGAGGCGCCTCGTAATAGCCCGTCGCCGGTTCGGTTTTGGCGGCTCGCTGGACGCGGTATCCGACCTCCGTGTCCTGGATATCGGTGGAGAACCGGACACGGTTCGGGTGCTTGTGGTGGGGCGTGAAAGACATTTTTTTGTTGTTGTTGAGATCTTGGAAATTGTTTCCCGAGTTGTTGCTTGGTTTTCTAAGCTCTAATTTATAGGCCAATCGGGAAAGATGTTTATTCCGAAAAGATGAGGATGGATCAAGTGCTTCTTTTGTAAATTTCACGCATCTTTTTTATTTTTATTATCACTTTACTGATAAGTAGATTCCAGTCAAGGTCTGAAATGGGGAAGGCGTTACGTAATTTGGCCCGAATCAGATACGGTCAAACCAAGATTGGGCCGGCCGGATCTGGTTAACGGATCGATCCGGTCTGGCCTACTACTGTAATGGGTTCGGATTTGATTTGATTTTCAAACCTGTAGGTCTAGCCTAGTCAGCCAATATATATATATATATATATATATATATACACGGAAATCCTACGAGAGTAGAGAACATGTGGTTTATCTTGCAAATTTTTATCTTTAAAAAATTTAAATTTCTCATTTAAAAAATAAATAAATCTATCTCTATTTTTAAAAAAAATATCTATATTTAAAAAAAAAAAAATCTATCTCTAAACATATCAAAATAGAGAGAACATTTTTTTTAAGTCATATCAATTGATTTTTTAATTTTAATTATAATTTTTTTTAATGTATATTAATGTTGCTATTAATGTTAACTTCAATATTAATTTTAATGATAATTTTAATTTTAATGTTAATTTTAATTTTAGTTTTTAATGTTATTGTTAAAACTAAAATTAAAATTAACACTAAAATTAACATTAAAATTTTAATGATAATTTTAATTTTAGTGCTAATTTTAATTTTATTTTTTAATGTTATTGTTAAAACTAAAATTAAAATTAACACTAAAATTAACATTAAAATTTTAGTGATAATTTTAATTTTAGTGTTAATTTTAATTTTAGTTTTTAATGTTATTGTTAAAACTAAAATTAAAATGAACACTAAATTAACATTAAAAACTAACACTAAAAATAAATTTAATATTAATATTAACATTAACATTAATATTAATATTAACATTAACATTAATATTAATATTAATATTAATATTAACATTAGTATTAATATTAATATTAATATTTAAATTAATATTAATATTTAAATAATTAAATTGATTAATATGACTTATTTTTTAAAGATATTGATAGATTTATTTTTTAAAATAAGATTTTTTTTTTTTTTAAAGAAAGAAACTTTGAAGAAAAAACACTTATGTTTCATGTTCCATATATATATATATATATATATATATATATATATATATATAAGGCAATTGTTTATCTAGTCACAAGTTACCATGGTACGTAGTTGGATAATGAACAATAAAAAAAAAAAAAAAAGAGAAAATTTGAATTATATTTTATTTTATTTATCATAATTCAAGATGTATCTTACTGTTTTATCATAATGAACAACATTTTTTATTTTCGTAAAAAACTAACGATAATTCCTTTGACCGTTAATTTTTGACCAAAATATTCCTAACAAATCATTATTATTATCAGCCTCCCTCCTCGGCCTGAAAAAAGGAAGAAGATATTTCGGTCAAAAATTAACGGTCGGAGTTGACCGTTAGTTATTGACAAAAATAAAAATAATTATACATTATAGTAAAACAGTAAAGTATATTTTAAATTATAATAAATAAAGTAGAATACGATTCAAATTTTTTAAAAAATAATTCAAATACCTCTATAGATATTTTCATAAGTCGAGACAAAGTAGCTTTTGTAAAGTAGGATATCTTGCAGAGAGCATTATGAGGCATAAAACAATGTCATGCCGAGGAATACGATGTCTGATAGAAATATGATGACGAATGTAAGAGTTGAACATAACGTCACATGGGTATTATTTCAGCTAATAAAGTAAAATAAAATTCACATAGGATTGTCTAATTTAAAAAATAAATATCATGTCTTATATGACATAGATATATAAGCCGATCAACTAATTTTTGATATTGTTCCTTACTCACCGGATCACTACCCTCAGCGCACAACTTGTGATTATGTTCGATATAGAAGTAGAAGCAACCATGCAACCCAGTATTTTTGTCTCTGAAAAAAAGGTCTAAAGCATACTTTTCCTGAGAAAGCACTATATCCTTTCGTGACCTTACAATTTCAATTCCGATGAAGCACTTCAACTGCCTCAGATCCTTAACTTCAAATTCTTCTTCAAGAATTTTTTTCAGTCGTAGGATCTCCTCAGTATCGTCTCCAGTAATTACAATATCATCAACATAGACTGCAAGAACAGTGATACGAGTCTTGGAGTGCCTGTAAAACATAATATGATCTCTATTGCACTGCCTATATCCCATACCACAGACTGCAAGCCTGAATATATCAAACATGCTCTCGGAGACTGCTTTAGTCCATACAAAGACTTCTTCAATTTGCATACCACGTCGTAATCACATACGGCGAGAAAGGACCATGTCGTAATCACCCGTACCACGCCGTAATCACATACAGGTAAGTTTTCCAACTTAGATTCTTTTTCCTATTCGCCATGAACCAAAGATTGTATAAACTCATGATAATATTAGATGATGAGTAGGAATAACTCCATGCATGAGAAACCCGTATTTCTATGTAGAAACTATTCTTAGAAAATCGAACAATCATAACTGTAAACCTCCTGATTTTTCAAAATTTTTAAATTTGGATTTTTCACAATTTTATGGAATTTTCTGGGATTTTTCTGTAATTAAAAACAGAATTTTAAATATTAAATAATTTTTAATAGATAATATTAAAATATTATGGAAATAATATTTTTGGGTGTAAAATGAAAAACTGGACTTAGGGTAATTTTTCTGAAATTTATCGGGCCCCGGACCTATTTTAAAACACCTAAAAACTATTTAATTAATTATTTATTTATTTAATGATTTAATGAATTATTTATTTATTTTTAATAAATAAAACCCAGCAGCCCGGCCCATTCTCTCGGCCCGCAGGCCGGCCCATCCCGCTCCCCTACCGGGTCGGGTCAGGTCCACCCGCCGCCCGACCCGCTACCCGCTACCCGCTACCCGGGGACCCGTCCCTCCCCACGTCTCCCCCGTGCCCGAGTCTTCCGGCGGAGCCGCCGCCTCCGGCCCGCTCCGCCCGCACCTCACCCCACGACCACCCCCTCCCTCCGCCTCCTCCGCCCCGTTCGAGCTCCCCCAGCCCCTCGCCCCACCTATAAATCGCCCCCCCCCCCTCCGTTCTCTTCTCCGGCCACCCCTACTCGACGAACCCCCCAGCCGCGCCGCCACCCTGCCAGCAGCCGCCCTCCGCCTCGCTGCGCCAGCCCCTCCTCCTCCTTTCTCCCCCGCCTGCCTCCGGCCACCGACGAGCAGCAGCAGCAGCGAGCAACAGCGGCAGCAGCTCCGGCCGCTCCCCGCGCCGCCTCCGCCGTCTCCCAGCCCGCCACCCGCCCCGGCCGAGCTTTCCCCCGCTGCCCCCGGCCCCCTCCGCCTCTGCACGGCCGCCCCAAGCCGCCGTCCCCCGCCGCCGGAAACCCCAAACCCTAACCCTAATTCCTATTTTCCCCTATGTCGGACACAGGACACAGTGTCCTGTGTCGTGTCGGACACGACGAAAATCCCGATTTTCGACCCTGTTCAGGTACTCCTAACTTCTTGCTCGTAGCTCTATTTTCAATTCCGTCTTTTACATCGCGAAGTCTGCGTGACCCTCTCGGTGCCCGTGCAAACCGCTCGGTGCATCGCGTCCTGTGGTGATCGTACACCGCGATCCAAAAACAGGAAAAACAACGCCCCGATTCAACCCGGAACTGGGTATGTCCCGCCAAACGGGACGACTTGGTCGCGCGCGGTCTTCACAGATACGTGCGCGTCGTTGATACGGACGTGTGGGATTTCGCAGAAGCTGATTCGGATGTGCGTGCACACCGGAATCAGTGTGTATCCTCGGATATCGTCCCGTATCCGACTTTTCTGAATCGTGTTCTAACTTTGTGTACACACGTCGGATTGAAACGAAACTTGTGCCATCGGACTCGTTGCGATACGCTGGTCCTGTGACCCAAGTTTGGTTCGATTCTGAGAACGTTGACAAAATCGCGTGTCGTGGGCCCCACAGGCTCCACTCGACGGGCAATTTTGTGATCGGCTCATCGGAATCCAATTCTGGAAGTTCCGTTGGGTTCGTATCATCGTTACTGACCTGTTGACACTAAGTTTGGTGAATTTGGAGACCTTTAACCCTGACACATTTTTCGGTGCAAAGCGGGCCCACATATGGACCCCGTTTTGACCCGAAATTGTCATTTTTGTCCTTGTCTCCAAATTGGACTCAAGAATATGCATTTCTAGCTGATTGATATTTTCTGGATCTGATGGTGATATTTGTTTCAGCAACCGGAGTACCGCCTGCAATTTCAGCTGAAGTCAGAGCCACAATTGGAGCCGGAACCACAGGCAAGTGTACCTCGCCAAAACTTGCAGCTTTGCTACCTATTTTCTGGACTTAGTTATACATCAGTGGGCAAGTGTACCTTGCCAAATCCTGCAGCTTGCTATATATTTTCTTGGTTTAATTTTGCATCAGTAGGAACATAGAGCTTGTCAACTCGCAGTAATTCTCGTTATAGCATTTTAGTTTATTTTTTGTAGATTCATATGTAAACTTGTTTAACTGCTCAATCCAGGACACCTGACACTATTCATGTGACGGAATTTCCTGAGATATACATGGTGATTCCGTATAGGATACATATTCATGACATTTACAGTTTACATGCTTAGTTTATATCCTGACTTGTTGCATTAACTTTGATCCTGTGTGTCATGGACATGAGACGTGAGATTTTATTGGGTGGGGAGAGTATTACCATAACAAAGGCTGATTATATTATATATATTGACATCTGGATGTGTCTTAGTCTCTGACACAGAGCTATGGCACCAGTTCTGGCCCTTCGAGAAAATACTGCTATGGGTTTCTCCGACACTGATCCTGTAGTAGCCTCAGCCTGAGTATGACTAAAACTCTCAACTTGCATATCACTTAGCTGGTTATATAGTTTACCCTATGGTTTCATTTATTGCTGCACTGCATTTATTTTGGCTTGTATTTTCTGTACCTTGTTATGTCCCCTGAGGACCTGGAATGGACTATGTCCCCAGGTATAGCCGAAGAGATCTACCCCGAGGTGTACGAAACAGGAGCACTTCTCGGAACAGAACAGGAACCTGAGGACGAGATAGTGGCAGAAGACTTCTCCTGAGTACCGGCTTCATTTACTCAGTATTTCCATTTCCAGTATTTTATTTCATGTCTATTTCCTTAATGTAACAGACTGATTCTCAGATTGTTTTCCGAGATAATCTTATTTGAGATTTGTTTAGTTATTCTATTGTATTATTTCTGGCATTAATCTGTGTTTATTCTGTGGATGAGATTAGAAATACCTGAGACTTGTAACATCTTACTGTTAGACCACAGCTTAAGCATGCCCTGATGGATCCATTAAATTGGGTTGTCCATCGGTGCGTGCTGCTGGCCATTGCCTCGCATCCAGTCCCTCGGCATTTTTGGGACTGGGGCGTGACAATAATACGGACACAACGCACCAATGGTAGACAAGGCTCAATGAGTGTTGGCATGATAAATATATATACAATAATTCAATAAAATTATATGTTATTATTTCAGAATATAAATATTATAATTATATAATTAATCATGTTTTATGCCGACGGAAAGATTGGATGCTAAGACTACTTGGCCAAGTTGCATGGATAGCTAGATAGCTAAGTTAGATGGTTACATGAATGATGTTATTTGTATATATAATTATTATTAAATTATAGAATTTAAAATAATATAATTTTATATTAAAATATTTTTTTACTCAAGTTGGTAATGTTGCATGTACAAACTATCATCAAATTGTCTGAATATCTAGTCGACACACAACATGACTTTTTGATACAATTCTTGGAGGGTTTGATCTTAATTCCTAAAATTGAATTTATATATATTTTAATTTTGGAAATAAAGTATTTCAAATTTATATTTATGGTATTTGTATGTCAAAACTGAACCCTAAATATATGGGCCCTTAATCTAGGTTCTTGGATGAATTTATGGCATATTTTGGCTCATAACAAGGGACTGAATTTGGTTTTAAAAAGGGATATTATTTTCTGAGTTTTAATCAGACTTTAATATGAATTATTGTAGATTTTCATCAATCTAGGTCATAACTATGGATTGGTGACATTTCGGATAAGTTTCAGACAAAACTAGTAGACCTATTATGGCCATAACTATGAAATATGTTTAAAAATTCCAAATATGGAATTCAGAGGTTAAAAATAGTATAAATCATATTTAAATTATGATTATATGATTTTTTAACTAATTTATATTTATGTCCTTTAATTGGAGACTTAACCGTGAATTTTGGAAGTCGAAAACCATAAAACTAGGTTCCGATACCTCGTAAAAATATGTGAGTTATGTCAAGAATTCACATATTATGATGATATTGGACTTGGTTATAAATAGTTTATAATAATTTAGACATTAAATTTGTGGGTACAAGATTCTTGATTAGAAACTTAAAGTAGTAAATTGATTGTTTAGGTCAATTAAATTTCGGAGTTGGACGCAGGACCATCTTTGCAACTACATACTGTAAATTCAGGCAAGTGTACCTTGCCAAGATGTTCACATATCTTATTTATTTCTTATGCTTTAGTTATTATATGTATATGCATTCTTGATATATTTGCTTACCCTAGGCCCGGTTTACGGTACTTTGTGTCCGAACGAGATTCGGGTACCGACATCCTTCGTGGAGTCGAGTATCGTAGTTAGAGAGTCAGTATTCGAACCCATGTCTTGTGCATATATTATTTGTACATCCGACCGTCGGATACTTGACACGTTATTCATGTAACATAGTCTTTCTCGACATGTTCGTGGTAATTGGATTATGTATAAGATTACATGATGCATGACATAGAGTATTTCCAATTATATATATATAATGTCCATGACTTGTGATGATAGTTAAAGGTCATGATCTTGCATGTCTTGATTGAGACGTGAGGTTACATTGGGAGGGGAGAGTCTTCATCGTGCTCTGGGCATATTCTACTTATTACTTATCTATTCGTTTATTAGGCTTTGGGTCCCATATGCAGATGTGAAGTGAATATATATATATATATATATATATATATATATATATATATATATATATATATATATATATATATATATATATATATATATATATATATGGGATATTGCATCAAGGATTATTACATCAATTATTGCACCAAGCAATCCCAGCCGCACATTTTTTTGAAATATGTGGTTATAAAGCATGCTGACGTAGCATCTACTTTATGGGAAGATTTATAACCACATGATTGAAATAAATGTGTGGTTGAGATTGTTTGGTGTAATAATTGTTGTAATAATTTGATGCAATATTTTGTCCCATATATATATATATATATATATATATATATATATATATATATATATATTGGTAAACGGAATATGAGCCATAGTGCTCATATTTCTACATGAGCCATGCACATGTGGACCAATAGGAATAGAGTATACTAGTGCACATGGGATGTAGGAGTCTATTCCTATTGGTCCATATGTGCATGGCTCATTTAGGAAAATGAGCACTATGGTTCATATTCCGTTTACACTATATATATATATATATATATATATATATATATATATATATATATATATATATATATATATATATATATATATATTAGCCTTCTCTGGGTTCTCCCACACGGAGCCTCGAGGGTACTGTCTAGCCTACGGATAAGTCCGCTTGTACCAGCCCGGGGGAACGGGTCCATACTCTCATTTGCATATCACATAGTTGGTTATACTAGTTTTTCCTGTATTATAGTATTATATTGTTTACTTCGACATGTTGTTTCTTATACCTTATTACGTTCCTCTGAGGACCTGGTTCCTTGTCAGTTTTGTAGCATAGACGGTTGTGAAAATTTCTGGAGCTGCTGATGTTTATCATCTCGTCATGCAAGCATTGGACTCAGGTACTGTTATCATTTCTATCGCAATTATGTTTATTATTTCTCGTTACTTATCTCTGCTGATATAGCCTAGTTTTATAGACTATATTCCTTTCTCGAGTCTATTCGAGCTTGTGTGTTACTGGCGGCCGACTTTAGTACATGTAGCTCATTCTTAAAATTTTGTGACCTTGTGGATTGAGGCTTAGAGATTTATCATATTATTTAGGTAATACAGCTTAAGTGCACTCTAACGGGTCCATTAAATTGAGTTTATCCATTGAAGTTGTGTTGCTGGCCATTGTCACGTTGCTAGTCCTTCGGTATTTTGGGACTGTGGCGTGCCACCAAAGCTCCATAAAAGTAAAATGACAGAAAGTAAAAGAAGTTCATGAAATCGGCAAGGTGTACTTGCCTAAAGCGAGCTCACAGCCTAAACCTTCTATCCACCACCACAAAGAGATTCAGAAACCATACTCCAGGTCTCAAGACCAAGCTCCAAGCTCGAGAGAGAAATGAAGAAGAGAAGAGAGATAAAGAGAAAGAGAAAGAAAGAAATGAAATAACTCAAGTACTATTTATGGAGAAATATCTCGAAAATATTTCGAAAAGTGAAACAAATATCTGCCGGATAGTATACCGTCGGTATACCCGTCAGGTAGTAAAAATTCAATTTTAAAATTTTTTTGAGCTTCCTCAAGATCCAATATAATGCAATAAATAGCACAAAAATACGTATACGCATAAAATATGAATATTGTGAGACGAGTCTCACGATGTATTATTGTGAGATGTGATAGATAGTATTGTTGACCTAGACATCGTTCTACCGTCGATGCTGCGACATAGGCTAGACGTATCCATGACTCATGTCTAATTTTCGGATACATATCGTAATAGTTTTCTTAATATATATATATATATATATATATATATATATATATATATATATATATATTGGGCCTTAACCTATCACTCACTGAAACCGACATTGACTGGAAAGTAGAGAGCCTCTGTTGTCCAAGTTTTGTGGTTGGGACAATTCTTCCTATACTTAGCACAGTTAATTGGTTAAGGTTTGGTGGGCTTTCTTTAATGTTGGTAAGCAAATACCAATAGTTACATAACATTAACAATAAGCTTCTCTCTTTTTTTTTTAGTTATTTGTTTTTACTTCGTTACTACTGCATAGCTCTATTTTTTCTACTTTTAATTGTATTAGTGCTATTCTACTGTTAGTGTTAAATAATGGTGAGATAAATACTAATAACACTTAAAAAATACATAAAATGGAGAATAGCAATAATTAATTTAATTATAAGGGATAATAGAATTAATGATTATTGGGGGTGGTGGCGGTGTTAAATACATTAAAAAAAAAAATCAACAAGCAATTGTTACTTAGTCCAACATAAGTATTTTTTCTATTTATCAGGTCCACTTACTTTTTCTCATCTCCGTCCACCCGAAAGAAAACTTTTGGGCACAATTAAGTTTTGGCCCTTTGATTAAAATTTGTCCCTGGTCTGGTCCTATCCCTTGTTAGCAATCTACACAATAAAACTAGTATTATACGCAAATAATTTTGTATTTTTCATAAACATATAATAATTACGCACTTTTGAAAGATTCGAATTAGTATACAAATTTTAAACATGTAAAATTTTAAACATTTTTTGTACGAATTATTGACAAATTTGATCCAAAAAAATGTGATGGCAATCTGTTTAAATAACAAAATTTGACAAGCTGTTTAAGTATGTGAAGTTTATAATCTAAATATTTTCGTTATTTTACTTACACTGTGTCTATTTATACTCTTACTTTTGCCGTCTTGAATTTTTTTTCATTTGTCGAATTGCTAACAAGGGTCTTATCAGTATTTGGGAACAAATTAAGAATAAGTCAGGTTATATGTCAGAATTTTTTTATTTTCTAACTAAAACCAGTATCTCGTCCGATACAAACCAATACACAACCGTCGTGATTCCAAAGGTGAAATTGATTGCTTCTTCCTGATGGAATTTTGTACGAAAATGATGTTCTAATTGTTAGGATTATTTAGTTTTATGATCTTGTATAATATTAAAATTTTATGTTTAGGTCTTCGGATTCTCAAAAAAAAAGGGTCTCGTCCTAACGGTTAATTTGAACTGATGGTCCAAAATTGAGTCTTAAATGTAAATTTTGAGTATTATACGATACCCTAAACTAAAAGAATGTGAGGGTTGTGTGACTTGAATTATTTAGTTTTGTCATGACTAATAGAAAATGAGACTTGTGACACTATTGTTTGTTTCTTCCATAATCTCATAGGGACGATTCCATAGACATTGTGTATCATCATGTTTTATCGCATTGTTGAATGTTTGCAACTCAAGCGTTTCGAAGAATTGTGTGGCTGCTGATATCATGATAGAATTAAACAACAGTGTCACAATTGTTTCTTTTTCGATTGATCATGACAAAACTAAATAATCTAAGTCACATAACTCTCGTATATTTTCATTTGTGTTTATAATCTTGATTTTGAACAATCAGTCCAAATCAACGGTTAGGTCGAGCACTAAATTCTGTTCTCGACAATATACAAAAGACAAAAAGTTAAAGTGATCAAGTCCAAATGTAGAAAGAAAATAAAATATCACGCAAAGACTTCAAAATATCTATAATCTTCACTCCCTTGTTTAATATTTGACTTTGTAGCGGAGCGATAGAGACTATGTCACGAGAGAGAGAGAGAGAGAGAGAGAGAGAGAGAGACTTTTGCTTTTGTACAAATTATTGTTAGGACTTGACCGAGTCGATTAGATGATGCGCGTTGCGTCCAATTGACCAACGGGACGCCAACACCGCGTCCGACACAACGACCAACCCACGAAGCAAATATCAAACGACAGCGCATGATATGTTACATACACGTAGGAAAATGACTCCTCCACGCGCCTCGCCTGGAACACTGATATAAAGTCAGCAATGGAGTCCCGGTATATTATGTCCCACCTGTCATGCACTGCGATAATTTTTAGATTAGTGGATTGGTTGTTTTATTGGCAGCCACGTGGCATATTTGTTGTAGGCAAATATGCTATGACTACAACCAAATGCCTACAACCATCTTACATGCGGTCGTTCATTAGAGGAGGAAAGAGAGATGAAATCCGAAAGCTGTATAGGTGGTCGTCACGTGACAGCAACGTCACTTGAGAGTCATTCATTGAAGGAATAGATGAGACCGAATGTGACCCAAATCGTAGAAGGGGAGAAAGGGTTGTAAGCATTTGGTAGTAAACATTATTGTTTTGTATTTTGCATTACTAACGGTGGTGCGTGTTCTTCACAACGTGTATTTTATGTTTATTTTTTTTTGCTTAATAAATTTTTTAAAGTGATGTTGCATAATAAGTTACTTATAATTATATCAAAAATTTATTTTATATTGTATTAATTTTTCTTATGCTATCTTTTTCTTTTTTCAATTATTGAAAAGTTTTTTGTTTTTTTAGGAGAGAAGAAGATATTTATAAACAACTGATATTTATAATATTATATTTTTATAAAATAAAATAACAGTAATGGCAGAAAAAAGATATAATAACTAGTAATGTACACGTGCGTAAAAAAAATGTAATAAATTAAACATGAATTATTATAAAAAAATATAACTCATAGAAATTGAACTCAAATAATCAAGAAAAAATGTCTCCTACCTTAACCACTTGAGTTAGAGTTATTTAGTTATAAATATATAATATTAGGTAGTTAAATGCTTGATTAATTTTTTTTTAAATAATTAATAGAATATTTAGAAAGTTATTTAGTTATTTTTTTATTAAATATTTTAGTTCATTTAAATGATGATATATATACGGTTTAGACGGCTCATAGCCATTTCTAAGCCGCATTATAACAGTAGAGATAGAGATAAGTTTTTTTTTTTAATTAATTAGTGAAATATTTAGGTAGTTATTTAGTTATCATTTTATTAATTTTTTTAGTTCATTTAAATGATGATATAAATATACGTCTTAGACGACTCATTTTTTAGCCGTTTCTAAGTCGCATTATAACAGAAGAGATGGACAATAAGTAAGTATTTATTATGGTAATGAATATTAATGATGATATGGACATTAATGATGATCATATTGTAATTAAGATTACATCTTTAATTATATTTTCAAACTTTTAAATAATGTAAACTAAAATAAGGGCGTCTGTTATTATGTTAATTTTTTTTTAAAAGTTTAACGGGGAAGTCTTTCAAGTTTTTGTGTTAAACAACACTAGTATATATGCATGTGCATTGCACGAACTAACGTATTTCATACTACTTAAAAAACCAAATACTAGTAGTATAAAAAAAAAATGACTTCCCGGCATAACGTACGGGGTCCGACGTAACGTTCAGAACTTTTATGCACACTGTATTGCATGTCTTTGGGTTCACTGCCCCACAATTTTTAATATATATAAATAGAAGAAATAATACGTCCCCGTGGCTCGATTCACTGACCTTCTGTCACCCAGCCGGGGTCTTATATCTCTTCTCGGTAACAAAAAAAAAGTAGTAAATTTTTTTATATTATTATTAGAAAATTATAAAACGGTTGTTGTAATTATTATAATCTTTATTAAGAGTATTAGGAAGACAACAACCTTAATTATTCTAAATTTATTATTATATTATTATATATTTTATTTTATATAGTTATGCAAGACCCTATTTAGAAAGATCCATAATTACCTAAGTGTTCCTAGACTATGAAGAATATGTTTAATTAGTAAATATATGAAAGAGTATATTTGAAAAAAAAAAATTAAGACAAATCTGAACTTTTCCATTATATAGTAGAATAGATAGTATATTCACTTCTCTAATTTACTGAAACACCAGCTCATTGCAGAGGAGTTATCAACTCGTTACTGGTATTGGCATGACCGGTGTATATATATTAGTAAATTTATGTGTGTTGTACGTATCAAAATAAATTTATGATATTATTAAAAAATTTGATAAATTTTTTTGTTACATTAGAATATTTTAAATATGAATGAAATATATTTTAATTATAATTTGTTATAAAAAAATTTAAACTTTGGATATGTGTTTAATTAGATAATACCTTGTAGTTAATTTAATTATAATTTAAATTTTGAATATATTTTAGGATTTATTATACAGAAAATTTACTGTACCGATAATAA
Organism: Iris macrosiphon; assembly: GCA_036927795.1. Lineage (NCBI taxonomy): Eukaryota > Viridiplantae > Streptophyta > Magnoliopsida > Asparagales > Iridaceae > Iris > Iris macrosiphon. Next base: position 148,974,832 of record JAYESA010000008.1, read on the forward strand.
ATTTATATTAATTAAATATATCGATAGAAGTTAGTAAAATTTTGAAATTACGATACATATCTCCAACTGAGTTGGCGAAAATATAAAATAATATTTCTTTTTTTATATATTTTTAAATTTTCGCCAACTGGATTGACGAAAATTTGGGTTTGCCAAATTTTTGCCAACCGAGTTGGTAAAAATATGAAATAAATTTTTTTTTTATATTTTCAAATTTTTGCTAACTGGGTTGGCAAAATTTTGGTTTTGCCGAATTTTCACCAATCGAGTTGGCGAAAATATGCCAATGGTTTTTTTTTTTTGTTTTTTTTTGGGTTTTTTTGTTTGTTTTTTAGGTTTTTTTGTGTTTAGTTTTATTTAGGTTTAGTTCTATTTTAAAAAAGTTGTTGTAGCAATAATTTTTTAAAAATAAATTAGAAAAAAAATAAAATTTAACATCCAAAATAAAATATGTTATCATTCAACCAAAAAAAAAAATCTACCGTAAAAATATTACGTCTGTCGTTGAGCAGACTTCGGACGGCCATAACTATTTATTTTGAAATCGTTTTTCATCAAACAATAGGTCGATTTGTATGTTTTCGACAAGAGTAACACAATTCGTGTAGAGAGAATTTTCATCCGAAGTAAGACGTACATGTTACAAGCAAAAATATAAAACTTTAAAGTATCATAACTTTTGACTGGGAGATCGAAACAAGGTCCAGTTTGTGCCAAAATGACCATATGAAAAAGTACTTCGGGATAAACCGTTTCATCGTTTGAAAAACTTCCAAAAATTTTAGAATCGCAAATGTAAACCCCCAGACTTTTTCAGAATTTAAAAATAAATTTTTGGAATTTTTTTAGAATTTTTAACTAATTAAAATAAATATTTTCTGGTATTAAATAATTTTTGTAATTTTATTAAATAATAAAATATTATAAAAATAATATTTTTGGATGTAAAATAAATAATTAGACTTACTGCAATTTTTCTGAAATTTATTGGACCACAGAACTATTTTTAAAGACCTAAAAATTAATATTTTTATTAAACTAAAACAAACCAACCTGAACCAAACAAAACCAACCGGTTTAATCCTGAACCAAACCGGACCCAATCCTATTGGATCGGTTCGGATCTGAACCCGACCCTACCCACTACCCGAAACCCGATCTGTTATCAAATGTTACAGTTTCGAATCCCAACCGCCCCGACCAGCGACTCCAACCGCCGCGACCCGCAGGCGACCCCTCGGTTCGACTTCCCCAACGCCTCCGTGGACGCTCCGCCTCCCAGCCCGCACGCCTCCCCGCAACGGCTGGCGGCCCATCCCCTCCCCGGTCTAATTAAATCCCCCACCACAACTGAGCCACCATCACCAACCACCCACAGCAATCACCGCACCCCGACGAACCCACAGCCGACGCCAGAGCTCCGGTCGACCGAGCTCCCCTCTGCCGTGCCCTCGCTGCCGCAGGCCGACCAAGTCGCCGCCTCCAGCAAGTCCCGTCGGCCGAGCAACGTCGCCGCTCCCCCGCGTATGCGAATTTCAGTCGTTACCGAGCCATCGTTCCGGTGAGCATTACTCTCTCATCGCCGCCTCTTTTTTCGTTCTGTCGAATCGTGCGCGTACCCTGCGTGACCCTCTCGAACCCTGTACAACTCGTTCGGGGTATCGCGTCCTGTGTTGGTCTGCGATGCAAAATCAGAAAAAATGATCCTTTTTTTGAAAATTCAGAAAATGACCCAAACTTCCTAGTTCGCGACTGCTTTACGCACAACCTGTTAATTATTTCTAAAATTCACCTGAACAGTTATTTAGACTATATAACCTAATTTTAAAACCCTGTATTAGTGTAATTTATGGTGTTGTAATTTGCATGTTATTTGAGGGTAAAATTGGCCAAAAACTTGGTCTTTATAAAACCCTGATTTTTCCGGAACTGGGTGTGCCCCACTAAATGGGACGACTTGGTCGTGTGCGAACTTTACCGAAAGGTGCGTGCTGTCAATACGGACGTGTGAGATTTCGCGGAAGTTGATTTGGATGTGCGTGCACACCGGAATCAACGCGTATCCGTCGACAACACCCCGTATCGGCCCTGTTCTAAAACTCGTTGTAACTTCGTGTACGCTCGTCATTTCGAAATAAAACTTGCGCCATTGGACTCATAGCAATGCGCTGGTCCTGTGACCCAAGTTTGGTTCGATTCTGAGAACGTTAACAAAATTCCGTATCGTGGGCCCCGCGGCTCCACTAGACGGGCGATTTTGTGATCGGCTCATCGGAATCCAGATCTGGACATTCCGTTGGGTTCGTATCGTCGTTATGGACTTGTAGACACTAAGTTTGACAAATTTGGAGAACATTATCTCTGGCACATTTTCTGGTGCGAAGCGGGCCACGTGTGGACCTCGCTTTGACCAGAAATTGTTATTTTGCCCCTGTGTCCAAATTGGACTTATGGACATACAATTCTAGCTATTTGATGTCTTCTGAACCTGATGGTAACATTTATTTCTGCAACCGAAAGAGTACCTGGAGATCCCTCGGATACCAGAGCAGCAGTTGGAGTCCGAACCCCAAGCAAGTGTACCTTGCCAATCTTGCAGTAATTATTACATGTTATTCCCTTGATTTAATTATATGATGAATTTGTTCAACCTAGGACCGTGTGACATTACTTAACGTCCGAATAAGATTCGGGTGTCAACGCCGTACGCGGAGTTGTGTAACGTCACCTAGAGATGGATATCGAGACACTATACATTCCGTGCTTGCATTATCAAGTACGTCATACCATAGGACACTTGACACTGTTCATGAGACAGAATCTTCCTGATATATTCATGATGATTCTGTATAGGATATAGGTTTTGTGACATATACTTTATACACATGCTTAGATATCATTATGACTTGCTGCATTAGATATGATCTTGCGTGTCATGGATATGAGACGTGTGATTACATTGGGTGGGGGAGAGACACACATGTTACATGATGATTTTATATATATTTATTACGGTGCCATAGGCCCACTACATATTATAACTACATAGTATAACTACATATTATAACTGTTACCGGCTCCCTGACACAGAGCTTGTAGTAGTCTCAGCCTAAGTCTAGTGTTGCTCTCATTTTGCATTTCACTTAGCTGGTTATATAGTTTACCCTATTGATACATTTTTATACTGCACATATTTGGCTTGATTTATTCTTGTACCTTGCTATGTCCCCTGAGGACCTGGATCGGATTATGTCCCCAGGTTTAGCAGAGGAGATCTACCCCGAGGTGTACGGAATATGAGCAGTCTTTGGAGCAGTACCAGAACCCGAGGACGAGGTGATCGCTGAGAATTTCTCCTGAGTACCTGCTTATTCTACACTCAGTCTTTGCTGTTATTAGACTCTTTTATTTCTTGTTTAATGAACTATTGTATCAGACTTATCATCGGGTTGTTCCCCGAGATATATATTTTCTTGAGACTTGATGTTGATTTATATTTCATATTGATGTATTCATTTCTGTGGATGAGATTAATATATTAGACCCTTACTGTTGTTTTACAGTTTAAGTACACCCTGATGGGTACATTAAATTGGGTTTGCCCATCGGTGTGTGCTGTTGGCCATTTCCAAGTATCTAGTCCTTCGATATTTTGGGACTGGGACGTGACATGGTTTTTGTGGTAGCCCATGCAGGTCAACGACTAAATTGCTTCGGTTTCAACTTAGGGACCGAGCAAGCCTGTGACAAAGATAGGATAAGTTTTAGGATCTTATCCACTTGATTGAATCGTTCTTGATATCTATATCGGATTTGAATTAAATTCTTGACATGCATCATGCCTTGATTCCTCTGTACGCCTCTTATAGTTTAATTTGGATGCAGAGTAATGGATCCACGAGCAAACGACGAGACTCCTGCAGGATCACCACGAGGTGCTATGGTAACCAACGAAGATGAAGTAACACTAGTGGATGGAGGTCAATCAGCACATCAAAGCAGTCAAGCCAATCAGCATACCTCAAGATTTCGGCGAGATGGCATTCCACCTCCGCCACAGTTTACTCCACCAATGCCCGTATTTCCACAAGGGCAAGCTATGGACGGGCAACAGATGTTTCAAATAATCTACGCAATGATGCAAGCTCAACAGCAGGTTCAACAAGAGGCTCTGTGAAACACTATAGTGATCGCACTGGAGCAGGCAAATCTACCAGCTCGACGGCCATCGACGGGCTCTATCACCGATTTTTGTCAGCTAAAGTGTCACGCCCCAATCCCAAAAATATACGAAACTAGGCCACGTGGCATTGGCCAGCTGACACGTCACTAAGGGATTACCCAATTTAATGGACCCAAAGTGATGAGCTACGCTGTCCTAAAATACTACAAGTCTAAATACAGGTAAATCTATCTCATCCACAGGAATATCATAAAATATGGGAAATAGTGCTAAATATATATAAAGCTAAGTCTGAGATGTCATAATACAAATCAGATAATATCTTGTGGGAACAAACCCACTACAAAAGATAAGCAAAAGTGAAATAAGATAACTAGTGCATCGTCCTCGAAATATGTAGGTCCAACTCCAGGTGTACTCAAGCAGATTCTGAAGGCATCTCCTCTAACTCCTTCTCAAGGGCATATCCAGTCTCCTGTCCAGGTCCATGTACTGTGGGGTAGAGTTTCTCATCTAAACCTGGCAGGGAACCAGGTCCTCAGTGGGACATAACAAGATACAGAAAAGCATGCCATGTATATGAATACTGAATAAATAAACATGGTGTGCTAGCCATCTAAGTGAATGCAATTTGAGACAACCTAGTACGTATGGGAAAGTGTGGCTAGACATATTCTGACGTAATTCACCAATCCGTAGTGACTGGCTAATATATGCCACATATGCCCCCGTTCAAGGGCACTATGCAATACACCATCTCCGAGGAGCATGGTCACCGGAATATATATATATAACAGTCGTATCACTCCGTCGAGTGCGGTATCGGGATAAAGAGGTGGGTGTCCCATACGTCTTTTAGTCGTTCTCCCCGCCCAATGTAATTAATGCCAAGTCGTAGTTTTTCTGATTTTATTCTAAGCCGTGATGCACGTCGTACGTACTGGTAGCTAATCAACTACGTAAACTTGCATCCCAAAATAAAGTGCAACCTTGTTGCGTGTACCCGTGTCAGGGTCTAAGAGGATATTAGGATACCCTCACAGTTGATGGTAAGTCTGTAAAGACTAGGTTAATTACATTACGTGTCAACGTACTTGTTGACGGTACCCGAGGCAGTCTCAGATACTTACTGTTATATGAAATTTAATATCATTATCATTCAACAGTTTAATAATTAAACAGTAAAAACTTGGCAAGGTATACTTGCCTACTCCCTGATTTTGTTGAAAACCTGTTCTTGCAGTCAAATTTGAGGGTTCTTGTGACAGGGGGTCACTGGCTGTGCTGGAGATGTTCTCTGTTAAAATATACAGGTTTCGTGAATATCATGGTATAATATAAAAATATATACCTACTTATGTATATATAGGACAATATATATAATATAGGATATTCATATATATATATATATATATATATATATATATATATATATATATATATATATATATATATATATAGTATATATAGTAGTATATAATAATTATATATAGATACTATATATATATACATAGATATATATATATATATATATATATATATATATATATATATATATATATATATATATATATATATATATATATATATATATATATATAAAATGAAAAGACAGTGCAGAAATTAAATATAAGTACTGTATTATCCAGTACTATAGTATATAATATATATATATTATATATAGATAATATATAGATTTATGTATATACATATATATATATATATAGTAAAATAAAAAGACAGTGCAGAATATAAATATAAGTACTGTATTATCCAGTACTATAATATATAATACATATATAATATATATAGATAATATATATATATATATATATATATATATATATATATATATATATATATAGTAAAATAAAAAGACAGTGCAGAATGTAAATATAAGTACTGTATTATCCAGTACTATAATATATAATATATATATATTATATATAGATAATATATATAATATATAGATTTATATATATATAAACATATATATATATATATATATATATATATATATATATATATATATATATATATATATATATATATATATATAGTAAAATAAAAAGACAGTGCAGAATGTAAATATAAGTACTGTATTATCCAGTACTATAATATATAATATATATATAATATATATAGATAATATATATATTATATATATATATATATATATATATATATATATATATATATATATATATATATATATATATATATATATATAGTAAAATAAAAAGACAGTGCAGAATGTAAATATAAGTACTGTATTATCCAGTACTATAATATATAATATATATATAATTCATATAGATAATTACATATAGAATATATATATAAATATATGTATACATATATTTATATATACTACATACATACATACATATATATATATATATATATATATATATATATATATATATATATATATATACATATATATATATATATACTATAAATATTATATAAAATATACATAATATGTTATATATAAATATAAATATACATTATATATATATATATATATATATATATATATATATATATATATATATATATATATATATATATATATACATAATATATATATATATAATATATAATAATAATAATATACATAATTAGTATAAATATACTGTATATATATAGTATATAATATAATTTATAGTTTATATTATAATACATATTTATATATATATATAATATATATATATATATATATATATATATATATATATATATATATATAGAATACATATATATAAATATATATATATATATACATATATATGTTTACCACACACATATATATATAGAAATAAAATATGCATAATAATAATATATATATTATACAGTATAAATACTGTTTTTAATATTTATATAATATTATATATATATTAATATTTATTAATATATATATAAATATATATATATACATATATATACATATATGCATGTATATGCATAATTATGTATTTATACGTATATACAGGGGGCTGTACTGTACCTGTCAGACAGGTGGGACCCTTGGCTTGTCGCCGGCGGAAGGACGGCGGCGGAGGTGGCGGTGGCTGGCCGGGGCGGCGGTGGCAGCAGCAGCTGCAGTGAGTAGTAACAAAAGCAGCGGCTACTTGCAGCGGTGGTAGCGGCGTCAGCGGTGGCGGGGAAGGCGGTGCAGGGTGGGGGTTCAACGGAGGAGGGGGCGGCGAAGGGTTCGGGGTGGGTGGCGGTGGTCAGAGGCGGTGGTGGCGGCCGTTCGAGGAGGTCGGAGTGGCTCGATGGCAGTGGGCAGGGTGAGTCGGTGGAGGTTTGCGGGGGAGCTGCCGGCGGCGGAGGGCGTCGTAGGGCGGTGGGGGCAGGGTGGTTCGGTAGGGGGTGTCACGGCGGATCGGATGGGGGTGGTGGCGGTGGTCCACGATGGCCAGGGTGGCGGTGGTGGACGGTCGGAGGTGGTGGAGCTGCTGTGGAGCTGCTGTGGAGCAGAAAAGGGAGAGGGTTCTGCGGGGACTCAGGGCGGCGGAGGCGGTGGCCGGAGGTGGTGGCCGTTGGCTGGGGGGTGGCTGGGGAAAGGGCGAGGAGGTTGGCGGTGGTCCGGTGGCGGTGGGTGGCCGGAGTTGGGTGGGGGGGTGGTCGGGAATGGGAGAGGGCTGGGTAGATATATATAGGGTTAGGGTTTAGGTTATTTTGTAATTAGGTAAATTAGTTAGGGTATTTAGGTAATTTACTTTCTAGGATATTTTAGGATATTTCCTGATATTTTTGAGGTGGGCCCCACGCCACGTGTACGGTCCACGTTCATCGGCCAATAGGAAAGTGCCACCTCGCACTGTAATTTACAGAAAAACCCCTATAATTCCATAAATTGCAGAAAAGTCCTAAAATTGGGAAATTGCACAATTATGCAATTTGTCTGATAAAATATCCTGTTTCCAGAAAATACTAAAATGCTCAGAATTGAGAGGAAAAAGCTGTGGGAGGGTCCTGAGGGGGTGGGGGTGAGTCTGGGCAGGGGCAGGGCCTGGTTTCTGGGTGATACGGGTCATCGTATTTATTATTTAATAAATACTGCGCACGGTGTTCACTAATTATTTAGGGCCAGGTAGGGTCATAATTTTACTACGGTGTCAATACACTAATTGTAGTATAATTAGAGTAGAATATTTACGTATTTTTGTTTGGGAAAACTGGTGCAGGTTGGGCCTCAATTCCTAGGGGTACAGAGATGGATAAAGAGCAAGAAATAAAATCAGGAAATAAATACGGACTTTTCTAACGATATTTGTGTGTCTCAAACGAGGCTTAAAATAAAGCATCTGAGAGTTGCACAAAATTCAAAAAATAGTCTAACATGTCTAGGGCAGGTATGTGAACTTTGTTTGGGGATAATAGTTAGTGTAATGACCTAATTAATTAGGTGATGGACATGTGCACAATCAATAGGATATGTAAGCAAAATAAATTAAAAAGTTGCAATAATTCTAATTAGCTAAAAATAATTTTAAAATACTAAAATCTGGTCAAGAAAGTTTACATAAAGCCCCGCACCTTTTCAGGCAAGGAGGAGCCCACTGAAGTTCATGAGTGGCTCACAAACACTCAACATCAATTAGAAGCAGCTGAGCTTCCAAGGGAACGTTGGATGACTGCCGTCAGAATGCAGTTGACGGACAATGCACATCACTGGTGGCTATCTGAGGAGACAGCTCGGACCAGACCGAGTCACTTGGGAAGAGTTCTCTAGACTCTTTCAGGAGATGTACATTCCACCTATTGCTCGGTCAGAACTTCGGGACAAGTTCAATCGCCTCACTCAAGACAGTATGACAGTGGAAGAATACAACGCGGAGTTCATTCGTCTGAGTCGCTTCGCCCCTACCTTGATTCCGAAAGAAGAAGAGAAGGCTGAGAAATTTTTCGACGGACTTAACTTTGAGCTACAGAGACAGATTGGCTCTGTTGTACCTACTTCTTACTCGGACGTCCTTGTTGCAGCACGATGCATGGAGCGCGTCACCAGGAGAGATTCTATCCTGAAGCGGCCTTTCACATCAGCACCAGCCAGAGCACCACATGGAGAAGCTGCAAAGAGATCTCACATGCACCAGCCACCCAGAGCATCTCCGCAGATACTACCTACATGTCAATATTGTGGCAAGCGAGGCTATTATAAGAGCGAGTACAGACGCAAGTTGGGATTATGCTTGATTTGCGGATCCAACCAACATTTAGCCAAGGATTATCCTGAGCATCGAGAAGGAGCACTAATATTAAACCGATAAACTTTACCAGCACCGAGGCCAGTTTATCCAGCATTGGGAGTACCACAGACGGGAGTTGGAGGAGTCAGACCACCAGCTCTAGGAGGGTATCAGCCGAGGCCACCCTTGGCACAACAAGCAGCACTCTTTCAACAGGCCCAGCAACACAAAGGGCACAACCACAAGGACTTTTGCGATGACCATGGAGGATGCGCAGACTCGTGGAGTATCCAATGCGTGTAAGATTTAAGCTATTCATAGATGTCTATTCCTAGCATTACTTTAGCACGTGCTTGTTAGTTCATGACCTTATCCCTAAACCTAGTATTTGAACTTTTTGATAATTGATAACCTAGTTTTTCTATCTTGTACTTTTCTTTGTTCTAACCAGAATTCTTTACTATTGAAATACCTAATTTTCATTGTTTAGGAAAATATTTTATTCATTCCCTATATATTTTGCTTAACTCTCATCCTTCGATTTATCTTTGGTCATGATTCTTTGATTGTGTCATGCTTCGAATAATTCTTGCAACCGTGTCGTCTCTTCTGACCGGTTATATCTTTGATTGTGAGGACGCAATCCTCTTAAGGGGATAGATTGTAAACCCCCAGATTTTTTTAGAATTTAAAAATAAATTTTTAGGATTTTTCTGGAATTTTTAACTAATTAAAATAAATATTTTCTGGTATTAAATAATTTTTGTGATTTTATTAAATAATAGAATAATATAAAAATAATATTTTTGGATGTAAAATAAATAATTAGACTTACTACAATTTTCATGAAATTTATTGGACCCCAGAACTATTTTTAAAGACCTAAAATTAATATTTTTATTAAACCAAAATAAACCAACCTGAACCAAACCAACCGGTTTAATCCTGAACCAAATCCATCCTGAACCAAACCTGACCCAATCCTATTGGATCGGGTCGGATTTGAACCCGACCCGACCCACTACCCGAAACCCGACCCGTTATCAAATGTTACAGTTTCAAATCCCAACCGCCCCGACCCGCGACTCTGACCGCCGCGACCCGCCGGCGACCCCTCGGTTCGACTTCCCCAACGCCTCCGCGGACGCTCTGCCTCCCCGCCCGCATGCCTCCCCGAAACGGCCGGCGGCCCATCTCCTCCCTGGCCTAATTAAATCCCCCACCGCAACTGAGCCACCATCACCAACCACCTACAGCAATCACCGTACCCTAACGAACCCACAATCGACGTCCAGAGCTCCGGCCGACCGAGATCCCCTCCGCCGTTCCCTCGCCTCCCAGGCCGACCAAGCCGCTGCCTCCAGCAAACCCCGCCGGCCGAGCAACGTCGCCGCTCCCCGTGTATGCGAATTTCAGTCGTTACCGAGCCATCGTTCCGGTGAGAATTACTCTCTCGTCGCCGCCTCTTTTTTCGTTCTGTCGAATCGTGTGCGTACCCTGTGTGACCCTCTTGAACTCTGTGCAACTCGTTCGGGATATCGTGTCCTGTGTTGGTCGCAAACAGCGACGCAAAATCAGGAAAAACGATCCATTTTTCTGAAAATTCAGAAAATGACCCGAACTTCCCAGTTCGCGACTGCTTTACGCACAACCTGTTAATTATTTCTAAAATCCACCTAAACAGTTATTTAGACTGTATAACCTAATTTTAAAACCCTATATTAGTGTACTTTATGGTGTTGTAATTTGCATGTTATTTGAGGGTGAAATTGGCCAAAAACTTGGTCATTATAAAACTCTAATTTTCTCGAAAACTGGGTGCGCCCCGCTAACGGGACGACTTGATCGTGTGCGAACTTCACCGAAAGGTGCGCGCTGTCAATACGGACGTGTGAGATTTCGTAAAAGTTGATTTGGATGTGCATGTACACCGAAATCAACTCGTATCCGTCGATAACACCCAATATCGGCCATGTTCTAAAACTCGTTGTAACTTCGTGTACGCTCGTCATTTCGAAATAAAACTTGCGCCATCGGACTCATAGCAATACGCTAGTCCTGTAACATAAGTTTTGGTTCGATTCTGAGAACGTTGACAAAATCCCGTATCGTGGGCCCCACGGCTCCACTTGACGGGCGATTTTGTGATCGGCTCATCGGAATCCAGATCTGGACATTCCGTTGGGTTTATATCGTTGTTATGGACTTGTACACACTAAGTTTGACGTATTTAGAGAACATTGTCTCTGACACATTTTTTGGTGCGAAGTGGGCCACATGTGGACCCATCTTTGACCAGAAACTGTCATTTTGCCCCTGTGTCCAAATTGGACTTATGGACAGGCAATTCTAGCTATTTGATGTCTTCTGAACCTGATGGTAACATTTATTTCAGCAACCGAAAGAGTACCTACAGATCCCTCGGATACCAGAGCAGCAGTTGGAGTCTGAACCCCAGGCAAGTGTACCTTGTCAATCTTGCAGTAATTGTTACATGTTATTCCCTAGATTTAATTATATAATATATTTGTTCAACCTAGGACCGTGTGATATTACTTAACGTCCGAACAAGATTCGGGTGTCAACCGCCGTATGCGGAGTTGTGTAACGTCACATAGAGATGGATATCGAGACACTATACATTCCGTGCTTGCATTATCAAGTACGTCATACCATAGGACACTTGACACTATTCATGAGACAGAATCTTTCTGAGATATTCGTGGTGATTCTGTATAGGATACAGGTTTCGTGACATATACTTTATACACATGCTTAGATATCATTATGACTTGCTGCATTAGATATGATCTTGTGTGTCATGGACATGAGACGTGTGATTACATTGGGTGGGAGAGAGACACACAGGCTACAGGCTAATTATATATATATTTATTATGGTGCCATAGGCCCACTACATAGTATAACTATATAGTATAACTACATATTATAACTGCTACCCGGCTCCCCGACACAGAGCTTGTAGTAGTCTCAGCCTGAGTCTAGTGTTGCTCTCATTTTGCATTTCACTTAGCTGGTTATATAGTTTACCCTATTGATATATTTTTATACTGCACATATTTGGCTTGAGTTATTCTTGTACCTTGCTATGTCCCCTGAGGACCTGGATCCGAATTATGTCCCCAGGTTTAGCAGAGAAGATATACCCCGAGGTGTACGGAACATGAGCAATCTTTGGAGTAGTACCAGAACCCGATGACGAGGTGATCGCTGGAGATTTCTCCTAAGTACCTGCTTATTCTACACTCAGTCTTTGCTGTTATTAGACTCTTTTATTTCTTGTTTAATGAACTATTGTATCAGACTTATCATCGGGTTGTTCCCCGAGATATATATTTTATTGAAACTTGATGTTGATTTATATTTCATATTGATGTATTCATTTTGTGGATGAGATTAGTATATTAGACCCTTACTGTTATTTTACAGCTTAAGTACACCCTGATGGGTCCATTAAATTGGGTTTGCCCATCGGTGTGTGCTGCTGGCCATTGCTACGTGTCTAGTCCCTCGATATTTTGGATTGGAGCGTGACAACAAAAAATGATGTTTCGACCTCATAATTTTACTTTCAGTAATTTTATTTTTGATTTTTTTACAGAAAATTTATTGTACCGATAATAAATTTATATTAATTAAATATAACGATGGAAATTTGAAATTTTTTAAAATTTTGATACATATTGCCAACCGAGTTGGCAAAATTTTGGAGAACTTGATTTTCGCCAACTGGGTTGGCGAAAATTCAATTTTTGGGTGGGAATAGACAGATTTTCGTCAACTGAGTTGGCAAATATTTAGGATCCCCCGGCGTTACCACCTATTGGCAAATCTTGACAACTCCATCAGCACCGATGCCATCTCAAGTGGAGGACAGTCAAGGAGGTGGTGATGATGCGGCCCCGAAGAATACACGAGAAAAGAGGGTCCGACTCAATCTAAGTGATATTGATCATCCGAACTATCGAGAATTAGCCAAGTGAGGTCGATAAAATTGTTATATCAGTACGAACTTTATTTGAATATAACTTTATTCTATTTCAATAAAAATTGAGCCGTTGTAAAAAAATTTACGTTAAAATATGAACATTACAGTATGAACGTTATTATGACAGAGTTACTATTAACATACCTAGAAAATAAACCTACAAAAACAAAAAACAAAAAAACCACAAAAGAAAACAAAAAAAAAACCAAATAAAAAAAACCTCTAAACAAAAAACCAAATAAAAAAAACCCAAAAAAAAAATCCAAAACTATATTTTTGCCAACTAAGTTGGCGAAAATTAGCCCTCTCCTTGTAACACGTCGGATTCTTGGTCGGATTTTCGCTAACTGGTTTGGCGAAAATCAAGTTCTCCAAAATTTCGCCAACTCAGTTGGCGATATGTATCGTAATTTCAAACAATTTCAAACTTCTATCGGTATATTTAATTAATATAAATTTATTATCGGTACAGTAAATTTTCTGTTTATTATACGTTGGTTTAAAAAAAAAAAGTTCAACCGCGCAGAAAAGAACGAAAGTTAAACTTTTAAATTTTTTTATATAAAAATAGTTGATGATATACATTTGACTTAGACGGCTATTTTTGAGCCATTTCTAAACCATATATATATATATATATATATATATATATATATTCTAAAGAAAATCAAACAAACAAGGTCACTTGGCCTTGAACCCATGCCCTTTTGTAAGTAAAATCAAACTTTGCTAAGTCATTATGTTATACTAGTAACGTGCACGTGCGTTGCACATATATATTAATACTAAGTATTGTTTGTAAAAAATAATTTATCTTGGATTCTTTTATTTCGTAATTATAAGTTTTTTTTTTTTAAGAAAATTGTGTAAGTTTTATTTATCTCCCGTAATTTTTTTTTAAAATTAAATTGTTTGAGTATTTACTTACGGTTCTAGATTTTTAATCTCCTGTAAGTTTAAAAAAAAATGGTTAAGTATTTACTTATTTCTCTCTCCCGTTATTTTGTTTTCTCTTAAGTTAATTGGTTTAGTATTTATTTATGGTTTGAATGGATAAGTAAGAAATTGGTTTAAGATTTTATTAATCTCCCAATTTTTTAATTTGTTTAAAGTTTTATCGTTACTTCTTTTGTTAAATAAATTGGTTTAGTATTTATATACGGTTTTGATGGATAAAAAAGAAGTTAGTTTAAGATTTTATTTTATTTCTCCCGTTAGTTTTACTAATTTTTAAAATACTAGCACATTTTACGTATATAAAAATAATTTTTTTAGTCTCCTCAAAATTTTAGTCCCTTGACGGTTACCTGAACTGACCTATGTCAGGATCGGCCCTAGGTAATCGGACTTGTATACTGCTTACAAGGACAAAAATAACCAATGAATACTGAATGAAATTAATTTTTAATTGTTTTATAATATAAAATTTTGAAGGTTAATTAATATATATTATTATGTAATTTAATTACCAGGGGTAACATCAATTTTGTTGGTAAAATTTATAAACTAATTATCTAAAATCATGTAGCCGCCGCTCTATGATAACTAATTCACCTTCGTCGGGACCTACGACTGGAACGGCGGGCCCCACAGTGCGGTACATGTGTGATCATCTCTTCCGGAACTTTCAGGATGAGATTGTCAGTTGATCATCTTCTTGATAGTCGGAGGCTAATCCATACATTTTATTAATTTAATGGAGCAGAGGATACATTTGTTTCTCAGTCTCACAAAAGGAATCAACTTCGTCACTCTTTTCACTCATCTCTAATTATGTGTCTTTTCACTCATCTCTAATTATGTGCTTACTCTTGCCATAGTTGGTAGGTACAGTTTTTTTTTTTTTTTTTGGAAGAAAATATTGTTGGTATTTTTTACTTTGTTTTCGGAGTTTTAGTCTCACATTAAAAAAATTACTAATGTATATATCTCAATATATAGCTTTGCTTAGTATTGTTATACGTACATGGGGTGGTGGTCCATGTGGATTTACTTTTCTAGAGAGATTAAGTGTGAACCCCATTATGACAATATTTATTTTGTTATCACCTTTGGAAGTTCTTCTTAGGAGCTAGTCCCCAAATGGACTTAGCGACTCGGATTCAGACTCAAAGGCTCAAAGTGGCGCTTTGTTGGCGCACTTCAAGTTACATGCACGGTTGCTTGCTCGGACCCATGCTTCGTGGAGCAATGCGGCCAGGGGCCATGCGGTCAAGTGCCCATGCGGACAGATGCGCATGCGGCCAGGGGTCATGCGGTCAGGTGCCCATGTGAACAGATGCGCATGCGGCCAGGGGCAGTCTGGTGCCCATGCGGACATGTGCGCATGCGGCCAGGGGCCATGCGGCCAGGAGCGCATGCTACCAGGTGCCCATGCGGCCCGATGCGCATGCGACGAAGGGCCTTGCGACCTGGAACTATGTGGCCATGAGCTATGCGGCAAGCAAGTTAGCTTGAGCGAGTCAAATGTGGAGGGGGCATGGACTGCTGTTGGTGGCTCGGTGCGGTGGTGTCTGCTCTGTACAGTACAGCGCGCAGACGGCTCATGGCTCTCTGTGCCACACGGCTGCAGCTTTCTCTTTGCAGTACAACGACGCAGGCGGCTCATGCGGCCTAATTTTTTTTTCCAGGTCGCATGGAAGCTGAAATCGTCTTTAAATAGAGGCTCTCCTCTTTCATTTAGTGTGTTAAAAAAATTGAGAGAGAGAGAGAAAACCGAGAGCACTAACAGGACCTGCGGCAGCAGTTAGCATCATTCCAAACAAATCTTCCGAGTGATCCGAAGGTGACCAAGAGCGTTCCAGAATTTCTCGTGGGAACTTGCTGGATCCTGGGGGAAGATCGTTGTATAGCGCGAATCTTGCCTTATGTCACGACCCGCACCCGAAAATCGGGCATGAGTCGTGGGTACGTCCAGCCTACGCCGCAGAATCGGCGGTAGAACGCTGTAAGGTCCGTTCTAGGTCAACCAACTATCTATATATCTCACAGAAAAATCTGCCATGACCTCTCCAAAAAGGAGGGCAACCACGCAATATATATATGAACTCTCAATCACAAAATATAGGGGAAGAATAAAAGCACGATATGATATCAACAAAGAAACAGAACCAAAGAGAGTAAGACAATAACCAAAAATACAGTCCAAGGCCATAATAGCTACCACATCTCACAGCATCAAAAGAATAAGTACAATCATCCAGAAAAACCACTGGAAACAACCCAGGAAACCCACCTAGCTAACTAGGGAGCTAACGGCGTCTCCTCGGCGCACTCCTCAGTCTCGGGGTCACAGCACTCGTCAACACCCGGCCCGTAGAACGTCGGACAATAGTCCTCAGGATCCTCTGAAAAAAATATGCCCAGTCAGGACTGGAGCGAAGTACATAACTCTGAAAGCAACTCCAAATGCATGGTAAGGTGTATATGACGAGCAATACAAAATGAGTAGCTGTAATATATGCTGGAAAATAAATATATGCTGGAGCACAGAAAATAAATATATGCTGGAGCACAATGAGTAGCTGTAATATATGCTTGAAAAGTATACAAGATGCACAGAAAATAAATATATGCTGGAGCACAATAAGTAGCTGTAATATAAACTGGAGAACAATACAAGTACTGGAAAAATAACTGCAGGTGAGAAAACATGAATACTAGCTAAGTGCCTTGAGCACAAGTTCGTTATGTGATCGGCTTAGGTTGCACATAAAAAATACTACGATAACTCCGTTATGCGTGAGTTGCATAACCGACATACACATGAATATTGTTTGGCTTTGATCACATAACCAACTCCTACTCCCCTCCCCCAATAATACTCTTGGATCCAACCACAACACGCTACGTACATGATAATAGCTCACACACATGAAGGCGAGAGCACAATAAGCACATGATAGCACATGAGAATCAATACCCGAAGCACATGATAAAATACACGTGATAGAGTACCCGCTGAACACGGTAAGGGGGATAGCATCTCATGACGGGATCCACTAGTACCAGCTCGTGTAACAATGTGTCAGAATCAAGTATCACAGTTCTAGAACAGGTGATATAAACGCTATCGTGAAATGGAAACTATCAGAGGTAGGTACTCGCCTGATGTCCTGAGCAACTGATGAGGATCGAGATCCGGACCGGTGTCGCAAGAACCTATTATGAAAAGCAAGATTAAACAGGGTTATAAGGATTTAAACTGATATAAAATAATTAAAAATAGGCTTCTAGGGCTATTCTAGGTCTAACGGGTCAAACCGGTGAAATTCGGGTTAAAAAGTCAACCCGGGTCCAAAAAGTCAACTTTAGGTCAAAACTAGGTCAAACATTGACTTTTACGGTCAACGAGGACAATTATGGTCAAAGCTAGGTCAAACTAGGGTGCCCCTAAAATTCTAGGTCAAACCGAGCTCATTAAGCTAGAAAACTCACAAACTCGCCTAATCGAGATACCGGGATACCCTCGGTATCCGATACCTCGCCCTAGGCCACGCACCCCGCCTAAACCCGCTAAAACCTATGCTAGCACGCGTAAATATATACACATAAGTATATAAAAATTATTCCAATACATTTCCTAGGCTATTGCTCAAATACCCCGCTCGAAACTCAATACCTTGGATATCTCAAGGTATTGAGATACCTCGGTATCTCAAGGTATTGAGATACCGCTCTCAAACCTCTCTAACTAGCTATTAGGCTTATAAATATATACCTAGTTATTAATCTAGGCTAGAAAATATATATATCTATCATATATTTACATATCTAAGTACCTATGTACATATATATATAGATATCCACACACATATACACATACCCATATATACCTTACCTATACATATATATATAACTATAGGTATATAGATATCTATACAATTAGATAGACATATATCTAATACCTAGCTATCTATCTACCCATCTAACTATCTATCTACCTATCTAGGTAACTATCTATCTATTTAATCTATCTAACTAATAGCTATCTATCTAACTATCTATCTTATTATCTATCTATCAAATTATCTATCTAACTATCAATATATCTAGCTAACTATAGATATATATCTATATCTATATATATATATATCACTCTCTCTCTCCCTCACTAGTACTCTTCTAGCCAATGCGGCGCGCAAGCGAAACTGCTAAGGCCTGCTGCTGCTGCATGTGCTTGCTGCTGCTGCTGCTACATGTGCTTGCTGCTGCTGCTACTTCATAGTGCTGCTGTTGCTGCTGCTGCTGTGCTGCTGCTGGCCTGGGCTACTCCCCCCCTCGCTTCGCCACACACACGAGCACACACACTCCTATATATATATATATATATATATATATAAACATACATATATCTCTGTATATATATATATATATACAACTATATATATATATATATATATATATACAACTATATATATATATATATACAACTATATATATATATATATATATATATATATATATATATATATATATATATATATATACACACTCTAACACACATCTACACACTCACAACACTTACACAGACACACACACACACATATATATATATATATATATATCTATTCTACTATATAATGCCAAAACTAGGCTTCACCGTGAAAATTTTTTGTTCCAAAAATACCCTTTATTACATTTTAATATGTATTAACGTTGATAAGGATATCTAAGTAATTAAAAACAGTAATTAAATACGTATTAAATGTATGTATGCATGCATGAGACAACTTGGGAAATAATAGTTAATAAAACAAAAATATGCATGCATGCAAAGTAGGTAGTTTGGAGAATAAAACAAAAGTTAATAAAGCATGCATGCAAAGTAGGCACATGAACCCAAGAGATAAGAGAAACCTTTTATATTCCCGTCATTTAATTTCTGCCAACTTTTATGCTCCTGCCTATTATATTTCCACCTATAATAAAATTAAAAATTTGTCGGTTGCTCTTTTAATAAACTATTTTTTTCAAGTAATATGAAATACGTGCAACGCACGTGCGTATATATATATATATATATATATATATATATATATATATATATATATATATATATATATATATTTATGTGTATGTGTATATATATATATATATATATATATATATATATATATATATATATATATATATATATATATATATATATATATAGACATATACATGCACAAGCACACCTATACATATACATATACATATATATATACACATTCACATACATACACAAGCACATATATAAATATATATATACATATATATAGACACACATACATATATATATATATACATATATATATATATATATACACTTATACCCAAACACCACACAACGCACACAACACACAAACAACACGCCCCACTCACGCCCAACGACCCCGACACCCACAAACACCTATAAATATATAAAATATAATCCGAGAACTCTAGCACACACTCTCCGATGCTAACCCAACGCGCGCACAAGCCCGAAACTAGGAAACCAAGTCGAAATGGCCGTTCGGTCATTTCGACGAACACGCGGTGTGCGGTTCAGGAAACCTCCTGAAACGCACACCAAACCAACTCGAAATCGGCCCAAAATTTATCCACGGGTTCTAAACGATGCCTAGATCCTAGAAAAAAATGCTACCGCGTCGATTCTAGGCCCGTGGCGGAAACGCGCACGCACTTAGAATCGGCGACGATGAAAACCCCAAATTCACCCGAAACGCCCATTTCTCCGCGACACGGCTTTCCGTGTCCAAACGGAGACACGCTCTCACCCTCTAGACACCCGACAATGTCTACTTAGATTCGTCTAACCTAGAGCATCACCCAAAATTGGGCCAATTTCGGATTCTACCCGAAATCGACACAAAATCTAATGTCAAAGTCTCTAAACTCAACCAAACTAGTTCCAACTTCCTCCCACGGGTAGGCTTAGGGTCTAGGAAGGTTCTAAAATACTAATTACACTACATAAAAATAATTAGCAAGGGGAAAGTTAGGATTTACTTCTTGGGAGTTGAAATCCCAAGGCCAAAGTCTCCGATCTACTTGGAATTACCTCCTTCAAGCTCAAAGCCACCAAATCTAGCCTCCACACTAAATCTAGGCTCCACACACCTAGGTTGGAGAAAAATGCAAGGTTAGGATTAGCATAAAGAAGAAGGAATGGAAGAAAGAAGGAAGAAAAAGGAAGGGGAACTTACTTGGAAGGAGGAAGGAAGAAGAAAGAAGAAGTGGAGAAGAAGAAGAAGTGAAGAAGAAGTGGAAAAGGGGAATGTGGCTGCTGTGTTCTCACGGGAATGGGGGTAGGTAGGGGCCGGCCAAGTGAAATAAAGGGGGTTTACATGTCCAAAGGTCCAAAATGTCCTCCACACACTTGGGTTTGGGTTCCGGGTTCCAAAATTACTCAAACTAACTCCAAATCTCTCCAACTAACCCACTAAAATATAATAAATATTTCTAAGCCTCAAAATAATCCTCATAAGGGTGTTGGTCGGGTCGAACATGGGTCCACTAGGGTCTGACATGGGTCCAGCCTAGCCAAAACCCTAAAACAATCATTAAAAAATAATACAATCACTATTTAAATATAAATATAATTAATTAAATACAATACACAATTTACCAAATAAAAAAAAACCCTATTTTCTAGAATCGGGTAGTGACAAGCCTACCCTCCTTAAAATAATTTTGTCCTCGAAATTAAAAAGACGAAACTAGGACAGGAATGCAAGAAAAAGAACCATACCTCAGGGCTCGAAGAGATAGGGGTATCGCTCGCGCATTTCATCCTCCCTCTCCCAGGTCGACTCACCTGGAGAGTGATGCCTCCACGCGACGCGAACCAAGGGAATAGTCTGGTTCCTCAACACCTTCTCCCGCCGATCCAGAATCTCCACCGGCTGCTCTGGATAGCTAAGAGTAGGGCCCACCATGATCTCTGAGTGATCCAATACGTGACTGGGATCCGCCACGTACCGTCTCAGCTGTGACATGTGGAACACATCATGAACTCCCTCCAGCGTAGGCGGCAACTCGAGCCTATACGCCATGACGCCAACCCTCTCAAGAATACGGAAGGGTCCGACGAAACATGGGCTAAGCTTCCCGCCTCCACCGAAGCGAATAGTGCCCCGCGTCGGAGAAATCCTCAGGAACACCAGATCTCCAACCTAGCACAAACAAGGTCTCTGCACTTAGTCTAAAACAAGCAATCACAAGCAAACACAAGAACAAAATCTAGATTCTAAGCTATACCTCGAACTCCAAAGGTCTCCGGTGGCTATCGGTCCAATGCCGTTGCCTGTCCTGCGCCACCCGAAGTCTATCTCTAATAAGCTTGACCTTCTCCGCTGCATCAACCACCATCTCCGAGCCAAGCAAAGCTCTTTCGTCTACATCATCCCATGATAACGGAGTGCGACACCTCCGTCCATACAACGCCTCAAAAGGTGACATCTCGATACTGGCTTGGTAGTTTTTGTTGTAAGCAAACTCTACCAAGTGCAAGTGATCCTCCCAAGAGCCTCTGAAATCCAAAACACAAGTCCGAAGCATGTCCTCAAGTGTCTGAATGGTCCTCTCTGACTGACCATCTGTCTGTGGGTGATATGCACTACTAAACTTGAGCTGGGTTCCCAAGCTAGCCTGCAGACTCCTCCAGAAATGCGAAGTAAAGCGACTGTCCCGATCTGATACTATGCTCACAGGAACTCCATGCAGTCTGACTATCTGGCGCACATACATCTCTGCTAGTCTCTCTGTAGACATACCCACTTTGAATGGTAGAAAGTTGGCCGATTTGGTCAACCTGTCCACGATGACCCAAATCGCATCCTTCCCGCCTGGAGAACGGGGAAGTCCAGAAACAAAATCCATGGTCACATGCTCCCATTTCCACTCCGGAATGGGTAACGGCTGGAGCAAACCTCCTGGCCTCTGCCTCTCCGCCTTCACCTGCTGGCACACTAAGCATCGGGATACGAAGCGTGCTACCTCCCGCTTTATCCCGTACCACCATACATGCTCTCTCAGATCCCTATACATCTTGTTGGCACCTGGATGCATAGAATACTGGGATCGATGCGCCTCCTGAAGAACCTCCTCGTGCAACGACCCACTCGGCACACACAACCTGGTACCGTGCCGCAAAGAACCATCATCAGCAATGGTAAAGTCATCTGACAATCCAATCTGAACCTGCGCCCTGATGCTCCTCAGGGACTCGTCCTCAAACTGTGTAGCCCTGATCCGGTCTACTAACTCTGACTGAATCTGCAGTCCCCACATCTGCATCTCAACTCCAGGCACTATCACCTCAATGCCCAAGCTCTCTAGATCTACCAGAAGATAACGATCTGTAGTCAGGCACATAGCTACCGGATACCTGCTCAACGCATCCGTAACTACGTTCGCCTTCCCTGGATGATACTGCAACAATATGTCGAAGTCTTTCATCAACTCCAACCATCTCCTCTGCCTCATGTTCAGCTCTTTTTGGGTAAACACATACTTCAAGCTCTTGTGGTCTGTGAAGATCTCCACACGCTCTCCGTATAAATAATGTTTCCACAACTTCAGAGCAAAGATGACCGCTGCCAACTCCAAATCGTGGGTAGGGTAGTTCTTCTCATGAGGACGTAATTGCCTGGAAGCATAGGCAATCACCCTCCCATTCTGCTGCAACACACAACCCAGTCCTTTCCCCGATGCATCACTATATATAGTGAATCCTCCAGAACCTGATGGCAACGTCAACACTGGAGCTGTCGTCAATCTCCTCTTTAGCTCATCAAAGGCGATCTGGCACTCCTCTGACCAAACAAACTCTACGTCCTTCCGGGTCAGCCTGGACAACGGCTCTGCAATCCGAAAAAAATCCTGAATAAATCTCCTGTAGTAACATGCCAGTCCCAGGAAACTCCTGACCTCGGCTACTGAACTCGGAGCACTCCATGCCTCAACTGCCATGATCTTTCTCGGATCCACCGAGATACCTTCTCCAGTCACTACATGACCAAGGAATTCCACCTTGTCAAGGAAGAACTCGCACTTCGAAAGCTTTCCATAAAGCTTCTCCTTCCTGAAAGTCTCTAGCACTATCCTCAGATGCTCCTCGTGCTCCTCTGGGGTTTTCGAATACACCAAGATATCATCTATAAATACTACCACAAACCTGTCCAGATGCTGATGGAACACCTTGTTCATCAGATTCATGAACACTGCCGGGGCATTAGTCAACCCAAACGGCATCACCATGAACTCATACTGTCCATATCTGGTCCGAAAAGCTGTCTTCGGAATATCCTCCTTCCTGACCTTCACATGGTGGTAGCCTATCCTCAGATCAATCCTGGAAAATACCCTCGCTCTGCTCAACTGGTCAAAAATATCATCAATACGCGGCAGCGGATACTTGTTATTGATTGTGAGGTTGTTCAGAGCCCTGTAGTCGATAGACATCCGTATCGACCCATCCTTCTTCGGCACAAAAAGTACCGGAGCACCCCACAGAGAAGAACTAGACTTGATAAATCCTTTATCCTGAAGCTCATCCACCTGCTTCTTCAACTCTATCAGCTCACTGTTGCTGACTCTATAGACGTGCTGGGATATCGGCTCCGCGCCTAGCACCAAGTCTATAGAGAACTCCACATCTCTGTCCGGAGGTAACCCTGGCAACTCCTCCAGAAAGACATCTATGTACTCCTCTATCAGTGGATGTAGCAACCTCGGCTCTACCACCAGGGCTCCGCAGAAGACTCCCTCGGTCTGCTCCGCTGCTCCTCTGGCAAACTGAAACTCTGGCTCACCCGGCGGACTAAACAAAACTCTGCCTCCACGACAATCTATACTAGCACAATGCATACTCAACCAATCTATCCCGAGTACAATATCGTAGCTCGGAAGTGGCATTACGAGTAGGCACACACTCAACTCCCGGCCTCCCAAGGTAACTCTCCGGTCTCTGCAGACATCACTGACTAGGATGATACCACCCCCGGTCGTGATCTTGCAGAGTCTAGCTAAAGGTTCAGCAACAAGATGGTGTCTAACAGCAAAAGATACAGACACAAAGCTATTGGAAGCACCGGAATTAAATAAAGCAAGTGCTGGAATGGAATCAAGAAGAACAGAACCTGAGATAACATCACCAACTGGCTCGGCCTCGTCTACTGTCAGGGCAAAAGCTCGCCCCTGCTGTCCTCCTCGCTGCTGCTGCTGGTGCTGGGCGAACCTCTGCTGCTGAGTCTGCAAGGGCTGTCCTCTCTGCTGCGCTGCAGGTGCTCTGGCTGGTGCCCTCTGAGCGGCTCCTCCGCCCTGAGCTGTACGGGCAAGCGCTGAAGGACAATCCTTCATCTGGTGATCTGCTGCTCCACACAATAAATATCTGCCCAGCCTCTTTCTGCATATGTCCCATCCGTGCCCTGGCTTCCTACAGAAAGGGCAAACGATGGGCTGCCTCTGGCCCTGCTGCTATCCCTGTCTCTGCTGCTGGGGCGCCTGCCGGAATGGCGCACGACCCTGACCCTGGTGCTGCTGGGTCTGCTGGAATAGCCTCTTAGCTGGGCCTGCACTACTGCCTGCTCCCGAAGCATCTCTGCTCCTCTTGGTCTTCAGCTCTAAGTCATCCTCAGCTCTCTGTGCATCGCTGACAATCTTCTCGAAGGTCGCCTCGCGGTCGCTCCTAGTCAAGGACTTGACCGCCATGACCAAACCATTGTGGAACTTCCGCGCCTTCGCTGCCTCAGACAACCCCTCAACAAATATGCCCAGACGGCAGAACTCCGCTGCGTACTCGTCCACTAGCATACTCCCCTGGACGAGCGCCTCAAACTGGCTCTCTAAGGCACTGAGAGCCACATCTGGGAAGAACTTCTCCTTGAAAAGCTTCTTGAAAGCCTCCCAAGTCAGTCTCGAAACTGCTATTCGCGTATCTGTGCGGTACCAAGTAAGGGCAAGGTCGAACATCTGGCTGCCCGCTACCTCGATCTGCATGCTGGCTGGGATCATCGCCAGCCTGAAGATGCCCTCGATATGCTCGATCCAGTCGTCGACGTACAGGATCCCCTCTGTACCCCGAAACTTCTTGGGCCGCATCCTCTGGATGTCGATAATAGTGCCCGGCCTAGGATACTGAGCCTGCTCTGGCTGTGGCTGGATCTGAGCCACTCTGTCAACTGCTGTCATAGCCACCTGATGAGCATTCTCATTGCCCATCCTCATAACATCTACCTGGCGGTGCTGCACGTTCATCATCTCTCGGAAGAATGCGAACAACTGCGTGGCATCCACTGGTGCAGGCGGTGGTGGAGGAGGTACCACCGGAACAACTGGGGTGACTCTCGGATCAATGGGAGTAAGAGGATCTCCGAGAGAAACAGACGCTCCCTCAACCGCAGGAGTGGCGAGTGGAGCGGTAGCGGCTGCCAGAAGTCGAGCAGGACAAGAGATGGCAGACCTCTCGGTGGCAGCTGCTGGGACGGTGCGCTGAGATCTGGTCTTCGGAGACATCCTGAACACAGATCAAAAGAAGTCAATACAGTGCAAGAAACGATATCATCAAAGAAGGACAGTAATGTTGCAAAAGAAAACAATTTCAGAAAAATTAAGATAGCAAGAGAAATCAGGAAGGGTCCTAGTTGTGATTGAGCACACTCTCTCTCAGCCTATATCCTATATCCTATTGCAGGTAAACCTAAAAACTAAACCTGTATGGGCCGCCACCAAAAATGTGTCACGACCCGCACCCGAAAATCGGGCATGAGCCGTGGGTATGTCCAGCCTACGCCGTAGAATCGGCGGTAGAACGCTGTAAGGTCCGTTCTAGGTCAACCAACTATCTATATATCTCACAGAAAAATCAGCCATGACCTCTCCAAAAAGGAGGGCAACCACGCAATATATATATGAATAATCCTCTCCAAAAGGAGGGCAACCACGCAATATATATATATGAACTCTCAATCATAAAATCTAGAAAAAGAATAAAAGCACGATATGATATCAACAAAGAAACAGAACCAAAGAGAGCAAGACAATAACCAAAAATACAGTCCAAGGCCATAATAGCTACAACATCTCACAGCATCAAAAGAATAAGTACAATCATTCAAAAAAACCACTGGGAACAACCCAAGAAATCCATCTAGCTAACTAGGGCGCTAACAGGTGATATAAACGCTATCATGAAATAGAAACTATCAGAGGTAGGTACTCGCATGATGTCCTGAGCAACTGATGAGGATCGAGATCCGGACCGGTGTCGCAAGAACCTATTATAAAAAGCAAGATTAAACTGGATTCTAAGGATTTAAACTGATATAAAATAATTAAAATAGGCTTCTAGGGCTATTCTAGGTCGAACGGGTCAAACCGGTGAAATTCGGGTCAAAAAGTTAACTCGGGGTCCAAAAAGTCAACTCTAGGTCAAAATTAGGTCAAACGTTGACTTTTACGGTCAACGAGGACAATTATGGTCAAAGCTAGGTCAAACTAGGGTGCCACTAAAATTCTAGGTCAAACCGAGGTCAAACTAGGGTGCCCCTGAAATTCTAGGTCAAACCGAGCTCATTAAGCTAGAAAACTCACAAACTCGCCTAATCGAGATATCGGGATACCCTCGGTATCCGATTCCTCGCCCTAGGCCACGCACCCCGCCTAAATCCGCTAAAACCTATGCTAGCACGCGTAAATATATACACATAAGTATATAAAAATTATTCCAATACATTTCCTAGGCTATTGCTCAAATATCCCGCTCGAAACTCAATACCTTGGATATCTCAAGGTATTGAGATACCTCGGTATCTCAAGGTATTGAGATACCGCTCTCAAACCCCTCTAACTAGCTATTAGGCTTATAAATATATACCTAGTTATTAATCTAGGCTAGAAAATATATATATTTATCATATATTTACATATCTAAGTACCTATGTACATATATATATAGATATCCACACACATATACACATACCCATATATACCTTACCTATACATATATATATAACTATAGGTATATAGATATCTATACAATTAGATAGACATATATCTAATACCTAGCTATCTATCTACCCATCTAACTATCTATCTACCTATCTAGGTAACTATCTATCTATTTAATCTATCTAACTAATAGCTATCTATCTATCTAACTATCTATATATCTATCAACTTATCTATCTAACTATCAATATATCTAGCTAACTATAGATATATATATATATCTATATATATATATATATATATATATATATATCACTCTCTCTCTCCCTCACTAGTACTCTTCTAGCCAAAGCGGCGCGCAAGCGAAGCTGCTAAGGCCTGCTGCTGCTGCATGTGCTTGCTGCTGCTGCTGCTGCTTCATAGTGTTGTTGTTGCTGCTGCACATCTTCTGCTGCTGCTGTGCAGCAGCAGCTGCTGCTGCTGGCCTGGGCTACTCCCCCCCCTCGCTTCGCCACACACACGAGCACACATACTCCTATATATATATATATATATATATATATATATATATATATATATATATATATATATATATATATATATATCCCTATATATATATAAAAATACATATATCTCTATATATATATATACAACTATATATATATATATATACAACTATATATATATATATATATATATATATATATATATATATATATATATATATATATATACACACACACACTCTAACACACACCTACACACTCACAACACTTACACAGACACACATATATATATACATATATATATATATATATATACTATTATATATATATACACACATACAAATATCTATATATATATATATCAACACACTCACTCTAAGATATATATATATATACACATACATATATATATATATATATATACATATAGACATATACATACACAAGAACACCTATACATATACATATATATATACACATTCACATACATACACAAGCATATATATAAATACACACACATATATATATAAATATATATACATATATATAGACACACATACATATATATATATATAGACACTTATACCCAAACACCACACAACGCACACAACACACAAACAACACGCCCCACTCACGCCCAACGACCCCGACACCCACAAACACCTATAAATATATAAAATATAATCCGAGAACTCTAGCACACACTCTCCGATGCTAACCCAACGCGCGCACAAGCCCGAAACTAGGAAACCAAGTCGAAATGGCCGTTCGGTCATTTCGACGAACACGCGGTGTGCGGTTCAGGAAACCTCCTGAAACGCACACCAAACCAACTCGAAATCGGCCCAAAATTTATCCACGGGTTCTAAACGATGCCTAGATCCTAGAAAAAAATGCTACCGCGTCGATTCTAGGCCCGTGGCGGAAACGCGCACGCACTTAGAATCGGCGACGACGAAAACCCCAAATTCACCCGAAACGCCCATTTCTCCGCGACACGGCTTTCCGTGTCCAAACGGAGACACGCTCTCACCCTCTAGACACCCGACAATGTCTACTTAGATTCGTCTAACCTAGAGCATCACCCAAAATTGGGCCAATTTCGGATTCTACCCGAAATCGACACAAAATCTAATGTCAAAGTCTCTAAACTCAACCAAACTAGTTCCAACTTCCTCCCACGGGTAGGCTTAGGGTCTAGGAAGGTTCTAAAATACTAATTACACTACATAAAAATAATTAGCAAGGGAAAAGTTAGGGTTTACTTCTTGGGAGTTGAAATCCCAAGGCCAAAGTCTCCGATCTACTTGGAATTACCTCCTTCAAGCTCAAAGCCACCAAATCTAGCCTCCACACTAAATCTAGGCTCCACACACCTAGGTTGGAGAAAAATGCAAGGTTAGGATTAGCATAAAGAAGAAGGAATGGAAGAAAGAAGGAAGAAAAAGGAAGGGGAACTTACTTGGAAGGAGGAAGGAAGAAGAAAGAAGAAGTGGAGAAGAAGAAGAAGTGAAGAAGAAGTGGAAAAGGGGAATGTGGCTGCTGTGTTCTCACGGGAATGGGGGTAGGTAGGGGCCGGCCAAGTGAAATAAAGGGGGTTTACATGTCCAAAGGTCCAAAATGTCCTCCACACACTTGGGTTTGGGTTCCGGGTTCCAAAATTACTCAAACTAACTCCAAATCTCTCCAACTAACCCACTAAAATATAATAAATATTTCTAAGCCTCAAAATAATCCTCATAAGGGTGTTGGTCGGGTCGAACATGGGTCCACTAGGGTCTGACATGGGTCCAGCCTAGCCAAAACCCTAAAACAATCATTAAAAAATAATACAATCACTATTTAAATATAAATATAATTAATTAAATACAATACACAATTTACCAAATAAAAAAAAACCCTATTTTCTAGAATCGGGTAGTGACAAGCCTACCCTCCTTAAAATAATTTCGTCCTCGAAATTAAAAAGACGAAACTAGGACAGGAATGCAAGGAAAAGAACCATACCTCAGGGCTCGAAGAGATAGGGGTATCGCTCGCGCATTTCATCCTCCCTCTCCCAGGTCGACTCACCTGGAGAGTGATGCCTCCACGCGACGCGAACCAAGGGAATAGTCTGGTTCCTCAACACCTTCTCCCGCCGATCCAGAATCTCCACCGGCTGCTCTGGATAGCTAAGAGTAGGGCCCACCATGATCTCTGAGTGATCCAATACGTGACTGGGATCCGCCACGTACCGTCTCAGCTGTGACATGTGGAACACATCATGAACTCCCTCCAGCGTAGGCGGCAACTCGAGCCTATACGCCATGACGCCAACCCTCTCAAGAATACGGAAGGGTCCGACGAAACATGGGCTAAGCTTCCCGCCTCCACCGAAGCGAATAGTGCCCCGCGTCGGAGAAATCCTCAGGAACACCAGATCTCCAACCTAGCACAAACAAGGTCTCTGCACTTAGTCTAAAACAAGCAATCACAAGCAAACACAAGAACAAAATCTAGATTCTAAGCTATACCTCGAACTCCAAAGGTCTCCGGTGGCTATCGGTCCAATGCCGTTGCCTGTCCTGCGCCACCCGAAGTCTATCTCTAATAAGCTTGACCTTCTCCGCTGCATCAACCACCATCTCCGAGCCAAGCAAAGCTCTTTCGTCTACATCATCCCATGATAACGGAGTGCGACACCTCCGTCCATACAACGCCTCAAAAGGTGACATCTCGATACTGGCTTGGTAGTTTTTGTTGTAAGCAAACTCTACCAAGTGCAAGTGATCCTCCCAAGAGCCTCTGAAATCCAAAACACAAGTCCGAAGCATGTCCTCAAGTGTCTGAATGGTCCTCTCTGACTGACCATCTGTCTGTGGGTGATATGCACTACTAAACTTGAGCTGGGTTCCCAAGCTAGCCTGCAGACTCCTCCAGAAATGCGAAGTAAAGCGACTGTCCCGATCTGATACTATGCTCACAGGAACTCCATGCAGTCTGACTATCTGGCGCACATACATCTCTGCTAGTCTCTCTGTAGACATACCCACTTTGAATGGTAGAAAGTTGGCCGATTTGGTCAACCTGTCCACGATGACCCAAATCGCATCCTTCCCGCCTGGAGAACGGGGAAGTCCAGAAACAAAATCCATGGTCACATGCTCCCATTTCCACTCCGGAATGGGTAACGGCTGGAGCAAACCTCCTGGCCTCTGCCTCTCCGCCTTCACCTGCTGGCACACTAAGCATCGGGATACGAAGCGTGCTACCTCCCGCTTCATCCCGTACCACCATACATGCTCTCTCAGATCCCTATACATCTTGTTGGCACCTGGATGCATAGAATACTGGGATCGATGCGCCTCCTGAAGAACCTCCTCGTGCAACGACCCACTCGGCACACACAACCTGGTACCGTGCCGCAAAGAACCATCATCAGCAATGGTAAAGTCATCTGACAATCCAATCTGAACCTGCGCCCTGATGCTCCTCAGGGACTCGTCCTCAAACTGTGTAGCCCTGATCCGGTCTACTAACTCTGACTGAATCTGCAGTCCCCACATCTGCATCTCAACTCCAGGCACTATCACCTCAATGCCCAAGCTCTCTAGATCTACCAGAAGATAACGATCTGTAGTCAGGCACATAGCTACCGGATACCTGCTCAACGCATCCGTAACTACGTTCGCCTTCCCTGGATGATACTGCAACAATATGTCGAAGTCTTTCATCAACTCCAACCATCTCCTCTGCCTCATGTTCAGCTCTTTTTGGGTAAACACATACTTCAAGCTCTTGTGGTCTGTGAAGATCTCCATACGCTCTCCGTATAAATAATGTTTCCACAACTTCAGAGCAAAGATGACCGCTGCCAACTCCAAATCGTGGGTAGGGTAGTTCTTCTCATGAGGACGTAATTGCCTGGAAGCATAGGCAATCACCCTCCCATTCTGCTGCAACACACAACCCAGTCCTTTCCCCGATGCATCACTATATATAGTGAATCCTCCAGAACCTGATGGCAACGTCAACACTGGAGCTGTCGTCAATCTCCTCTTTAGCTCATCAAAGGCGATCTGGCACTCCTCTGACCAAACAAACTCTACGTCCTTCCGGGTCAGCCTGGACAACGGCTCTGCAATCCGAAAAAAATCCTGAATAAATCTCCTGTAGTAACATGCCAGTCCCAGGAAACTCCTGACCTCGGCTACTGAACTCGGAGCACTCCATGCCTCAACTGCCATGATCTTTCTCGGATCCACCGAGATACCTTCTCCAGTCACTACATGACCAAGGAATTCCACCTTGTCAAGGAAGAACTCGCACTTCGAAAGCTTTCCATAAAGCTTCTCCTTCCTGAAAGTCTCTAGCACTATCCTCAGATGCTCCTCGTGCTCCTCTGGGGTTTTCGAATACACCAAGATATCATCTATAAATACTACCACAAACCTGTCCAGATGCTGATGGAACACCTTGTTCATCAGATTCATGAACACTGCCGGGGCATTAGTCAACCCAAACGGCATCACCATGAACTCATACTGTCCATATCTGGTCCGAAAAGCTGTCTTCGGAATATCCTCCTTCCTGACCTTCACATGGTGGTAGCCTATCCTCAGATCAATCCTGGAAAATACCCTCGCTCTGCTCAACTGGTCAAAAATATCATCAATACGCGGCAGCGGATACTTGTTATTGATTGTGAGGTTGTTCAGAGCCCTGTAGTCGATAGACATCCGTATCGACCCATCCTTCTTCGGCACAAAAAGTACCGGAGCACCCCACAGAGAAGAACTAGACTTGATAAATCCTTTATCCTGAAGCTCATCCACCTGCTTCTTCAACTCTATCAGCTCACTGTTGCTGACTCTATAGACGTGCTGGGATATCGGCTCCGCGCCTAGCACCAAGTCTATAGAGAACTCCACATCTCTGTCCGGAGGTAACCCTGGCAACTCCTCCAGAAAGACATCTATGTACTCCTCTATCAGTGGATGTAGCAACCTCGGCTCTACCACCAGGGCTCCGCAGAAGACTTCCTCGGTCTGCTCCGCTGCTCCTCTGGCAAACTGAAACTCTGGCTCACCCGGCGGACTAAACAAAACTCTGCCTCCACGACAATCTATACTAGCACAATGCATACTCAACCAATCTATCCCGAGTACAATATCGTAGCTCGGAAGTGGCATTACGAGTAGGCACACACTCAACTCCCGGCCTCCCAAGGTAACTCTCCGGTCTCTGCAGACATCACTGACTAGGATGATACCACCCCCGGTCGTGATCTTGCAGAGTCTAGCTAAAGGTTCAGCAACAAGATGGTGTCTAACAGCAAAAGATACAGACACAAAGCTATTGGAAGCACCGGAATTAAATAAAGCAAGTGCTGGAATGGAATCAAGAAGAACAGAACCTGAGATAACATCACCAACTGGCTCGGCCTCGTCTACTGTCAGGGCAAAAGCTCGCCCCTGCTGTCCTCCTCGCTGCTGCTGCTGGTGCTGGGCGAACCTCTGCTGCTGAGTCTGCAAGGGCTGTCCTCTCTGCTGCGTTGCAGGTGCTCTGGCTGGTGCCCTCTGAGCGGCTCCTCCGCCCTGAGCTGTACGGGCAAGCGCTGAAGGACAATCCTTCATCTGGTGATCTGCTGCTCCACACAATAAATATCTGTCCAGCCTCTTTCTGCAAATGTCCCATCCGTGCCCTGGCTTCCTACAGAAAGGGCAAACGATGGGCTGCCTCTGGCCCTGCTGCTATCCCTGTCTCTGCTGCTGGGGCGCCTGCCGGAATGGCGCACGACCCTGACCCTGGTGCTGCTGGGTCTGCTGGAATAGCCTCTTAGCTGGGCCTGCACTACTGCCTGCTCCCGAAGCATCTCTGCTCCTCTTGGTCTTCAGCTCTAAGTCATCCTCAGCTCTCTGTGCATCGCTGACAATCTTCTCGAAGGTCGCCTCGCGGTCGCTCCTAGTCAAGGACTTGACCGCCATGACCAAACCATTGTGGAACTTCCGCGCCTTCGCTGCCTCAGACAACCCCTCAACAAATATGCCCAGACGGCAGAACTCCGCTGCGTACTCGTCCACTAGCATACTCCCCTGGACGAGCGCCTCAAACTGGCTCTCTAAGGCACTGAGAGCCACATCTGGGAAGAACTTCTCCTTGAAAAGCTTCTTGAAAGCCTCCCAAGTCAGTCTCGGAACTGCTATTCGCGTATCTGTGCGGTACCAAGTAAGGGCAAGGTCGAACATCTGGCTGCCCGCTACCTCGATCTGCATGCTGGCTGGGATCATCGCCAGCCTGAAGATGCCCTCGATATGCTCGATCCAGTCGTCGACGTACAGGATCCCCTCTGTACCCCGAAACTTCTTGGGCCGCATCCTCTGGATGTCGATAATAGTGCCCGGCCTAGGATACTGAGCCTGCTCTGGCTGTGGCTGGATCTGAGCCACTCTGTTAACTGCTGTCATAGCCACCTGATGAGCATTCTCATTGCCCATCCTCATAACATCTACCTGGCGGTGCTGCACGTTTATCATCTCTCGGAAGAATGCGAACAACTGCGTGGCATCCACTGGTGCAGGCGGTGGTGGAGGAGGTACCACCGGAACAACTGGGGTGACTCTCGGATCAATGGGAGTAAGAGGATCTCCGAGAGAAACAGACGCTCCCTCAACCGCAGGAGTGGCGAGTGGAGCGGTAGCGGCTGCCAGAAGTCGAGCAGGACAAGAGATGGCAGACCTCTCGGTGGCAGCTGCTGGGACGGTGCGCTGAGATCTGGTCTTCGGAGGCATCCTGAACACAGATCAAAAGAAGTCAATACAGTGCAAGAAACGATATCATCAAAGAAGGACAGTAATGTTGCAAAAGAAAACAATTTCAGAAAAATTAAGATAGCAAGAGAAATCAGGAAGGGTCCTAGTTGTGATTGAGCACACTCTCTCTCAGCCTATATCCTATATCCTATTGCAGGTAAACCTAAAAACTAAACCTGTATGGGCCGCCACCAAAAATGTGTCACGACCCGCACCCGAAAATCGGGCATGAGCCGTGGGTATGTCCAGCCTACGCCGTAGAATCGGCGGTAGAACGCTGTAAGGTCCGTTCTAGGTCAACCAACTATCTATATATCTCACAGAAAAATCAGCCATGACCTCTCCAAAAAGGAGGGCAACCACGCAATATATATATGAATAATCCTCTCCAAAAGGAGGGCAACCACGCAATATATATATATGAACTCTCAATCATAAAATCTAGAAAAAGAATAAAAGCACGATATGATATCAACAAAGAAACAGAACCAAAGAGAGCAAGACAATAACCAAAAATACAGTCCAAGGCCATAATAGCTACAACATCTCACAGCATCAAAAGAATAAGTACAATCATTCAAAAAAACCACTGGGAACAACCCAAGAAATCCATCTAGCTAACTAGGGCGCTAACAGGTGATATAAACGCTATCATGAAATGGAAACTATCAGAGGTAGGTACTCGCCTGATGTCCTGAGCAACTGATGAGGATCGAGATCCGGACCGGTGTCGCAAGAACCTATTATAAAAAGCAAGATTAAACTGGATTCTAAGGATTTAAACTGATATAAAATAATTAAAATAGGCTTCTAGGGCTATTCTAGGTCGAACGGGTCAAACCGGTGAAATTCGGGTCAAAAAGTCAACTCGGGGTCCAAAAAGTCAACTCTAGGTCAAAATTAGGTCAAACGTTGACTTTTACGGTCAACGAGGACAATTATGGTCAAAGCTAGGTCAAACTAGGGTGCCACTAAAATTCTAGGTCAAACCGAGGTCAAACTAGGGTGCCCCTGAAATTCTAGGTCAAACCGAGCTCATTAAGCTAGAAAACTCACAAACTCGCCTAATCGAGATATCGGGATACCCTCGGTATCCGATTCCTCGCCCTAGGCCACGCACCCTGCCTAAATCCGCTAAAACCTATGCTAGCACGCGTAAATATATACACATAAGTATATAAAAATTATTCCAATACATTTCCTAGGCTATTGCTCAAATATCCCGCTCGAAACTCAATACCTCGGTATCTCAAGGTATTGAGATACCGCTCTCAAACCCCTCTAACTAGCTATTAGGCTTATAAATATATACCTAGTTATTAATCTAGGCTAGAAAATATATATATTTATCATATATTTACATATCTAAGTACCTATGTACATATATATATAGATATCCACACACATATACACATACCCATATATACCTTACCTATACATATATATATAACTATAGGTATATAGATATCTATACAATTAGATAGACATATATCTAATACCTAGCTATCTATCTACCCATCTAACTATCTATCTACCTATCTAGGTAACTATCTATCTATTTAATCTATCTAACTAATAGCTATCTATCTATCTAACTATCTATATATCTATCAACTTATCTATCTAACTATCAATATATCTAGCTAACTATAGATATATATATATATATCTATATCTATATATATATATATATATATCACTCTCTCTCTCCCTCACTAGTACTCTTCTAGCTAAAGCGGCGCGCAAGCGAAGCTGCTAAGGCCTGCTGCTGCTGCATGTGCTTGCTGCTGCTGCTGCTGCTTCATAGTGTTGTTGTTGCTGCTGCACATCTTCTGCTGCTGCTGCTGGCCTGGGCTACTCCCCCCCCTCGCTTCGCCACACACACGAGCACACACACTCCTATATATATATATATATATATATATATATATATATATATATATATATATATATATATATATATATATATATATAAACATACATATATCTCTATATATATATATACAACTATATATATATATATATATATATATATATATATATATATATATACACACACACACACTCTAACACACACCTACACACTCACAACACTTACACAGACACACATATATATATATATATATATATATATATATATATATATATATATATATATATATATATATACTATTATATATATATACACACATACAAATATCTATATATATATATATCAACACACTCACTCTAAGATATATATATATATACACATACATATATATATATATATATATATATATATATATATATATATATATATATATATATATATATATATATATATATATATATATAGACATATACATGCACAAGCACACCTATACATATACATATACATATATATATACACATTCACATACATACACAAGCACATATATAAATATATATATACATATATATAGACACACATACATATATATATATATACATATATATATATATATATATACACTTATACCCAAACACCACACAACGCACACAACACACAAACAACACGCCCCACTCACGCCCAACGACCCCGACACCCACAAACACCTATAAATATATAAAATATAATTCGAGAACTCTAGCACACACTCTCCGATGCTAACCCAACGCGCGCACAAGCTCGAAACTAGGAAACCAAGTCGAAATGGCCGTTCGGTCATTTCGACGAACACGCGGTGTGCGGTTCAGGAAACCTCCTGAAACGCACACCAAACCAACTCGAAATCGGCCCAAAATTTATCCACGGGTTATAAACGATGCCTAGATCCTAGAAAAAAATGCTACCGCGTCGATTCTAGGCCCGTGGCGGAAACGCGCACGCACTTAGAATCGGCGACGACGAAAACCCCAAATTCACCCGAAACGCCCATTTCTCCGCGACACGGCTTTCCGTGTCCAAACGGAGACACGCTCTCACCCTCTAGACACCCGACAATGTCTACTTAGATTCGTCTAACCTAGAGCATCACCCAAAATTGGGCCAATTTTGGATTCTACCCGAAATCGACACAAAATCTAATGTCAAAGTCTCTAAACTCAACCAAACTAGTTCCAACTTCCTCCCACGGGTAGGCTTAGGGTCTAGGAAGGTTCTAAAATACTAATTACACTAAATAAAGTAATTAGCAAGGGAAAAGTTAGGGTTTACTTCTTGGGAGTTGAAATCCCAAGGCCAAAGTCTCCGATCTACTTGGAATCACCTCCCTCAAGCTCCAAGCCAACAAATCTAGCCTCTACACTAAATCTAGGCTCCACACACCTAGATTGGGGGGAAATGCAAGGTTAGGGTTAGCATAAAGAAGAAGAAATGAAAGAAAGAAGGAAGAAAAAGGAAGAGAAACTTACTTGGAAGGAGGAAGGAAGAAGAAAGAAGAAGTGGAGAAGAAGAAGAAGTGGAAAAGGGGGATGGGGCTGCTGTGTTCTCACGAAAATGGGGGTAGGTAGGGGTCGACCAAGTGAAATAAAGGGGGTTTACATGTCCAAAGGTCCAAAATGCCCTCCACACACTTGGGTTTGGATTCCGGGTTCCAAAATCACTCAAACTAACTCCAAATCTCTCCAACTAACCCACTAAAAATATAATAAATATTTTTAAGCCTCAAAATAATCCTCACAAGGGTGTTGGTCGGGTCGGACATGGGTCCACTAGGGTCTGACATGGATCCAAGCTAGCCAAAATCCTAAAACAATCATTAAAAAAATAATACAATCACTATTTAAATATAAATATAATTAATTAAATACAATACAATACATAATTTACCAAAAAAAACCCTATTTTCTAGAATCGGGTAGTGACACCTTAAGCTCTGGTGGCTTTGATCACCCCAGCAAGAGTTTTCTTCTTTGTATTTTTGTTCTTGTTATCGTTCTTCTCGGTGTAGCATCTGCGAACATAAAGAGAAGAACAATTTTCTGATTCTTGTTGTATTTGCATTTTCTTTGGGTTGTCTGTTTGTAACATGTTTCTTGTTTAGTGCTTATGTGGGGTTGTGTGTCACTGTAGAGGAACTCTTATGTGAATCTCAGTTGCACAAACTTCTCTTCTGGAATTTGTAGAGACGAACTCTTGTGTGAGTCTCTATTTTGTGGCTACCTCTTTTTCTTTGATCTGACTTCGGGACTAACAATCTCAAGGCAAGATCCGAGTTAGAATGGACAACCGTTCAAACCTTCTCGATACTAGCTTTCACAAGCTTGAGAAGTTTGATGGCGAATACTACAACATTTGGAAGAGAAAGATCTTCTTGAATCTTCGTCTTGTCAAAGTTGCTTATGTGTTGGTTGATCCTGAACCTACCATTCCCGAAGATGGAGGAGAGCTTGCAGTTGGTGTGGCACAGGACGCGTACTCCAAGTGGAAGGAAGACAATGATCTCTGTAGGTTGTTGATTCTCAATGCTATGGACGACTCGATGACAGAGTCCTACATCAAGAAGGAGAAGGTAAGAGATGTTTGGGAATCTCTTGAGAAGCACTATAAAACTGACGAAATTTTTTCTAAAATCTATCTCGTCGAGAAGTTCTTTACTTTGCAATTTGAGGACGGGAATGTGATGTTACCACAAGTTAAGAAACTTCTAAAGATGCAGCAGAAACTGGAGGAAGAGGGCATGAAGCAGGAAAACAAATTTATGGTGGGGGCTATCGTCACCAAACTTCCTCCAGGTTGGATCAGGTTCAAGACTGACATGTACCGTAAAAAGATGGAGATCTAGCTCGAAGATCTTCTTCACTGGATTCACATTGAAGACAAAGCCAGGAGGCAACTGAAGTTAGACTCCTTGTCCAAGAAGTTGGCTAAGGCCAACATGGTGCATGAAGAAAAAGAATGACTTCAACCAGCTGAAGGTGAAGCAAAAATTTTCCTACAAGAAGAAAAAGAATGACTTCAACCAGCTGAATGTGAAGTTGGCTCAGTTCAAGCCAAGCCGAAGACTAATGTGACATGCTACAACTGTGGCAAGAAGGGTCACTACAAGAGTGACTGCAGGTTGAAGCCTAAACCGAAAGACCAAGGTGAGCTTACCCTAGTTGCTATGATTGTGCAAGTTGAATCACATGGCGTGGACACTGACTGGTGTGTGGACATTGGTGCATCTTGCCACGTGTGCTCTAAGAAGGTATCGTTCGCCAAGTATGAGCCTACCTCTGATAAAGTCTCGATGGCGGATAAGTCTCAAGTTGCAGTACTGGGGATCGGAATGGTAGTGCTGAAGCCGACTTCTGAAATATCACTTACACTGGAGAATGTGAAGCACGTACCAATGATCACCAAGAATCTGGTTTCTGGGAGTCTGCTGTGCAAGTCGGTCCTGAGGATGGAAATCAATGTCGGTCAGATGGTGGTCCTACAAGGGAACTTACTTCAGAAAAGCTTTCTGTACCGAAAAAAATTTTTAAACTGCAGCTTGTAACTCCTTCAGTTTGTATCAATGCAGTCTCTACTTATGGTTATTCTCTTGAGTTATGGCATAATAGATTAGGACATGTACATGTACATTATAAATACATTAACAAGATGTCTCGTCTAGGCCTTATCTCCAAATATGGGGGTAAAGAGGTGGAGAAATGTAAAGTCTGTGCGCATACGAAGATCGTCAGGAAGCCGTTCAGAAGAGTGAACCGAAGCACAGATTTTCTGGAGTTAGTACACTCAGATATCTGTGACTTCAAGCAATTCTCCACAAAAGTCAAAATAAAGTATTTTATCACTTTCATTGAAGATTTCTCGAAGTACGTATTCGTATATCTTCTCAAGTCGAAAGATGAAGTATTTGAGAAGTTCAAGAACTTCAAGGCTGAAGCAGAACGTCAAACTGGTCAATAACTCAAAAGAATCAGAAGTGATCGAGGCAGAGAATATCGTTCTTTGGAATTTGCATCGTTCTGCAAAGAGCATATAATTGTCAACGAAACGACTGCTCTGTATTTTCCCTAATCAAATGGTGTAGCAGAAAGGAAGAACATGACGTTGACAGAGATAATGAACTCTATGTTGCTGACAGCAGGACTTCCAAAATGCTTATGGGGAGAAACAGCGGTTACGGCTACGTTTATTCTGAATAGAGTACCGTTCGCGACATCTGATATTACTCCTCATGAATACTGGTTCAAGGTCAGACCCAACTTGAATGTCATTCGAGTGTAGGGGTGTCTGGCGTATGTGAAGCTTTCATACCTAAAGATTCAGAAGCTGGAAACAAGAACTACGAAGACCATATTTCTAGGCTAGGCTGATAAGAGTGATTCTCGGATGTTCCTTAATATCGAATCTAATCATATCATAGAATTGTCACTTCCCGTTCCCGATATACGTATTTGGATTATATTCGTTTTCCTGCTTATATTATTTGTTGCTTGCGTGATAATTAGGTTGCATGTCATGGAGACTAGACCCATTCTTTGGTTCAATTAGACTCATGGTTTATTTGTTGGGTTTTTTTGGTCATGAGGTGAGCCCATGGTCTAAACCTTAAATTCTAGCTATATAAGCTAACTTATTTCTCTATCTTCCCTTATTCTCTTAGTTTCCTCTCTTTCTTTCATTTCTAGGCAAGTACAACTTGCACTACATGGAGAAATTTCTTGATTTTCAATTCTTGATTTTTCTTACATTTTATTAGTCTATTATATGCTCATGATGATTCTTAACACCTTTAGTACTTGGGGTTTTCGGTTTTGATGGATGGATTTGAGTAGATCTACATTCTAAGTTTAGGGTTTTCATGGGTTTCTTGATTTTTGGTGGTTTTGATCTACTAAAACATAGTATTTTCAAAAAAAAATTGTTGTTGGGATGGATGTAGCACTTCATTTAGAGCATTTTGGCTTTTGGTTCACTTGATTCAGAGTTGAAATAAAAAATTTATAAAGAAAACATTATTTTTGATTTTTGGAGTTCTCGCCATAGCTGAACTTGCTGCCTGGAGAAGAAAAAGTTTTATGCGACCGAGAGCTCCTTGCATCCTTGACCCATATGCAGCCAAGCAACCATGCGACCATGTGGCCATGCAATCCAAGTGACTATGCGACCATGCGGTCTGAGCTCATGCGGCCAAGCGACCATGCGGTCCAAGCGACCAAGTGGCCATGCAGTCTGAGCTCATGCGACCATACGGTCTGAGCTCATGCGGACATGCGATCAAAACTCATGTGACCCGACTTTCTATGCGACCCATAAGGCTATGCGACCTAAATTCCTATGCGGAATCAATCTCTATGCGGCCCTGTGTGCTTGATTTGTTTATTTTTCTTGGTTTGATGCTTTATTGGATTTTTGTAATTTTAAGTGTGAGATTGATGATTAGAATACATGAGAACTGAGTGACCATGTGTTGAACCTGATTATATGCTTAACCCGACTATGCGTAGAGATAGACCATGCGGCCAAGTGACTATGACTTCCTATGTTCCTGACTCAACCTACGTATTGCAATGTGCTAGAACTCATGTAATTTACCAATGATTGGTAACTTGACTCGACTATTGGTATCTGTGCTGATACACTTACAACGTGCTATGTATTCCTACGTGCTAAGTGTTTCTACGTGATTATGTTACATGTTTCACACCGAGGTGTGCCTACGTGCTAAGCGACATGTGATGTAATAAATTTCTCCAGCATGGACATGATAGTTGGTCAATAATAAAGCGTGGCTAGGATCTGTTATTTGTTGCATCACGTTGGGTTTAATCCAAGTTATACTGCAAAGTGACAAGTGGATTCGTATCTAGCGTGGTCGTACTATGGTATATCATATAAGGGAATACCATGTGACCATGCCATGTGATTCCAGTTAACAATAGGGTTAACTAGGCAACTAAACTTGTAGAGCATTGGAAGGGAATAGAATCTCGAGATCGTGCCTAGCTAGCCACCTCCAGTCATCTAAATTGGGGTGTGCAGGCTAGTCCCCATGGATATTATTTAAATCCTCATTAGTAGATGGCAATATCCAACTATTATACTATAATATGTGTTCTATGCGATCTTAGCACGGTAGCCTTGCGAGGGACCAGTGCGCAATACTACATGCTATGTGACAATTTATGGCTCGGCTAACCCTGCTATTAACTGGTTCGATCTGAGGATTCCTATATGCATAATACCTCTAGGATAACCTAGCCTCCATCTAGTAAGTCATACAAGTGATTGGCAGATTTTGTAACTGAGCTTGTTTGTGTATTGTATCTATTGTCAAATAGTCTAGGGATATCGACTATCATGGTGCGATGGTCTAACCCTTGTCCTTGTTTGGTTGTAGGGTTAGATTGTTGTGTCACGATAGACTATGAACCAAAACTACGAGACAAAAAAAAAATATGTGTGTGTGTGTGTGTCTATTTCATAAACCTAGTTTTATTTCTTCATTCGTGTTTCCTTTGTGGTACTTGTTATTTGGGGTCTAACCCCACTGGTTTTGCATGTCCAGGTTTAGAGCCAGAACCCGAGGATCAAGTGCACTTCCACCTGAACCATGGCGCGCACCAGGCGGATGGCCGTTGAAGGGAACGAGTGGTTTTCTTCTTTCCTGCTCGTTATTGTACACTTTACTTATTTTGGCGTTTAGCCACCAGCATTTGTTAGCCGTAATTCTGGACATTTAGTTTCCTTTACATGAATTTAAGCAATCAGACTACAGCTGATCATGGTCATGTACTTTTGATACTCTGCCAGCTTTCTTATTTTGCATAGCTGATTTTCAAAATATCGTGGCAGGACGTTTGGGATGCCTCATTTTCTTGTCATATATGTTCTATGCTTACTATTCTTGCTTGACTGGTTGAGACAATAGATGTGCTGTGTGACCCTAAGTGACTTGCTTGTAGTATGCACCCCCTAGTCTAGTTGCAGCCGTGACCGTCGTACGATGTTCTATACCTTGTACTGGGGAGCTGGCCATGTCTGTCTCCGTATTCCGGTATTGGGGCGTGACAAGGTTTTAGTGGTAGCCCATGCAGGTCTGTGTTTTCAGACTTGTTGGGTGTTATGATCGTAGGAGTGTCAATCAAACATATGCCTCTTAGGTTTTAGTGGTAGCCCATGCAGGTCTTTATTTTCAGACTTGTTAGGTGTTATAATCATAGGAGTGTCAATCAAACATATGCCTCTTAAATCCTGAATTCGTTATTCTCGAAGCCTTGCTTGACTATCGAATTAATTGTTTCCTTGATCCGTCCCGTCCCGTTCTTGATATTTCTTGTCCGTTTCTTTAGGGCTTCTTCGGTTGCTGAAGCAGCAGGTATGACATGATAGGGTTCCCCTGGGCAACAACGGGAGGAAGCACCTGTTCAGAATCAAATTTGAG
Source organism: Iris macrosiphon (assembly GCA_036927795.1). Classification (NCBI taxonomy): domain Eukaryota; kingdom Viridiplantae; phylum Streptophyta; class Magnoliopsida; order Asparagales; family Iridaceae; genus Iris; species Iris macrosiphon. The sequence continues at coordinate 149,018,804 of JAYESA010000008.1, forward strand.
TAGAGCCAGTAGTTGGACAAGCTGGCACAGTGGAACCAGAATCTGGACATATTGAGCAACCAGCCCCTGAGATTCCCGTACCCCCAGTAGTACCAGCAGTACCTGTGGTACTGGACACCCCGGCTTACTGGAGATCCTTCGGGGAATGATGGCTACGCAACAACACCAGATGGCAGTACAAAAGCATCAATAGTTTGAACAACAAGAGCAGAATATCATGTTGAGTCAAGGTTTACAGACGACTCTGGAAAGAGATGGGAGGACTGATTCGGGGGTGGAGGACGCCATTACAGCAGATGCCTGATTTCAAGATATTGAGGTTATTCTGACAGTAGCAAGGGTTCCGGCGGATGAACAAGTTGATCAAGTTCGATTACAGCTTCAAGACATTGCCCGTGACTGGTGGGCGTCAGTATAGGTTGGCTTGAGGCATCATATCTCCTGGGACAGTTTCAGGGATCGATTCTGGGCCAAATAGTTTGGAGTCATAGCACAGTATGAGCTCCAATAGAGATTTATCGGTCTCAAGCAGGCCGGTAGAACAGTGGATGGATATGCAGCCAAGTTTTGCAGGCTGAGTAGATTCGCTCCGACAATGGTGACTACAGAGTCAGATAGGGCAATGAGGTTCCAGCAAGGACTTTATCTGGAGATTCTACAACTGGTAGAGAGGCATGACTACCAGACTGATGAAGAAGTACAAATAGCAGCTCGGAGGCACGAGCTTACCATGCAAAGGTTATCGGCAAGGACATGAGCCCAGAAGAGGTCTCTTGATCACAGCAGAGAAGGAGGTGGAGGAGTACCTCGGAAGTTAGCACCATCACTTGGCGTTCGCATCCATGATTCAGTGCCAAGGAGGGTGGCAGTTTCGACGGTGACAGTACCGGCTCAGAAACAGCCAAGACAACAATAACAACAATAGTGCCAGGGAGCACCGGTGGGTTACACTTATTGTGGCAAGAGAGGCCACACTAAAGATTTGTTTAGGGCAGCCAATGGGTTGTGTATGAGATGTGGCAGTCCAGATTACTAGATTACCAATTGTTCGATGATATAGAGGCCAGGAGGGCCAGTTCAGCAATTTCTAGCACTTCCAGCACTAGGAGCAACGCAACAAAGAGGGCCAGCAATAACGCACGACCATTAGCTCAACGTCCTTTAATGACGGAAGATGAGATATACCACCAGTAGCAGAATTAACAGCAGGTCCAGCAGAGGCCACAACAGCGTCACCAAGGGAGATATCAGCGAGGAGCATAGCAGGGCCCAGGGCAGGCATTCACCTTGTCTTTGGAGGAGGCTTTAGCATCGGGCGACATGGTGGTAGGTAACATTTCTGTCCCATCTTTTTCTGCTGTAGCATTGTTTGATTCAGGCGTATCTCATTCTTTTGTATCTGCACGATTTGTGACACACATTAGATTAGAGTTCGAGGCATTGCTAGAGAGGTTGAATATACTCACTAGTAATGGGCTCGTAGGAGTTAGTACTATATATGTAGCTTGTCCGGTAGTAGTATGTGGGCGTTCACTACCATCATGATTGATCGAGTTTCCTATGGGTAACTTTGACGTTATTTTAGGCATTGACTGGTTGAGAGACAGTCATGCTACAATAGATTGCCATAAGGGTAAGATATTATTTAGTATCCCGGGCATGAAAGATTTTACTTTTGACAAATCTGGGAGAGACCAGCATGAAGAGAGGATCGCAGCAATAGTGATAGCAGAAGAACAACTTTCCGAGATAGTTAAGGAGTTTTTAGATGTCTTCTCAGAGGAACTACCATGGTTACCCCGGTAAGAGATGTTGAGTTTTATACAAATGATTCCTGGATCAGGACCAATATCTTATAAAGTTTACCAAATGACACCATCGGAGCTAAACATACTGTACCAACATATAGAAGAACTAAAGTCAAAAAAGTTTATTCGAGCCAGTGGATCACCTTGGGGAGCGCCAGTGGTTCTAGTGAAGAAGAAGTACAGATCATCACAGTTATTTATCGACTACAGACAGTTGAACGTTGTAACAGTGAAAAACAAGTATCCATTACCAAGGATCGATGATTTGTTTGATTAGCTGAGTAAAGCCAAGGTTTTCTCTAAGATCGATCTTCGGTCAGGGTATCATTAAGTAAGAGTTCAGGAGCAAGACATACCTAAGACAACATTTAGGTCACGATATGGGAATTATGAATTCTTAGTTATGCCATTCGGACTGACTAATGCCTCAGCGATATTTATGAATTTGATGAACCGTATTTTCATGCCTTATCTAGATCAGATCATGGTGGTTTTCATAGACAATATTCTAGTCTATTCCAGTAGCGAAGAGGAGCACGAAGAGCATCTTCGGAAGGTCTTGCATATTTTGAGGGAATACCACTTATACACAAAGCTTTGAAAGTATGAGTTTTGGTTGGTTCACGTGTCATTCTTGGGTCACATCATCTCTACAGCTGGAGTAGCAGTAGATCCGAAGAAGGTGAGGCCGTAGAGAGTTGGCCAGTTCCTAAGATAGTAGCTGAAGTGCGTAGTTTCATGGGATTAACAGGATACTATAGAAGGTTTGTGGAAGACTTTGCAAGGATTTCAGTACCGCTGACTCGATTAAATCGCAATGAGGCTAAGTTCGACTGGTCAGCAGAGTGCTAGACATCATTTGAAAAATTGAAGAAGAGATTAATTTTAGCTCTGAATCTCACGCTTCCAGTAGGTTCTGGAGGGTTTATAGTTTATTGTGACGCGTCAGGCAAAGGACTTGGGTGTGTGTTGATGCAACATGGAAGAGTGATAGCTTATGCATAGTGGCAGCTTCGAGATCACGAGAAAATTTATCCGACTCACAATTTGGAGTTAGCGGGGGTAGTATTTACTCTTAAGTTATGGAGGCATTACTTGTGTGGTGATCGGATGGAAATATTTACAGATCACAAGAGCTTAAAGTATGTATTCACTCATAATGACTTGAACATGAGGCAGAGGAGGTGGCTAAAATTGATAAAGAAATATGATGTGGAACTTCAGTACCATCCAAGTAAGGCAAATGTGGTAGCAGATACTTTTAGCAGGAGAGGTAGTACATTTATGTTGACATCGCAGTGGCACATCTTAGAAGATCTTCGAGAAATAGGGATCGAGATAGTACTTCTGCAAGACTTAGGAGTATTGGCTAGTTTACAGGTGCAATATACCATTATAGAGAGGATTAAGGCATCTCAGGAAGAGGATCCGAAAGTTTAGAAGCTTCGGACGGAATGTGAGTCTGGTCTCAGGAAATAGTTGACGATTCATGAAGATGGAACTCTTAGGTTTGTAAACCGTCTTTATGTACCAAGTGGATATATCCAGCAAGAAGTAATGACCGAGGCGCACAGTTCCCAATATTCAATTCATCCAGGAGGTACCAAGATGTATCAAGACATCAAGCAACATTTCTGGTGGAACAGGATGAAGAGGGAGATAGCACGATTCATTTCTCGGTGTTTGGTATGCCAGCAAGTGAAGGCCGACCAACAAAGACCGGCAGGACTATTACATCCGCTTCCTATTCCGAAGTGGAAGTGGAAACATATCACGATGGACTTTGTGACCGGTTTACCTAGATCACCGACTCGTCGTGATACAGTTTGGGTAATAGTAGATCGTCTCACAAAAATAGCTCACTTTCTTCCTTTTCAAGTAGGGCAATCCACAGAGCAGTTAGCAGAGATGTACATGCGACAGATAGTAAGACAGCACGATGTCCCAGTGAGTATTGTATCCGATCGAGATACTCGGTTCACTTCATATTTTTGGAAGAGTTTACACCAGAGCTTGGGCATCAAGTTGAGATTCAGTACCACCTACAATCCTCAAACGGACGGGCAATCAGAGAGAACCATTCAGACTTTGGAAGACATGCTACAAGCTTGCACTTTAGATTTTGGAGGGTCTTGGAAAGATCATCTTTATTTCGTTGAGTTCTCATACAACAACAGTTATCAAGCAAATATTCAGATGGCACCCTTCGAAGTATTATATGGGGGAAAGTGTAGATCACCATTGGCTTGGGATAATATAGGTGAACGGAAGATGTTAGACCCAGAGATGATCACGCAGACTGTCAAAGTTGTCAAGCAAATCAGAGTGCGACTTCGGGTTACACAAGATAGGCATCGACATTGGACATATCAGCATCGTAGGCCTTTAGAGTTTTGTGTCGGCGACCACGTGTTATTGCGGATTTTGTCAACCCATGGAGTCATTAGATTCGGGGATCGCGAGAAGCTTAGTCCGCGATACGTCGGTCCGATCGATATTCTCGAGCGGGTGGGCGATGTTACTTATCGTCTTGCCCTTCCGCCTTCGCTATGTGAGGTGCACGATGTATTTTATGTGTCTCAATTGCGTTGGTATATCCCGGATCTGAGTCAAATCCTCGACCATTTCGAGCTAGTCGTTGGTACCGACTTGTCTTACGATGAGCAACCCGTATCCATTTTCGACCGAAGGGAGAAGGTGCTCAAGAATCGGATTATCCATCGTGTCCGGGTTGCTTGAGGTCATCACCCTTTAGAAGAGTCGATGTGGGAGCACGATGACGATATCTGGTCTCGGTATCCGCACATGTTCGACACGAAAAGTATATTCGTTCTTATGCCTTTGTATCTCGAATCTCGTGATTCGTTTACCCATGCTATGTGACACTATTTTTCTTTATTATATGCTTGGATTTGATTGCATGTGTAGATATGCTTGTAGTTAGCGCAGTGCTTGTTCGAATTTTTTTAGCTAGCCTTGAGTTTGAATTTCGAGGACGAAATTTTTCTATGGTGGGTAAAAATGTCACTCTCCATTCCCGATATACGTATTTGGAGCATAATAGTTTTTCTGCTTATATTATTTGTTGCTTGCATGGTATTTAGGTTGCATGTCATGGAGACTAGACCCATTCTTTGGTTCAATTAGACCCATGGTTTAATTTTTGGGTTGGTTTGGTCATGAGTTGAGCCCATGGTCTAAACCTCAAACCCTAGCTATATAAGCTAACTTATTTCACTCTATTTCCTCATTCCCTTATTTTCCCCTCTTTTTTATTTCTAGGCAAGTACGCCTTGCACCACATGGAAAAATCTCTTGATTTTTGATTCTTGCTTTTCTATATATTTTATTAGTCTATTATGTGCTCATGATGATTCTAAACACTTTTAGTACTTGGGGTTTTCGATTTTGATGGATGGATTTGAGTATATCTACATTCTAAGTTTAGGATTTTTATTGGTTCCTTGATTTTTGGTGGTTTTGATCTACTAAAATATTGTATTTTCGAAAAATAGTTGTTGGGATAGATGAAGCACTTTATTTTGAGCATTTTGGCTTTTGGTTCAATTGATTCAGAGTTGAAATGAAATTTGTATGAAGAAAATATTATTTTCGGTTTTTGGAGTTCTTGCCATGGCTGAACTTGCTATCTGGAGAAGACGAAGTTCCATGCGGACTTGACCCATATGCGACCAAGCGACCATGCGTCCATGCGGTCTGAGCTCATGCAGCATTGCGGTCTGAGCTTATTCGACCAAGCAACCATGCGGCCATGCGGTACAAGCGACCATGCGGCCATGCGGTCTGAGCTCATGCGGCCATGCGGTCAGAACTCATGCGACCCGACTTTCAATTCGACCTATGCGACCCATGCGGCTATGCGACCTAACTTTCTATGCCGCATCAATCTCTATGCGGCCCTGTGTGCTTGATTTATTGATTTTTCTTGGTTTGATGCTTTATTGGATTTTTGTAATTCTAAGTGTGGGATTGATGATTAGAATGCATGAGAATTGAGTGACCATGTGTTGAACCTGACTATATGCTTAACCCGACTATGAGTAGAGATAGGCCATGCAGCCAAGTGACTATGACTACATATGTGCCTGACTCGACCTACGTATTACAATATGCTAGAACTCATATGATTTACCAATGATTGGTAACTTGACTCGACTATTGGTATCTGTGCTGATACACTTACTACGTGCTATGTGTTCCTACGTGCTAAGTGTTTCTACGTGATTATGTTACATATTTCACGCTGAGGTGTGCCTACGTGCTAAGCAACATGTGATGTAATAAATTCCTCCAGCATGGACATGATAGTTGACCAATAACCAAGAATGGCTAGTATTTGTTGATTGTTGTATCACGTTGGGGTGAATCCAAGTTGAACTGTAAAGTGACTAATGGATTCGTATCTAGCGTGGTCGTACTATGGTACATCATATCAGAAAAATATTATGTGACTACGCCATGTGATTCCAGTTAATAATAGGGTTAACTAGGCAACTAAACTTGTAGAGCATTGGGAGGGAATGGAATCTCGAGATCATGCCTAACTAGCCACCTCCAGTCATCTGAATTGGGGTGTGCAGGCTAGTCCCCATGGATATTATTTAATTCTCATTAGTGGATGACAATATCCGACTATTATACTATACTATGTGTTCTATGCGATCTTAGCACAATAGCCTTGCGAGGGACCGGTGCGCAATACTACGTGCTATACAGCGATTTATGGCTCGGCTAACCCTGCTAGTACCTGGTTCGACCTAAGGATTCCTATATGCATAATACCTCTGGGATAACCCAGACTCTATCTAGTAAGCCGTACAAGTGATTGGCCAATTTTGTAACTAATCTTGTTTGAGTATTGTACCTGCTGTCAAATAGTCTAGGCACATGGACTATCATGGTGCGATGGTCTAACCCTTGTCATTGTTTGGTTGTAGGATTAGATTTATATATATATATATATATATATATATATATATATATATATATATATATATATAAACCTGGTTTTATTTCTTCATTCGTGCTTCCTTTGTGGTACTTGCTATTTGGGGTCTAACCCCACTGGTTTTGCATGGCCAGGTTTAGAGCCAGCACCCGAGGATCAAGCGTACTTTTACTTGAACAATGACGCGCACCAGGTGGATGTTCGTTGAAGGAAACGAATGGATTTCTTTATCCCTGCTCGTTATTGCACATTTTACTTATTTTGGGGTTTAGCCACCAGCACTTGTTAGTCGTAATTCTAGACATTTAGTTTTCTTTATATGATTGTAACTAATCAGACTGCAGCTGATCATGGTCATGTACTTTTGATACTCTGCCAGCTTTTTTATTTTGCACAGCTGGTTTCCAGGATTCGTGGCAGGGCATTTGGGATGCCTCACTTTCTTGTCATATATGTTCTATGTTTACTGTTCTTGCTTGATTGGTTGAGATAATATAAATATTTTTTCTTCTTCTTTCTTTCTTTTCTTTTCTTTATTTTTCTTATGAATACCATTATATATATATATATATATATATATATATATATATATATATATGGTATAAAAACTCCAAAAATTTATTTAGCACATCTAAAAATCTCTCAGCCTTCTATAAGACTTCCTAAAATAAAATAAAATAATAATTATAGTTTTTGTTCAACAATTTTTAAATGAATAGCTACCTAGTAATTAAATCCAATAAATTATATCTTCTAATTAACTACGAAATACTATAAATAAATTAAATGATTAATTAAATAATTAATACGGTTTTTAAAATTAGGGGTTATACAGTGAACTTGCTGGATCCTGGGGGCAGTTCGTTGTATAGCGTGAATCTTGCCTTGAGCTCTGGTGGTTTTGATCACCCCTGCAAGAGTCCCTTCTTTGTATTTATGTTCTTCTTCCCGTTCTTCTCGGTGTAGCGTCTGCGAACGTAAATAGAAGAACACTTTTCTGATTCTTGTTGTATTTGTATTTTCTTTGGATTGTCTGGTTGTAACATGTTCCTTGTTTAGTACTTCTGTGGGGTTGTGTCACTGTAAAGGAACTCTTGTGTGAATCTCAGTGCATCAACTTCTCTTCTGGATTTTGTAGAGACGAACTCTTGTGTGTCTCTACTTTGTGACTAATTTTTCTTCTTTGATATGACTTCGCGAATAACAAATATTTTGTTCTTAAGAATTATCTTTATTTGTATGGGAGAATAGCTCCCTTGGAATGTCCATATGCTTTACTATGATGCACACATTGTTTTATGTTACATGTGTCTCATTTTATGTGTTTAATGCTGAAATGGTTGAGGTATAGTACTATAGTATAGTACTATCTCCCTTTGTGGAGAGTTTCTCTTCGGATTCAACCAAACGACATTTAATTACTGAAATTATTTGTTTTTTGGGGTTCCTATTACTCGGAGAACCTAATATGACAATAGCAAGCTCGTGTGAAGTTTGTTCCTAGGTCTATAATATGCTATGCAGTAGTATCTAAAATTTTGCCTTATTACATATGTATGCATAGCTACGTATCTGACAATGTATATGGTCTCTCTCTCTCTCTCTCTCTCTCTCTCTCTCTCATTCTTTGGGTGTGTTTTTTTTTTTTTTTTTTGAAATTGCTCCAACCACCAGTATATCTCTACTATTACAGAGAGATTTATCAAAATGAGCCATCTAAATCGTATGTATATGCTCACATGATTTAAAATTAAGAAAAAAAATTAGAATTTAAACTTTTTATTAAAAGAGTATATATATATATATATATATATATATATATATATATATATATATATATATATATATATATATGGGACGGATCTTATCAAAAGATCCGTCCCCTGAGCCCCGCAGAAGCCATCCCTCCTGCACCATTGGATCGCGGGGTCCGCATGAGGTCTGCACGATCCAACGGTGGGGAGCGACGGGGCTCCCGCGGAACTCCACGAGCGAAGTTCCGAATCTGCTCCCATCGTCTAAATTCGGTATGAAGGATATGGGAGATACATATGTCATCATTGGGATTAAGATAATTCGAACGGAAGCTGGGCTTGCTCTATCACAAGCTCACTACGTAGAGAAAATTCTCACACGCTATGGATATCAGGATATTCCAGGGATCGATACTCCATATAGGTGTGACAAGAAACTGAAGCCTAACCCAGAAAAAAAAATGTCAGATATTTGGAGTATTCTAGCATCATCGAGAGCTTGATGTATGCTACAAATGCTACCAGGCCTGACATTGCTTTTGCTGTGGGGATGCTGAGTAGATTCACGAGTAACCCAGGTGTTGAACACTGAAAATCTGTGAAGAGGTTGATGAGATAACTCAAGAAGAATTAGAAGTTTGCACTTTACTACAACGGAGATCCAACAGTGGTAGAAGGCTTTAGTGATGCTAGTTGGTGCTCAGAAGAAGAGAGCGAGAGATCCGCAAGAGAATATGTTTTCTTAATGGAAGGAGCTACCATATCGTGAAATTCGAAGAAGCAAACTATGCTCTCACGCTCATCATTGGAGTCTGAGTTCTATGCACTTGCAACTGCAGCAGATGAAGCAGAATGATTTCGGAAGCTCATGTACGATCTTTCAATGGTTGGTGTGCAGATTTCGGCTGTACCGATATACTGCGACAACCAGGCAGCTGCAGCAGTAGCAACTAATAATCTTTTCGATGGAAAGAAGAGAACTGTACGACTTCGACACAGAGCACTGAACAACCTCATCAAGACTGGTGTCATTGCTGTAGTGGATGTTCGGAGTCAGAAGAACCTGGCGGATCCATTCACTAAAGGTCTCAGGATCCAGCTAGTCAAAGACACAACAGGTAAAATGGGCTTGAAGGACCTCTGATATTGTGTCTTTGTAATCCTACCATTAAGTTTTATGCTATTAATTCAAAGAAAAATCTACTAGGCATCTAGCTTTTGATTCAAGGGAGGACCACTGACTAAAAAAATATCAGGTACAGTGGGTAGTCCTTATGGACAATCTGGGATATGTACCCGAAACCACTGTAGTCTACTATTTTGTTCTATATAACAATTCCTATGTAAGGTTGGCTTCGACGCCTTAATGAGTTCTCGGACAGAGTGAATGTCCGACGTGCGCTGCAGGAACCACGTGTATTTCAGCACTACAAGGGACTTGTATCCCATGCTACAGTGGTGTGACACCATGATAAGGTAAAAGATGTAAAGCCTCGGCTGCAAGGCATGTCACATCGGTAGTAGCACCGCAAATAGGCGGGTAGCCTAATGCTGAAAAGATAGAGAGTTGTAGCACAGCACTACTATGAGGCCGGTGACCTCATGCTACAGTGGGTGACACCATATGAGGTAGTTAACCTCTGTTGTGAGCTATGTCACAGTGGCGTAGCACCACACGGAAGCGCAAGACTTCATGCTGGGATGTAGTACAACATTACTAAGAGGCTGATGACCTCATGCTACTGTGGGTGATACCACATGAGGTAGTTAACCTCGGCTATGAGCCATGTCAGCGGCGTAGCACCGCACGAAAGCGCAATGCTTCACGCTAAAAAATATTAAACTCTCTTAAACAGGAACTCACCTAAGTGTATGGACAGAGATATAGGCCATTTATTGAGGGTAAACTTTTAGACACCCAAGATACATACACGAAAACCGGGTCAGTACAGGGCCTTAAATGTGCGACCGGGGCACAGTTGATATCATTGTGCGAGTGAAAAGAACAACATCTATGATTCAGAATTCAAGGCATAGTCCATTCTTGTATCGTACTATTGTTTGACCCATACGGGAAGATTCAAGTCGTGAACAGCATCTATCCTAATGCATGATGAGTAGTCACTGTGAGGAACGCTCGACCATAAATTATGATATATGTGGGAGATTGTTGGTGGTTTTTACTTTGCTTTGGGAGTTTTAGTCCCACATTGGAAAACCACCAATGTGTATATCTCAATATATAGCTTTGCTTAGTATTGACATATGCACATGGGGTGGTGGCCCATATGGGTTGACTTTCCTAGAAGGATTAAGTGTGAACCCTATTATGACAATATTTATTTTGTCACCATCTTTGAGAAGTTTTTCTTGGGATTAGCTACTCGGACTCGGGCTCAAGGACGCAAAGTGGCACATTATTGGCGTACTTTGCACTTAGCATGTCAGTATCGTAGCATGACGCTTGTGCGCTCCTTTTATGCATGAGTTACATGCACGGTTGCTTGCTCGGACGCATGCTTCATGGAGCCATGCGGCCTGGAGCGCATGCGGCCAGGGGCCAGGCGGTCAGGTGCCCATGCGGACAGGTGCGCATGTGGACAGGTGCCAGGGGCCATGCGGTTAGGTTTTCATGCGGCCATGTGTGCATGCGGCCAGAGACCATGCGGCCAAGTGCACATGCGGCCAGGAGCCCATGCTGCCAGGTGCGCATTCGGCTAGGTGCTTATGTGGCCCGGTGCCCATTAGGCCCGGAGCGCATGCGGCTAGGGGCCATGCGGCCAGGGGAGCATGCGGCCTGGTGCCCATGCGGCCCGGTGCACATGCGGCCCGGTGCACATGCGGCCAGAAGCCCATGCGGCCAGGGGCCTTGCGGCTTGGATCTATGCGGCCAACAATTTAGCTTGAGCGAGTCAAGTGTGGAGGGGAAATGGACTGCTGTTGGCGGCTCGGTGCGGCGTTGTCTACTCTGTCCAGTACAGCGCACAGGCAGCGCAGGCGGCTCGTGGCTTTCTGTGCCACGCGACTGCAACTTTCGGCGCCTGACGGCGCTGTCTGCTCATGTAGTACAGCGACGCAGGCGGCTCATGCGGCCTGGTTTTTTTCTCAGGCCGCATGGAAACTGAAATCCTCTTTAAATAGAGGCTCTCCTCTTTCATTTAGTATGTTGAAAAAATTGTGAGAGAGAAAAAAAAACCGAGAGCACCAGCAGGACCTGCGGCAGCAGGTAGCATACTTCCAATGGATTCTTGCGAGTGATCCGAAGATGACCAAGAGCGTTCCAGAAATTCTCGTATGAACTTGCTGGATTCTGGGGGCAGATCGTTGTATAGCGTAAATCTTGCCTTGAGCTCTGGTGGTTTAGATCACCCCAGCAAGAGTTTCCTTATTTGTATTTATGTTCTTGTTCCCGTTCTTTTCTGATTCTTGTTGTATTTGCATTTTTTTTGGGTTGAGGAACTCTCGTTTGAATTTTAGTGCACCAACTTCTTTTCTGTAGTTTGTAGAGACGAACTATTATGTGAGTCTCTACTTTGTGACATCTATTTCTTCTTTGATCTGACTTCGGGAGTAACAAATATTTTGTTCTTAAGAATTATCTTTATTTGTATGGGAGAATAACTCCCTTGGGATGTCCATATGCTTTACTATGATGCACACATTGTTTTATGTTACATGTGTCTGATTTTATGTGTTTATATTGGTTATATGCTGAAATGGTTGACGTATAGTACTCTCTCCCTTTGTGGGGAGTTTCTCTTCGGATTCAACCAAACGACATTTAATTACTGAAATTCTCTATTTTTTGGGGTTCCTATTACTCGGAGAACCTAACGTGACAATAGCAAGCTCATGTGAAGTTTGTTCCTAGGTCTATAATATGCTATGCAGTAGTATCTAAAATTTTGCCTTATTACATTATGTATGCATAACTACGTATCTGACAATGTATATGCTCGCTCGCTCGCTCGCTCGCTCGCGCTCTCTCTCTCTCTCTCACACACGTATTCTTTGTTTTTTTTTTTGTTTTTTTTTTTTTGTTGGAAATTGTCCCAACCACCAGTATATCTCTACTATTATCTCTACTATTACAGAGAGATTTATCAAAATGAGCCATTTAAATCGAAAATATATGCTCACATGATTTAAATTTTTTATTATATATATATATATATATATATATATATATATATATATATATATATATATATATATACTTATTTAATAAAAAATTTAAATCCTAAATTTATTCTTAATTTTAAATCATATATATATATATATATATATATATATATATATATATATATATATATATATATATAGGGCGGAAGCCATCCCTAAATTTATTCTTAATTTTAAATCATATATATATATATATATATATATATATATATATATATATATATAGGGCGGAAGCCATCCCTCCTGCACCAATGGATCACAGGGTCCGCATGGGGTCCACACGATCCAACGGCAGGGAGCGACGGGACTTTATGCTCATATATATATATATATATATATATATATATATATATATATATATATATATATCGGATTTTCGGGTTCTTTGGATAATCCGACACATGAACAGGTCCTAGCTGGGGCGGAGGCACACTATAGCTGCATTGGGCTACAACCCAGTGCAAAAAAGAAGAAGAAAGCTAATAATTTTTTTTTTAACGTAAAGTGGTCAGTCCAGTGCAATGAAGTCAGTCCAGTACAACTGTACAAAGAAATTCGACCGGATGTTCAAGTTAGCAAATAGCAACTGTATGTTCAAAATAAAATTTTGAAGTGAGCAACTAGGGCCCAACCTCTCCAATCCAAGACTCCATCTCTCTTCCTCTCTTTCCAGACTCCCTCTTCTCTCTTCAGTGTTCTCCAACACGGCAACATCCCGACCCTGAGTGATCGAGTCCCGTGGTCCCAACTTCCAGAATCTCGGCTGTAGGGCAGCAGCGGGCCAGCTGGTGCTTCTCCTTTCCAGCCCGACCGCCAGGCTGCAGCAATGCAGCTCCTCCTGCTCTCGATCTCGGCTCTAGCCTCTCCCAATCTCCCTCTTGGCTTTTCAGACTTCAGCTTCTTCATCTCCTTTGAACCTCTGGTAAAACCCTAACTAACCCCCAATTTTTTTAAAATCATAACCCTAATTTTTTGTTGTTTAATTTTTTTGATCTTAAATCATTTTTTCTTGTGTATTGCTGTTAGTAGTTCCCATTAGTAGTTAGAATTCCATCCTGGATGACTTTATAATATATTATGATAGTTATATGTCAATGTATGTTGCAAAGGTCCATTTCATTCCCATAATCAGATGGTATTCTTATATGCAATATCTTCTTTCTATTGTATGATTTTTACCCGCTTATGCTTTCCAGCATCTTACAAATATTTGTTCGTTTTAATAGATTGGAGACTCCATATGTCAAACTTTTAAGCATCATATTGGTCATCTCTGTTGGGATTCTTTTAACAGATATTTCCTTATATGACAACATCTAGTTTGTGTTTGAAAATTTTTTATTGTAAAGATATTTGTGTTGCTTGATAGTGTAATATGTCTAAGAATTTAGATCTACACTAATTATATGGTCTGGCTTTCAAAAAATTTGTTTTAATTGTGCCTGCTAATTAAAGAGTTCTTTGTTGCATATCAAGTCTGTATAAGTCATAATAAGTCTCAAATTTCTTTAGAGCTGATACGGATTTAGAAAGTAAAAAATGTGGTAACCAGCACTTTTGTTACTAAAAGTTTTTCTACCTGTCTATGACACTTGATGCACCCCTAACTGGTTCAAGAAAATTAACATGTGTGGTTATGAGATGGTTCAATAAAAAATTATCAGTCAAACTTGCAAGTTGTTTCTAAGTGGGACACCCTTTCTTAAATTTATTGTTTATGATAGATTTCGAATCATCGAATTTATAAAGAAAACTTTGTCGAATTTTTGACATAAATTTTTAGAACCTTAAGTAACTATTAGCTAGCCCACCCTATAACGAAATCCTGCCTCTGCCCCTGGGTCCTAGCCCATCCGACACATGAACAGGTCCGAGTCCAACCCAATTTTTTATCATGTTCAAATATTTTAATTCGAACCGGAATATCTTCAACCATAATCCAACCCATTAATGAGTTTATCCAACCAGGTTCGGGTTTAGCTCACCCAAGTTGCACTCCTACCCCAATTTCCTGTTCATGGGTCCAGTGTTAACAGTGCCGTCTACTGTTACCAGTTCGGTATTTTGGATAATCTTTTGGATATCTAGCTGTTGTTGGGCTCCGATGGAAGTAAACCATTTGGACGCATAACATTGTTCTACATAAATGGGAGAAAAAACAAATAACCCCTCTTAAATATGCATGGATGGTGCCATCTCTTGCTTAGATTATCCTGTTATATTTTTGTGGCATGCTTGATAGAGCAAAAACTCTTGACACAAACTACACAATACTTGAAAACTCTTCTCATTCCGGACAAATTTAATTATAAAAAAAATGGATCAAAATGGAATATAATGGTATCTTTAGGTTATTTAAATTATGACAAAAATATAGTTTTGGTATTTTGGAGGTTAGCATTATTATATATTTTTTGCCTGTGCAAGTGGGTCTTTTTAAATTGGGGATGTGTAAGGAGGAGGAATAGGCATATGCAATAGTACAACATTTCATTTCTTAGTAGATCCTATTTTGGGATATTTGAGGATCCAAAGAAAAGTATTTACATGTGTATTGTTGGATCTAATTACCATTATATATACATTTCCTTTCCATGATTATCTATCATATGTTATTTTTAAGAGTTATTTTTATTTACTCCCTCCTCCCATTCCTTCATATTAAACCTCTATGGATCAAATTTTAACTAGCTTCATATTGAACCTTTATAATGGTATTCTTTATTTTAAACCTCTATGGATCAAATTTTTTATTATTAATTTAGCATATATTAAATAATGGTATTCTTTATTTTAGAAACTAACAATTTTGTGTATTTATTTAACCAAGTACAATTCTTAGAATCATAAATTTATTTATTTTCTTTCAAAAAATAAAGTGTACATTGTTCAAAGTATTGCATTATCTCATTTTATGAACGCAAAAACTCTACCTAGTTTCTCGATCACGAACTAACAATAATATATATATAATGTTGGATGTGTATTATTTTTATTATAATATATTAACTTATAAATTTAGTAAATTATTAATTTAGCGTATTAGTCTTAGATCAGAATCGATCAAAAATATTATTAATTAACCAAACTAATTAATTTGTCGGGTATTAAATTATCGAGTTTCTAGAGACCTTTTGTTTGTTTTATTTCACATATATACATTAACAAAAGAGGATAATTAAGCTTTTGTTGCAATATCATAGCCAGATTCTCGGAATCAATGGACTCTACTTACACAAGGGATTGTAGCCACATGAATTTCGTTGCAATTGCATAGATGAGGCCAACCGCAAGTTTTGCGATTGCATGAACATAATTTATGGTTCAAATACATAAAGTGATTTTTTTTCTTTGACTCATAAAATGTAGCAAGAAAAATTTATTGTTGAGATACATTATGATAAAAGAAAAAGGGAAAGGAGGAGAGGAAACAGAAAGGGAACGAGAAGTTTAATAGAAGTTCTTCATTGGATTATTGGTATGCCATTAATCTTCTCAAGTTTATAAGGATATTCTTAATATTCTCTTCAGTCTTTTTTAATGTTCTCTCTTGTATATAACATTTTTATCTTTTCCGCCAATGTCAATGGATATTCTTCGAGGTTTGATACTCTTCTTCTTTTGTAACTCATTTATCTTTCCTCAAACTTGTGATTTTGATAGCATCTTTTCTTCATTATTGAATTTTTCGCATTTTGTATAGGTTTATGTTTTTTTTTTCTTTTCTTAGTTGTGTGGGTTGGTTTAGGCTCCCCCCTCCCTCCTATTTATGTGATTTTTTGTCAATTATTTTTAGAAGCAAAATTAATATAAAAAAAGGTCTATAAACGAACTAGATTGTAAAAAATAAACAAAAACAAATGTTACCAAACAATTTTTGTATTTATTGTTTTTACAAAAAAGAAAAGAAAAAGGAAGTTAAGCGATGCCAAACTGATCTTTTTTTACTAGTATATTGTGTTGTTAGATGTTGCTCAATATAAAAATTCAATAAATCTATAAATTTTTTTTAATGTATAATAGAATAATATAAAACTCTTATTTCAATAAGAATCTGTTTGACAATTGTGGGAGTAGCGGTTATGAGGTATTTTTAGAGTAGAGGTTATGAGGTGTTTTTAGAGTAGCGGTTATGAGTGGTCCGATTTTGAATGGTTTTAAGTAGCAGTTTTTAAACCAATTCAATCCATGCTTGGTAACGAACGGTTTAAAAAAAAAAATTTGTAAAAATAAATAAAATAAAATAATAAAAAATTCTCAAAAATCTATTGATTTGGGGTGTTTATAAAGCTACACAAAATTATATTACATCGATTTTGAAGAATTTTTGAGCCGACCAAAATCAGTATCTCATAAAAATTACCAAACAGAGGTTTTCATAAACGATCGATTCAAAAATACTCCAAAACCGATAAAAATACTGTTATCAAACATACCCTAAAGAGTTGATCCTCCTACACAATAGGATTCAAATTTTTATTCTTATAGAGCCAAGTAATACTGTTATTCAAATTTTTATTACTATGTTTTGGACACCGAGTACTATCAGTATAAGCTTCAAATTGGATTCAGATTCTCTACAAATTAGAGATCATTCCTTACTCCTTTCACCAAAAAACTTCCATATGGTCCACCATCCAAATTTAAATATCTTGTTACAATATGTATGAAACGCGGTAAAAAAAACAAAAGCTTTATTATTTTGATACCTAATTATTGAATATTTGCATCAAGGGTTCATATTGAATAAGATTTATGTGGACACGAAATCTACCTATGTCCAAATTGGACTATATTGGAATAAAAGTATCCGCTAATCTATACTACTATATAATAGAAAAGATAGACACTTCAATGTGAAAGTTTCGTTCCAAAAATATTCTTACTTATATTTACTAATTAAAATTATTCAATAAATTTAACATGAATAGTTAGGTAGTTGCGTATAATTTATTTTTAACGTTCTGTTTGGCAATTGTTGGTGTATCGATTATGAGATATTCTTAAAGTACTGGTTATGAGCTGTTGTGAGGGGTTCAGTTTTTGATGGTTTTAAGTAGCGACTTTTAAACTAGTCATATCCATGCTTGATAATTCATTAACGAACAATTTTAAATACAAATTACAAGAATAAAATTACCCATATGTCAATATATAAAGACAAAAAACGAAAAGACAACATACAAAAATGTAGTTTGGCCCAATATAGATTAAATACTAGACTGATTAAGAGTATAAGATGAAGTCATATAATGTCACGCCCCGAGGCGTCCCCCGAATCGTGACCGCCGTGCGGGCCTGGAGTTGCGCCCGCACATGGCTTTAATGATTTGCATAGCAAGCACATATTCAGAGTACGCAGATAAATTGAAACACAGATTTGAAACATAGAAAAGTTCTCTTTATTGATAATGAACATCTATTACAAACTCCTGAACGAGTCAGCTAATATGCCGAACGGCTTACAAAAGGGTTGACTCAAAATGAGATAGCAGTCCTGTACATTACATCCTTTTATAAACTCAAAATGATAAAGACCTCCAGGCTGGAGGATCGCTTTGCCACGGAGCTGCATTTGTGTATGAAGAGTTGCAGCTTCGGACTTCAAAAGGCTTTGAGGCGCGGTGAAGATGCGCTAACAGCTGGACTGGATCGGGAAGACGACTTCGGCTCCTCGCTCGGTTCGCCTTGGTGCGGAGAACCTGTTTCAACGAGGGTCAGCATATCGAAACATGCTGGTGAAGGCGAGCTAGCCTGACTATACCAATCAATACGTTGTTTAGTGAAGCATGCATATTTTGTGGGTTTCTATCTTGCCTTAGTTCATTTACAAGTAAGCAGCATATTGAATTTACTGAAATGAACGTGCCACCGTTCGGTAGATTTTACCTGACCGTCTGAATTACCTGCACAATACTTACCTTGCCTTCCCTGCCACGAAGACACAAGTTAGTATGCAACAGGTTTAAATATACACGTTGGGATCACTGGCTAGAAGCCATAATGGACCGTTTAGTCTTGAACGAGGATGGAATGCAGCAAAGATGCGTTGGTGGCTGCAGACTATCCTTGTCCAGAAGCGTGAGACTATCGTAAAGTTTCGCCCGGACCGGATCGGTGCCAGTGCCCCAGCGACCGTCCGCAGGAACCCGTTACCTTGTGCACAAGTTGTCCGTGATCAATCGTTCGTGATACGTTAACGTTGATGCGTTGAGGCAACGTGAACATGAGACAAGCAACATTACATAATTCGTTTTAGCATAGTCTTCCTGACAGTTTATTTCATAACAAGTGTATTTCATGCTTAGCACAATTTATGAAAGAAGATGCATTCTAACTAAATTGAAGCATGTATTGAACATTCCCAAACGAACAAGCAAGCATATGAGTAATCGTTCGTGCAGTTTAATGA
Organism: Iris macrosiphon; assembly: GCA_036927795.1. Lineage (NCBI taxonomy): Eukaryota > Viridiplantae > Streptophyta > Magnoliopsida > Asparagales > Iridaceae > Iris > Iris macrosiphon. The sequence continues at coordinate 149,037,929 of JAYESA010000008.1, forward strand.
CAAGCATGTATACCAAGTCTATTCTCTTTTATCTTGGTTTCTTTTATTATTATTTGGTATCGTTTGATCGGGGCAAGGAGCGAAGCTGGAAGAAGGGCTAGCTAATCGGGTTGGTAGCCACTCACTTAGATTTTTGGAAAGAAGAAGGAAAGAGGCGCTTCACGACTCCGCTCGCAAGCCGCCTACTGCTCGTTCACCTGCACACGAACAGCTCGATTAATACTTCTTCCTCTCTTTCCATTCTCGGAATAGAAGTGCAAGTCAATGAACGAAAACAATGAAAACCATCGAAACCGTTCAAGGAAAACAAGCAAATCCCAAAACCAACTCAAAGCACGAAAGCAACAAGCGACATCGAAAACCGAGGCAATAAAAGATAGCAGCGGAGAGGTCCCTCCTGACTCTGCCGCTAAGCCGATCCTTGGGGCGCAGTCCACTGAATATGGGAATCGATTCCGAAGAAACAAATCCATAACGAGGATGAGTTCTTAATTCAATCTATCCCGATCGAACGATACCGTTTGTGTTTCTTAGCCGCGCTCTCCGCACCGGGAGAACGGAGCGCTACATCCTACCCAACCAATTGGAAGTTTCGTCCCGAAACTTAAGAACAATGCTTACCGTTAAGGGTGATGAACAGAATAGTTTGGGCAATCACGAATTCGGTGGGTGGAGTCACCGCAAATGAGACATTGCCCGAGTTTCTTGCGGCACGTTTCAACTGTGTGCCCTGGTTTCTTACAATAAGAACATGGTTGCCCTGGGTTTCCTCTTCGTAGGCCGCCGTGGTTAGGGCGCTTTGCAGCGATATTTCCTCCATCGTTGTCTTGGCGTTTGTGATTGTAGGTATGCACAGCGCCGGTGGAAACGTGAGGATACAGTGGCTCGAGCGATAGGGCGTGATTCATGACTTCACGCATGGTTCCATACTGATTATTGGCCACGTGCGAATGGATGGCAGGACGGAGTCCACCTTCAAACCTTCTAGCTCGACTCGCTGCATCAGGTAAATAGGCCCTAGCGAATTTGGAGAGTCGGTTGAATTCGGCGGAATACTCTTTAACTGTCATCCTGCCTTGCCTTAGTTGCACAAAGTCATTTTCCATCTTACGTTGCACTGGAGGGGGTATATACTCCTCTTCAAACGCGGCACGAAAGGTCGTCCACGAGATCGCCTCCTCTCCGTGATCAAATTGGAGAGATCGTCGATGCACGTCCCACCAATCGTGTGCGTTGAGGCGGAGCTGCAGTTGCGCGCAGGCGACGCGCTTATCTTCGGGGACCTCTAGCAGAGTGAAGTGGTCTTCAATCTCGGCTAGCCAATCTAGAGCTACCACTGGGTCCTCAGTCCCGTTGAACGGGGTGTTGCAGACTTTCTTGAAATGGCCCAAGTTGAAGGCAGTCACGTCCCTCGGCCTTGGGATTTGAGGCGTCTCCACTTCAAGCACGGGCTGTCCCACCGGAGTCGTTGCTGTTGCGGCGGAATGGTTGGCAGCCAAAGTCTGAACGATCTGTTGCAGGGCATCTACCTACTTTTGTTGGACTGAGAATCGGGTCTCTAGATTACTCTCGAGCTTGGCTTGGCGAGCATCGTCTCGTTGTCGTTGCGATTCTAACATTTGCATTACCCGCTCAAGCGGGTCGACTTGAGACATGCCTCGTTGGCTCCGAGAGCTTCCCGAAGTACCCGAACTGCTTTCTTGTGTTTCGTTCAGTGGTTGCGCTGCAGATTGCGCTGGATCCATTCCTTCAAAAGAAGGTAAATTACATTAGGATCATAATGTATTATGGACTTATTGCATGAACGTATCTTATTTTGGCCTAGCGAGTTCAAGAGTTCGTACAGGAATTTGATCGTTAAAGGAACTTTTCCAACACGAAGTCTAAGGAACTTTGAATCTGTGCTCTGATACCACTATGTCACGCCCCGAGACGTCCCCCGAATCGTGACCGCCGTGCGGGCCTGGAGTTGCGCCCGCACAAGGCTTTAATGATTTGCATAGCAAGCACATATTCAGAGTACGCAGATAAATTGAAACACAGATTTGAAACATAGAAAAGTTCTCTTTATTGATAATGAACATCTATTACAAACTCCTGAACGAGTCAGCTAATATGCCGAACGGCTTACAAAAGGGTTGACTCAAAATGAGATAGCAGTCCTGTACATTACATCCTTTTATAAACTCAAAATGATAAAGACCTCCAGGCTGGAGGATCGCTTTGCCACGGAGCTGCATTTGTGTATGAAGAGTTGCAGCTTCGGACTTCAAAAGGCTTTGAGGCGCGGTGAAGATGCGCTAACAGCTGGACTGGATCGGGAAGACGACTTTGGCTCCTCGCTCGGTTCGCCTTGGTGCGGAGAACCTGTTTCAACGAGGGTCAGCATATCGAAACATGCTGGTGAAGGCGAGCTAGCTTGACTATACCAATCAATACGTTGTTTAGTGAAGCATGCATATTTTGTGGGTTTCTATCTTGACTTAGTTCATTTACAAGTAAGCAGCATATTGAATTTACTGAAATGAACGTGCCACCGTTCGGTGGATTTTACCTGACCGTCTGAATTACCTGCACAATACTTACCTTGCCTTCCCTGCCACGAAGACACAAGTTAGTATGCAACAGGTTTAAATATACACGTTGGGATCACTGGCTAGAAGCCATAATGGACCGTTTAGTCTTGAACGAGGATGGAATGCAGCAAAGATGCATTGGTGGCTGCAGACTATCCTTGTCCAGAAGCGTGAGACTATCGTGAAGTTCCGCCCGGACCGGATCGGTGCCAGTGCCCCAGCGACCGTCTGCAGGAACCCGTTACCTTGTGCACAAGTTGTCCGTGATCAATCGTTCGTGATACGTTAACGTTGATGCGTTGAGACAACGTGAACATGAGGCAAGCAACATTACATAATTCGTTTTAGCATAGTCTTCCTGACAGTTTATTTCATAACAAGTGTATTTCATGCTTAGCACAATTTATGAAAGAAGATGCATTCTAACTAAATTGAAGCATGTATTGAACATTCCCAAACGAACAAGCAAGCATATGAGTAATCGTTCGTGCAGTTTAATGACAAGCATGTATACCAAGTCTATTCTCTTTTATCTTGGTTTCTTTTATTATTATTTGGTATCGTTTGATCGGGGCAAGAAGTGAAGCTGGAAGCAGGGCTAGCTAATCGGGTTGGTAGCCACTCACTTAGATTTTTGGAAAGAAGAAGGAAAGAGGCGCTTCACGACTCCGCTCGCAAGCCGCCTACTGCTCGTTCACCTGCACACGAACAGCTCGATTAATACTTCTTCCTCTCTTTCCATTCTCGGAATAGAAGTGCAAGTCAATGAACGAAAACAATGAAAACCATCGAAACCGTTCAAGGAAAACAAGCAAATCCCAAAACCAACTCAAAGCACGAAAGCAACAAGCGACATCGAAAACCGAGGCAATAAAAGATAGCAGCGGAGAGGTCCCTCCTGACTCTGCCGCTAAGCCGATCCTTGGGGCGCAGTCCACTGAATATGGGAATCGATTCCGAAGAAACAAATCCATAACGAGGATGAGTTCTTAATTCAATCTATCCCGATCGAACGATACCGTTTGTGTTTCTTAGCCGCGCTCTCCGCACCGGGAGAACGGGGCGCTACATATAAGACTTAATCTAACACTGTAATAATGATCGTCAGGATAAAGTCATATAGATGAACTCATTATTTATAACAATCTCGATGAGTTTACGATGAGTTTGCTATATAATCAGTAATCTAACTGGGTTAAAAATTTGTAAGAATAATCGTCTGAATGCAGATAGTTATTATAAGAATGATCGTCTGGATGAAAGATTAAAGAAACTATAGAAAAACAAGATTTTAAAAACTCGTCGGAGGAAGTAGCAATAGTTTTGAGGAAGTAGAAGACAATCAAAATTACACTACACCGATTTTTGAAGATTTTTGAGACGACCTAAACCAATGTGTAAATTTTTTTAATAAGCATGTGTTTTTCAAACCCCTCGTAAATGCTCGGTTCAAAAAAATTTCAAAACCGGTAAAAACACCGTTGCCAAACAGACTATAAATGAAGCTATAGTTTTTTTTTTTTTTTTCTAAGTAATATAGAATACAAACAACGTACATACATCTATACTATAACATCTTAAAGAAAGATTTTAATAAAATTCCATCCTTGTCTAGAACATCTTTAGGATCTGTTCGACAATTGTGCGAGTAGCGATTATGAAACGTTTTTAGAGTAGCGATTATGAACGATTTTGAGGGGTCCGATTTTGAGCGGTTTTAAGTAGCGGCTTTTAAACCAAGTAACGAACGATTTTGGAAGTATTTTATAAAAATAAATGAAGTAAAATAATAAAAATCCCTAAAAATATACCGATTTGGGATGTTTATAAAGCCATCCAAAATTACATTACACTAATTTTGAAAGATTTTTGAGCTGACCAAAATTAGTGTCTCATAAAAATTATCAAGCATTAATTTTTATAAATGATCAATTCAAAAATATTCCAAAATAAATGAAAATAATGTTAACAAGCAAACCCTTAAAAAAGATATTTAATAAAATTCCAGCCTTGTAATCAAAACAAGGCTAGCTCAAAGGAAAGAGCTAACACCCATCCCTAGTAACCATCACCTCCTTGTCCCCACCCCCAACCTCCTATAAAACTAGAACCCTCCATACCTCCCATTTTAGAATTTCAAACAACAACAAACCCACAAAAAAATCCAACTAAAATTAGAGAGAGAGGAAAGGGTTTGTGCCTTGTATAATTTTCTATGAATAGGAAAATATAGAGCAACATCATCCCCTCCCCACCCCAGCCCTCCCTCAAACGGCTATAATTAGCACCAGCCCGCAGGAAAAAAAAGAGTGGAGAGAGAAAAATTGGCGGATTACCCCCTCAAAAAAGGAGAAATATCCATCCCCACTCCCATCTCTTTTGCAAAAGAAAAAAAAAAGGCAAACAAAGAGGGGGAAAAGTAGAAGGGAGGTGACCGGACCGCCGCCACACCTTCATTGATCCTCCCCCCACGCGGTGATCCGACCCATCGTCCCTTCAGACAAGAAGCAACCTTTAGGGTCTTTTTTGCAAAAAAGCTCACGATGACGGCGGAAGGAGGAGGAGGAGGAGGAGGAGGCTACTACTATAGCAGCTCCAAGAAGACGGACGATATTTTCGAGGACGTCTGCGGCCCGGTAATTTCCACTATTTACAGATCTTCCCCCTCTTCGAATCCCCGTTTAAATTTCGGTTTTTTTTCGGATCTGATTGGTTTTGATGAATAGCCACTAATTGTTTTGTCCGTTTAATGATTAAAGTTCGGATCTTTGGAGGATCTGGATCCATTTTGGGAGTTGATTGTTGTTGTGATTGTGTATGATTTGATTGAATGCTGGTAGAATTCGTGTCAAACTTTGGAATTTTACATGTGGGTCCTTATCGTTTCTAGATTTATTTGTTGATTTCTTTCTGTTAGAATGTTACGAGTATCAGTGGACTGGAGTCATAGTTGCTACTTTGTTGACCTGATATAAATTTCGTTATAGAAATTAGATTTGTATTATAGGTTTCTGTTATTAGTAGATTTATTATCAAATAATTAATCATGTGTGTCAAAATTTGATTTTTTTACATGTGGGTTTTGAGTTATTTCTACATTCATAATCTTCTATGGATTGATTTCTGTTAGAATTTTATCGAGTGATGATTGCTAGTTTGTTGTTGATTTTTCTTTATTTTTATTTTTTTTTGATTTTGTAAGTGGGTTTCAGTAATTAGTAGAGTTATTGTCATAAAATCATTAGTTACAGAATGATAATTTGTTGAATTCGAGTGTTTTGTTCATTCTTAGATTAGTAATCTTGTAATGATAGGCATCATATTATTAGTTTGAACTTGATCGCTTACTTTTTTCTTCTTGGATGATTTTTCCATGGAAATTTCAGCAGGCTACCAAGGCTGCTCTGAGCATGTCGAGGCTCCGATGCGCGCTCCGGGGATTCGACCTCAAGGCCCTTATTGTCCTCTTCGTTGGCGTCCCCGTTTTCATCTTCTTCGTCTACCTTCATGGCCAGAAGATCACCTACTTCCTCCGGCCCCTATGGGACTCTCCCCCGAAGCCCTTCAACACCATCACCCATTACTACCACGAGAACGTGTCGATGGAGAACCTCTGCCGCCTCCACGGCTGGGGGGTGCGCGAGACCCCTCGCCGCGTCTTCGACGCCGTCCTCTTTAGCAATGAGCTGGACATCCTCGCCATCCGCTGGAAGGAGTTGCACCCGTACGTGTCCGAGTTTATCCTCCTGGAGTCCAACTCCACGTTCACCGGAATAAAGAAGCCCCTGTTCTTTGCGAACAACAGGGATCAATTCAAGTTTGCGGAATCCCGACTGACCTACGGCGCCGTGGGCGGGCGGTTCGTCAAGGGGGAGAACCCCTTCGTCGAGGAGTCCTACCAGCGGGTGGCTTTGGACCAGCTGATCAGGATCGCCGGCATCACTGACGATGACCTCCTGATCATGTCGGATGTTGATGAGATCCCGAGCGGGCACACGATCGATCTGTTGCGGTGGTGCGACGACATCCCGGAGATACTCCACCTCCAGCTCAGAAACTATCTGTACTCGTTCGAGTTCTTGCTGGATAACAACAGCTGGAGGGCTTCGGTGCATAGGTATCGGGCGGGCAAGACGAGGTATGCCCATTTCCGGCAGACAGACGACCTGTTGGCAGATTCCGGGTGGCATTGCAGCTTCTGCTTCCGCCACCTCGGTCAGTTTGCCTTCAAGATGAAGGCGTACAGCCACGTTGACCGAGTCAGATTCTCGTACTATTTGAGCCCGTCGAGGATTCAGGATGTGATTTGCCGAGGTGCGGACCTGTTTGATATGCTTCCCGAGGAGTACACATTCCAGGCGATCATAGCAAAGTTGGGCCCGATCCCGAGTTCATTCTCTGCTGTCCATCTACCAGGGTACTTACTTCAGAATGTCGACAAGTACAGATATCTCCTGCCCGGTAACTGCAAGCGGGAGAGTGGCTGACGTTCCGTGGTTATATCGGAGATTCCTTACTCATGATGCAGAAGAATGTGGTGGTGGGAAGTTTATGGCTGTGGCATCTAACTTAGTTGGATGATTCTTTTGACGGAACGGGGAATCATGGATGACTTATGTTTATATTGTGAGATTGTAATTTGAAGGCTTAGGAGTATCTATCTGCTCATGCTTTATGGAGGCACGCATTTCATTGCCAAAGGAGCTCAGTGGGGGATTCTGTAACTACTGCCATGAGAGGTTCTCTCTTTCCCTCCTTCCCTTTTTGGTATGTCATGTTACACTGGTTCATGTAGAAGTAGAATGCAAATTGAGTGACAATGTCCAAAGTTTTTGTGCTGTGGCGATTTGTTATTCCTTGAAACTAATTCTTATTCATGTATTCTTCTTCCGGCGCCTAGGTGTTCCACTGCCTCCTTGATTGCACCTTGTACCTTTGGTAATGTCATGTTACACTCGTCCATTTTGAATGCAAATTAAGTTACAATGTCCAAAAATTTTGTGCTGTGGCGATTTGTTTTTCCTTGAAACTAATTTATTCAGGCTTCCAACGCCTATGTGTTTCATTGACTCCTCAATTGCACCTCGTACCTTCTCATTATAATGCTTAGTTTGTTTTTGTGGGTGTCCTTATTTGGTCTTTAGTTAGATCATTGATATGTGTTTCCAGACTCAAGAATTGCATTGGTATCAACATATATAATTCCATCTCTTACATATTAGTTTCGCCATTTGGCAAACATATATGGAGATTGAATGTGACTTTGCTTTATAGATTAAAACATTGCTTTTAAAGTACAGCTCATCTTATTGATATTAGCTTTTGCATGAGGATCCGAAAATGTTGAGCTAGACCTGTGAAAAAATGTCTGGCTTATCATCGTATAACCTTTAAAATTCTACCTTCACTGACAGATGTTAAGTGATCATGTATGCCTAACGTTATAGATTTAATTACAAGTATTTAACTGATTTGAAGTCATTCTCTATAGGTGGTTTCTTAGATCTTTGTTTGTCAATGGGGTTCTGAATATGGTTCTATGCTAGGTCTTAACTAAACTCGACAGAGTAATTAGTCCCTTGTAGTTATGTACTTAAAAAAGCTGTCCTGATTGAAATAATCCATAAAGGCTTCTGCATTTTATATGATTCTGCATTTTCATCTGGTAATTATAACCGATCACAATTATTAGAATTATTCGCAAACTGAGGGGAAAAAATTCCTCTTCTCTAGAACAGATCTATTTAGTTAGTATAATCAACTTTCGGCATGTTGCTTGATAAGCTTATAAATGTGACAATTGTTGTTCAACTAGCAACTAGGATGATAAGTTTTATGTTCACAGATGTGACGAACTGTTAGAGTACAAATATGTTGCACAGACACAGACAGAGGCTTGACATGTACAAGCCCTGATTTGTACCAATTTTGGCGTGCCTGTGATTCCTTAACCAGAAGCCTGGAAATTAGTAACAACTTTGACTACAACAGGATGAATAGCTATTCCTATGAGTGCTGTGGTATGTTTTTGAGTTCATTTATTATATCAAGGGGCCCTGCTATAGTCTTAAGGAATATTTGATTACCAGAGGGAATGAATGGCTTAACGAACTTGCGGAAAGCAACCTTAACATGTGCATAGATTCTAAGACGTAGCCTAAGACCTTATAAAACAGTTAAGAGTTTTAAAAACTGGGAATTAAGGTGTTTTATGGATAATATAACAAATGGAAGCATCAGTTGTCCTATTTGAAAATGGTTGGCTGGTTGGTGAGGTCACTCTGGTGGAGGTACAAGGGGTTTATGGAAGAATAGACTGATGAAATATAATAAGCAAGTGCTTACAGCATTTTGCAAGCCATTTATTTTTTAAATATTAAGATGGCATTATGTCCAAATATCTCATATCTTACTATCTGTGTTGTAAGGACACGGATATGACACGAGACAGACATGAAGACACAATATGTTTCAGCATGTCCTAGTGTGTTTTGGAGTGTATGTTTCGCGTCCTAAACATCACCAATAGGACGCGATACAGATGAGGCACTGAATTTTTGGGTGTTTGTCCTCTCTCTCCTAGTTTAACCATGAAATGTGAAAATTATTTTTCTTTTCAATAATCCTGTGATGCCCTTACATTACCAGCTTAACTGGGTTTTCGATGTTCTGGAGAACCCATTTCAGTCTGAAAAATTCGGTGCTCTGAAGTGAAATCTCTTTATGGCAAAGCCTCCATATCAGTAAATCGAGGAAACCAATCAGAGCTTTGGAGTGCATCTTTGACTGATGAAGAGCATATTGTTTTCTTTGCGTTGTATCGGAGAAATTATTCAGTTGGCCGGCCTCACAACGTGGCAGTGGTGAGGTCTTGCTCTCCTCCAATAGCAACATGGCATACCAAAGGAAAGAGCAAACAGCAAGACACCACAAAAGTGGTGCCATTGTTACTATCATTGTGGAATGCTCTCGTTAATTGCTGAAGAAATCAGCACTAGTTAATATCATTGTTGCTCTAATTTTCTTTTCTCTGTGAACTATTGCCACCCCTTATATAATAGTATTGCCACTATAATCAAATACCTAGAGAAGTCTTCTTTCTTGAGGGGGATGACCTGTTTTCTTAAACTAGTCAATAAACTACATCTGATGAAGTAGGAGCAGTAGACTCTAGAAGTAAGAACCCCGTGGGTTTCGTGTATAGTTGCGAGTATGAATATCGTGTGCATAGACCTATCTTTTGGATGTACAGTTATAATATGTTGCGCACAAATGATAGATAAAATATGTTTCTCAAGATGCTTTTGATGTGAATAATGCATCTGGGAATATATATATGATTCCAAAAATAACAGGACTGAGAGTATATGTGGTAGGGAAAGTGCAGTATCTTTGGATTGCGAAGACACGTTTCGCCACCCCCTCCCTTTCTTTTATGCTACTAATATTCGAATTCCATTCTTCGTTGGCACTGATTTTTTTGGCAAGAAAATATAGAATGAAAATGAGTATGGAAAGTGGTGGCAGAGAAAATTGGGGGACTTGCCAGTACTACTAGGTTCAGTGCTTTCTTAGCAAGAAGTTCGTGTGCGTTACTTGGATCCACTGTCCAGTGTCCAGGTATTGGAAGTCCCAAGTAAATTTGGTTCTCTTTTATTTTTTCTTGGGAGCATTTGGTTCAGGTCCCCCAAATTTCTGTAAATTGATTAGGGTCTCTAAATGATGCAGCAAGCCAAATCAGGAAAACGGGTTTGACTTGGATTCGTCAACAGAGTGAGTTGATGAGCAGTTTTGGTAGATTTTGCAAACCTTTTTGAATTATTAATTTTAAAAACAAGGCATAATACATCCATAAATATGTATTGTATATGAATAATTTAACCATCACATTGATAAATATGTATTTTATATTAAGGGTTTGTTTAGATAGGTGAGAGTGTATTGAAAGTAGTTTGAAAATGTCACTTTCATTGGAACTGATCGTTGGAGTAGACAGTTTCAGTATTTGGATAACTCTTACGACTCTATTGCAAGTCGTTGTGATATGACATTTTATTGTAGCTGAAAGTGTCATATTTTTATTTTTCAATTGCAGTAGAAATATATTGCAACTCCATTGCAAGTGGCTATGCTCTTTTTTTTTTTTTTTAAATTCTCACCTACACTTACATATTGCCACCCAAACAAAATGATCTCAAACTTCTCACTTGTGGGGGAAAAAAAATTATGTATCAAAACATATTTTGTAAAGTGATACATTAATACTTTCATTTCAAGTACACAACATTACAACATGTTGAAAGTGACACTTTTACACTTTCGAGGAGCTACAAGCATCCAAACAGTCCATAATAAGTACACATTCTAAATTAAATATCGTTTTATTTAATGTACTGATGAGAATACCTATGTAAAATGTACGTATATCGATACGTTATCATGTGAAGACACATATTAACATAACCATTACAATATGCCTTAACTACTGACTCTTCAATGTCGAATGAACACAGCTAAAGGCAAATTATAAGGGCACTACTACTTTTACTTGGGGCTAGCCCAGGATTGGGGCTAGCCCATTAATGAGCAAAGTTTACTCACACTAGCCCATTAGTTTACTCATACCAGCCCACTTTGAAACCCTTCTTCCTAAACACTCCGAAACCCTCCCCACCCCACCCCACCGGAGCCCTCCCCCGTCCCGCCGTCCTCCTCCGCCTCCTCTCCCGTCCTCCACCGCAGCCTCCCGTCGTCGTCGCCGTCAAAACCAAAAAAGAAAATGAAAAAATAGAAGAACTGTCAAAATTTGACATATATGTTGATTTTTAGGACTGTCAAAATTTTGACAGTCCTTCCAATTGGTAGGACTGTCAAAAGTTTGACAGTCCTAAAAATATATGTTGAATTTTTAGGACTGTCAAAATTTTGACAGTACTTCCAATTGGTAGGACTGTCAAAATTTTGACAGTACTTCCAATTGGTAGGACTGTCAAAATTTTGACAGTCCTGTCAAAATTTTGACAGTCCTACCAATTGGTAGGACTGTCAAAATTTTGACAGTCCTAAATTTTTTGACATTGACAGTCGACAGTCTAAAAATCATGATCTAAAAATTTTGACTGTCAAAATTTGACATATATGTTGATTTTTAGGACTGTCAAAATTTTGACAGTCCTACCAATTGGAAGTACTGTCAAAATTTTGACAGTCCTAAAAATTCAACATATATTTTTAGGACTGTCAAACTTTTGACAGTCCTTCCAATTGGTAGGACTGTCAAAAGTTTGACAGTCCTAAAAATATATGTTGAATTTTTAGGACTGTCAAAATTTTGACAGTCCTTCCCATTGGTAGGACTGTCAAAATTTTGACAGTCATAATTTTTTTTTCTGTTAATTTATTTTTGTTAATTGTTGGGGGGGCCAATTTCAAAATATCCTTAAAATTTCTATCCTTAAAATTTGTTAAAGTATTCTGTTATTTAAAATAGTAAATTTATTATTGGTACATTAAATATTTTGTAAAAAAAAAAAATTACCAAAAGTAAAATTTGGAGGTCGAAACATCTTTTTTTGCGATTCTAAAAATTTGGGAAGTCCGTCAAATGGTGAAACGGTTTATCCCGAAGTACTTTTCCATACGGTCATTTTGGCACAAACTGGAGCTTGTTTCGATCTCCCAGTCAAAAGTTATGATACTTTAAAGTTTTATATTTTATATTTTTGCCTGTAATATGTACGTCTTACTTAGGATGAAAATTCTCTGTACACGAATTGTGTTACTCTCGTCGAAAACATACAAATCGACCTATTGTGTGACGAAAAACGATTTGAAAACAAATAGTTATGGCCGTTTGAAGTCTGATCGACGGCAGACGTAATATTCGTACGGTTGATTTTTTTTTTTTTTTGGGTTCAATGATAACATATTTTATTTTGGATGTTAAATTAAATAAAAAAATCAAAATCCAAAACTAACTAAATAGAAATAAACTAAAAAAAAAAAAATCCTGATAATTAAAATGAGGACTGTCAAAATTTTGACAGTCCTCATTGTTTGTGGGACTGTCAAAATCCTGACAGTCCTAATTTTATATAAAATTTTCAGTGGGTTAAAATTAGGACTGTCAAAATTTTGACAGTCCACATAGCTTGTGGGACTGTCAAAATTATGACAGTCCTAACAATTTGTAGGACTGTCAAAATTTTGACAGTCCTGATTATAACAACCCCGAGTTTGGGCTAGCCCCGAGTAACTTTTAGGATGGCAAACTTGTAATTTTTTATAAATTTCTAATAGGCTAGACCCGAGTAAAATGTGTAGTGCCCTTATAATTACCCCAGCTAAAATGGTGACTCGGCTCCTCCTCATTTATGTTGAATTGACACACAAAAATGGTGTTTGTATATGTATCGAAGGCTGAGATGGATGTAATCCATTGACTTTTCATTGAAGAGTTTCAAAAAAAAATTTCGTCCAAGCAAAATAATTTTATATATTTACAATAAAAGCATTAAATTTTCTAAATTTACAACGAAAGCATCAAAACGTCCTTTCTAAAGGCGTTTTATGCTTTTCGTTAAGAGTTAACGGAAAATGTTAACGGAGAATAAAGAAAAAAAAAATTAAAACAGAAAAAATGCTCTTTCTAGGAACGTTTTTCTCTCTCTCTCCTCTCTCCTCTCCGTCCGCTCCCCTCTCTCTCTCTCCTCCTCTCTTTCCCACTCCCCTCCTCTCCTCTCCTCTCTCTCTCTCTCTCTCCCCTCTCCTCATCCCGCTCCTCTCTCTCTCTCTCTCTCTCTCTCCTCTCTTTCCCGCTCCCCTCCTCTCCTCTCCTTTCCTCTCTCTCTCCTCTCCTCTCCTCCTCTCCTCTCCTTTCCTCTCTCTCTCTCTCCTCTCCTCTCCTCTCCTCTCTCTCTCTCTCCTCTCCTTTCCTCTCTCTCTCACACTCTCCTCTCCTCACCCGTGACTCTCCCCTCCTCTCTCTCTCTCTCTCTCTCCTCTCCTCTCTCCTAGTCAAAGTAATATATATATATATATATATATATATATATATATATATATATATATATATACTCTCTCCTCTCTCTGCAAAGTAATATATATATATATATATATATATATATATATATATATATATATATATATATATATATATATATATATATACTCTGATTTTTTACTCCTACTCTCTCTCTTCCTAACATTTGCTCTCTCTTTTTTATCACTCTCATGTCTCTCATTTCTCTCTCCTTCCTAGAAAAGTAGATAGTACTAGTTGTACAATAGGTAACGTTAACTTTATAACGTTAAATTTATAACGTTACTTATGCTAGGAAAGTAGATAGTAGTAGTTATACAATAGTTAACGTTTATATTCTAACGTACAATAGGTAACGTTAACTTTAAATTTATAACGTTTATATTCTAACGATTAAATTTAGTTTATATATATATATGCCTCATGCGTATGAGTTTTGTATATCTCATCCACTCTCTCTTTACCCTATTTATCTTAAATTGAAGTCAGAAGAAACTTTCATCCCTAATCTGCTACTATTTTCGTCTCAGCTATTTCCTGATATACTTCTGTAAATTCAGACGACATTTTTTACTATGGATCAAAATTTAGTAATAATTTGCTACCATGGAGGTATACTAGATGGATTATCTTACCATGGAGGTAATACTCATTTTATAACCACTTATAAAAATATTACTTTAGCAGTTTGCGTAGTATTATTTCTGATCGTTCTTGCATAAGTTATGAATTTACAATAAGGTGGTTTTATGAAGATACGTTGATAATAGTAGATCGTGAAGAAACATGAAATTTTATTGTTCAAAGTAATTTAGTTTCAGCTTGTATTAAAATTTACATCATCCCATCACAAGTAAATATTGACACAAAAACATTTTAATGATAACCAAGATTTCAATGTTGGTCCTAGTTGTATAAATTACACTGAAAGTAACTCTGATATTGTAATCCCCCTGATTTTCAAGAAAATTTTAAATTTTAGATTTTTACATTTTCTGAAATTTCTGGAAATTTCTGAGATTTTCTCTAATTAAATTAAGGTATTTTAATTATTAACTAATTTTTAATTGATATTTAATAATATTAAAATATTATGAAAATAATATTTTATGGTGTAAAATAGAAAATCAGACATATGGTAATTTTCCGGGAATTTATTAGACCCCGGATGGATTTTTAAAGCCCTAAATACTAATTTAATTATTAAACCCAAATATAAACCGGATTTTTATTAAATAAACCAAACCAAATAAAACTGAACCAAACCAAACCGGGTTTTTATTAAACCAAATTCTTTATCGGGTCGGATCCGGGTCCAACCCAGACCCGACCCAATAACCCATTGCCCGACCCGCCTATTTAATTTCGGATCGGGTCGGATCCATAGACCCGACCCGTCCGCCCGTTAGCCCGCAACCCGCATCTCCTCATCTCCCCCATCGCACCCGACGCCTGATCTCCTTCGCCGGCCGTTACGCACCCGCCGCCGGCCGACCACTCCTCTTCCTCCCTCCGCAACCGCCGTCCCCTCCGCTCCGGCTTCCCCTCACCGGACGCCGCCTATCCCTCTCCCTCGACCTCTATATAAAGCCCTAAACCCAGCCTTGCTCCGGCCAAATCTCTCCGCCACCGGCTGGCCGACCGCCGTCTCCAGCAACCCCCTAGCCTCGCCGTGCCGCCCGCCCTTGCCTCGCCGGCGAACCTATCACGCCCCGGTCCCAAAATGACGAGGGACTAGAGAAGCGTGGCAATGGCCAGCAGTACGCACCGATGGACAACCCAATTTAATGGATCCATCAGGGCATGCTTAAGCTGTAGTCTAGCAGGAAATAGATCCAATGTTACAGGTCACAGACTAATCTAATCTCATCCACAACAGATAATCACAGATTAAATGCCAGAAATAATGGGATAGAATAACTATCAATCTCACTAAATATCTCAGTAAACAATCCGAGATTATGTCTGTTACATCAATGCCAATAGACAGGAAATAAAGGAACTGGAAATAGAAACAGAAATAACTGACTACATACGACCAATGCTCAGGAGAAGTCCTCTGGTGCGAGCTCGTCTTCAGGTCCTGGTACAGCTCCTGGAAGTGCTCTGGTACGGGGTATCTCTGGATGGATCTCTTCAGCTATACCTGGGGACATAGTCCATTCCAGGTCCTCAGGGGACATAACAAGGTACAGATAATACAAGCCAAAATATAAGCAGTGCAGCAGAATTAAATAAAACAGCAGGGTAAACTATGTAACCAGCTAAGTGATAAATGCAAGTTGAGAGCATCACTAGAACTCAGGCTGAGACAGCTACAAGCTCTGTGTCGGGGACCCGGTAGCAGTAATAACACGTAAAGGGTCTAGCTCTGCTGGAGAGTCTACGACCTCACACTAATAATATATATATATGAAAACAGCCTGTAGCTTGTGTGTCTCTCCCCACCCAATGTAATCCACGTCTCATGTCCATGACACGCAAGATCATAACTAATGCAGCAGTCATATAATGTCTAGGAATAAACTGTCCATGTCATACCTGTATCCTATGTAGAATCATCGTGAATATCTCAAGAAGATTCTGTCCATGATAGTGTCAAGTGTCCTGGGTTTTGTTGTACTTGATAGGACAAGTACCAAGAGTAAGGGTATCGAATATCCATCTCTAAATGACGTACCCAACACCGCGTACGGTGTTGGCACCCGACTATGATCGGACACTCGGTACGTCACACGTTTCCTAGGTTAAGCAGTTAAAACAAGTTATAACTAAAACAAGGAAATATGCAACAAGACTGTAAAGTTGGCAAGGTATACTTGCCCTCTGATATATAACTAAACCAAGGAATATTTAGCGAAGACTGCAAGTTTTGGCGAGGTACACTTGCCTGTGGTTCTGGTTCCAATTGTAGCTCTGACTTCCGTTGGATTTGCAGGCGGTACTCCGGTTGCTGAAACAAATATCACCATCAGATCCAGAAAATATCAATCAGCTAGAAACGCCTGTCCTTGGGTCCAATTTGGAGACAAGGGCAGAAACGACAGTTTTGGGTCAAAACGGGGTCCACATAAGGGCCCGCTTTGCACCGAAAAACGTGTCAGGGTCAAAGGTCTCCAAATTCACCAAACTTAGTGTCAACAGGTCAGGAACACTGATACGAACCCAACGGAACTTTCAGATTTGAATTCCGATGAGCCGGTCACGAAATCGCCCGTCGGGCGGGGCCTGTGGGGCCCACGACACGCGATTTCGTCAACGTTCTCAGAATCGGACAAAACTTGACCCACAGGACCAGCGTATCGCTACGAGTCCGATGGCGCAAGTTTCGTCTCGATCCGACGTGTGTACACAAAGTTAGGGCACGTTCCAGAAAGTACGGATACGGGGCGATGTTCGCGGATACGCGTTGATTCCGGTGTGCACGCACACCCGAATCAGCTTCCGCGAAATTCCACACGTCCGTATCGACGAGGCGCACGTATCTGTGAAGACCGCGCGCGACCAAGTCGTCCCGTTTCGCGGGGCGTAATCAGTTCCGGGGTGAAACAGGGTCTGGTTTTTCCTGTTTTTGGATCGCGGTGTGCGATCACCACAGGACGCGATGCCCCGAACGGTTTGTCCGGGCACCGAGAGGGTCATACAGGCTTCGCAACGCAATTTGCGGAATCAAAAATGGAGCTACGAATAAAAAGATACACGCACCTGAAGGAGACCCAAAAATCAGGGCAAAATTGTGTCCGACACGACACAGGACACGTGTCTTGTGTCGGACACGGGGGAAGAAATTGGGGGTTTAGGGTTTGGGGATTTTCGGACGCTGCGGCGGGTGGCCGGCCGGAGACGCGCCGGAGAGGGGCTGGGCGGCTCGCCGGCCGCTGGCGGGGTCGAGGGCGGCGTCGGAGCGGTGGGACGGCCGGAGGCGGTTGCTCGAACGGGAGGAGGAAGGAGAGGGATGGCCGAGGTAGGTGCTGGAGGAGGAGGGGGCCGGGGAACTGGCGGCTCACGGCGGTGGCGAGGCGCTGGAGCGGCCGTCGGAGGAGGCTGGGGCGGCGTGCGGCAGAGGGGGAGCGAGGTGGCGGACGAAGGGATGGCCGAAGGGGCTGAACGGGGGGGAATTTATAGGGAGGAGGAGGGAGAGGGTGGCGCCGGGCAAGGCGGAGGGGCTGGGGGTCGTGGGGAAGCGGGCGGGACGCGTGGCCGGGCGAGGCGGCGCGCTGAGCGGCGGGCGGAGCGCCGGGCGACGCGGGGGCTGGGGTTCGTGGGTGAAGACGGGTCGGCGGGTCGCGGGTCGGGCGGCGGAGGATCCGACCCGACCCGCTGGGCAGGGTCTGGGCCGGGCGGGGCTGGGCCCGGTTTCGGCCCAATGGGCCGGGCCGGGCTCGGGTTTAAAAAAAAAAGAATAATAAATAATAATAATAATAATAATAAAATCAGTAATTATTTAATAAAATAATTAATTAAATAATTAAATTTAGGTGCTTTAAAAATAGGTCCGGGGTCCAATAAATTCCAGAAAAATTGTCCTAAGTCCAGTTTTTCATTTTACATTCAAAAATATTATTTTCATAATATTTTAATACTGTTTAATATCAATTAAAAATCATTGAATAATTAAAACCCACTTTTTAAATTACAGAAAATTCCCAGAAAATTCCAGAAAATTGTGAAAAATCCAGTTTTTAAAATTTTGAAAATTCAGGGGGTTTACAATCTACCCCCCTTAAGAGGATTGCGTCCTCGCAATCAAAGAATAACCGGTCAACAGAGATGACGCGGTCGCAAGCATCGTTTGAAAACACATCACAAGAGACTTCAGGGAAATACCGTTTCCCTAAAAATTGAAAGTTTACACTTTTCAGGAAATCTAGTTAAAGCAAAAGTCTACAACTTTTATGAAAACCAGGTTGTTAATAACAAGTTGTAATTTACTAGGTTGGGGCTGAGGTCACGAACCAACGGGCACGAGCTAAAACAAGACTAGAAACAGATAACTATAAATCACTTACGCGCATTGGCTATTCCACGAGTCTGCGCGTTCTCCACGGTCATCGTCAGGGCTTGCTCGCGTCCTTGCAGTTGCTTCCTCTGCTGCTGTTGAGTCTGCCGGAAGAGTGTTGCCTGGGTTACCAAGGGTGGCCTCGGTATTGGTGAAGCTTGCAATGCTGGAGAGGCTGACCGTGGTGCTGGTAACACTTGCTGGTTACCTGTTGGTACTCTGTCTCGACGCTCAGGGCATTCTTTGAATGAATGCTGACTGGATCCGCAAGCTATGCATAATCTCTTCTTTCGTCTGCATTCGTCCTCGGTGTGGCCTCGCTTGCGACAATATGGACAGACAGGTATTGCCGATGAAGATGCTTCTGGTGGCTGGTGTATGTGAGACTTCCTTGCGATTTCTGCCTGTGGTACTATAGCTGGGGCTGATGAGGCGGGTTGAAGATTCGTCACTGCTTTCTCCCGATGCCGAGGACAATCCTTGGCCAAGTGTTCATTGGTTCCGCAAATCAGGCATAATCCCAACTTACGTCTGCACCCGCTCTCAATGTGGCCTTGTTTGTGACAATGTTGACAGGTAGGCAGTACTTGCGGCGATGCTTCGGGTGGCTGGTGCAGCTGAGGCTTCTTTGGAGTTCCTTCCTGTGGTGTTCCGGCTGGTTTTGATATGGCTGGTTGGAGAATCACCACTGGTTTCTCTCGACGTTCTGGGCAATCCCTTACCAAATGCTCCTGGGATCCACAAGATAGACATTGTCCCTGTCTGCGTCGGCATTCTTTAGCGATGTGGCCTACCTTGCCACAGTAGTGACAAGTAGGAAGGAATGAGACTCCTGATGCTGTTCTTGGTAGTGGATGTATCTGTGGCCGCTTTGCAGCTCTTTCTTGTTGTGATTGGTCCGGTGCTGACGCATACGGCCGCTTTTGACTGGACTCGATCCTTGTGGTGCACTCCACGGGTCTTGCTGCAGTAAGGGCGTCCTCGTCGAAGGCGGTTATATTTGAACTGTTTGGCCTCCGTGACTCCGAGCTAGTTCTATCGATGGAGTTCTCCGGTTGGTTTTGTTGAGCTTCTTGTTGCACCCTCTGATAGGCTTGCATCATTATGTAGAACATGCGGAACATCTGTTGTTCGTCCATAGGCGGTCCCAGTGGGAAGGAAGGCATCGGTGGAGTAGGTTGCGTCGAGGGTGGAACGTCATCTTGGTGGATTCTTGAGGCAGGCTGACTTGCTTGACTGCCTTGTGATGATTGGCCTTCACCGCCTGGTATCACATCGTCTTCTTGGGTAACCACAACGGTTTGGGGTATTTCTGCATGAGCCTCGTTGCTGGCTTGTGGGTCCATTTCCCTGCGTTCAAAATAAATGATAAGAGGCGCACAGGAATCAAGGCAGGATGCAAGTCAATAAATTAATTCGAATAGATATCAAGAACGATTCAAGCAAGTGGATGAGATCCTAAAACTTATCCTAGCTTCTTTGCAGGCCTGTTCGATCCCTGAGTTGAAACCGAACGATTTAGTCGTAGACCTGCATGGGCCACCACAAAAACCATGTCACGCCCCGGTCCCAAAATAACGAGAGACTAGAGAAGCGTGGCAATGGCCAGCAGCACGCACCGATGGACAACCCAATTTAATGGATCCATCAGGGCATGCTTAAGCTGTAGTCTAGCAGGAAATAGATCCAATGTTACAGGTCACAGACTAATCTAATCTCATCCACAACAGATAATCACAGATTAAATGCCAGAAATAATGGGATAGAATAACTATCAATCTCACTAAATATCTCGGTGAACAATCCGAGATTATGTCTGTTACATCAATGCCAATAGACAGGAAATAAAGGAACTGGAAATAGAAACAGAAATAACTGACTACATACGACCAATGCTCAGGAGAAGTCCTCTGGTGCGAGCTCGTCTTCAGGTCCTGGTACAGCTCCTGGAAGTGCTCTGGTACGGGGTATCTCTGGATGGATCTCTTCAGCTATACCTGGGGACATAGTCCATTCCAGGTCCTCAGGGGACATAACAAGGTACAGATAATACAAGCCAAAATATAAGCAGTGCAGCAGAATTAAATGAAACAGCAGGGTAAACTATGTAACCAGCTAAGTGATAAATGCAAGTTGAGAGCATCACTAGAACTCAGGCTGAGACCGCTACAAGCTCTGTGTCGGGGACCCGGTAGCAGTAATAACACGTAAAGGGTCTAGCTCTGCTGGAGAGTCTACGACCTCACACTAATAATATATATATATGAAAACAGCCTGTAGCCTGTGTGTCTCTCCCCACCCAATGTAATCCACGTCTCATGTCCATGACACGCAAGATCATAACTAATGCAGCAGTCATATAATGTCTAGGAATAAACTGTCCATGTCATACCTGTATCCTATGTAGAATCATCGTGAATATCTCAAGAAGATTCTGTCCATGATAGTGTCAAGTGTCCTGGGTTTTGTTGTACTTGATAGGACAAGTACCAAGAGTAAGGGTATCGAATATCCATCTCTAAATGACGTACCCAACACCGCGTACGGTGTTGGCACCCGACTATGATCGGACACTCGATACGTCACACGTTTCCTAGGTTAAGCAGTTAAAACAAGTTATAACTAAAACAAGGAAATATGCAACAAGACTGTAAAGTTGGCAAGGTATACTTGCCCTCTGATATATAACTAAACCAAGGAATATTTAGCGAAGACTGCAAGTTTTGGCGAGGTACACTTGCCTGTGGTTCTGGTTCCAATTGTAGCTCTGACTTTCGTTGGATTTGCAGGCGGTACTCCGGTTGCTGAAATAAACATCACCATCAGATCCAGAAAATATCAATCAGCTAGAAACGCCTGTCCTTGGGTCCAATTTGGAGACAAGGACAGAAACGACAGTTTCGGGTCAAAATGGGATCCACATGCGGGCCCGCTTTGCACCGAAAAATGTGTCAGGGTCAAAGGTCTCCAAATTCACCAAACTTAGTGTCAACAGGTCAGGAACGTTGATACGAACCCAACGGAACTTTCAGATTTGAATTCCGATGAGCCGGTCACGAAATCGCCCATCGGGCGGGGCCTGTGGGGCCCACGACACGCGATTTCGTTAACGTTCTCAGAATCGGACCAAACTTGACCCACAGGACCAGCGTATCACTACGAGTCCGATGGCGCAAGTTTCGTCTCGATCCGACGTGTGTACACAAAGTTAGGGCACATTCCAGAAAGTACGGATACAGGACGATGTCCGCGGATACGTGTTGATTTCGGTGTGCACGCACACCCGAATCAGCTTCCGTGAAATCCCACACGTCCGTATCGACGAGGCGCACGTATCTGTGAAGACCGCGCTCGACCAAGTCGTTCCGTTTGGCGGAGCGTACTCAGTTTCGGGGTGAAACAGGGTCTGGTTTTTCCTGTTTTTGGATCGCTGTGTGCGATCACCACAGGACGCGATGCCCCGAACGGTTTGTCCGGGCACCGAGAGGGTCATACAGGCTTCGCAACGCAATTTGCGGAATCAAAAACGGAGCTACGAATAAAAAGATACACGCACCTGAAGGGGACCCGAAAACCAGGGCCAAATTATGTCCGACACGACACAGGACACGTGTCCTGTGTCGGACACGGGGGAAGAAATTGGGGGTTTAGGGTTTGGGGATTTTCGGACGCTGCGGCGGGTGGCCGGCCGGAGACGCGTCGGAGAGGGGCTGGGCGGCTCGCCGGCCGCTGGCGGGGTCGAGGGCGGCGTCGGAGCGGTGGGACGGCCGGAGGCGGTTGCTCGAACGGGAGGAGGAAGGAGAGGGATGGCCGAGATGGGTGCTGGAGGAGGAGGGGGCCGGGGAACTGGCGGCTCACGGCGGTGGCGAGGCGCTGGAGCGGCCGTCGGAGGAGGCTGGGGCGGCGTGCGGCAGAGGGGGAGCGAGGTGGCGGACGGAGGGATGGCCGAAGGGGCTGAACGGGGGGGAATTTATAGGGAGGAGGAGGGAGAGGGTGGCGCCGGGCAAGGCGGAGGGGCTGGGGGTCGTGTGGACGCGGGCGGGACGCGTAGCCGGGCGAGGCGGCGCGCTGAGCGGCGGGCGGAGCATCGGACGACGCGGGGGCTGGGGTTCGTGGGTGAAGACGGGTCGGCGGGTCGCGGGTCGGGCGACGGAGGATCCGACCCGACCCGCTGGGCAGGGTCTGGGCCGGGCGGGGCTGGGCCCGGTTTCGGCCCAATGGGCCGGGCCGGGCTCGGGTTTAAAAAAAAAAGAATAATAAAAAATAATAAAAATAATAATAAAATCAGTAATTATTTAATAAAATAATTAATTAAATAATTAAATTTAGGTGCTTTAAAAATAGGTCCGGGGCCCAATAAATTCCAGAAAAATTGCCCTAAGTCCAGTTTTTCATTTTACATTCAAAAATATTATTTTTATAATATTTTAATACTGTTTAATATCAATTAAAAATCATTGAATAATTAAAACCCAGTTTTTAAATTACAGAAAATTCCCAGAAAATTCCAGAAAATTGTGAAAAATCCAGTTTTTAAAATTTTGAAAATTCAGGGGGTTTACAGAACCTGCCCCCGACCAGCACGCCGCCTCCTTCGCCAGTCGCCTCCGCCCAGATAGCAACCGAGCAGCAGCAGTATAGAGCCGCAGCGCCGCCGACTCCGGTCGTCAGCCACCGGTCAGCACCTCGCCTCCTCCTCCGGCGCGTCCAGCAGCCCTCGCCGGCCTCGCTCAGTCCTGACACGAGTCGGACACAACCCTAGATGTAGTACGGACACAGAAACCCTAAACCCTAATTTCTGTGTCTTGTCGGACACAGTGTCCAGGACACAGGACACGAAGGAGACGCTATTTTTCAGACCACTTCAGGTATTCATAACTTTTTGCTCGTAGCTCGGATTTCGATTCCGTGAATTGTATCGTGTAGCCTGTATGACTCTCTCGATGCCCGGACAAACCGCTCGGGACATCGCGTCCTGTGGTGATCGCACACCGCGATCCAAAAACAGGAAAAACTTAACCCTGTTTTACCTCGGAATCGAGTACGCCCCGCCAAACGGGACGACTTGGTCGTGTGCGGTCTTCACAGATACGTGCGCGTCGTTGATACGGACGTGCGGAATTTCGCAGAAGCTGATTCGGATGTGCGTGCACACCGAAATCAGTGCGTATCCGCGGATACCGCCCCGTATCCGACTTTTCTGTTTCTTGCTGTAACTTAGTGTACACACGTCGGATTGAGACAAAACTTGTGTCATTGGACTCGTAGCAATACGCTGGTCCTGTGAGTCAAGTTTGGTTCGATTCTGAGAACGTTGACAAAATCGTGTGTCGTGGGCCCCACAGGCTCTACCCGACGGGCGATTTTGAGAACGGCTCATCGGAATCCAATTCTGAAAGTTCCGTTGGGTTCGTATCAACGTTCCTGACTTGTTGACACTAAGTTGGACTATTTTCGAGACCTTTGACCCTGACGTATTTTTCGGTGCAAAGCGGCCCACATTTGGACCCCGCCTTGATCCGAAAATGACGTTTTTGCCCTTGTCTCCAAATTGGACTCAAGGACAGGCGTTCCTAGCTGATTAATATTTTTTGGACCTGATGGTGATGTCTGTTTCAGCAACCGGAGTACTGCCTGCAAAACCCAGCTGAGGCCCGAGCTAAAATTGGAAACAAAACCAAGGCAAGTATACCTTGCCAAATCCTGCAGTTTTGCTACTTATCTCCTGGTTTACTTTTCATTGTCGTGCAAGATATTTGTACAATATTTGCATAATTTTCAGTTGTTACTTTCTTATAGTTCTTGATGTGCTCTGGTTTATTCCTGCTGCTCTAGTCATATTTTCTCTGTTTGCGTGCATGTACATTATTTGCTCTTTCCTTGGAACACTACTTGTTCCATAGACATTTTGTGATAGTATATGTTTACTCTACATTCCTGGAGTTGACTTGACTGATTTCTTAGTTCCTAGATGAAGTTATTGGACATTGACTACACTTGAGCAATCTCGATTGTGAGTACACAATGTACTGCAATAGAGAATTGTTTATTTGACTACCTCCTTCGTGAGCTCCCGATGGGCTGCGAAAGAGCCATACTATAGACTGTGAGTCCCCGTTTGACTGCTTTCTATAGGATCGTGATCTCCCATTGAGATGCGGTTACCCCGATTGCTTATAGTCATGTTTGATAGCATCACTGGCATGCCACTGTCTTAGATATAGTAATTTCTTGTGTCTTATTTGCTTGTGTTTACTTTCTTCTCTATCTTGTATGTCATTTATTGTATTTGGCTCGTATTCTTTTGTATCTTGCTATGTCCCCTGAGGACCTGGTTTTGTTCTCCAGATTTAGCAGACGAGGAGTACCACAGCTTACGGACCAGCACCAGACGAGAGTTTGATTGCAGTTGATGGCCCTGCTTCTTAGTTACTGTCTAGCATATTTTAGTTATCTCTTTCTTGTCTTTATTTTCTTGTTTGTCGGTAGTGGATTTGTCTCCACCCGACTTAGTATTATTTCTTGCTGAATATTCGTCTGTAACTTTACTTTCAGCATTTAATTCTGTTTTGTTTTAGTTCATGCTGTTTTGTGGATGAGATAGTAAACCCTGCCTAATATAATACAGCTTAAGTACACTCCGAAGGATCCATTAAATTGGGTTTGTCCATCGGTGTGTACTGCTGGCCATTGCCACGTGTCCAGTCCCTCGTTAATTTGGGACTGGGGCGTGACAGATACAGAAAACAATGATGTTGACGATGACAACAGTGATGATTTGGTTGAAAATTTAGATTACTATTTAGATGATAATGATGCTAATGTAACTGGTTGTATTACCGGATTATTTGTTGGCAGACATTTTGATTCTCCTAAGGATTTTCGTAATTTTATTAGCCACCTAGCAATTACATATAAATTTAGTTGTTCATCTAAACATAACAATTATCAAAGAATTGTGTATACTTGTGATTCTCCAAACTGTTGTTGGAGAGTATACGCTAAAGCTAATGGTAATGGTAGTACATTTGAAATTCGTACATTTGAAAGTAGACATTCATGTTTAGGTGAATTTACAGGAGGGCATCATCCACTAGCCACCACTGCATGGGCAAGAGGGGGGCTCCACACCGAGGTATTCTCTAATGAGATATTTTGCTTCCAATTTTTCGTCGAAATATATAGGTTGACCCTCGTTAGGTAATTCTAGAATCTGTGCCACATCCGCTAATATGATCGTCATCTTCCCGAAGGGTAACTGAAATGTGTTGCGTGTTGGCCACCATCGCTCAACGATACTTAATATCAGGTCTCTATCGTGACGCTTCATTCGTATAGCGTCAACAAAGTAAAAACCAAAAGCCTCCACCAAGATCTTTTGGTTTTCAGTCAACTCCCATGATGCCCGCCACTCACCATGCTCTCGTAATTTTACATCTGGATAATCATAACGCTATAATATATATATATATATATATATATATATATATATATATATATATATATATATATATATCGTTAGTACAATATAATACGCTTAACAACAATAATATTAATTATCTAAAAATTACATTACCGGGCCTGCGAAAACCAGACTAGAAATGTGAGACTCTCGTTCACGTTCAATGGCCGGAGTTGTAGGTCCACCGGGTATGCGTCCGTCATTTTGAGAAGTCATTTGTATTTTTAGTGCTCTAACTGGAGAAACTATCAGAAATTTTTTCTTTCTTTTCCTTTCGTGAACGAATTTACCATTCTTATAGGCTTTCCAATGCATTATAAGACAAATTGTTCACGGATTAGAGTGAAGGAGGGTCACGGGTGGGAACAAGACAAGAGAGAGAGAAGAGGGTCACGGGTGGGAAGGACAAGAGAGAGAGAGAGAAGGAGAGTCACGGGTGGGAGTGGGAACAGGACAAGAGAGAGAGAGGGAGAGAAAAGAGGAGAGAAGAGGACAAGAGAGAGGAAGAGAAGAGGGAGAGGAGAGAGGGAGGAGCGAGAACAGGAAACGGAGGAGAAGAGAGGAGAGGAGAGAGAGAGAGAGGAGAGGAGAGAGGGAGGAGCGGGAACAGGAAACAGAGGAGAAGAGAGGAGAGGAGAGAGAGAAAGAGAGGAGAAGAGAGGAGAGGAGAAGAGAGAGAGAGAGAGAGAGGAGAGGAGAGAGGAGAGAGTGGACGGCCGGTGGAGAGGAGAAGAGAGGAGAGAGAGGAGAGGAGAGAGGAGAGAGTGGACGGCCGGTGGAAGAGAGAGTGTGAGTGAGGGAGAGGAGAGAGAACCGCCAAAAAATAAAAAAAGGAAAAACACTCCTAGGAAGGACATTTTTTCTAGGAAAAACGCCCTTCCTAGGAACGTTTTCCCTTCTTCTTCTTCTTTCGCGGTTCTATCCTCTCTCCCCTCCTCTCCTCTGCCTGAGAGTGTGAGTGTGAGTGAGAGAGAGGAGAGATTTAAAAAATAAAAAAATGTAAAACGTCCTTTCAAAGGACGTTTTACCTATATATAATTTTTTTTTTAAAATTTGCTCCGTTAACTTGGAAAAACATAAAACGTTCTTACAAATAATATTTTGATGCTTTGAATGTAAAATTTTAAAATTTAATACTTTTAAAAAAAAAATTATATTATAATATTCTCATTGAAATTTTTCGAATTATAAACTCATGAGTTACTAATTTTAAAACTCTGACAATGAGGAAACGTCGGATTATCCGTAATTCTTTTAAGTAGAAATTTTTAAGAATCTAAACAGAAAAATAAATTCACATGTTATAACCATATTTTGTATCTCTGTGTTTCTATTCATACTCGTGTACGTCCGTTTCTTCTTTGTACTTACTAAGAAACTTGTACAACAGTTGTCCAGTGATAGAAACCAATACTGGATTTAAAACCAAGATTGCCCCGTTTTTTTTTTTTTGTTTTTTTTTGTTTTGTTTTTTTTCATGGGGCAGAGCATACTACAAAACTGCAATGCCAGTACAAGTGGGAGGGACATCAAAGCGTTGCGTTGAGAATCCAGCTCAGAAATGAGCCCCACAAATGTGAGGTTTGTCTCTGTACAGTTGGTCAAATCACAAATGGCATGCTTGGAATGAAAATGAAGTTTATATATGTGTTGGCATCAAATTTTATTTTTTAAATTGTTTTTGGTCCGTGGCTTTGAAATTATTGTAGAACATCACTAATTCAATATCCAATAAATTAATAATCTCGGTTAAATAATATCTTTGATCATTTATAAATAATTTTAAATTATTTATTCATTATATTTATAAGATAATATATTATTAAAAAATTATATAGATTTTATGTAATATATAATTTAATATTTTTGAATAGGTAAATACTTTTCCGTGAACATTCTCCCTAGGGCTCAAATATCCGTCCATCCGGACCGTATGTCTCCACTCTAACAACTAATCTAGAGGTTATTGGCTTGTATGATTTGACTACTATTAGACCTTTCTAAAATATGACTATGTCATTGTTTGTATCTTCTTGATGTTTTTTTTGGTTAAATGTTCATAAAGTAGAATAATATAGTACATTGCACAATATACAACCTAATTTTGAAAAAAAATAGTATTTTTATAAAATTTACTTGGTAAACAAATATATAAAATTGTTAGTTCGTAAAATAAGAAACTAGGTAAATTTTTTTTTTTACTTGGTTAACTGTTCCTAAAGTGTAATAATATAGTACATTGAACAATGAACAATCTATTTTTTGAAAAATAAAAAAAATTATAAATTTTATTTGATTAAGCAAATACATGACTAAATACAATGTACAAAAATTTTAAAAAAAATATAAGGAGTACCTTGATAAATTAATAAGTTACTATTTAATTGATAAATTATTAATTTACCGATTATTTAATATTTGTTGAATTTATATATTTTACTTCATCCCAAGACTATTAATTTATAGAGGTTTAACTGTAACTTCATTCAAAATTGAATTCGAATCCGATCTTGAACGTACTAATAAAATACTTATGAGTTCGATCAAGTACTAATCTTATAGCACTATGAAAAATGAGTCGGATGGTTACTGCTGCAAAATAGAGATTATTGATTGAGGAAAAAAAAGCAACTGTGAAAAGAAGAGTAAGCGGACATTCGCTAGATTGTAGTAGGGATACTAATATATAAACTAAATACCACATGTATCATTAATTTTTTGGTGTGAGACTTTTTTACCTAAAAATGTTATTATTTATGGATAAAAAATTATTTAGTCATCCAGTAACTAAAGCTTTCATATTAATCTAAACCCATCGTAACACCCTCTCTCTGTCTCTGTATTTTTTTTACTCATCCACTAATTCAAACTTTTATAATAATCTAAAATAGTCATAATCCTCTATCTATGCCAATGTATTTCTTTCACTCACCTCCTAACTCAAATTTTCATAATAATCTAAAACCGCAGTATAACACACACACACACTCTCTCTCTCTCCACATGTGTTCTTCTTCTTCTTCTTCTTCTTCTTCTTCTTCTTCTATGCATGTGTTATTCTTTCACTAGAAATTGCCTACCTCTTTCATTGCACACACAACACGTGTGTCATGGCTGCTAGTTTTATTTATCCTTATACATATATTGATTTCACTCTGTTATTTAGATTCAGATATGAATATCCAGATTCCATTTTATTTATGGAATAAATTTTCTAGGAGTAGCTTCATATTTTTGTAAAAAATACCTCAAACCGTACTAATGGTTGAAATTGCTAGATAGTTCTCTTCTTTAAGAACAGCTCAGTTGGAGGCATCAAATGGCATTACTACCAGCTGAATGTCTCAAATTCCAAATATATCACTCCAATGGAGAGATCAACGAGACCTCAAATTTGGTTCTCCAACATCCATAGATGCAATTTTTGCTCCAGAGGGAAGAGAAAACCAAGCAGCCAGGATGACACCTCTTACTACACCTAGAGGCGAAATCATGTGGGTCCATCCGGATCTTGTTCCAGACTTGACGTAACAAGCAGCGCCTTCCGCCGTCAGGCCTAAAACCCAAAAAACCAAGTCTTACCGCATGGTTTCTCTCACCACTGAGGAAGCCTGGACAGGGGCAATTAGGTCGGACCTTGCCTACCAGCAGGATTCTGAGGGGCCCAACGTCAAAGTGACTTCAACGATCAGGTCAAAGGGGAAGCAATGCAGGCCGGGCCGCATGATCCTTTCCTTAGAAAGCACATGATAGGTAGCTCAAAGTAGCTCAACAAGTCTCCCTGTGCACAAAAGCGAAGTCTCGCACGACTCATCAGCAATGGCGTATGATAGGTAGCGCTCCATTGTACGCATTCGAGCAACTCTTCAGCGCAAGGACGTATTATACTTTATGTGAACACGATAGTACTTCTCATCGTAACAAATTCTTACGGGCAACAGACAATGTTCCCATGCGCAATATACAAAAATACGCAGCAAACGGTGGTCCTCGTCTGGTAGACAATCGTGTGCACGTGGCAGCGATCCTACGCGCACAACTCAGCTAACTCCCTCGTGTATACGTGGCAGTGTTCCTATGCACATAGCTCCTTATTCGGTGCAGGCTAAGTCATCAACAGTATTCAACGCAATAAATGATGGACTGCCTCAGTTCTATCATTACAGCCAATAATCACTCTATCTCATGTCAAAGATGTGATATGACCTCCAAAAAGCTGAATGTCTGAACTTTAGCAAATAACGACGTACTCCTTTACAATCCGACAATTATTACACATCACTTGCAGGGGGATAGGATATGGAGATGCTTGTACGCGCCATGATGCACAAAACAGCCGACAAATTCTAACATAAATGGGAGGGCCCTGTAAAACCCCTAATTTTATAAACCGTATAAATTTTTTTTATTAATTATTTAATTTATTTAGTAGTCATGAGCTCAAATAGAGGAAATAGATTTTTATTTGAGGTGTTTGTGCATTTAGGAGATTTATGGAGCCATTATAAATTTTTTCTAATTTATTCCATGTAAAAGACCCTTTGGACAGTTGCTAGCTTAATGGTATGCATAAAGAAATTCCTATTGGATCTCAACCCGAAACCCAAACCCTCTATCCTAAACCCACTACCCGTTTAGCCCCTACCCGGACCCGTTAGGAGAAGAAAAATATCAACAACAGCAGTAGCAAAAACCAACTTTTCTTTCCCCCTCCGCGCGTGTGAAGAAAAATATCAGCAGCAATACCACCGCCTCTTTACCTATTATATTACTAAACTCTCCCTAAACCGAAAATCAAAACAAGAGAAAGAAAGAAATAGCAGCAGCAGTGGTTTTTGAAACCACTAAACTACCCCCCACGGAATCGACCTCTTTCCCTATATATATCCCATGCAGTACACCCCAGACCCTAACCCCAATTCTTCTAACAAACTTAAACTCCGTTTTGGACGCTTGCACTATACAGAATTCTTGCCCGGCAAGTATACCTTGCCATTGTACTATTATTTACATTCCATATGATGCATGCATGTTTTATTTCTGCTTATTTAGTTCATTTATTTTAACTGCTATATAAATTGCCCGTCCAAGGAAACTTGGGTGCAACGACGGTGTCGTCGTATTATATTTTTATTTATGTATATGCATTGGACCTACTTTATGTGACCATCCTATTATCATGAGGCATTTTATGTTTCATTGGCCATAACACTATTCTTACACGAGTATGAGTCACATGTAGGACACGGACTTGCGTATTCGGCTGGCCACTGGTACGTACAGGTCGTACGACGGATAGGGATAACTGCCGATAGAAACTTTGTATGCTAGCAGACCTGACACCTGATAGAAACTTTGTATGATATAATAGCCGTATTATATCAGGGTTTGAGGATGTGTTTCTAGAGAATCTTTCGAGCCTGCCACCTGACAGAAAGAGTGGTTACAGAGTTGACTCCAAGAGCCGAGCCAGTTACTTACCCGTCTTCAGAGTAGCACCGATAGAGTTGGTTGAGTTGAAGGTCCATCGTGGAGGATCTCTTAGACAAGGATTTCGGTTGGGCTAGTGTTTTCCATGAGAAGCAACCATCTTATTGTACCAAAGAAGGACGGGACGGTACGTTGCATAACGATTATAGGGCATTAAATGCCGTAGCGATAAAAAGCAAGTACCCTTGACGCGCATCGAAGATTAATTTGAATCAGCTAAGTGGCGCATATGTATTCTGAAGATCGATCTCAGATCCAGTTATCATCAGGTCAAGGTACGGAGAGAGGACATCCCAAAGACGGCCTTTTGGACGAAGTATGGCCACTATGAGTTATTAGTCGTGCCGTTGGGTTTAACCAACGCGCCAGCAGTAAGTATGAGCTTAATGAATAATATTTTCCACCAGTACTTAGATAAGATCGTGGTGATAATTATCGATGGCATATTGGTATGTTCCAAGAGTCAGGAGGAGCATGGGAGACATCTCAGGATCATATTGGAGATGTTGAGACAGAAAGGCAGTACGCCAAGCTCCGCAAATATGAGATATGTTCAGATGGAATAGATAGTCTACGCATCAGGACAGCTGAGAGTTTATGAGAAGGACTATCCGATGCATAGTCTAGAGCTAGCTGCAGTGATATTGCACTAAAGCTATGGCGATACTACCCTTATAGAGAGCGTGTTGAGATTTATACATAACACAAAGGTCTGAAGTATGCCTACACAAAGAAGGAGCTCAACATGGGACAGAGACACTGGCTAGAATTGATGACAGATTATGAAATCAAGTCACAGTACCACCCTGGCAAGGCGAATGTAGCTTACGACTCATCGCCAGATGTTAGAGGATTTTTGGGAACTCAGGATTGAGAATGTATTGCCAGGCATGGATGGACAGATGGCCAGTCTCGAGGTTCATTGAGAGGATCAAGGCAGCATTGCCAACAGATGCGAGATTTCGACGTCTGCGAGAGAGAACAGAGGCCGGCATGCAGACATGACTCAGGATTCATGAAGACGGAACATTGAGGTGTGGAGATCGCCTATATGTTCCGAGTGGCGAGCTACGCCAAGAGTTGATGACCTAGGCTCATTGCTCGATTTATTCCATTCATCCCGGGGGTACGAAGATGTACCGAGACTTGAGGCAGCATTCCTGGTGGCATGGGATGGAAAGAGAAATTACAAGATTCGTGGTGAAATGTTTAGTTTGTCAGCAAGTCAAGGCTGAACATCAGAGAACTGCAGGACTATTACAGCTGCTTCCCATTCCCGAGTGGAAGTGGGAACACATTACCATGGACTTCGTCACAGGATTTTCGCGGAGCCCTAGCGGAAAGGATGCAGTTTGGGTTGTCGTAGACAGACTCACCAAGTCTGCACATTTCTTGCCCTTTAGAGTTGGGAAATCTACAGAGATACTAGCTGACATGTATATGAGGTATGATTACATGGAGTGCCTGTCAGCATCGTATCGGATCGTGATTCCAGATTCACGTCACATTTTTGGCGGAGTATGCAGGAGAGCCTAGGAACTCGCCTCAAGTTTAGCACTGCATATCATCCACAGACTGATGGACAGTCAGAGCGCACGATACAGATATTAGAGGATATGTTGAGAGCGTGCATGATTGATTTTGGAGGATCTTGGGAGGACCACCTGCATTTGGTGGAATCCTCCTACAATAACAATTACCAGGCTAGCATACAGATGGCACTTTATGAGGCACTGTACGACAGAAAATGTAGGTCGCCAGTTTGTTGGAGTGATGTAGGAGAACGTCAGATTTTTGGTCCAGAGTTGGTAACACAGACAGTGGAGAAGGTCAAGCAGATTCAGAGCCACCTGCGTGCAGCACAGGACAGACAGAAATATTGGACAGATGCACACCACAAACCATTGGAGTTCAAGGAGGGTGACCATGTATTTTTGAGGATATCGCCCACCCGCGGTACCATCAGATTCGGAGGCAGAGGCAGGTTGAGTCCGAGGTACATCGAACCTTTTGACATCTTGGAACGAGTTGGCGGAGTGGCTTACCGTCTTGCATTACCTCCATCCTTAGAGGGAGTACACGACGTATTTCACGTATCGCAGCTGAGAAGATATGTCGCAGACCCTAGCCTCGTGCTTGATCGTTCGGAGATTACAGTAGGACCCAGTCTGTCTTACGTAGAGCAGCCAGTCGAGATTCTCGATCATAGCGAGAAGACTCTGAGAGGGCAGACTATTCGACTGGTCAGAGTGGCATGGAAGCACCATTCACTAGACGAGTCTACTTGGGAGCACGAGGATTCTATTCGACAGCGGTTCCCATACTTATTTGAGGATCAAGGTACAATTTTACGTACGACATTTGAATACTAGTTGTTTTTAAATTCTTTTAGATATTATCGTGCTTTACTTTTAATTTCGGGGACAAAATTTTTTTACGTTGGGAAGAATGTAAACCCCCTCGATTTATTCTATAGATAGTCAGGTTGGATTTGGAAAATTTCGGATTTAGCAGCAGATGTTGAGGTTTAGAGTGGAGTTAAGTTTGCCTGGTATTTGTAATTTATTTAATTTAAACCCTTGGTGCGCCCTATAATTGCTTAATTATTCAGAGCCCAATATCAGCCCATAAATTCCACCGGACTTTTGTACTTCTGACTTGACTCGCCAAATTAGCCACTGGACTTTTTGTCACTCAAAAATCAGATTTTTATTGTGCTCTAAATTAATTGCAAAATTTTCCGAAACCGTAATCCATATTTAATTTCGTGTCGGACACCTGTGTCGTTACCCTCAATTTTGAGATACCAACTTAACCTGTTGAGCCGGACCAACTAAAGGGTCCAAGACAGACTCCAAGTCCCCACCATTTTTGGCCTTTGCGTCATTTCCGGATTTTGACCCCAAGTGCCCCCATTTAATTTAAAATCGTGGGACACTTTATTTCTATTTAAATCGGGGATACTCATTTTCCCAAATCCTATTTAAATCCTTAATTAATCCTAATGTCCATTAAATTAAACCTATGCCAAACCTCCAACACCCCCTCGCCATGCAAATCATCAACCACATTTTTCTCCACAATTTTTGCGTCATTTTATGTGTTCATGCAATTTTCCAAATTTAAGGGGCTAATTTGCAAATATATACATGTGTCAAAACCTCAGTGGTTTAAACCCAAATGGAGAAACCCCCACCCATGACCGATCAAACCACCCTCCACTCCCCTTTGTGAGCACACCATTTTTTTTTCATGACACATCCTAGCCATCCATTCAAATTAGGATTCACCATCACCCTCCATCCAACTCACCACTTCCCTATAAAACCATCACCCTCACCCTCACAAACCCCAAGGCCGGCCCTAATCCCAATGCATAGAAAACCCCACCCCCTCTCTCTCTCTCCTCCTCCTCCATAAAACAGCAGCCAACATTTCTTCCCATTCTTCTTCTTCTTCTTCTTCCATTCTTCTTCTTCTACCTGGACATTCTTCTTCTCCCTCCATTCTTCTACTTCTTCTTCCTTTATTATTTTTCCCTGAGTGAAGCATCCGGCTGACCCACCATGGCCGACCCCATGGCTGACCCTGCACCCCCGCTCCGGAGGAGAACCCCCCGCGCCGCCCTACTCCGGTCTGCAGCAGTGCAGTCTCCGGCCTGCCACAGTGCACGCAGCTCCAGCGGCAGCCTCCGGTCCAGCCCACCCAGCGGTGCGATCGAGCTGTGTCGAGCACTCTCCGGCGGCCTGCTGACCGCCCGGCCTGTGCGCCGACGCCGACGCTCCGGCCTACTGCGATCGTCGCTGCACCCCGCAGCTCGGCACAGCCACCCCGGCGGCCGAGTATCACCGCCGCATCCCGCCACTGCTCCGGCACTGCCACCCCGACGCGCTCGCATCCTGCCACTGCTTCCAGCGTCGATCCCTTCACTGCTCTGGCACTGCCACATCTTCTAGCGTCGAGCCCCACTGCTCCGGCACTGCACCCCGACGAACCCGCACCCGCTGTTCTCAAGCGCAGCCACGCTCCGACGAGGCCACCACCCTCTCGGTCACCTCCAGTGTCCCCCGGCCATTCTCCCTCCGGAGCCAAGCCGCTGCTCCGGCGAGCTTCCTCCACCCGAGCCACCATTTCACCATCATCTCCACCACCACCATTACGCCATCACCTCCACCACCACCATAGCCCGATCTCCACCACCACCATTGGACCATCACCTCTCCGGCCAACCCCCGGTCGACGCCGCCACGTCGAGGTCTATTCCCTTCCCCTCTCTTTGTTATAATCAGATTTGTGTTATTGTTAACTAGAGTTTTACTTATACTCATGTTGAGTTTTAGTTAGGGTTTAATGTTTGCATTTATTTGGTGTAAATATTAGTGTAGTATATTTTAATCTTGTGTTTTATTGAGGGGAGTTTAGGGTTTGTGTTATTGAAATGAGATTAGGGTTTAAGTATGTTATTGATATGTGGTTAGGGTTTATTTTCATAAGTTTTGAAATAAAATTATAGATATACATTAAGTAGGGATTTGAGGATAATTGGATCTTCGTTTGGGGTTATATTCGTATTGGGAATTTATTTGAGAAAATTACAGGGTTAATAAATAAGGTTTATAAATGCTATGTCGAGATGTTAGGGTTTTTCAATTCATATATGCATTAGTTGTTGTACATGTTTTTTTTTAAACGCTGAGAAAGGATGGTGATATTAACACATTGATTAATACCAAGGAGATTAATACCAAGGAGCAGATTTAATTTATAAATGGTAGAGGGATATCGATCTTTGGGTAAATATTGGGAGTTGATGATAAAGTTGTTTAAAGGCATAAATTATATATATACGCATATTGGTCATTGTTGTTTTAGCTGTTGTAAACTATTGCCGAATATTAATATGATATTAAAGGGTGGATGGCCATTGGGAGCAGGTGATTGATTTTAAAATAGGTATAATATCGAATCATGAGTCAGAGATTGAGGACTGTAAAATATTAGTTATTTATTTGAGATGGAGACACGTCAATGTGCATGTTAACACCTGTAAACATTGAGATGAATTTGAGGATTTATCATGGCTCAAAATACTGATAAACACTATGCTGAATATAGAAGGATGGAGGATGGTTCAATGATAGAGTACAGATAATTAGTTGATTTGATGTATCGTACCAATAGTCAACTGTGGTCAACCTCCTACCGTCTTGTCCCTGTGAGTCGTAGTTGAGACTGAGCACATGTATAGACGTGTGTCACACCCCTATTTGCCGTGTGATAGATTATTGATTGGGTTTGTATCTCATCTCTAGGTACTGCGGGACCTGAGGACTTGGATGCGGTACCAGATCCCCGTCATCAGCAGCCGCACACAGGCAAGTGTACCTTGCCACCCTGTATTTCAGATTTTAGATATTTGTAGTTCTTTATGTACATTGTGCACGTACTTATGTTGACGCTCGATACTTCACGTCCGGATCACAACCGGGTGCTGACATTCGTCGTAATGTATTAGAAAAATTGTTAGATGCTTAGTAGCACCTTGATGTACGTACCTGAGTATATCGACACCCGACACACTCATACACTGTGATCATGCCAGATTTCTGTATCCTGATACTGACATCATGACCAGAGACTGGGATGACCTTAGGGTCGCGTCTGTTGTTATCTTCCGTGTGTCGAGACTGTTAGATAGAGATTCGGGTTCAGCGCACAATCGTTGACCGCTTGGGAAGGGAAAGACAGTTACTAGACGTTTGGGCTACTCTGCACGCGCTTATATATATATATATATGTATTGTTTCTGTAGTGATCCTGTATCTAGTGTAGCTGTTTCACCCATGTGACTCCTTGCCCGGAGCTGCGGTACGTGCCGTGTGTTTCCGTGTCCGGAGCTACGATTTTATTTTGGACAGCCCATGCGTCGAACATTGTCTTTAAACTGTGTCATACTAGTTGGTTATGATAGATGTAATGCCCCGCAACCACACGGTGCGTTACGCTGAGTCGGATTGAATGAAATAAATGCTGGTTACATTTGATTTGTTGGATTTTGGGAAGAAGTATTGATTGAGTTGTTTCAATATGCATATGGCTAGCGGGTTCGATAGAAATCAGGTATTCGTTCAGAGCAGTACTGAGATAGCTGAGTTGGAATGATAATGCCATCTTCCTTAGTTCGATCGGTCGGATGATTTGTAGAGCACGACCTGCTTGCACGGTCATACCAGTTGAGTAGATCGCGCTTGCATCGGACCACGGGTTCAAAGGATTGGCCGTATCGACATGACATGATGCTTAACGGGATCAAATATTGTGAGTGGACTCTTTCCCTTCTCCTCTACTCCTTCATGCCTAATAATATGGAAAACACGTAAAGGCTTGAACACTTGGGCTGAAACATTAGGAATCACTACACTGAGGCGTGCATAGAGTGTACGCTGTTGGCTTGGATAGGATTGTGGCTTGAATTAATTTACGCGTTGGATAGTTGGAGCTAGAGTTGGAATATTGCATTTGAGGCAGTTGGTTGGATGTTTGGGATTATGCTTGGACGGTTGGAATGATACATCGAATATGTATTGGGAATATCGAGAATTCGGGCGAGCGAGCGTGCATCCGTGCACGAGTATCACTTGGTCACTTTGCCTTGCAAAGCGAGCAATTGTGGTTCAAAACCGAACAACTGCATCGGCGCGGGCATTGTGCCACATTTGGGGCATTGTGCCATGGGATTGTTCTGAGTTGGGATGTTGCACCCAATGTGAAACACTGTGTTGAGAAGAGGCATTGTGCCGATGGAAATACTTGGGATTTGGTGCCTTGGGCAATATGTTGGAAGAATGGTTATGGATCTGTTGGTTGGATTATCGGTTGAACGAGTCTAGGATCGCTTGGTGGGGCGAGAATGTTCGATCCTTTCGTCATACCTACTTGGTCTCTGCATGTCACGGACAACCTGTATTGCACAGGGTTTGGTCTCCTCGAACAGGAAGGCTCCGGGGCACCAGAACCGTTCGGCCATGGAGGAGACAACTGGATAACGCATCTTGGGCGCAGTGCCAGCGGTTGGATGCGATCTAGGTGGGTTAGCTACTTAGTGCTATTTCGAATAGAACCGTATTTGATCAGTCCGATTAAACATCCTTTATGGCTTGGCCAGTGACTTCATATATATAAGAGTTGGTTTGCTTTACTTTGGTTGGTTTGTGCTTTGCGTAGGCGCGGCCACCTTGCCTCGGCAAGAGTGTGCACTTTGGGATTGGATTGTATCAAGTTGGTTGAGGAAGGATATTGAGGATTGGTTGATGGTTTGACATGTTATCGTATTGCTTGGACTTGAGCAAGATGGGTTGCATGCTAGTTTCCCTCGAGTTGGTTATATATTGCTTGTCGCTTGGTTTGAGTTGAATGTTTGCATGCTTAAACTGCTTTACAGTTTTTCTTAACATGTCATCCCTATGCCATGAAATGAATCTAGGATTCAACTAGAAAGATCACCATATAACTGTTTGCATTCACTATTTTACTTAGTGTCGGCTTAGGCGAGTGGGTTACCCCGCTCACCAGTACGGTTGTGTACTGACCCACGTTTGTGGACAATATTTCAGGTACGCAGGCGTAGTGGCGCTGCTTGGATATACGAGGCATAATGTATGAACTGTAAGTACCTTTGTGGGCTAGAGAAAAGAGCAAGAGCATTTCATCGTCTCCGTGGCATTCGCCTTTGTGGCATTACCTTCGGGGCAATTCATTTGGACCCTATCGTGAGCTTCGCTGCGTATTACTCTGATGTGTACTTGGTACACAATACTTGACTTCCACTGCAACTTGGTTGTTTTAATGATAACATTTGGTGTTTGACAACATTGCCTTGTACGAGCGCAACTCCAGGCTCGTACGGCATCACGTCCCGATGAGAACGATTGTCCTGCGGGAGAGCTGCAACGTGGTAATTCACGTTCAGCGGGGACTATCGAGCTTACGGGAGATTGGGGCATGACAAATTGGTATCAGAGTGCCTGGTTCATTTTCTCGGACTTGGTCCTTCGCTTCATCACAAACTCTAAATAGCTTCCGCGTGTCGTCTAGCTCTTGACTCTACTCAGTGCCGCATTGGATGTTTCATGCAATAAGTCTATATATTGTTGGTTGTGGCTGCATGTTGTTCTTTATTGTGTTGCCTTGGTTGGTTTTCGTAGGATTGCTTAGCCTCGTTAGGTGTTGTTGCATTCGTGCAGCAAGTTGGGTGACGTTGTTGCATTTGTGCAACAAGTTGAGAGCTGTCGTTGGGTTGGCTTGGCCTATCATTTTGTGAGATTCTGATTGCATCAGTAGATCAGTTGGTTGGCATACAAGATTTGGTTATGCGACATGTTTTGAGTAGAAATATTCGATGAGAATGAATCCTTGCACGAGTTGCTCGTCTAGCGATTGTGTTGGATAGAAGTTGGAATTTTGGCTGTGGCGCATCGGTTGAGCAGGTTTGAGTTTAGCTTGGGAATATTCTGATAAGTTGACACGAGTTGCTCGTATAACAAATGTGTGGAACCATTGGGTATTGGGTTGGACTACTTAGAAGACAATCATTGCACGATTGCTCGTGTTGCGAAAGTATCGAACGGATATTGGATCAGTGCAAGAAATCACAATGCGAGTAGCGACTTGATTCGGAGTGGTATATGGGATACCACATATTGAGCAAGGCATTAGAATATTTTGGTTGGACATCAATAGGAATTGCCTGAACGGACTCGAGTAACAGAAATAAGTTGGTTGGTGCACGTCGGTTGAGTTGAAAAGAATGAAAAATGGAGCAAGCGAATATTGAGTTGAGCATATCGAGAACGGACTCGTGTAAATGGAAGTATCGTTGGACTTGAGAGATGGACGAGATCGGAACGAACAGTTGAGACGCTTGAGCGAAGCGATGGGTCAATTGGAGGATAGCGAGCACGGACTACAATTTTGGGCAACACATTTGAGCTGTTGGTTGAGTAATAAAACACGATTTTGGCTTGGAGGGACAATGCGATGGATTCACACAAACTGGAAAGATTTTGGATGTTGCTGCTCGAGAAGTCGACTCAGGTTTAGCAGAAATGAAATTTTGGACAAAATGGTGCAACAATGGTAAACGGATTCTCCGGAAGACGTAGACGTATTGTGGCAACAACGGAAGGCTAGGATTTGTGGCGGTCAGACTTTGAAGATAGCTAAACGAGGAAGCAACGTCGGAACAAATCACTGTGCTGCTCGAGTAAGTTGGACGTGCATTTTGGGATGCGGCAAACAGATAAGAATTTGAGCAAGTCTTTGGTTTCGAAAATCATTGTAAGTCGTAGTGCGAGTAGACGAACATGGCAGTTCAGAAAATTTGATGGATTAAGGGCAGAACAACGGATTGATGGAAGACGGATTCAATGAGCGCAGTTCTCGAACTGTGGCTTGGATAGATAGCAAGACTCTAGGTGGTTAAGCGGCGTTTGGTTGACAGATCATCAAAGGTAGTGCATGAAAGTTCTCAGATTTAGAAGTTCGCTCGGATGGACTGGTTGGATTTTAATTCGGATTTGCATATGAGATATTGCATGGTTTATAGTAACTGTCCATCGTGATGACTTACAATTATCGAGCGTAGCTTCGGGACAGCTGACCCTAGCGACTTGTCCGCTGAATCGGATATGAATATGGTAGACCTATAGAACGACCCTTGAGGCGGCGTATTTGGGAATGCGTCGAGGGCAGATGTGAGCAATAAGATTTGGCTTATTAACTGAGTGTTGGAATTGAGAGACCCTTGGGATAGCCTTCAGCTGAAGATGCCGCCGGAAGATCGGAGCGATGGTGGAAGTAGCCTAGCCAACTGATGAGATTCAGAGTCACAAATTTTTATCGATGGCATCGCCTCTGACTCATCGTGCCCTGGAAGGGAATAGCATTCATATGAATTGACGACTGTGAAACTAGCTCGTGAAGTTAAAGCAGCGGCTCGTTCAGATCAAATCCTTGCGAATACTGGAAGGGACAAATTTGTCTCAGATTTATAAGATGCATCGAAACTTAGTCTGGGAAGCGTGCTCGTTCAGAAGGCAAAGGTGATATCCTAATGCTTCGAGGCAGTGGAAGCAGCGCGATGAACTATTCCATGCGCAACCTAGGAATTGTGGCGAGTGTGTCCACGTTAAAATCGTGGCGACACTATCCCTTTGGCGTGGCGACGAGATCTTCGTGGATCACACGAACCTCAATATAGATGTTTACCCAGCGAGGTATTGAGATTGAGGAAGAGGTGTTTGGTTGAGCTGATGAGAGCAAAGTTGATATTTGGGTAAGTCGCCTAGCTGGGGTAGTATCAATTGTGATGATCGTTCGGTGCATGAGTAATATTGGAGATGTTGCTAGTGTGGATTCAGAAATAGTTGGATGGATTGAGTTGGAATACGAACTGATTGAGGCAGTGGAAAATCATCATAATTGAGAATAGTGCTCAAGCGGACATGTTGGAATGGAAATCGTGATTTGGTTCGATTGGGAGTAAAGCAAATGGATGCCTCGAACATAAAGATACCCTTGCAACTTGTTCAAATTTACTATCGTAAAGCTCGGCCGAAATACATGTATTTTAGGGACGCCTTAAATATGTGTACGATCCAAAACTAAGCGATACGAAGAATTCATATTGAGCTGCAAGGAGGATGTGGGAATTCGAGAAATTGTACGAGCGTTCAGCAGAGCGAGATATTGAGTCAGAATCATGAA
Source organism: Iris macrosiphon (assembly GCA_036927795.1). Taxonomy (NCBI): domain Eukaryota; kingdom Viridiplantae; phylum Streptophyta; class Magnoliopsida; order Asparagales; family Iridaceae; genus Iris; species Iris macrosiphon. The sequence goes on from JAYESA010000008.1 coordinate 149,080,261, forward strand.
TATGAGAGTTGCATAGAGCAGATCTATGGAATTGGACTAACGGCATGTGATAGGAATGAGTACCAGCACGGTTCGTGGACGAACCTGATTTCTAAGTGGTATATTATGTAATGCCCCGCAACCGTACGGTACGTTACACTGAGTCGGATTGAATGAAACAAATGCTGGTTATATTTGATTTGTTGGATTTTGGGAAGAAGTATTGATTGAGTTGTTTCAATGTGCAGATGGCTAGCGGGTTCGATGGAAATCAGGTGTTCGTTCAGAGCAGTACTGAGATAGCTGAGTTGGAATGATAATGCCATCTTCCTTAGTCCGATCGGTCGGATGATTTGTAGAGCACGGCCTGCTCGCACGGTCATACCAGTTGAGTAGATCGCGCTTGCATCAGACCACGGGTTCAAGGGATTGGCCGTATCGGCAGGACATGATGCTTAACGGAATCAAATATTGTGAGTGGGCTCTTTCCCTTCTCCTCTACTCCTTCATGCCTAATAATATGGAAAATACGTAAAGACTTGAACACTTGGGCTGAAACATTGGGAATCACTATACTGAGGCGTGCATAGAGTGTACGTCGTTGGCTTGGATAGGATTGTGGCTTGAATTGATTTACGCGTTGGATAGTTGGAGATAGAGTTGGAATATTGCATTTGAGGCAGTTGGTTGGATGTTTGGGATTATGCTTGGACGGTTGGAATGATACATCAAATATGCATTAGGAATATCGAGAATTCGGGCGAGCGAGCGTGTATCCGTGCACGAGTATCACTTGGTCGCTTTGTCTTGCAAAGCGAGCAGTTGTGGTTCAAAATCGAACAACTGCATCGGCACGGGCATTGTGCCATATTTGGGGCATTTTCCATGGGATTGTTCTGAGTTGGGGTGTTGCACCCAATATAAAATACTGTGTTGAGAAGAGGCATTGTGCCGATGGAAATACTTGGAATTTGGTGCCTTGGGCAATATGTTGGAAGAATGGTTATGGATGTGTTGGTTGGATTATCGGTTGAACGAGTCTAGGATCGCTTGGTGGGGCGAGAATGTTCGATCCTCTCGTCATACCTATTTGGTGTCTGCATGTCACGGACAACCTGTATTGCACAGGGTTTGGTCTCCTCGAACGGGAAGGCTCCGGGGCACCGGGACCGTTCGACCATGGAGGAGACAACTGGGTAACGCGTCTTGGGCTAGGTGCCAGCGGTTGGATGCGATCCAGGTGGGTTAGCTACTTGGCGCTGTTTCGAATAGAACCGTATTTGATCAGTCCGATCAAACGTCCTTATGGCTTGGCCAGTGACTTCATATAGATAAGAGTTGGTTTGCTTTACTTTGGTTGGTTTGTGCTTCGCGTAGGCGCGGCCACCTTGCCTCGGCAATAGTGTGCACTTTGGGATTGGATTGTATCAAGTTGGTTGAGAAAGGATATTGAGGCTTGGTTGATGGTTCGACATGTTATCGTGTTGCTTGGACTTGAGCAAGATGGGTTGCATGCTAGTTTCCCTCGAGTTGGTTATATATTGCTTGTCGCTTGGTTTGAGTTAAATGTTTGCATGCTTAAACTGCTTTACAGTTTTCCTTAACATGTCATCCCTATGCCATGAAATGAATCTAGGATTCAACTAGAAAGATCACCATATAACTGTTTGCATTCACTATTTTACTTAGTGTCGGCTTAGGCGAGTGGGTTACCCCGCTCACCAGTACGGTTGTGTACTAACCTACGTTTGTGGGCAATATTTCAGGTACGCAGGCGTAGTGGCACTGCTTGGATATACGAGGCATGATGTATGAACTGTAAGTACCTTTGTGGGCTAGAGAAAAAAGCAAGAGCATTTCATTGTCTCCGTGGCGTTCGCCTTTATGGCATTACCTTCGGGGCAATTCATTTGGACCCTATCGTGAGCTTCGCTGCGTATTACTCTGATGTGTGCTTGGTACACAATACTTGACTTTCGCTGCAACTTGGTTGTTTCAATGATAATATTTGGTGTTTGACAACATCGCCTTGTACGAGCGCAACTCCAGGCTCGTACGGCATCACGTCCCGATGAGAACGATTATCCTGCGGGAGAGCTGTAACGTGGTGATTCACGTTCAGCGGGGACTATCGAGCTTGTGGGAGATTGGGGCGTGACAATAGAGTACCCTGTCGTGCACTTGTACTTTCTGTTTACTTGGCATGTTGTATTTCTGTACCTTGTTACGTCCCTCTGAGGACCTGGTTCCCTGCCAGTTTTGCAACATAGGTGATTACGGAGCATTTGGAGTTGCTGTAGGAGTTGCAGGTCTTGCGGGCATGGTACCAGGTACTCACATTATATCTACCGGCATTATGGTTATTTTATATTGTTTATTTTATCTGCTGTTGTAGCCTAGTTTTATAGACTCATACTTCTTCTCGAGTCTATTCGAGTTAGTGTATTATTGGGCGGCCGACTCTAGCACATATAACTCTTTCTTGTATACTATTGTACATTATGGATTGAGACATAGAGGTTTACATTTATGGAATATCTAGATAGTGCCCTTTATATTTTACAGCTTATACGTATTCGAGTCAGACCAGAGTCTGGTCGAATGCGTAGCTGGCGTGTCACATATTCCTGGTCCTACGTATTTTAGGACTGCAGCATGACAGTATGCTAGCAGACCTGAAATTTATTTAGAGGTTTTATCGTGTCATGGATGTGACATGCTTAGAGCATGGGGTAGGGAGAACAATAAGTAAGGCGTTTGGGCTCCTTTGCACTTTTCTCCTGTGCGCCCGGATTCTCCGCCGGAGAGACGGGTGGTGATGACCACTATATATTATATTATCAGCCGGCCTCTGTCGTTCAAAAGATGACAAGCTTTGTAGGCCCCTGGATCTCCAAGAGAACCATGCCAATCCCATTTTTGGCCAGATAGTCCACGTGTTGGAAAGTTGTTCTAAAACTGTATTCACTTAGACAGTTAGGTGACCTATTGGATGTTTACTTTTCAGTACTTATTGGCATGTTATTATGTATCTTTTTACGTCCCTCTGAGGACCTGGTCCCTTTCCAGATATAGACGAGCAGGAGTATCCACAGGAGTACGGACCTGGACCTGACGCTACTTACCAGATAGAGGAGGTCTTACCTTCGGAGTATCTGTAATTTTATTACCGCTATTTAGAGATCCTTGTTGCTACTTCAGTATAGTCATTTTGTAGTGAATTTATTTCCATCCGACTATCAGACTTGATACTCATCTTTGATATTCAGATATTATTCAGCTCTTTATTCCTACTTATTATTTGTACTGTGGATGAGATATAGATTGTGTGTGACTTGTTGTGACAGTATATTACCACTGGTGGATTGGATATTCATGTACAGCGTACGTGTGTATATGGTTTCCATATATTGGATTTCGTATACATACGGCTGGGCGTGTTACGTATTCTTAGTCCTACGTATTTTGGGACTGGGGCGTGACATATATTTGGTGGTGGCCCATGCAGGTCAAGAATATATTGTCTCAGTGACGTAACTGTACCGAACAAGCATGCGTATAGGAATAGAGTATAAGAATCTCATCCACGCTTGACTAAAACCTCATTCTTCCTTTCAACTATCCTATGTTTAGATAAACAAAGTTTTACGCCAAAAATCCTTTACCCTGTGACCAGACCCTTTACCCTTGTTGGCATAAAATCCAAATGATTGTTGTTGGCGTAAAAGCCAAATGACTATTATTGGCGTAAAAGCCAAATGACTGTCTAGTTGGCATAAAAACCAAAAGACTGTCTTATTGGCGTAAAAGGCCAAACTATGAAGAAGATTGCCTCCTTTACGCTGCGATTATGATAACTGCTACCCACGATCAATCTGACACGTATCCCTTTATAAGATCTTGGCATGCAAGCTACGTAGGTAACTGCCCTGCGTAAACTTGATGATTCATGAATAATAGATAACCAGCGTAAAATAGCCTGATTGGCGTAAAATGCAAGGATAGTGATGTGAGCGTATTTGTCACAGTCTTAGCTTTCCTAGTCATGACCAAATAGAACGAAATCTCGTGCATTAAATGCAGAGATATGCCTAGATCTCTGTACAGAAACAACTTTTGACGTAGTGTCTAATTTTGTCTTGTCTTGAGCGTAAAAACTTATTTCTGTCGATTTTGTCTTGTCTTGAGTGTAAAGACTCATTTCTGTAAGCAGCGTATTCAAAAGACTCCTCTTTTCTTCCTTTTGAATGCGTAAAAATGACTTGTATCAAAATATGTCACTAAATGACAACCTGGGTCTCTGTACAAAATCATCATCACAACCGTCCTCTCGATCATCGTGCAGTACTCTTGTCCTATATCAGGTTCACTGATTTGTCCGACAAATTCATCCAAGGAATACGAAAAGTTCCTTGTACAAACTTTACGCTGCATTAAAAACAACGTATTTTAGACTTTTACGCAGATTTTACGCAGGCAGACTTTATGCGGCAACCTTTTACGCAGACTTTACACAGGAAACCTTTACGCAGATTTTATGCGCATACTTTTACGCAGACTTTACACAGGAAACCTTTACACAGATTTTATGCAGGAAACTATTACGCAGATTTTACGCTCAGACTTTTTACGCAGACTTCACGCAGGAAACTTTTACGCAGACTTTTACCCAGACAGCTTTGAAACCCTACTTTATGCCGACAGTTTTGAATCTCTGATTTACGCGGACAGCTCTACTTTACGCCAAACTTCCTTGAATCTCTATTTTACGCGGACAATTCTGAAGCTCTACTTTACGCTAAACTTTCTTGACTCTCTGTTTTACGCAGACAGCTCTGAAACCATGTTTTACGCGAACAACCTTGAATCTCTGTTTTACGCGGACAGCTCTAAAGCCATATTTTACGCGGACAACCTTGAATCTCTGTTTTACGCAGACAGTTCTGAAGTTCTACTTTATGCCAAACTATCTTAAAACTCTGCTTTACGTGCGAACAACTTAGCAACCTGTTTTACACAAACAACCTTGAAGCCCTATTTTACGCAGGGAGGGACTTCATGTATTTTGGAGTTTTTTTTTGCTGTAAAATACGCGAACAATTCCCTAGCATATTTTGTGCTTCTACATTCTCTTTAATGCTTGCATCATTTTTGATTCCTGTACTTCTTCTAATCGTTGCGTACATCACCTACAGAGAGATGGATATACAGAATGGATGTACTGTCGCCGATGGTGACACAACTCCTAGAGTCAATGGTCAGACTCAAGGAGGGACCTCAACAATTCCTAGACTTCTGGGACCAGATGGACAGATTCACAATCCAGTTCCATCTGATCTTCCCGTTTCACCTAATAGGAACCTTCCAGTCTCATCGATACCGCAGGATGGCCAGGCACAACTGTTCCAATTCTTTCAGATGATAATACAGGAAAAACGATAATAGGCCGCCACACTAGGTGCAGAGCAGAGGCAGCAAGCAGCAGAATAGAGACAAGAGTTCCTTGCAGCACTTGAGAGAATGGCTGCAAAGACTACTGTACCAGCTCAAGCACTAGCTCCAGTACCTCGAGCTAGAGTTGGTTCAGTAAAGGACTTTATACAGATGGGTGGGGACCCATACAAAGGCATTGAGAGTCCAGAGGAGACTACCAACTGGATCACTCACACCCAGAAGCTATTGGAAGCATCGCAGCTACCTACAGAGCTGTGGATGACGGGTGTAAGGACGCTTCTAGATGGTAATGCTCATCACTGGTGGGAATCCATGTAGCACCAGTTGGGTACATACCAGACTTGGGAGCAATTCTTGGAGTGCTTTGAAAGGAAGTACTATCCGGACACCGTCAGAGATGCATTGTACGATCAGTTTCTCCACCTGGAGCAGGAGAACAGAACAGTGGACGAGTATGATGCCGAGTTTAGTCGCCTTAGTAAATATGGCGCTGCCCTGATACCGGATGACTTGGCCAAGGCTAAGAGGTTTCATCGCGGACTGACTCAGGAGCTCCAACATTACACAAGCTCACAGTCCCGGATCTCTTATGCTGAGTTTCTGACAGAAGTCAGATTGCAAGAAACCATCAGCAAAGGAAAGGGAGGTCAGTTGAGGACACAACAAGGACCGGTAAGGACACAACAAGGAGGACCTATCAGACGTCCTTTAGCTCAGCAATAACAGTACCAACACAGAGCAGGACCGTACCAGATTCCAGAAAAGCCCTAATGTAATTATTGTGGGAAACGCAGACACATCTCAAGAGACTGTCGGACCCGTTTAGGACAGTGTATGAGATGTGGTTTCGGACAACACCTGGCGAGAGACTGCCAATTGCAGCAGACACTTCCACCGCCAGTACAGAGACTAGCGCTTCCAGTACCGAAGCCAGCTCAACATATGACTAGATCAGGAGCAGCTCGACCTCCAGCATCAGAAGGATTTCAGCGAGGACCACCACTACCTGCACAGGAGGATCAATTCGCGAGGGCCAGAAAGGTACAACCCCAGAAGAACGGACAAGCTTTTGTAATAGAAGTGGATGACATGGATCAGGAGATTGATGTCATAGCAGGTATCACTCTTGCTTTTACTTTTCCTGCTGTGACATTGTTTGATACGGGTGCCACCCACTCATTCATATCATCTAGTTTTATTGCCAAACACAATATTGCTCCTACACCTTTACCTAGTTGTATTAGAATTTTTACCAGAGGAGGAGTTGTATCTGTTAGTAGAATTTGTAGATCGTGTCCTATAGTAATACGTGGCAGAGAGATGAACGCCCGACTCTTAGTCCTTCCTATGCCAACTTTTGATATTGTGCTTGGAATGGACTGGCTAAGCAAGTACCACGCTTTCTTCGATTGTTTTGGAGGAAGCATTCTTTTCAAAGTACCAGGCCAGCCTGAACTTGAGTTTGCACGAGGATCCACAGAAATCCTTGATGGTATGCAGCTCGCAATGGACGATGTCGTCTATTATCCCATTATTTCATAATTCCAAGACATATTTCCAAAGGAATTGCCAGGCCTACCCCCAGACAGAGACGTAGAGTTTTCGATTGAATTGACACCGGAAGCAGCACCCATAGCATCACATGTTTATAGACTAACAAAAAAGGAGATGGATGAACTGAAGACACAGTTGAAAGAACTAGAAGAGAAAGGTTTCATCCGACCAAGTGCATCACCCTGGAGAGCCCCAGTATTATTTGTACCAAAGAAGGATGGGTCAGTGCGTATGTGCATTGACTATAGAGCCTTGAATGTAGTGACAATGAAGAATAAATATCCAGTTCCACGCATTGATGACCTATTTGATCAGCTTAGTGGAGCCAAGATGTTCTCGAAGATAGATTTGAAATCGGGATATCACCCGGTGAAGGTACTGAAGGAGGACATCCCGAAGACCACATTCCGGACAAGATATGGGCACTACGAGTTTCTGGTCATGCCATTTGGATTGGCCAATGCTCCAGCTTTCCACCAGTATTTGGACCAGTTCGTGGTCATCTTCATAGATGATATACTTGTCTATTCAAAGAGCCACGAGGAGCACGAGAAGCACCTGCGGATTGTTCTGGAGACCTTGAGGAGAGAGCAGTTATATGCAAAGCTCAATAAACGTGAGTTCTTCTTGGACAGAGTCTCATTTTTTGGACATATTGTTACAGGAGATAGAATTTTTGTTGATCCAGAAAAGATCTCGACAGTCGAGACATGGCCTGTTCCTAAATCAGCAGCGGAGGTGAGAAGTTTCCTTGGACTTGCGGGATATTACCGACGGTTCGTGGAGAACTTCTCAAGAATAGTAACACCTATGAATCGGTTGACTTACAAAGATCAAGAGTTCATATGGACCAATGAGTGTCAAGCCGCTTTCGAGGAGTTGAAGAAGCGACTGACTACAACACCAGTATTGACTATTCCATCAGGATCAGGAGGCTATGTAATCTACAGTGACGCATCAGGGAAAGGCTTGGGATGCGTATTGATGCAGCATGGCAAGGTGATTGCATATGCATCTAGATAGTTACGTGTACATGAGAAGAATTATCCAACTCATGATTTGGAACTGGCAGCCGTTGTATTTGCTCTGAAGCTATGAAGACATTACTTATATGGGGAACGAGTGAAGATCTATACAGACCACAAAAGCCTCAAGTATGTCTTCACGTCGAAGGAGTTAAATATGAGGCAACGTCGATGGCTCGAGTTGATAAAAGATTTCGAGATAGAGCTACATTATCACCCAGGCAAGGCTAACGTTGTAGCAGATACGTTAAGCCGGAAGCCAGTAGCTTATTTCTTGATGACACAGGGGAAATTATTAGAGGACTTGCAAGGTCTTGGCATTGAAGTGATATTACCCGGAGCAGACGGGACACTAACCAACTTGCAAGTACAATCATCATTAGTAGAGAGGATTAAGGCAGCTTTGCCTACAGACGCTAGATTCAGGAGACTAAAGGAAATGACAGAGACCGAAGAGCAGACAGGATTGCACATTCATGATGATGGGACATTACGACGTGGTGATCGTCTTTATGTTCCAAATAGAGAGATTTGACAGGAGTTGATGACAGAAGCTCATAATTCGATATATTCTATTCATTCTGGAGGTACCAAGATGTATCGTGATTTACGATAACACTTTTGGTGGCATGGAATAAAAAGAGAGATAGCTCTCTTTGTAGCTAAATGTCTGGTATGTCAACAAGTAAAGGCGGAGGACCAGAGGACAGCAGGATTATTGTAACCACTTCCGATTCCAGAGTGGAAGTGGGAGCACATCACTATGGACTTCGTCACGGGTTTTCCCAAGAGTCCAAGTGGAAGAGATGCAATTTGGGTAATAGTGGACCAACTCAACAAGTCAGCCCATTTCTTGCCTTTTAGAGTTGGCCAATCTACAGAAGCTTTGGTTGACTTATATATGAGGCAGATCGTGAGATTGCATGGCATACCAGTCAGCATTATATCAAACAGGGATTCACGCTTTACATCGCACTTTTGGAGGAGCATGCAAGAGAGTCTTGGAACTCGTCTGAAGTTCAGTACATCTTATCACCCGCAGACAGATGGGCAGTTAGAGCGTACTATTTAGACATTGGAGGATATATTGAGGGCTTGTATGTTAGACTTTGGAGGATCATGGAAGGACCACCTACATCTTGTGGAGTTTTTTTACAACAATAACTATCAAGCGAGTATCCAGATGGCTCCGTTTGAAGTATTGTATGGAAGGAAGTGTAGGTCTCCTGTGTGTTGGAGAGACGTGGGCGAACGTCAGATTCTGGGACCAGAGTTAGTGGTCAGCACCGTTGAGACAGTTAAGAAGATACAAGGACACTTGCGAGCAGCGCAAGACAGGCAGAAACAATGGGCATACCTTTATCGTCGTTCCTTGGAGTTTAAAGAGGGCAATCATGTCTTTTTGAGGATATCACCTACCAGAGGCACCATTCGATTCGGAGGGTGCGGCAAGTTGAGTCCAAGGTATATTGGACCATTTGACGTGCTAGAGAGAGTGGGAGAAGTGGCATATCGACTTGCGCTACCACCTTCACTTGAGGGAGTACATGACGTATTCCATGTGTCGCAGCTCAGGCGATATGTGGCAGACAGCAGCCATGTTCTCGACCATTCGGAGATCACCATTGGGCCGAGCTTGTCATATCAAGAGCAACCCGTGGGAATCCTTGATCGTCGAGAGAAAATATTGAGGAACCAGTCTATTCCCTTAGTCCGCGTGGCATGGAAGCATGGAACGCCAGGAGAATCTACTTGGGAGCACGAGGACGACATGCGCAAACATTTTCCGAACCTATTCGCAGACCAAGGTATGAATTTACTTTGTTAATTCATATCTTATACCATCCTTGACTTTCTACCGTGACTTAGTTTTAATTTCGAGGACAATTTTTTTATAAGTTGGGTAGAATATAAAACCCCTAATTTTATAAACCGTATTAATTTTTTATTAATTATTTAATTTATTTAGTAGTCATGAGCTAAAATAGAGGAAATATATTTTTATTTGATTTTTATTTGAGGTATTTGTGCATTTAGGGATTTATGGAGCCATTATAATTTTTTCCTAATTTATTCCATGTAGAAGACCCTTTGGACAGTTGCTAGCTTAATGATATGCATAAAAAAATTCCTATTGGATCTCAACCCGAAACCCAAACCCTCTATCCTAAACCCACTACCCGTTTAGCCCCTACCCGGACCCGTTAGGAGAAGAAAAATATCAACAACAGCGGTAGCAAAAACCAACTTTTCTTTCCCCCTCCGCGCGTGTGAAGAAAAATATCAGCAGCAACACCACCGCCTCTTTACCTATTATATTTCTAAACTCTCCCTAAACCGAAAACCAAAGCAAGAGAAAGAAAGAAACAGCAGCAGCAGTGGTTTTTGAAACTACTAAACTACCCCCCACGGAACCGACCTTTTTCCCTATATATATCCCATGCAGTACACCCCAGACCCTAACCCCAATTCTTCTACCAAACTTAAACTCCGTTTTGGACGCTTGCACTATACAGAATTCTTGCCCGGTAAGTATACCTTGCCATTGTACCATTATTTACATTTCATATGATGCATGCATGCTTTATTTCTGCTTATTTACTTCATTTATTTTAACTGCTATATAAATTGCGCGTCCAAGGAAACTTGGGTGCAACGACGGTGTCGTCGTATTATATTTTTATTTATGTATATGCATTGGACCTACTTTATGAGACCACCCCATTATCATGAGGTATTTTATGTTTCATTGGCCATAACACTATTCTTACACGAGTATGAGTCACATGTAGGACACGGACTTGCGTATTCGGCTGGCCACTGGTACGTACAGGTCGTACGACGGATAGGGATAACTGCCGATAGAAACTTTGTATGCTAGCAGACCTGGCAGTTATTTAGAGGTTTTTTCGTGTCATGGACGTGACATGATTAGAGCGTAGGGTGGGGAGAACAATGAGTAAGGCGTTTGGGCTCCTTTGTACTTTTCTTCTGTGCGTCCGGATTCTCCGCCGGAGAGACGAGTGGTGATGACCAATATATATTATATTATCAGGCGGCCTCTGCCGTTCAAAAGACGACATGCTTTGTAGGCCCCTGGATCTCCAAAAGAACCATGCCAATCCCATTTTTGGCCAGATAGCCCACGTGTTGGAAAGTTGTTCTCAAACTGCATTCACTTAGACGATTAGGCGACCCATTGGATGTTTACTTTTCAGTACTTATTGGCATATTATTATGTATCTTGTTATGTCCCTCTGAGGACCTGGTCCTTTTCCAGATATAGACGAGCAGGAGTATCCGCAGGAGTACGGACCTGGACCTGACGCTACTTACCAGATGGAGGAGGTCTTACCTTCGGAGTATCTGTAATTTTATTACCGTTGTTTAGAGATCTTTGTTGCTACTTCAGTATAGTCATTTTGTAGTGGATTTATTTCCATCCGACTATCAGACTTGATACTCATCTTTGATATTCATATATTATTCATCTCTTTATTCCTACTTATTATTTGTACTGTGGATGAGATATAGATTGTGTGTGACTTGTTGTGACAGTATATTACCACTGGTGGATTAGATATTCTTGTACAGCGTACGTGTATATATGGTTTCCATATATTGGAGTTCGTATACATACGGCTGGGCGTGTTACGTATTCCTAGTCCTACGTATTTTGGGACTGGGGCGTGACAGGCCCGTTCATTGTGGAAATTGTATTTTCCAACGGCGCATACCGGCTAGTGAAACCCAACATCGACTTGCTCATGGTGCCTATCAACGAAAATTTCTTACAAAAATGTACTACTTGCACTCCCCTTATCCCCAGTAAAAAAACCCAAATATACAAATCAACTCTTGGTTCTTCCCCAGCAGGTGCCTATGTGCAATATTGTTTCCTTCTTTACGAATTCTCGTAAAATCCATCATCTGTATCCAGGAGTCCTGGATACGCAACGGATGATAGATCCTCAAAAGTCGCCTCAGTGGAGCAGTCCTCAGGTCCATTCGCACTCTCCCGCAGTGACCACTCAAAAACTAATTCCGTTAGACGCTAGCCATGTTAATATTGCCTCTGAGCTATCATCCCACAAATCTCCCTAGCGGATCAATCCTTAGGTCTATCCATACTCTCGGATAGACCACACTCAGCGAATCACTGCTCAGTGAGTTTCTCGAACATTGGTTCACGTCCATATCACCTCTGAACTGCTATCCTAACATTTCTCCCCGGCTGAGTTTGCCATATCCAAGTGACCTCTGAGAAAACCTCCTGGGTTTTGGTTATCGATTATCTTGTCCATATTACCTCTGATATCGGTTGTCATTCCCACTTATCACCTGTACTCACCAAGGTACACCAGCGGTGTTAAGTCTACAAAAACTGTCACGTCCATATTACCTCTAGCAGGGCTTGTCTCAAACCTATTACTTGCACTAAAATGTGCAAAAAAATAATGGATCCATAAAACCTATCATATTCATGTTACCTCTGACAGGGTTTAGTTTTGAACTTATTATTTTCACTCAGCGTGCGCAACAAATATTAACTCCACAAAAACTGCCACATCCATATTACCTCTGTCAGAGCTTGTCTCAAACCTATTACTTGCACTAACGTGCGCAAAAGGTAATGGGTCAACAAAATCTATCACGTTCATATTACCTCTGATATAGTTTGTTTCAAATCTATTACTTGCACCCCAAGTGCGCAAAAGGGTAATAGGTCCAAAAAAGACCCCCAGCGGGATGTTCTTACTATCCATAAAACCTATCACGTCCATATTACCTCTGATAGGAATTGTTCTCAAATTTATTATTTGCACTCAACGTGCGCAACAAATTATAAGTCCACCAAAATTCTCCAGCGGGATATCCTTACTATCCTCAAAACCTATAACGTCCATATTACCTATGATAGGGTTTGTTTCGAATCTATTACTTGTACTCCAAGTGCGCATAAGGATAATAGGTCCACCAAAATCCCCAGTGGGATGTCCACACTAACTACAAATGTTGTGCTACGACCATCTCGCTTCTAGTACAAGCACCCCAAATGTCACTATGTGCAATGAAAGTAATTTCTTCTTTTATTAAAATAAAAAGAAAGGGAGAATACAAACGTCAAGAAGAAGAGGAAGAAGAGAAAGTAAAAAAGAAAAGAAACTTTTTTTTCTCCTCAAACCTCTTTATATAGGGGAGAATAGGCGGCTCAAGATAATGATGAGGGTGTTTCGTATCCCGATCCATCTCGATCTGCATGACAGAGAGAGATAACGATGTCGCCTCGATCATTGTGCCGCCTAGTCTCCTGTGAATGGCCGCTTCGTATTCTGTGTCAACGACGACTCATAATCCCTCCAAGATCAAGCCAAATCCCCTCATTAAAATCTAACAGTCTGTCAGAAGTGACTATGCGGCAACGTATGTATGCGGCAACATATGTATGCGGAACGTTAAGTCATGCGGCCGAAAAATGATCAACTATGCTTCTTATTCAAAGTATTTCAAACTTGTCACTTTAAAAACTTTGAAGGGGGTCTTGTAGAAGCATAAAAAATCTATAGTCATGTGGCTTATATGCATGCCGCACCATCATGCTGAAGACAGGCCGCATAGTCATCCCCATGCGGCCTGAACAGACAAAGAGAGCCGAGTCGCATACATACCCTCTGACTCGGCTTCCAAAGGTCTGCCATAGTTCCAAACAAAATTACTTATTGCCCTGACTGCCTCGAAAAGTGTGAGAGAGACGGCGACACAATCCGACAGAAAAGTCATGTCAGGCATTAATGACTTTATCATACGCATAGAGCCACGCGTCGAATACTCTGCGGCCATGCCTTTCTGCGGCCTTGCCTCTCTGCGGCCTCGACTCCATGCAGCTCCCATATGCGACCTCAACCATATGCGGCTACAATATCCATCAGACCAAGGAGCCACATAAAAGCTTATTTTCACTCAACAACCGAGGCGTCTGACACATTAATCATGAAGACGAGAAATTTTCAAAAGTCGTACAAATGACAGCTCAAGAAAAGACAAAGAAGTTACATCAACTCATTAATGACATCGTCAGACGTGACATGCCACGTGTTTTCCCTATAGGTCATCCGTCTTATGCGGCCTCATCATAATACGGACACAGCCAGACGAGAGCTCTAATGCGGCCTCGTCATCATGCGACCACGACGCCTATGTGGCCACAACGACTTTGTGACCTCGACGATATGCGGCCTCAGTCAGAATATGCGGTCAGAACACATATGCGGCTAAGACTGCTAGGTGGCCCATGATCCACAGGATCTTTCTGTTACATCCAAAGATATCTTCGCACAGTTGTTGTGGACTACGTGTTCAACTGACCAAGTCACGCACACAACGGGTTAAAATGACCACAAGATCTTATCAACAAAATATCTTAACCAAACCAACGTGACGGCTTGCCGGCATAATGCGGCTACCGTTACAACCGCATACTATCAAAGTGGCCCAATGCGGCCACTAAACATGAACATATGCGACCTCCATAGCATGTCCACAGGGCGGCTATAAATAGCAGGGTATCACACCCGAACTAGAGGCTGGCTATCTGCGGATTTACACTCGAACATGAGAGAAGAGCTTCTGCATTGGATTATCCATGGAGTAAAGAGAGTTGCTACACTCCTAACCCTTCATCGTCACCCCAAAAAAATAAATTTGTACTTAGATTGTCTTCTGGGACTTCTTTATACTTTTTCTTAGTTTGTTAATCAAATCCAGTTCTCTTTTTGATTTAAATGGCAAACAAACATTATTTGATTCTAGAGATTCATACTCATTTACATCTGCATAATTTATGATACGTATTGGATTAAAGTTTAAGGCATTACCAGAGAGGCTGAATATACTCACTGGCAATGGAATCGTAGGAGTTAGTAGGATGTGCCTAGCATGTCAAGTCATAGTATGTGAACATTTATTATCTCCAAAGTTGATCGAGTTTCCTATGGGTAACTTTGATGTTATCTTAGGCATAAAATGGTTGAGAGACAGTCATGCGACGATAGATTATCATGAGGATATAATATTGTTTAGAGTCCCTAGTCTAGAAGAGTTTGTTCTTAGCAGAATAGCAGAAGACCATCATAAGGAAGGAATCGCAATAGTAGCAACGAAAGATGACCCGATACCCAAAATAGTTGAAGAATTTATGGACGTCTTTCCTGACGAGCTTTCCATATTACCCCAGTTAGAGAAGTAGATTTATGTATATACTTGATGCCAGGAGCATAACCAGTATCCCAGAAGGTATATCTAATGTCACCATCAGAGCTTGATCAGTTATATCGATAAGGGAAAGAACTAAAGAAAAATTAGTTTATTCAGACTAGTGGATCACCGTGGGAAGCACTAGCGGTATTGGTAAAAAAGTAAGATGGATCGACGTAGTTGTGCATGGATTACACGCATTTGAATGCGGTGACAGTGAAGAACAAGTATACATTGCACAAAATTGATGATTTGTTTGACCAATTAAGCGGGGCAAGAGTCTTCTCCAAGATATAT
This sequence comes from Iris macrosiphon, assembly GCA_036927795.1. Lineage (NCBI taxonomy): Eukaryota > Viridiplantae > Streptophyta > Magnoliopsida > Asparagales > Iridaceae > Iris > Iris macrosiphon. The sequence continues at coordinate 149,095,824 of JAYESA010000008.1, forward strand.
CTGCGATCAGGATATCATCAGGTGCGAGTTCGAGAGTAGGATATACCGAAGACAACATTTAGGTCACAATATGGACATTACAAATTCTTAGTTATGCCATTCGGACTGACTAATGCTTCAACGGTATTAATGGATTTAATGAACCATTTTTTTATGCTACACTTAGACCAATTTATGGTAGTATTTATCGATGACATTCTTGTGTATTCTCGTAATGAGAAGAAACATGAAGAACATCTCAGGATAGTACTGCAGACTTTAAGGGAGCACCAGTTATATGCGAAGCTTAACAAGTGCGAGTTTTGGCTAGATCATATATCCTTTCTTGGACACATTATTTTTGGAGAAGGAGTGTCAGTTGATCCCAAGAAGGTAGATGCAGTAGAGAACTAACCAATTCCGAAGACGGTAGCGTAGGTACGTAGTTTTCTGGGCTTGGCATGATACTACAGAAGATTTATGTCAGACTTTGCTAAGATCTTGGCACCTTTGACTCAGTTGATGCACAAGAAAGTTAAATTTGTGTGGTCAGCAGAATGCCAGATAGCCTTTGAAGAGTTGGAAAAAAAGTTAATCTCTGTACCAATCCTTACTCTTCCAGCAAACTTCGGAGGATTCACAGTGTATTGTGATGTATCTGGCAAGGGACTTGGATGTGTTTTGATGTAGCATGGGAGAGTGATAACGTATGCTTCTCGGTAGCTCAGAGATCACGGGAAGAACTATCTAACTCACGATTTGGAGTTAGCAGCAGCAATATTTGGACTTCAGCTTTGGAGGCACTACTTATATGGCGATCGGGTAGAGATCTTCACAGATCATAAGAGTTTAAAATATGTATTCACGCAGAAGGACTTAAACATGAGACATAGAAGGTGGTTAGAGTTGTTGGAAGACTATGACGTAAAACTTCAATACCAACCAGGCAAGACAAATATAGTAGTTGATGAACTTAGTAGAAGAGGTGAAGAATTTATATTGACCACTCAGAAGCATATTCTAGAAGACTTACGAGAGATGGAAATCGAGGTAGTGCTTTTACAGGATACATGAGTTCTGGCTAGTCTACAGATCCAGTCAACTTTGGTGGATAGAATCAAGATAGCACGGACAGAGGACCCAAAAATTCAGAAACTATAGACATAATGTGAGTCCAATTTTCTAAAAGAGTTGATGATTCATGCGGATGGAACACTAAGGTTTGAAAACCGTCTATGTGTACCAAGCGGGAATATTTGACAAAGAGTTATGACTGAAGCACATACTTTCCAATACTCAATTCATCCGGGAGGCACGCAGATGTACGAAGATATCGGGCAACACTTTTTGGTGGAACATAATGAAGAAAGAAATAACATGCTTCGTATCGCGGTGTCTGATATGTCAACAAGTGAAGGCAGAATAACAGAGATCGACAGGGTTATTGCAGCCGCTTCCTAATCCAGAGTGGAAGTGGGAACACATCACCATGGACTTTGTGACCGGTTTACCTACATCCCCGACTGGTCAAGATGTAGTTTGGGTGATAGTGGATTGACTCACAAAAGTTGCGTATTTTCTCTCCTTTAGAGTGGGACAGTTTACAGAGTAGTTGGCAGAATTATATATGCGACATATTGTGAGGCAACATGGCATGTCGGTAAGCATAGTATCTAACCGAGATACAATGTTCACATTTTATTTATGGAGAATCTTGAATGAGATATTGGGTACCAGGTTAAGATTCAGTACTGCGTACCACCCCAGACAGACGGACAATCATAGAGGACCATCCAGACCCTGGAAGATATGTTACGAGCCTGTACCCTAGACTTTGCTGGATCTTGGGAGAACTACTTTCACTTAGTAGAATTCTCGTATTACAACAGTTATCAGGCCAGTATTCGGTTGGCACCTTTTGAGGCACTATACGGCAGGAAGTGTATATCACCGTTGGCATGGAACGACATTGGTGAGCGAAAGATGTTAGGCCCCGAAATGATCACGCAGATAGTAGAAGTTGTCAGAAAGATCAGAGAGTGACTTCGGGTTGCACAGGATCAACATCATCACTGATAGACCAACACCCTTAGCCTTTAGAGTTTCTTGTCGGCAACCACGTGTTCTTACGGATTTTGCCAACCCGTGGAGTTATTAGATTCGGGGTCCGCGGGAAGCTTAGTCCGCGATATATTGGACCGTTTGACGTTCTTGATCGGGTAGGCGATGTGGCTTATCGTCTTGCCCTTCCACCTTTTTTATGAGAGGTGCGTGATGTATTTTATATATCTCAGTTGCGTAGGTATGTCCCGGATCCGAGTTATATCCCCGATCACTCTGAATTAGTCGTTGGTACCGACTTATCTTACGAGGAGCAACCCATATACATTCTGGACCGAAGGGAGAAGGTAATCAAGAACAAGACTATTTCTTTTGTCTGAGTTGCCTAGGGCGATCACAATTTTGGAGAATCGATGTAGGAGCATGAGAAAGATATACGATCTCGATACCCGCACATGTTCGATTCGTAAGGTATATTCTACCTTATGCCTTCGTATCTTAGATTCCGTGATCAGGCGATTACCTATATATTGTAATTTTATTTCTTGCATATTAGATTTGCTAGTAGATTTGTATCATCCTTGTCCTGACTTCTCTAGCATTACTTGGATTCAAATTTTGATGACAAAATTTTACTAAAGTGGATAGAGATGTCACTCCCCGTTCCTAATATACGTATTTTGGAACATATTATTATCGCTTGCATGTTATTTATTTGGTTGCATGAGACTAGACCCATTATTTGGTTTGTCTTGGTTCTTGGTTTATGGTTTGGGTTGGTTTGATCATGAGTTGAACCCATGGTCTAAACCTCAAATCATAACTATATAAACCAACTTATTTCTCTCTCCCTATTCATTCTTTCTTTTTCTTCTCTCTCTTAGATTTTTCCCTCCCTCCATAGGCAAGCACAACATGCATGAGTATAAAACTCCTAATTTTAATAAATTATATTATTATTTAATTAATTATTTAATTAATTTATAGTATTTATTAGCTAATTAGAAGAAATATAATTTATTGGATTTTAATTATTAGGTAATAATGCATTTAGAGAATTATTAAGCAAACTATTATTTTATCTTATATTATTTTATGTAGAAAGGATCGTTGTAGAAAGGTGATAGAATTTTAGATGTACTAATACATTTTTCCTAAAATTTTGATACCATATATACATGTATAAACAAATAGTAATAAATAATAATTATAATAAATATACTATGATAATAATAAGTGATTAGAAGTAATAATAATAATAATAATAATAATAATAAGTGTTAGTGATATTAATAATAGTAGTATTAATTATAGTGTTAATAAATAGTATTAATAAAAATAAAATAGAAAAGAAAAGAAAAGAAAAAGAAAAGAAAAAGAATGAAAATAAAGAGAAAAGAAAAGAAAAAATTAAAAAACAAAAACCTATTAAACTACCCAAAACCCAAAAACCTTAAACCTGCTAACCAATTTCCTAATTCCCCCCCCCCCCACACAACCCGCTGCTAGCCTACCCAACCCGCGCGGACTTCACACCCCCCGCTTCCCCTGTATATATGTATATATATATAACATTCCACTCTAAAACCCTAGCCCTAACCCTAAATCTCTACCCCTGCTCGCGACGCCGACCCGCCGCCACCTAGAACACGCCGGAGACCGCGCCGTCGCCGGCGATCGCTGCCCACCCGCGCGTCACACGCGCACGCCACAGCAGAATTTGGCAGCGACGAACCCCTGTTCGCGCGTAGATTTTTGCCACCTCGCTCGACCAAATTCGGATTCGTCTTCGCTGGTACGATCTTGACCTATCCCTCTCTAAATCCCGTATATTAGTTTTTATCGTTCAGCGCTAAACCCTAGGAAAATTCAACGCCAAGTCGAGAAAAAACGACTACTTTTAATTTCAGAAAAACTGTTGTAACCATCAATATTTACGGACTCGTATCTCCCACCACAGAGATCCGAACTTAGAAATTTCTTTTGCTATGTGAAGACCACCTAACCTAGATTATTTTCTGTCAATTATAATATTTTATTTGGTATTATATGCAGAAATAAATTAGGTTGAAAACTCAAGAAAAACTATTTTTAAAATATTAAAATTTGTGATACTGAGCGCACCCCGCCAAATGGGACCGCCCCGTCGTGCACCAAATGCACCAAAAGGTGCGTACGGTATACCCAGACGTGTGGGTTTTTATGAAAACTGATTTGGACGTGTGTGCGCGTCAGAATCAACCCGTATCCGCGATAAGTCCCCATATCGTAACTTTTGCAAAATACTGCACCATTTAGTGTACGCTCGTCAGAACGCGACGAAACTTATGCCATTGGATTCGTGGTATCGCGCTGGTCCTGTGACCCAAGTTTTACGCGATTCTGAGATAGTTGACCAAGCCGCCTATTTGCGGGCCCTACGGTTGACTTTTTGGGCAAATTTGTGTTCGGCTCACCGGAATTCAAAATTGGAAGTACCGTTGAGTTCGTATTAACGTTTAGAATTGGTTTGACCTATAATTTGTCCCTTTTAGAGACCTTTACCCCTGATACGCTTTTCGGTGCAAAGTGGGCCACATGTGGACCCCACTTTAACCCAAAATTATCCTTTTGCCCCTGTGTCCAAATTGGACGAAAGGGTTGTGTTTTCTAGCTATCTTGCTTATTCTGGGAACGTTGGTGATATTTATTTCAGCATCCGAAGACGTTCATTCTGAGGCTGTAGTTTCTGATCCTGTGTGCTTGACTCCTGGACGTTATACTTTGCAGCTTTCTTACCAGGCAAGATACCTTACCAAATTGCTTACAGTACTTTGCTTACTTATAATATTTCTATATATTTATTGCATTTCTGTATATTTATTGCATGTGTAGTTTCTTTCAGTCACTACTATATATTAGATATGTTGACACCCACATGACACTTAGTATCATGAGAGGACAATTAGTAGGCGTATAGACTTTAACCACTCTGGTGAACCGTAGTAACTAGCACGCACTATGGTAGTCATGTCCGATGGTCGCTACCCCCGCGATATGTCGATTGATGGTGTCACGAGATTCGCTACCCCTGCGGTATGTCGGCTGATGATGTCCCTGACGTGTGTGTGAGTTATGAGATTAGATAGAGTAGCCTACCCATGCCCATACATCAAAAAATTGTCCTCATTTGCATTCATATAGATTGTCTTGTACAGCATACTTATATATTTTTAACATTATGCATGTTTACTGTATTCAAATTAGCATGCTTCTATGTATCTTGTTACGTCCCTATGAGGAACTGGTCCCTTTCCAGGTGTAGATGTTCATGACTATTCGCAGGAGCACGGATCATGACTTACTACTTATCTCTTCCGAGGAGGTCTTACCTTCGGAGCATCTTTGATTATCTCTAGCGATGGATCGCTTCGCTGATACCTTTATATCATCATCTTATTTATATTGGAGATTTACCATTCTCCCTTATTTTAGTATTGATATAGTCATTGGTAGTGGATTTGTCTCCACCCGAATATCATTGTTGGATTATTCAGACTCATGATTCTAGTTTAGTTATTTCTTTTCTATAACTTGTTGTGTGGATGAGATTTAGTTTATCTATGACTTGTAAAAATATTTATACCACATGTGAGTTTATATTCATATTACAGCATACGTGTGTATTATGGTATCCATATATTAGAGTTTCTATATACATATGACTGACATGCTTACGTGTTCCTAGTCCTACGTATTTTGGGACTGGGGCGTGACATATTTTTGTGGTGGCCCATGTAGGTCAAGAGCATATTGTCTCGGTTACGTTACTGTACCGAGCAAGCCTGCGCATAAGATTAGAATATAGGATCTCATCCACTTATTTATCACCTTTCTTGATTTTATTTTGCATTCTCATTTGATTGCTTGTATTGCATCTTGCTTGATCCCTTATCAACATCAATCTTCTCTCGTGCTTGATAGGGGTTAGGAAGATGACTTGTACTAGGTATATACCCTCTAGTATTCAATAACACTATTAGTTAAATTATTGTTAGTTGGATAGTATGCCTCATAACCTAGTAACACATAGTCCTGTTGACTCATTAATGAAGTATAATTAAATGACACCAACTATAGACTTGCATAAGAAGATAGTGTTTATCTAGACTATAGGACTTTAGTGTTTATCTAGACTGTAGAACTTAGAGGTTCATACACCCATTTGGTTGACTTTAGACTTAGACAAAAAAAAATTAGTATGGAAACTGTAGAGTCACATCACCGATCTTCTTAGTGAACTTAAATTATCATGTACCTTCCTCCATCATAATCAAGCGTACTTAAATTTTTTTGTACTACCTCGACTTATGCTGCTATTATAGCCTAGTTTTGCAAGCTTATCCTTTTATTAAGCTTGTTCATGACATATGTATTATTGGGGGCCCACACTAATACATTATCTAAATCAGAATCAGTGCATTATGGTCTGATCAACCGTAGTGCGCTTGGTTCGATCTTTGTATCACTACTTTATGTGGATTAAGATATAGTTGACTCAACTTGTTAGACGAATATACTTGCCCTCTAGACTGGTCAGAGCATATTATGTCAGGTACATAACTGTTCTGATGTGAACATGCGAATAAAAATTTACCAAAAAAAGATTTTAATCCACAACTACCTTGGCAACTCCCTTTGAATTCCGTACTTGTATTCTATTACCTCCTCATTGATTTTTTTATTGTTGTTTTCTGTCTTCCCCTATTTCGGAAAGACGAACGTTCGTGCTTAGTATAAGTTTGATACACGGAGAGTACTAGATATACCCCATAGGCCGAGCACTCATGATGACAAATATAGGAGCACAGGCACAGAAAGCCATAGATACAGGTACGACCTTTTAGTTATATTTGTCATTGCATACTCATGACCCCATTGTGACACGAGATCTTAGATGCATAGTATACGTAGAATTATATATAAGATAATTTAGCAGTTATGAGGATATATTGATATCCTAACTAGATGGCATATCCACGAAGCTAATGGATGACACACGTAGCAGTAGGAGTATTCTCTTCCTATCACCATATCGTCCCTTGGGGGGCTCATTTTCTCTTCTATATCTATTTCTTATCTCATGCTTAACTCTTCCTATCATAGTCGTATCCTTTCGTGTCATTATGAATTATTTGGATTACTTCAACCTCACCCTTATTTTGTTAGTTAAAACATAAATATGTTAGTAATGATTGATAACTAAGGGATGATTTCTTAATAATAACCCTTATGTATATGCACTATAGCAGTATCTGTATTTTTTATTAATTAGCCCTTAAGTAGCATCATTTAGCCTAATAGAAATTTGTTAGATTGTTTGAAATAGTTCGTACTCCTAATAGTTTTTAGTCAAGACCTTAAGTGTTGCCCTAAAACTTAGAATATGCTTAGGAAGAATTGAAGGCACTTGTTACGAACTGACAACTATAACAATTCACTGGCGAAGTAGCGACAGCTGTAGCTAGACCGTTATAGTAGAGTAGTCAAAGTATTTGCAGACATATTGGTCAGGTGGCATGGCAGTATTAGACTACGATACTTGATGGTTACAAAAGAAAATCATGGTTGTGAGATTCCAGACAAGTATCCCAATATACTCGACCCAATAAATAAATTTGCCTTACAACCTAGACAATAGCTTTAAGAGACTGTGACTACTAGTAGAACTCTTATAAGTTGGGTAGGTGTAGATGAGTTAGAAATAGAATAATGTATGGACAATAAATGAGGAAGTGTTAGAATGACAGACCATGACTTTAGGAAGCACTACTAGATAGCAATGTAGTGTAATAGCTATAGTGATTATTATGAATATGGGTTAGTGTCAATTTCGAGGACAAAATTTTTGTAAGTTGGATAGAATGTAAAACCCCTAATTTTACTAAACCGTATTATTTTTTATTTAATTAATTAATTAATTTATAGTATTTATTAGCTAATTAGAAGAAATATAATTTATTGGATTTTAATTATTAGGTAATTATGCATTTAGAGAATTATTAAGCAAAATATTATTTTATCTTATTTTATTTTATGTAGAAAGGATCGTTGTAGAAAGGTGATAGAATTTTAGATGTACTAATAATTTTTTTCTGAAATTTTGATACCATATATACATGTATAAACAAATAGTAATAAATAATAATTATAATAAATATACTATGATAATAATAAGTGATTAGAAGTAATAATAATAATAATAATAATAATAATAATAATAATAAGTGTTAGTAATATTAATAATAGTAGTATTAATTATAGTGTTAATAAATAGTATTAATAAAAACAAAATAGAAAAGAAAAGAAAAAGAAAAGAAAAGAAAAGAAAGAGAATGAAAAGAAAGAGAAGAAAAAAGAAGAAGAAATAATTAAAAACCAAAAACCTATTAAACTACCAAAAACCCAAAAACCTTAAACCCGCTAACCCATTTCCTAATCCCCCCCCCCCACAACCCGCTGCTAGCCTACCCAACCCGCGCGGACTTCACACCCCCCGCTTCCCCTGTATATATGTATATATATAACATTCCACTCTAAAACCCTAACCCTAACCCTAAATCTCTACCCCTGCCCGCGACGCCGACCCGCCGCCGCTCTGAGCACGCCGGAGACCGCGCCACCGCCGGCGATCGCTGCCCACCCCCGCGTCACACGCGCATGCCACAACAGAATTTGGCAGCGACGAATCCTTGTTCGCGCGTATCCCGCCTCCTCGCTCGACCAAATTTGGATTCGTCTTCGCTGGTACGATCTCGACCTATCCCTCTCAAAATCCCGTATATTAGTTTCTATCGTTCAGTGCTAAACCCTAGGTAAAAATCGACGCCAAGTCGAGAAAAAATAACCACTTTTAATTTCAGAAAAACTGTTGTAACCATCAATATTTACGGACTCGTATCTCCCACCACAGAGATCCGAACTTAGAAATTCCTTTTGCTATGTGAAGACCATCTAACCTAGATTATTTTTTGTCAATATTATTAGGTAATTATTTAATTAATTTATAGTATTTATTAGCTAATTAGAAAAATTATAATTTATTGGATTTTAATTATTAGGTAATTATGCATTTAGAGAATTATTAAGCAAACTATTATTTTATCTTATTGTATTTTATGTAGAAAGGATCGTTGTAGGAAGGTGATAGAATTTTAGATGTACTAATAAAAAATAGTCATAGAACATATATAATATTTTATTTGGTGTTATATGCAGAAATAAATTAGGTTAAAAACTCATAAAAAATGTTTTAAAATGTTAAAATTTACGATACGGAGCGCGCCCCACCAAACGGGACCCCCCCACACAACCTATGTATCTTGTTACGTCCCTCTGAGGACCTGGTCCCTTTCCAGGTATAGATGTTCATGACTATTTGCAGGAGCACGGATCAGGACTTACTACTTATCTCTTTCGAGGATGTCTTACCTTTGGAGCATCTTTGATTATCTCTAGCGATGGATCGCTTCGCTGATATCTTTATATCATCATCTTATTTATATTAGAGATTTACCCTTCTCCCTTATTTTAGTATTGATATAGTCATTGGTAGTAGATTTGTCTCCACACGACTATCATTATTGGATTATTCAGACTCATGATTCTAGTTTAGTTATTTCTTTTCTATGACTTGTTGTGTGGATGAGATTTAATATATTGATGACTTATAAAAATATTTATACCACATGTGAGTTTATATTCATATTACAGCGTACGTGTGTATTATGGTATCCATATATTGGAGTTGCCATATACATACGACTGACATGCTTACGTGTTCCCAGTCCTACGTATTTTGGGACTGGGGCGTGACAATGAGAAATGGAAAAACCTTCCATATTATTGGTCTATTATATTTATTGCATGAATTTAAGCAGGTTTAGAACTTCGTATTTTCGGATCTGGTGGATGAAATGGTGTAGATCTAGATTTTTATGAGTATGAATATTCTTGAGTTTTTCCTGTTTTTGATCTTCAAAAGCTTGTTGTTTTTAAAAAATTATTGTTCTATGTGATGGAGCACTTTATTTCGAGAAATTCGGCTTTTGAACCACTTGATTTTGAGTTGAGATGTGGATTTTTATTGCGGAACTAGTTTTTCGGACTCTTAGAGTTTTTTTATGGCCGAACTTGCTGTCTGGGACGATAGAGTACCATACGGCCCAGCAACATGCACCCCCTCCAACATGCGCCCATCTTGTTGGACGCATGTCTTCTTTGTGCATGCTTTCAAAAGTCGGATGCATAATACCTTGAACGTAGAAAAATCCACTAAGGCCTGACTCCATACGTCAAGAAGATTATGCGGCCACGAGCCATGCATCTCTTCTTTTAGGCGCATATCTCTACACGACTTTTGTGTCTCTGTACGACTTTATGTGCTTTTGTCCTTTCTCTATGACACTGATGCGATGTTACATCGATCACCTTTATGTCAGTTTTTGGACACTTTATTTATTGCCCATTTCTTTGGCACTTGTCCCAAGTAGTTGACTTTCGCCCGAGCATGCGGCCTGGAGGAAACAAGTGGCCAGGTTGGTTCATGCAGCCTGACCTTCTTGTGCACAACTTAGACACATATTATCCTTAGGGACTCCCTAGGTACATGTAGTACTTTCTTGTTGGGATCATTTATTTTATTTGAAATATTTTTTATCATCCTCTATGTGGTTGATCCTGGTTGTTGCTTGTGTAATGATTCTAGGGAAGAATGGACTCAGTAACCCGACCCTATGCTAGACATGGACTACCACAAAGGAATGGATAAGCTTTTGCACTAGAAGTGGATGACATGGAACAAGAATTTGATGTTATAGTAGGTATTACTCTTGATTTTATTTTTTCTGCTATGATATTATTTGATATGGGAGCCACCCACTCGTTCATATCTTCTAATTTTATTGCCAAGCACAATATTGCCACTACACCTTTACCTAGTTTTGTTAGAATTCTTACCGGAGGAGGAGTTGTACCTGTTAGTCAGATTTGTAGATCTTGTCCTGTAGTGATTTGTGGCAGAGAGATGAATGCCCGACTCTTAGTCCTTCCTATGCCAAATTTTGATATTATGCTTGGGATGGACTGGCTGAGCAAGTACTACGCTTTCTTCGACTATTTTAGAGGAAACATTCTTTTAAGGTACCAGGCCAGCCGGAACTTGAGTTTGTACGGGGATCCACAGAAGCCCTTGATAGTGTTCAGCTTGCGATGGACGACGTTATTTATTACCCCATCATTTCAGAGTTCCAAGATATCTTTCCAGAGGAATTGTCAGGACTACCTCCGGACAGAGACGTCTTGATTGAATTGACACCGAGAGCAGCACCCATAGCGTCGCATATTTATAGATTAGCGAAGAAGGAGATGGATGGGCTGAAGGCATAGTTGAAACAATTAGAGGAGAAATATTTCGTCCGGCCAAGTGCATTATCCTGGGGAACACCAGTATTATTTGTACCAAAGAAGGATGGGTCTGTGCATATGTGCATCGACTACAGAGCCTTAAATGCAGTGACCGTGAAGAATAAATACCCATTGCTATGCATTGATGACTTATTTGATCAGCTTAGTGGAGCCAAGTTATTCTCGAAGATAGACTTGAGATCGAGATATCACCAAGTGAAGGTACGGAAGTAGAATATCTTGAAGACCGCATTCAAGATAAGATATGGACACTACGAGTTTCTGGTTATGCCATTTGGGTTGACCAATGCTCCAGCTATCTTTATGAACTTAATGAATCGAGTATTCCATCAGTATTTGGACCAGTTCGTGGTCGTCTTCATAGATGATATACTTGTCTATTCGAAGAGCCATAAGGAGCACGAGGAGCACCTGCGGATCGTCCTAGAGACCTTGAGAGGAGAGCAGTTATATACGAAGCTCAATAAATATGAGTTTTTCTTGGACAGAGTCTCATTTCTTGGGCATGTCGTTATGGGAGATGTTATTTCTGTTAATCCAGAGAAAATCTCGGCTGTCGAGATATGGCCCGTTCCTAAATTAGCATCGGAGGTGAGGAGTTTTCTTGGACTTGCGGGATATTACCGACGGTTCATGGAAAACTTCTTAAGGATACCAACGCCTATGACTCGGTTGACGTGCAAGGACCAAGAGTTGATATAGACCGACAAGTGTTAAGCCGCTTTCGAGGAGTTGAAGAAGCGACTGACCACAGTGCCAGTATTGACTATACCATCAGGATTAGGAGGTTATGTGATTTACAGTGATGCATCGAGAAAAGGCTTGGGATGCGTGTTAATGCAGCATGGCAAGGTGATTGCAAACGCATCTAGACAGTTATGAGTACATGAGAAGAATTATCCAACTCATGACTTGGAGCTTGCAGCCGTTGTTTTTGCTCTGAAGCTATGGAGACATTACCTATATGGGGAACGAGTGGAGATCTATACAGACCACAAAAACCTCAAGTATGTCTTCACGCAGAAGAAGTTAAATATGAGGCAACTTCGGTGGCTTAAGTTGATGAAGGACTTTGAGATAGAGCTGCATTATCACCCAGGCAAGGCTAACGTAGTTGCAGACACGTTAAGCTGGAAACTAGCAGCTTACTTCTTAACGACGCAGAGGGAGTTATTGGAGGACTTGTAAGAACTTGGCATAGAAGTGGTATTACCCGAAGCAGATAGGACATTAGCTAACTTGAAAGTAAAATTATCACTAGTAGAGAGGATCAAGGCAGCTTTGTCTACGGACGCCAGGTTCAGGAGATTGAAAGAAAAGATAAAGGCCGGAGAGTAGACGGGATTGCGCATTCATGATGACGGAACATTACCATGTGGTGATCGTCTATATGTTCCCAATGGAGAGATACGACAGAAGATGATGGCAGAAGCTCATAGCTCGATATATTCTATTCACCCTGGAGGCACCAAGATGTACCGTGACTTGCGATAACACTTTTGGTGGCATGGCATGAAAAGAGAGATAGCTCATTTTGTAGCCAAATGTCTAGTATGTCAACAGGTGAAGGCAGAACATCAGAGAATAGCAGGGCTACTGCAACCACTTCTTATTCCTGAATGGTTGTAGGAGCACATCACTATGGACTTCGTCACAGATTTTTCGAAGAGTCCAAGTGGGAGAGATGTCGTATGGGTAATAGTGGATCGACTCACCAAGTCCGCATATTTTTTATCTTTTAGAGTTGACCAGTCTACAAAATCTTTGGCTGACTTATACATGAGGCAAATCGTGAGGTTGCACGTTATTCCGGTCAGCATCGTGTCAAACAGGAATTCATATTTTATATCTCACTTTTGGAGAAGCATACAGGAGAGTCTTGGGACTCGTCTGAAGTTCGGTACATCTTATCACCCGCAGACAGATGGGCAGTCCGAACGTACTATTCAGACATTGGAAGATATATTGAGGGCTTGTATATTAGACTTTGGAGGATCATGGGAGGACCACCTACATCTTGTGGAGTTTTCTTACAACAATAGCTATCAAGCGAGCATCCAGATGGCTCCGTTTGAAGCATTGTATCGAAGAAAGTGTAGGTCCCCCATGTATTGGAGTGACGTGGGAGAACGTCAGATTCTGGGACCAAAGTTGGTAGTCAACACCATAGAGACAGTGAAGAAGATACACGGGCATTTGCGAGCATCGCAAGATAGGTAGAAGCAGTGGGCAGACCTTCATCATCGTTCCTTGGAGTTTAAAGAAGGCGATAATGTCTTCTTGAGGATATCACCTACTAGATGCACTATTCGATTCTGAGGGTGTGGCAAGTTGAGCCCAAGGTATATTGGACCATTTGACGTGCTAGAACGAGTGGGAGAAGTGGCTTATCGACTTGCACTTCCACCTTCACTCGAGGGAGCATATGATGTATTCCACGTGTCACAACTTAGGCGATATGTGGCAGATAGCAGTCATGTTCTCGATCACTCTGAGATCACCATTGGGCCGAGCTTGTCATACCAAGAGCAACCTGTTATGCCCCAGTCCCAAAATACGTAGGACTAGAAATACGTAAGCATGCCAACCGTATGTATATGGCAACTCCAATATATGGATACCATAATACACACGTACGCTGTAATATAAATATTAACTCACATATGGTATATATAGTTACAAGTCACAGAAATACTAATCTCATCCACACAACAAGTCATAGAAAAGAAATAACTAAACTAGAATAATGAGTCTGAATCATCCAAAAATAATAGTCGGGTTGAGACAAATCCACTACCAATGACTATATCAATACTAAAATGAGAGAGAAGGATAAATCTCTAATATAAAATAAGATGATGATAAAAGTGTATCAGCTAAGAAGATCCATCACTAGAGATAATCAATGATGCTCAGAAGGTAAGACCTCATCGGTAGAGAATAATGCGTTAGGTCCTGGCCCATACTCCTGCGGATACTCCTGGTCGTCTATACCTGGCAAGGGACCAGGTCCTCAGAGGGACGTAACAAGATACATAGAAGCATGCCAATTTGAATACAGTAAACATGCATAATAGGTAAAAAATATATAAGTACGATGTACAAGACAATCTATATGAATGCATAATGAGGACAACCTTTTAATGTATGGGCATGGATAGGCTACTCGATCTAATCTCATAACTCACACACACGTCAGGGATATCAGAAATCGACATACCGCGAGGGTAGCGACCAGCACGATACCAGAAATTAATATACCGCGAGGGTAGCGACCAACGCGACACACTACCGTAGTGCGTGCTAGTTACTATGGTTTACCAGAGTGGTTATAGCCCATACGCCTACTGATTGTCCTTCCCTCCAATGATACTATATGTCAAGTGTGTGTTAACATATATATATAGTATATAATTATGACTGAAAGAAAACACACATGCAATAAATATATAAAAATGTAATAAGCATGCAAAGTACTGTAAGAAATTTGGTAAGGTATCTTGCCTGGTAAGAAAGCTACGTAGTGCCAATAGCTTGCTCCTGGAGTCTCGCAGAACAATCCAATGGTCCTCGGGATGCACGCACAGGGCATGAGGATCGAGGGTGACTACTGAAGGTCATCTTCGATGAGGGTGACGGGTCCACGATGACGACGATAATGGTATCGATGTTGATGACGAGGGTGATGATTGGTGATGGTGATGATGATGATGATGACGAGGGTGATGATTGGTGATGATGATGAAGGGGATGATAATGGTGATGATTGTGTTGATGGTGAAGATGATGAAGATGATGTAGGTTATGATGGTGATGAAGATGATAATGGTGAACAGGGATGACCGGAGTTGGAGGTCAGTCGAGGAGAGGTTGAAGGTTGCTAGAGGCTGGCTGTGGTCGAGTTCACCGTGCTCCGGCGGGTTCAGGTGACTGGGAAGAGGTTTAGCAGGCTGTCGACGAGGGATGGGAGGATGTTATTGTGATGTGAAGTCGGGGTCGGGGTTGTGTGCTCCGAGGTAAAGGGAGTCGTCGTGATGCTCGGGGATGATTGTCACCCCCACTTTTTGGATTAGGGATATTTTTGTCTTTTCATAATTAATGTATAAATGATTGCATGATATTTAATTATATTAAATAATTGAGGATGATTAATTGATTTTTCACTTAATCGATATTCAATAATTAGGACGCTACGCTAGCCCTTGACTTCCAACAGATTCATACCTTGACCTAAACGTGCCAGACCGTTGATTTATGTTTGTGTTCCACCGGAAGTCAGCCCCCTGTACTTCTATTTAATTATAGAACACTTTTTGCATTAATTAAAAATAATAGATACAAGTTGAGCAATTTCTAATTATCGGCACTCTTGTGCAAAAGTGCACTAAGGTGTCCGTTCCTTGGACACAATACACAAATAAACCCATTGTTCCCTTTCATGATTATTTTTCTTCATAATTTTCAGGAATGCATAATTTAACATCAACCCTTGAACCATGGCCTCAAAACCGTGAACCAATACAATCCTAGCCATTGAAATATCCATGGCAAGGCCCAAAACCAAGAGGGTTTGACCAAACTTATTCTAGGTCAACCCAAATTCCACTACCTATATATATACATATTTCTACTTTTCTTCTCCTTAAACCTAAACTAATCTCCCAGCCGACCAAAACACCTTCTCCCCTATTCCTTCCCGACGCTGCACCGGTGAATAGCCACCTGCTGTCGACAGCCGGCCTCCACGCGACGATCTTGACCCGCTGATCCACCCTGACCGGAGCCGCTGCCAACTCGACCATCATAGCAACCCGACTTCTTACACTTCTCACCGATCCCAGACCGACTCCATCCCCTCTACGACGTCGGAACGCTGCTGAAGCCGACGACCCGCTGATCTCGACAGCAACCCGACTTCGCCGAACCCGCTGGACACGTCGCCCGGACTCGCTGCACTGTCGACGACCGCCGAACCGAAGAAGCCCAGAGCCACTAACCTGCTGCCAACCGACACCAGCCCCGCGACGACCTCGACGTACATGACTCGTCCCCCGTACCCAGGTTCGAGCCCCTTCATGTGCGTGTATGCGTACGCACATACGCGTATGCTTCATTATAAACCAGCGTATTGTAGTTAGTATTGGTATATGGTTAATATTGGTATTGGTATATAAAGTATAATTCTCAACTAAGTATATATTTGCCTACTCATATGTATCGTACTTGGATCTCTAATATATGCTTAATATATATATATACATAGTATAAGTTCTATCATGTATATACATATATCTATTATAAGTATAATTAATTAGTATGATTGTAATCTGTATTATATATATATGTACTAGATAACCAAGTGTAATCAGGGATATCCTGTAGTTACATTGACCTGTGACCATGTAGTATGTCAGCAGACTGCCACAAGTACACCGACGTACTGGCAAGACCGTATCATTGGCTGTCTGTTATGCACAGCAATGACAGACGTGACCACCCTTAGCATAGTCTGTGAGATCATGATATTTGATTGTGTGTTAGTGTGAAGCCTGAAACAGTATTGTGTTTATGATATCTATAGGACTGTTGGATCACTCAGACGGTACCTTGGAACCCGGACAGTGGTATTACCCGCTAAGGACCACAGGCGAGTACATTCTCTGACAGTTTCCATTATGTTGATTATCTCTATAATTCTTGTTGTATAGCGTACATGACTCTGACACTGTTGCTTACACGAGTTAGCATCATTGAGACCTGTCACGAGGAGTCGTGATTAGAATCCGTCGTGCTAGCTGGGGAAAACGGGGAAGTATTAGTAGCTTATGTGATCATACCCTTACATGCAGCATTAGCTCACCCATATCTCACGTCGGTGCAGCCTTACCCTTACATGCCTCATCACTGTTACATTCCGGTTAGCCTGACCTGTTGGGGATGATCGCTAATCCATGTAATGAGTCATATAACCCAAGCCGATCACGTGATACACTAATATTTCACACACTTAGATAGAGGATTCTTGACATGTATCTTGATAGACTGATCTTGTATTTTCCACATGTTCTAGTTGTTATTCTTATGTACACTCACATACCAGTTCTTGTTCTTGCATGTACTTGTAGTTCTATTCTTGTCGGATGCATATTGATAATGATGTTCTGGTATCTTATTCCAGCATTTCTTTATTTCAGTATTCTTATTGCCAGTTATTTCATATCTGTCCTGTATTTTCTTACACTGTTTTATAGCTTTTGTCAATATATGTGGAAATGCTGTTAGAGGTGTATTTTCGTTCAATCCTGACTGGATATTTTTTCCAGAGAACCTTGAGGATTTCTGTACCATGCACTACGGACCAGGTATAGACGCAGACTATGTACCAGAGATCCTAGAGGAGACCATGCTTCTAGATGAGACTTTGCCTACAGCTTCCTAGATAGTATTCATTTATGCTTGAGACTTATGCAAGATATTTCAGTTTATGTTTAGACTATGTTAAGTTTAATTGGAGACTTGTGTTGGACAGCTAGACTGTGAGTTATCTTTATGTTGAGACATGGTGTTTAACTATGTTATTTCTTTTATCTTTTATCGTGCCTTAGAGTTGTTGTGATTGAGTTATATCGTGAGAATATGGAGATGTATATCATTGACAGGTGTTAGTGAGTAGTATTATTGTGCCAGACAGCGTTCTACCGTCGATGCTGCGGCGTAGGCTGGACGTACCCACGCGCTCGTGCCCCTATACTGGGTGCGGGTCGTGACAATGATGTCATAGTTGCTGGCAGTGGGGGAGCTCAGCATGGGGAGAAGGCTGCTGTCGTTGGTAACGGACTTGGCGGAGGAAGGAGGACAGGGAATGATGGAGGGGGAGATGGCGGCTCGTGGTGGTGGATGGTGACGTTGGTGGTGGCGGTGAAGTCCAGACGGAGGTTAGGGAGGTTGACGGAGAAGGAGGTGGTGCGGGGCATTTAAAGGTGGAGATGGTGGCTCGGGGTTGTCCACGGTGGAGGACTCGGCGGAGGACGGTTCGGGAAGAAGACGACGGAGGGGAAGGTCCGGCGAGGTCGGGTGGCTGGGACTCCGGCGAGGTCTACTGGGACTGGAGGAAGGTGATGGAGGAGATGATAAATAGGAAAGGGGAGGGGTGTAGTCGGCTAGGAAGTTGGGGTTTAGGTTTAGAAAAAAAAATAAAGAAAAGGGAAAGTTGTATATTTATATGTAGAATTAGGGTGGGGTGTTGACCTAGGTAGTTGGGTTGGTCAACATCCTACTTGGGATGTGCTTGGTTTCACATGGGGGTGTTTGGAGGGCTATGATTTGCATTGTTTGAAATGCATGGCTAAGATTAGATGAGGGGGGTGATGTTGAGTGCTACACACTCCAAAAATTATGGGAAAAATTCACATGGCCAAATAATGAAGGAATGATTTCTTCATGTATTGTCCAATGGTGTGGACACCTTAATGCGCTTTTGCATAAAAGTGTCCAACAATCAAAAAATTATACGAAGATAGAAATTAGATTAATTTAATTAAAATTATTATAATTGGTGTTCTAAAATTAATTAGAAGTACATGGGACTAAAATTAGGTGGGACACAAGTGTCATAGACGTAGAGGACTCAGGATAGAATATTGTCATAAATTGGGTTGCACAAAACGGGTCAAGATTGTGTCTCCAATTTTGATTGGAACACACAAGGATACAAAGTTGAATTTATTTAGAATTAAATATAAACGTCTGTGACGAATATTGTGTGACTAAAATATAGCACAAAAGAGCATAATTATAAGTTACACAAATATCAGAATAGATGACTGACACGTCTAGAACAAGGGTGTAAAATTTGTAAGAAGGCAATGGCTAGTGTAGTGCTCCAATTATCGAAGCAACGGTAAGGTTCACTAAGTGATATAAATATCGTAAAATTATCTAAAACACAGTGTTCTATCTCTAATTAGATTCAAACTAGCCCTAGTCTCTCTATCTAAGCCAAGTAGTCCTAATTTTGGATGAGGGGGTTTACACAACCCGTGGGGATCCTTGATCGTCGAGAGAAAGTGTTGAGGAATCAGTCTATTCCCTTGGTTCGCATGGCATGGAAGCATTGTGCACCAGGAGAATCCACTTGGGAGTGCGAGGTTGACATGCACAAACGTTTTTCGCATCTATTCGTAGATCAAGGTATGAATTTACCTTGTTTATTTCTACCATATATCATCCTTGATTTTCTATCGTGGCTTAGTTTTAATTTCGAGGACGAATTTTTTTTAAGTTGGATAGAATGTAAAACCCCAAAAAATTTAAATATTATAAATATTTAAATAAATATTTAATTTAATTATATTATTTCTTAGTTAATTAGAAAATAAAATTTAATTGAATTAATTACCTAGGCAACTACTCATTTAGAATTTTGAACAAAAACTATTATTTTATATTATTTTATTTTAGAAAACCTTGTAAAAGAATGGTAGATATTTTGATGTACTAATATTTTTCGGGATTTTATACAATATATACATATATATATATTAATAAATAGTAAAAATAGAAAATAAAATAAAAGAGTAAAGAAAGGAAAAAGAAAGAAAAGAATAAGAAAAAAAAACACAAACCATTAAAATTCCTAAAGTTCTAACTAAGTTCCCAAGCCTAACCCTCTAATCCCCTAACCCAGCCGACCCTCGGCCAACCCACGCGAGCTACCCGCGACCCGACCCTTGCTCCTATCACCCCGCCTCTATATATATATGTACAACATATCCCCAAAACTCGAAACCCTAACCCTAGCCGCTGTTACCTGCACCTACCCGCGCCGATCTTGAACCGCCTGCACCATCGCGCAATCGTCGGAGAACCGTCGGCCGGCCACGTCCGCGTGACCGTGCATTCAACCGCGACAGATTCGAGCACCGACAACCGCTACTTCACGCGCGGTTTCTATTACCTCACCCTTGATCCTGATACTTCTATTCTATTACCTCACCCTTGAACTCTTTATTATTGATCTTCGTCTTACCTTATTTCGGAAAGACGAAACCTCGTGCTGGGTATAAGTTTGATATATAGACAGTACTAGATATACCCCACAGGCCGATCACATTGTTGATGACCCTTTTATATATGATTAAGGGAATATCATAGGTGATATATTTGGTGTTAAAGACTTGAGGATTCAATACCATGATTAAATAAGTTGGGGCATAGCTTTATTAGATGTATAGCCTTAGATGATAGATGGGTAAATTTTAAGTTGGGTAGAGACCGCAATGTTCACTTGAGAGGAATCCTTTAGACTGTAATCAAGTGAGATTGGATAGAAAGAACCCTACCATATTTTAATTTCGAGGATGAAATTTTTATAAGTTGGGTAGATTGTAAGCCCCCTGATTTTCAGTAATTATTAATTTAGATTTTTCACAATTTTTAGTAATTTTCTAGAATTTTTCTGTAATTAAAACATAGGCTTTTGGTAATTAAATGATTTTTAATTACTGTTAATTAGTATTAAAATATTATAAAAATAATATTTTATGGTGTAAAATGGAAAACCGGACATAGGGTAATTTTCTGTGAATTTATTGGACTCTGGAAGCAGTTTTAAAGCCCTAAAAACTATTAAATAAATAAACCGAATTAAACCCCTAAATAAACCCGGTTCAATTGAACCAAACAACTCAAACCAACCCGGACCGGATTACTGAACCAAACCCAAACCGTATCGGGTCGGATCGGATCTAGACCCGAACCCGAAACCCGACAACCCGTACCCGCACTTAAATACTAAGCGGGTCGGGCCGGATTCATGTGAACCCGACCCGCAGACCCATAACCCAAACCCATGCCTGAACCCTAATCCCAATCCTCATCGGGATTACTATTCATCCCCCTTAAATACCCTCGTGAAGCGTGCCCAGCCACCCGAAACCCTAATGCGCCGCCGCCGCCTTTCCCTCAGCTCCGGCGAGAACCCTAGCCGCTGCATCGAGATCGACGAGCCCAGATCTCTCCGCCCGTCGACCCCGCCTCTTCCCAGCATCGTGAACCACAACCTCGCCTTCCTTCCTCCTCTCTCCAGCTCCGCCGCTCCCCGCCTTGACCTGAACCCTAGCTCGCCCGCTTCCCCTCCTCGATGGCCACCCGCTGTAACTCGCCACGCCCGAGTCCCGCAGCCCAGCCGACGAGCCCCGCTGCCTCGACTGCCACCGCCTGCCCTGCCCAGCCTACTCCCCTCCGTCGAGCCCCTCTCCGTCGACCTCCGACGACGATCCCCTCACCGCCTCCTACTCCTCCGCCCAGTCCCCGACTCCCCATCTCCGGTACCACCGTGAACTCATCCTCCTCCTCCCTCTCCTTCACCCAAGTCCGCCCGCAGCACCCCCTCTCCTCCGTCTTCTCCGACCCCGTTCGAGAACCCCCAGCGCAGCCGCCCTTCGCCTGAACCCTAGGCAGCCGCCTTCTCCATCCTTCACCTGACCCCATCCGACCAGTCGACCGACTTCATCTCCGTCGGCCTGAACCACCGAACCACTCCCCGACTGCCCCGAGCCCAGTCACCCTCCGACGAGTCCCCGGTAGCAGACAAATTATAAACCCTAGCCTGGACACAGCAGTGGACACGAACACAGCAGCTTCGCGGACACGGTTGACGCATGACACGAAGCAGACACTCGGACACGAAGAATCGGTCTTCATGGAGTCCTGTTCAGGTATCGTTTCCTCTCTTCTCGATGCCCCGTTTTCGATTCCGTCAGTTGTGACACGTAGACTGTGTGACCCCCTCGATTCCCGTGCAACTCGCTCGGTGCGTCGCGTCCTATGGTGATCGTGAACCGTGATCCAAAAACAGAAAAACCAACGCCCTGTTTCACCCCGGAACTGAGTGCGCCCTGCCAAACGGGACGACTTGGTCGCACGCAGTCTTTACCGAAACGTGCGCACCATTGATACAGACGTGCGGGATTTCGCAGAAGTCGATTCGGATGTGCGCGCACACCGAAATCAACGCGTATCCGCCGACAACGCCCCGTATCCGCCTGTTCTGGAACACGTCGTAACTTTGTGTACACACGTCGGATCGAAACGAAACTTGTGCCTTCGAACTCATAGCATACGCTGGTCCTGTGACCCAAGTTTGGTTCGATTCTGAGAATATTGACAAAATCGCGTATCGTGGGCCCCAAAGGCTCCACTTGACGGGCGATTTTGTGATCGACTCATCGGAATCCAATTCTGGAAGTTCCGTTGGGTTCGTATCATCGTTCCTGACTTGTTGACACTAAGTTTGACGAATTTGGAGACCTTTGACCCTGACACGCATTTCGGTACAAAGCGGCCCACATGTGGACCCCGCTTTGACCAGAAACTATCATTTTTGCCCCTGTGTCCAAATTGGACTTAAGGATAGGCGTTTCTAGCTATTTGATATTTTTTGAATCTAATGGTGATGTTTATTTCAGCAACCGAAGTAGTACCTGTAAATCACACTGAGATCAGAGCTACAGTTGGAGCCAGAACCCCAGGCAAGTGTACCTTGCCAAATCCTGCAGCTTTGCTACTTATTTTCTTGACTTAGTTATACATCAGTGGACAAGTATACCTTGCCAACTTTGCAGTTCTTGTTGCATATTTCCTTGCTTTATTTATATTGCTGTGCATGCTTGACCTAGGACCGCGTGACTTACTTAGCGTCCGATTATTAATCGGGTGCCAACACCGTACGCGATGTTGTGTATGTCATCTAGAGATAGACATTCGTGACCCTTTTACATTCTCGTACTTGTCTTATCAAGTACATTATACCCAGGACACTTGACACTATTCATGACAGGATCTTCTGAGATATTCATGGTGATTCTGTATAGGATACAGACTTCTGACAGAGACATTATATTCCTAGATACTATATGACTTATTGCATTAGATATGATTGTGCGTGACATGGACATGGTGCATCGTGGACATGAGATATGTGATTACATTTGGTGGGGAGAGACACACAGGCTACATGCTGATTATATATATAAACCCCCTATTATTGTGAGGCACAAGACTCTGAAGCCGAGCTTGGCCCATTACCGGATATTACTGCTACCGACTCCCCGACACAGAGCCTGTAGTGGCTCAGCCTGAGTACTCGTGATGCTCTCATCTTACATTTCACATAGATGGTTATATAGCTTACCCTATTTATTTTATTCTCTGCTGCACTGCATTTATTTTGGCTTGTATTATCTGTACCTTGCTATGTCCCCTGAGGACCTGGATCCGGATTATGTCCCCAGGAATTACAGACGAGATCTATCCCGAGGTATACGGGACAACAGCAGGAGCTGATACAGGAGCTGTACCGACATCCGAGGACGAGATTGTGCTAGAGGACTTCTCCTGAGTATTGGCGTGAGATACTCATTTTTTTCTGTTTCTAGTTATTTTATTTCCAGCCTATTGCATTGATGTATCAACTTATTCTCAGATTGTTCTCCGAGACACTTTTATTGAGATATGTCAGTTTATTTTATTTACGTTTATTCTGGCATTTGATCTATGATTATCTGTTATGGATGATATTAGTATAGACTATGACTTGTACCATTGGACCTATTAATTGTTGTATTACAGCTTAAGTATGCCCCAATGGATCCATTAAATTGGGTTTGTCCATCGGTGTGTGCTGTTGGCCATTATCACGCGTCCGGTCCCACGGTATTTTGGGGCTGGGGCGTGACATAGTTTTTGTGGTATCCCATGCAGGTCAACGACTAAATTGTTAGGTTTTAACTTAGGGACCGAGCAAGCCTGCAATAAGAATATGATAAGTTTTTATGATCTCATCCACTTGCTTGAATCATTCTTGACATCTATATTGGATTCGAATTAAATTCTTGACTTGCATCCTACCTTGATTCATGTACGCCTCTTATAGTTTATTTTGATTGAGAGTAATGGATTCACAAGCACGCGACGAGACTCATCCAGAAATACCACAAGGTGCTGTGATAACCAACGGAGATGAAGTGACACCAGTTAGTGAAGGTCCATCATCACAACGAGCAAGTCAGCATGCCTCGAGAATCCAGGAAGATGACGTTCCACCATCGACGCAGTTGATACCACCGACGCCTACCGTTCCCCAAGGGCAGGCTATGGACGAACAACAAATATTTCGAATATTCTACGCGATGATGCAAGCCCATCAGAAGGTTCAAGAAGAAGCTCAGCAAAACCAAGCGGAGAAGTTCATCGACAGATTTAGCTTAGAATTACGGAAGTTAATCAGTTCAAATGCAACTACCTTAGACGAGGATGTTCTTACTACAGCAAGACCCATGGAGTGCAACACAAGGATAGAGTCCAGCCAGAAGCGGTCGTATGCATCAGCACCAGACCAAGCACAACAAGAAAGAGTTACGAAGCGACCACAGATGAATCCACCGCAGAGAGCATCTACACCACTCGCACTAGTCCTTCCTACTTGTCACTACTGTGGCAAGGTAGGCCATTTCGCTAAAGAATGCCGACGCAGATTGGATCGATATTTATCTTGCGGATCCAAAAAGCATTCGGTAAGGGATTGCCCTGAACATCGAAAGAAAGCAGTGATGATTCATCAACCAGCCACATCAGCACCAGCCGGAGCACCACAGGAAGAATTTGTAAAGAGTTCTCCCATGCACCAGCCGCCAGAAGCATCTCCGCAAGTACTGCCTACCTGTCAGTATTGTCGCAAGATAGGCCATATTAATAACGAGTGCAGACGCAAGTTAGGATTATGCTTGATTTGCGGAACCAATCAACACTTAGCCAAGGATTGTCCTCAGCATCAAGAGAAAGCATTGATGATTCATCAATCAGCCACATCAGCACCTGCCGGAGCACCACAGGAGGAAATTGCAAGGAAGTCTTACATGCACCAGCCATCAGAAGCACCTCCTCAAGAAATACCTGTCTGTCCATATTGTCGCAGGCAAGGCCATATAGAGAACGAGTGCAGACGCAAAAGGAAATTATGCTTAGCTTGCAGATCCAGTCAGCATTTCATAAAGGAATGCCCCGAACATTGAGAAAGAGCGCTAATGTCACCAGCACCAAGGCCAGCCTCTCCAGCATTGGAAGCACCGCAAACGAGAGTTGAAGGAGTCAGACCACCAGCCCCAGGAGGATATCAGCCAAGGCCACCCTTGGCACCACAAACAACACTCTTCCAACAGGCTCAACAGCAGCAGAGGAATCAACTGCAACACTACTAGAATAAGCGGGATTAACGACGTTTTTTAGCGACTCCAGGTAAAAACGTCGCTAATTTAGCGACTCCATGTAAAACGTCGGTAGACGTCGCTAATTGGCGACATTTAACGACGTTTAGCGACTTTTATTCAGTTTTTATAAGATTAGTCGCTATAAGTTCAATTTTGGTCGCTAAACGTCGCTAATATATCTAAGTTAGCGACGTTTAGCGACGCAAATAGCGACGTTTATATTAGAAATATTTAGCAACGTATTTAGCGACGACTGTAACGTCGCTATAATTTAATTTAGCGACGTCCTTCTTTGACGTCGTTAAACGTCGCTAAAATTTGGTTAATTAGGGCTCGGTTTCGTTTTTCTCCATCTGTCAAAATTTTAAAACGTAAAAAATTTCCCCCGCCCCCCCCCCGCTCCGTCGACCGCCTGCTCCGTCGACCGCCTCTCCCCCGCGGCTACTCCGGCATCCCCCTCCTCTTCCTCGAGCTCTAGGTAAAGCCTAACTCTCTCTCTCTCTCTCTCTCTCTCTCTCTCTCTCTCTCTCTCTCTCACAGAACACATGTGATACTGACACAGACACGACACACACACACAGACGGTGACACAGACACAGACACGACACACACACACACTGACACAGACACTGATAAGGACCTAGGGTTAGGATTAGGTTTTTTGACATGGACACAGACACTAATATCACATAGACACAGACAGTGACACAGACACTGAGCTCGAGATGTGAGGGATTGTGACAGTTGTAGTAGGGTTATTACCTGCAAGTGATACACTTTAAAAGTGTTAGTATATGGAGTCATCAGTTAGTATATTATCTGTTGTTAGTATTGGTACATGGAGGAGACCAAATGAAGTTTGGTTACAGACTTGGGGCTCTGGCATGGGGCACTGCAGCAGTGCACCCAAATGGTGCATGTCATTTAGGATTGGGGCAGTCCCTTTGCACTGCAGAGGCATGTCTTAGTGCATCTCAGTTTCAGTTTGGTATCAGTCATCAGTACTTATACACTGATACGTATCAGGGACTGTATGAGGTATCAGTACAGGCAATTGTAGGAGTTGATGCAGGCAAGGTATAAAGTCAAGTGTCAATATAGGATATATATAGATATGTAGGTTAGTGATATTTAGAGATGTTAGATAGGAGTGTACTAAGATGGTATCTAGAATAAGCGGGATGGCATGCTCGAGCCTTGTAGTGGACAGTAAGAAGGAGGTCTGCAACAGTGAGCAGGCAACCGAAGAGGAAAACCATCAGCACTGTGTCATTTCAGCAACCATGTATCAGTAAGTATCAACAAGTCCCACTGTATCAGTATCTATTTTCATTTGCATTTAGTGAGCTATGTATACTAGTTTTAGTTAGCTTAGTGTCCAGGTATTGGTTAGTTGGTTTAAGATGGGTTAGCATGAGTTATTGGATAGAAGTTAAGGGTATCAGTTTAGTATTAAATTAGTACATAGTTAGTGTAGTTAAATAGTTACTTACTGATATACTTGATTTTGTTAATAGTTAGCTAAGTAACTATATGTCCTAGTAAGCATTGTATACAGTAAAGAACCCAAGCTTTTACCAATAGTATAAAATATTAAAAAACTAAGAGACTTGGCCTCTTTTCAGTTGTTTTGAATATTGCTTATTTTAGACTTTGATAAATGAAAGTATGTATTATATCAGTTATGATTTTTATAGTACGGTTAAGTTATGAAGTTAGGTGATAAACCACTGTATGTAATGATTTATATGATACATACTATCATTTTTGTAGAAGTATCTAGAAATGGATATGAATTACTATCTGCGTCATCGTTCGTGGATGTACAACCGTCATCCTGATGACATGTGCGGTGTGCGGGATGAATTCATTGATGGTGTACAACAGTTCCTGCAGTTCGCCAAGGCGTTCCCTCAGTACATGGACGGTACCAAAATTAAGTGTCCGTGTGTGAGATGTCGCAGTCGTCGGCCAGAGTCCAGGAGGCCGTCCAGGAGGCCGTTGACCGTCAGATTGCGTCTCTCCGTGACGACTTGCTGCAAAGTATGGAGGAGCAGTCCCGGTCCCAGCCGCAGGCGGATGATCCGATGCTCATCGCACGATTGGATATGCTTGACCGCAGCATGACGGAGCTACGGGAATTGACAAATGATATTAGAGCCTCCAATGATCGTAACATCATGGAGCTGCAGGCATCACAGCTATCGATGGGCGAGAAGCTGACGAGGATGCAGGATTCAATGGGTCATAGCAGTACGAGGCTGTTATCTACCCTGGATTCTTACAACCAGCGACTCGCAGACTTGGAGCGGGCACGGCCTCCACCGACGTCACTGCCTTCTCCATCGACATCGGTGTCGATTCCACGGGCCGAGTATGAGGAGTTCTTATCCTTCAAGCGCGCCGGTGGTCAGCCTCCTGCAGATCCGCAGTAGTATAGTTATTTTTATTATTATTTAGGATGCGATTGTATATTATGAATTATTGATACTTCAACAATAGGCATGATGTATGATGCTTCTTGTGGTCTTTAATTTTTTAGTTAATTTAATTGGATTGATACATCAACAATGCTTCTTGTGGTCTTTAATTTAATTGGATTGATACTTCAACAATGCTTCTTGTGGTCTTTAATTTAATTGGATTATATAGTTATCTTGCATTCAACGAAAGCTAACCGAAGATTGATCTAGACAAGAGGAGCATGAGCAGAAGGATGTTGCCATTAGTCTCATGATGCTCTCTAGAGACGCCGGATACTAGGGATCCAATCCTGCCGAGTCGTCGGACAAGAATTCTGCAATCTTGGAGGAGGATAGAGATTGGAATGAGTTGAAGAAGCCAAACAGCTACAAAGATGGCGAATTCTACTGTGATTCGGACGAGGAGGAGTCGAAGAAGGGTGGTTCTTGTGGTGTCAAGAAGAGGAGATGGAGGAGGAGGACTAGATTGGATCATGTTGGTGTGTGTGATGAAGATGGTTACGGTGCTAGATTGGGGAAGAGCCGATACGAGTGTGCCTCTTGCAAGAAGAGCTTTCACTCCTACCAGGCTCTAGGCGGGCACCGTGCGAGCCACAAGAGGCTCAAAGGGGGATGCTGCAGCAGAGGAGGCGAGAGTACTACTAGCCCATTGGATGTCGTCGATCCGACAGTTGTCCACAGTGGAAAGGCTAAAACTGCAGGGAATCACCAATGTGGTGTTTGTGGTAAGGTGTTTGCTTCTGGACACTATTTTTTTTAACATTAGCGACATTTTTAGCGACGTTTAGCGATGTTAAGTTACGTCGCTAAATACGTCGCTAATTAGCGATGCTGTAAAAAGTCGCTAAATACGTCGCTAATGACATCGCTATACGTCGCCAATTGCTGACATGGCAGTATAGCCAGGTCATTAAAGACGTCGGTGTAACGTCGCTATAGACGTCGCTAATCAGCGACCTTTAGCGACTTTAATAAACGTCGCTATTTAGTGACTTGGCGTCGCTAAACGTCGCAAAAATTTGTGACACAGTAAAGTCGCTAAAAACGTCGGTATAGCGACGTTTAGCGACATTTTTTTGGTGACTTGGGTTTTTCCGACAACTTTATGACGTCGCTAATTACGTCGCTAAACCAAATTAGCGACGACATTTTATTATTTAGCGACGTTTTTAGACGTCGCTAATTTGACTTTTTCTGGTAGTGCAAGAACGTGAACAAGCTCCAGCGATGACTTTGGAAGACGCACAGACCAATGGAGAAGCTAATGCGCATAATTTTTCGTAGTTATCTGTTTATAGATTTGTTTTATCTCGTGCCTATTGGTTCGTGACCTCAGCCTTAACCTATGAAATTGTGAACTTGCTTATAATTGATAACTGTAGAGATTATAGAGTCTTTTGTTATTGTGCTTATTTTGTGTTATTTTGTGAACTTGAAATTAAGTTGTACCTCCTTTCATCATCATCTAGCGTACTTATATTTGTTGTACTATCTTGACTTATGCTGCTAATATAGCCTTGTTTTGCGAGCGTATCCTTTTATCGAGCTTGTTCATGATATATGTATTATTGGGTCGACACACTAATACAATTGTCTATTCAGAATCAGTGTATTACGGTCTGATCAACCTTAGTACATTTTGGTTCGCTCTTCGCACGACTACTTCACGTGGATTGAGATATATAGTTGACTAGTATACTTGCCCTCTAGATAGGTCTGAGCATATCGTATCAGTTACATAACTGTACTA
This sequence comes from Iris macrosiphon, assembly GCA_036927795.1. Taxonomy (NCBI): domain Eukaryota; kingdom Viridiplantae; phylum Streptophyta; class Magnoliopsida; order Asparagales; family Iridaceae; genus Iris; species Iris macrosiphon. The sequence continues at coordinate 149,125,829 of JAYESA010000008.1, forward strand.
ATACGAGCATGCGAACAAAGGATTACCAGAATAGAATTTCAATCCATAATTGTCTTGACAAATCCTATTTAAATTCGTTAAACGCCTTGATCCTGATACTTCTATTCTATTACCTCACCCTTGAACTCTTTATTATTGATCTTCGTCTTACCTTATTTCGGAAAGACGAAACCTCGTGCTGGGTATAAGTTTGATATATAGACAGTACTAGATATACCCCACAGGCCGGTCGCATTGTTGATGACCCTTTTATATATGATTAAGGGAATATCATAGGTGATATGTTTAGTGTTAAAGACTTGAGGATTCAATACCATGATTAAATAAGTTGGGGCATAGCTTTATTAGATGTATAGCCTTAGATGATAGATGGGTAGATTCTAAGTTGGGTAGAGACCGCAATGTTCACTTGAGAGGAATCCTTTAGACTGTAATCAAGTGAGATTGGATAGAAAGAACCCTACCATATTTTAATTTCGAGGACGAAATTTTTATAAGTTGGGTAGATAGTAAGCCCCCTGATTTTCAGTAATTATTAATTTGGATTTTTCACAATTTTTCGTAATTTTCTAGGATTTTTCTGTAATTAAAACATAGGCTTTTGGTAATTAAATAATTTTTAATTACTGTTAATTAGTATTAAAATATTATGAAAATAATATTTTATGGTGTAAAATAAAAAATCGGACATAGGGTAATTTTCTGTGAATTTATTGGACCCCGGAAGCAGTTTTAAAGCCCTAAAAACTATTAAATAAATAAACCGAATTAAATCCCTAAATAAACCCGGTTCAATTGAACCAAACCAACTCAAACCAACCCGGACAGGATTACTGAACCAAACCCAAACCGTATCGGGTCGGGTCGGATCTAGACCCGAACCGAAACCCAACAACCCGTACCCGCACTTAAATACTAAGCGGGTCGGGCCGGATTCATGTGAACCCGACCAGCGGACCCATAACCCAAACCCATGCCTGAACCCTAATCCCAATCCTCATCGAGATTACTGTTCATCCCCCTTAAATACCCTCGTGAAGCGTGCCCAGCCACCCGAAACCCTAACGCGCTGCCGTCGCCTTTCTCTCCCTCAGCTCCGGCGAGAACCCTAGCCGCTGCATCAAGATCGACGAGCCCAGATCTCTCCGCCCGTCGACCCCGCCTCTTCCCAGCATCGTGAACCACAACCTCGCCTTTCTTCCTCCTCTCTCCAGCTCTGCCGCTCCCCGCCTTGACCTGAACCCTAGCTCGCCCGCTTCCCCTCCTCGACGGCCACCCGCTGCAACTCGCCACGCCCGAGTCCCGCAGCCCAGCCGACTAGCCCCGCTGCCTCGACTGCCACCGCCGGCCCTGCCCAGCCTACTACCCTCCGCCGAGCCCCTCTCCGTCGACCTCCGACGACGATCCCCTCACCGCCTCCTACTCCTCCGCCCAGTCCTCGACTCCCCCATCTCCGGCACCACCGTGAACTCATCCTCCTCCTCCCTCTCCTTCACCCAAGTTCGCCCGCAACACCCCCACTCCTCCGTCTTCTCCGACCCCGTTCGAGAACCCCCAGCGCAGCCGCCCTTCGCCTGAACCCTAGGCAGCCGCCTTCTCCATCCTTCACCCGACCCCATCCGACCAGTCGACCGACTTCATCTCCGTCGGCCTGAACCACCGAGCCACTCCCCGGCCGCCCCGAGCCCAGTCACCCTCCGACGAGTCCCCGGCAGCACACGAATTCTAAACCCTAGCTTGGACACAGCAGTGGACACGGACACAGCAGCATCCCGGATACGGTTGACGCATGACACGAAGCAGATACTCGGACACGAAGAATCGGTCTTCACGGAGCCCTGTTCAGGTATCGTTTCCTCTCTCCTCGATGCCCCATTTTTGATTCCGTCAGTTGTGTCGCGTAGACTGTGTGATCCCCTCGATGCTCGTGCAACTCGCTCGGTGCGTCGCGTCCTATGGTGATCGCGAACCGCGATCCATAAACAGGAAAACCAACACCCTATTTCACTCCGGAACTGAGTGCGCCCCGCCTAACGGGACGACTTGGTCGCATGCAGTCTTTACCGAAACATGCGCACCGTTGATACGGACGTGTGGGATTTCACAGAAGTCGATTCGGATGTGCGTGCACACCGAAATCAATGCGTATCCGCCGACAACGCCCCGTATCCGTCTGTTTTGGAACATGTCATAATTTTGTGTACACACGTCGGATCAAAACGAAACTTGCGCCATCAGACTCGTAGCAATGCGCTGGTCCTGTGACCCAAGTTTGGTTCGATTCTGAGAACGTTGACAAAGTCGCGTATTGTGGGGCCCATAGGCTCCACTTGACGGGCGATTTTGTGATCGGCTCATCGGAATCCAATTCTGGAAGTTCCGTTGGGTTCGTATCATCGTTCCTGACTTGTTGATACTAAGTTTGATGAATTTGGAGACTTTGACCCTGACACGCATTTCGGTGCAAAGCGGCCCACTTGTGGACCCCGCTTTGACCAAAAACTGTCATTTTTGCTCCTGTGTCCAAATTGGACTTAAGGACAGACATTTCTAGCTATTTAATATTTTTTGAATCTAATGGTGATGTTTATTTCAGCAACCGGAGTAGTACCTGCAAATCATACTGAGATCATAGCTACAGTTGGAGCCAAAACCCCAGACAAGTGTACCTTGCCAAATCCTGCAGCTTTGCTACTTATTTCTTTGACTTAGTTATACATCAGTGGGCAAGTATACCTTGCCAAATTTGCAGTTCTTGTTGCATATTTTCTTGCTTTATTTATATTGCTGTGCATGCTTGACCTAGGACCGTGTGACTTACTTAGCGTCCGATTATTAATCGGGTGCCAACACCGTACGCGATGTTGTGTATGTCATCTAGAGATGGACATTCGTGACCCCTTTACATTCTCGTACTTGTCTTATCAAGTACATTATACCCAGGACACTTAATAATATTCATGACAGGATCTTCTGAGATATTCATGGTGATTCTGTATAGGATACAGACTTCTGACAGAGACATTATATTCCTAGATACTATATGACTTGTTGCATTAGATATGATTGTGCGTGACATGAACATGGTGCATCGTGGACATGAGATGTGTGATTACATTTGGTGGGGAGAGACACACATGCTACATGCTGATTATATATATAAACCTCCTATTATTGTGAGGCACAAGACTCTGAAGCCGAGCTTGGCCCATTACCGGATATTACTGCTACCTGCTCCCCGACACAGAGCCTGTAGTGGCTCAGCCTGAGTACTCGTGATGCTCTCATCTTACATTTCACATAGATGGTTATATAGCTTACCCTATTTATTTCATTCTCTGCTGCACTGCATTTATTTTGGCTTGTATTATCTGTACCTTGCTATGTCCCCTGAGGACCTGGATCCGGATTATGTCCCCAGGAATTACAGATGAGATCTATCCCGAGGTATACGGGACAACAGCAGGAGCTGATACAGGAGCTGTACCGACATCCGAGGACGAGATTGTGCTAGAGGACTTCTCCTGAGTATTGGCGTGAGATACTCATTTGTTTCTGTTTCTAGTTATTTTATTTCCAGCCTATTGCATTGATGTATCAGACTTATTCTCGGATTGTTCTCCGAGATAATTTTATTGAGATATGTCAGTTTATTTTATTTGTATTTATTCTGGCATTTGATCTGTGATTATCTGTTATGGATGAGATTAGTATAGACTGTGACTTATACCATTGGACCTATTTATTGTTGTATTACAGCTTACGTATGCCCCGATGGATCCATTAAATTGGGTTTGTCCATCGGTGTGTGCTGCTGGCCATTATCACGCGTCCGGTCCCACGATATTTTGGGACTGGGTCGTGACAACCTGGCAGTTATTTAGAGGTATCATCGTATCATGGATATGACATGCTTAGAGCTTGGGTTGGGGAGGACAACAAGTAAGGCATTTGGGCTCCTTTGCACTTTCCTTGTGTAACCCGTACGCTCCGCCGGAGATGCGCTGTCATGATGACCACTATATATATTATTATTATCAGGCAGCCTCTGGCGTTCAAAAGACGACATACTTTTTAGGTCTTTGAATCTCCGAGAGAATCATGCCAATCTCATTTTAGCCAGATAGCCCACGTATTGGAAAGTTGTTCTCAAAGTGCATTCACATAGATGGTTAGGCGACCCATTGGATGTTTATTTTTCAGTATTTTATTGGCATACTTCTATGTATCTTGTTATGTCCCTTTGAGGACCTGGTCCCTTTTCTGGTATAGACGAGTAGGATTATCCATAGGAGTACGGACTCGGACCTGACGTTTCATACCAGACTGAGGAGGTCTTACCTTCAGAGTACCTTTGATTTATCGCAGCTGATGGATATTCTAGTTGTTATTTTCTTTATTGACATTTATCTTATATTAGAGTTTGATCTCTTCTCTCATTTAGTAGGTTTAAGTATAGTCGATTGGCAGGGTATTTGTTTTCATCCGACTATCATTCTTTGATACTCCATATTTAAGATTCAATTATTTATTCCTATTTCTTTATTTATGCTGTGGATGAGATATAGATTGCGTATGACTTGTGTTGACAGTATATTACCACTTGTGGATTGGATATTCATAATACAACGTACGTATGTGTTATGGTTTTCATATTTTGGAGTTGCCATATACATACGGCTGGCATGCTTACGTATTCCTAGTCCTACGTATTTTGGGACTGGGGTGTGACAGATCTAGAGCTAGCTGCGGTAATATTTGCACTAAAACTATAGAGGCACTACCTTTATGGAGAGCGGGTTAAGATTTACACAGATCAAAAAAGTCTGAAGTATGTCTACACTTAGAAGGAGATCAACATGAGACAATGGTGTTGGCTAGAGTTGATGACAGACTATGATATCGAGTTGCAGTACCACCCTAGCAAGGTAAATATTATAGCAGATGCCTTATGCAAGAATCCCATGGCATACTTCTTGACGACTCAGCGCCATTTGTTAGAGGATCTTCAGGAGCTCGGGATAGAGGTTATATTACCAGGCATGGATGGACAGTTGGCCAGTCTAGAGGTACAATCTATATTGGTTGGGAGGATCAAGGCAGCCTTGCTTTCCGATACGAGATTTCGGCAACTATGAGAGAGGACAGAGGCCGGCATGCAGATGAGACTCTGAATTCACGAGGACAGAATATTGAGGTGTGGAGATCGTCTATATGTTCCGAGTGGCAAGATACGCCAGGAGTTGATGACCGAGTCCCATAGTTTGATTTATTCTATTCATCCCGTGGGTACAAAGAGTATCAAGATTTGAGACAGCTGCTGGCATAAGATAAAGAGGGAGATTGCGAGATTCATGGTGAGATGTTTGGTCTGTCAGCAAGTCAAGGTCGAACATCAGAGGACTGTAGGACTATTGCAGCCGATTCTCATTCCTGAGTGGAAGTGGGAGCACATTACCATAGACTTCGTCATGGGATTTTTGAGGAGCCCTAGTGGGAAGGATGTCATCTGGGTTATCGTAGACCTATTCACAAAGTTGACGCATTTCTGCCCTTCAGAGTTGGGCAGTCCACAGAGATATTGGCTGACATGTACATGAGGCAGATAGTATGACTACATGGAGTGCCTGTCAATATTGTATCGGATCGTGATTCTAGATTTATGTCACATTTCTGGCAGAGTATGAAGGAGAGTCTAGGAACTCGCCTCAAGTTCAGCACTGTATATCATCCACAGACTGATGGTTAGTCAGAGCGCACAATTCAGATATTAGAGGATATGTTGAAAGCGTGCATGATCGACTTTGGAGGATCTTGGGAGGACCATCTACACTTGGTGGAATTCTCCTACAACAACAGCTACCAAGCAAGCATCCAGATGGCAATGTTTGAGGCACTGTATGGTAGGAAGTGCAGGTCTCCGGTGTGTTGGAGTGACGTAGGAGAATGCTAGATACTTGATCCAGAGTTGGTGACTCGGACAGTAGAGAAAATAAAGCAGATTCAGAGCCATCTTTGCGCAGCACAGGACAGGCAAAAGCATTGGGCAGATGCGCACCGCAGACCTTTGGAATTCAAGGAAGGTGGTCATGTATTTTTGAAGATATCGCATACTCGTGCTACCATCAGATTTGGGGGCAGAGGCAAGCTGAGTCTGAGGTACATCGGACCTTTTGACATCTTGGAGCGAGTTGGAGAAGTGGCTTACCGTCTTGCATTTTCTCCGTCATTAGAAGGCGTGCACGACGTATTTCACATATCACAGTTGAGAAGGTACGTGGCAGACCCTAGCCACGTGCTCGATCATTCAGAGATTACAGTCGGGCCCAGTTTATCATATCTGGAGCAACCAGTAGGCATACTCGATCGCAGTGAGAAGGTTTTGAGGGGACAGACTATTCGACTGGTCAGGGTTGCATGGAAGCATCATTCGCCGGACGAGTTTGCCAGGGAGCGCGAGGTTTCCATTCGACAATGTTTTTCTCATTTATTTGAGGACCAAGGTACGAATTTACGTACTGCATTTCAATTAGTTGTTAACTTTTTAATTCTCGCAACTCTTATTCATCCTTTACTTTTAATTTCGGGAACAAAATTCTTCTAAGTTGGGAAGGATGTAAACTCTCCATTTTAAATTAATTTTAGATAGTATTTTTATTAGTTACCAAATGTAAATTTTATAAATTTTTCTTTCTTTCTATTTTTTATAATATATATCCTAGTTATAAAACCACTAGAGCTATTATTATTCTTATTAGGCTAGTTAGATTTGATTATCCATATATTAATTTAAAAACCAACACCGGGAAGACACTACATCAATTTTCTTTCATTAATTGGTCATCCAACTTATGACCGGCCCACCATTTACCTTCTTTGTTGTTGTTCACAGGCAACAAATTGGCCCCAACAACAATACTTCATATGATCCATTCGGTTATAGCCATCAAAATAACTCTTTAGTTGCAAACCCAACTAAACCCCCTTAACATTGCTCCCGAGCCCATAATGTGAGCTGTGTGGAGCAACAACTCCCAGCGGTATCATGCATGCCACTGTTTTCGTCTAAGCCTAGTTGTTCGACCAATCCCTAATCGACATCACCTCTCCATCCAGCTCACCCCCCATCAATTTCTTTCCTTTATATACAACTGATTCACTCCCAAACCTTAAAGAATCCCAGCCGCCTCTATCATTCTTCTTCCCCACTTTATTCTTCATCCACCCTTTCATCTATTTCCCTCACGGCTACGGTCATAGTGACGAACTCCGATCTCGGATCCGTATTGCAGGTGCATGCTAAGGGTTGAGGTTCAAAGTGGTAATATGGTAGTGGTATAAGTTCTCATTAGTGAGGAAATGCAATATCTAGTATACTGTTGTGTAGTTGATGAGCAAGTAAAGTTACAGATGATATATGAAATACTTATCTTGAAGAAAGAGAACACTCTGCAGGTTGAGTGTATATGTAAGCATGCATAGGTATTTAAATAATGGAAACATAAAGGTTCAAGGTTTTAACCTGTGTGGTAAAGGCTGGTACGTGTGGGTTCAAATGTGGTAGGTGCATATGGAGTACTAGTACGGATATATATATATATATATATATAAAAGTAGGATTAAGTAATTTTAATAACTAATTTCTAAATTTCTAAATTTTTGCCTTAGGTTCTTTGGGCTCTTCGAACTTGGACGTTGGACCAGCTCCTGATTCTCAGCTTTCGGACTCAGGCAAGTGTACATTGTCATACTGTAACTCAGTTCCAGATTTACTTATTTATTTCATCTATATATTGTGTGTGATTTGGACCGAAATCGTTACTTAGCTTCCGGGTCATATCCGGGTGCAGACGTTTGTCGGTAACGTCTAGTATCGATTGTTAGATATTTTTCGATACTTTTATGTACCTACTTCGTTACATCGGAATCCTAGGACACATTCAGACACTATCATCGTGTCAAAATTTATGTATCCTGATGGTGTCAGCATGACCGGAACCTGTGATGATTATAGGATCGTGATTGGTGCAAGTTACTTCAGTATGACGAGACTGTTTAGATAGAGGTTCTGGCTCAGCGAACTGCGGATGCGTCTCGTTGACCACATTGGAAGGGAAAGACAGTTACTAGACGCTTGGGCTACTTCGCATATACTATATGTATCCTTATTTACGTACAGATCATGTATCCAAAGTCGTAGTACTTACTGTGTGACTCTGTGATCGGAGCTATGGGTACGCACTGTGTGTCTCTGTGCCTCGAAGCTATGGATATATATTTGGAAAGCCCACGTATCGAACATTGTCTTCATGTTGTGTCTCACTTAGGTGGTTATTCTAGATTGCATCGGCGTATCACATGTTTCCTTTTTGTTTACTATGGCATGTTATTTTTGTACCTTGTTACGTCCCTCTGAGGATCTGGTTCCCTTGCAGGCATAGGCGGGGAGGTCTACCTAGAGGAGTACCGACCGGGTGTATATCCAGGAGCAGAACTTGTAGCAAAGGACGAGATCCTTCCCGATGACTTCACTTGATCACCGGTAGTGACTTCACCTTGGATCCGGTATCATTATCTAGTTAGCAGATATCGGTCCTAGTTATCTATTTACACTTCCTTTTATTCAGTACTTGTAATAGCGGGTTTGTCCCCGTGAGACTATATCCGGTTTGTATTATGATACATTTTTAGACTTATTTTTCTTTCTGCACATTAGTAGACTTGTTTTTCCTATGTGTTTCATATTCTTATGTTTGTGGATGAGATTAGTTACATTGTTTATGTTTTAAATGTTGGGTTATATCATTGTACTTTACAGCTTAGATGCACGCCAACGGATCCATTAGATTGGGAAGCCCATCGGAGTGTACCCGCTAGCCAATGTCACGTGGCTCAGTTCCTTATATTTGGCATTGGGACGTGACAACAATGTGCACTTGACAACGGAGCTTGGTGAGAATCTTGTTCTCAAGGATGTGCGACATGTACCGAGTTTATGCTATAACTTGGTTTCAGTAGGGAGGCTGGCAGATGATGGATGTCGCAGTTTATTTGGGGACAAAGATTGGATGCTTACGAAGGGTTTCCAACTGTTGGCTCGAGGATATTTATGTTGTGGCATATACATGCTCAAGCTGCTGAGTTATAAAGGCATGCCACAGACATCGGATGGAGGCTCGAAGGGTATTCGACAGATGTTGGATCGTCGAAAACTTGTTGAGGAGGGACTTCGAGATACTTTAAAGATTACGGAGGATTCGGTTCATCGAGACAAAGCTAGGAATAGTCATGAGCCAAGACTCACGGTGAGGCTGATAGTGAGGGACTTTGGTCTCATCCGTGTCATTGATGTCGGCATGATCCCAGTGGTACAGAAGGTGTTACGTATGGCAGTTAGCATCAACGTGACGGTCGATAAGCTGGAGATGAAGAAAGATAAAAAGCAACTCAGGGGATCGAAGATCGATGGCATGGGGGAGCAGGAACTCTGTCGCGGGACGACATGCATGGATTCCAATTGAGAAGCAATGGGGTCAATTCCCTCTCATCAAACTGGAGGGGGAGATTGTTGGGGTACAATCTGGATTTGGTAAATTTTGGAGCCCAAATATGGTCAAAGATTTGATTTGATATAATTTAAAAATCTACATTAAATATAAATTTTGATTAGATTTTAAATTTGTATCAATATTTAATTTGACTATATTTGGACGTCCCTAATTGGTGTTGAAATTTTTTAGTGGAATATGATTCTTATTTTAAGATTTTCTAATTTGGTAATCCTATTATGACCTAAAATATGATTTCTTATCATATAAATATAGGAGGAGTGTGGAGGCACAAAATATAGTACAAGTTGGAGATTCAGGTTGCTCGTCCACAAAAATCTAAGAGAAAGTCCGTGCTTTGCTCTTAGGACTTCGCCATCCAAGACAGAAGGAAGAAAGAGATCTGATCGAGGAGTCGTCGCATTCGCTCCGGGAGATTGTACGGGTTGGTGAGTGATTTCAAATGTAATATCTTTCTTTTCTTCTTAAGTGTGGTGAGGGGGTTGAATCTATTAGGACAAAGGGTTCAACATTGATTCTTTCAATCTTGTAATTTCACCTGAGTTATAAAGGTTAAAATTTGTCCAGTTGACCGTCATATACTTGTCTTTATCTGTGCTTGGTGTTCGTTAGACAGGGGTCGGTTATCTCAGATGGATTATTCTAAAGTTTTTGATGCGGGCACTCTCAGACACGGTATCGAAACACTTGCAGGACGTGTATGATTCCCAACAAATTATTTGCTAAATGTATGTCACCAAACTCAGTGGACAACGATGATACAATGGTCTGTAATCGATGGCCCATGGATGCGTGTGTGAGAGAGAGAGAGAGAGAGAGAGAGAGAGAGAGGGAGGGGAGGGGAGAGTGGGTGGGTGGGTGGGTGGGTGGGTAATGCTTAACATTGTATTTCCTTTCTAGTCTACTCATGTCGAAATTGATTCGTAAGCACTGAAACATGCATGTTTATTCTTGGAGCTGTCGACTTGCTAAATAATAATTATGTGCTGTTCTTCTTGTTTCCATGAAGAGAACACCTCAATAAGACCAGTGAAAGTATCTGCTCTGCAGAGCAATGGAGAAAGAAGCACTCAACTTTTCCTCGTCACTTGCCATATGTTCTCAGAATGAGTTGTAGGAAGAATTAATTAGAGAAACCTTTCTTCCATTGTCCATCATAATTAGGACGAACGAACGTGCCAATTAATGCTTTCGTGGTGGGCACGAGAATATCAAGCCATATATTGAGCAACCGAATCCCAATATTTTGGACGAAAAATTGCACTGCATTGAATTGCTTGTCGACATACAGCTTTAATTTGCTGCTGTGCTGAAGAACCATGGATCCTTACGTACGCTTCAAGTGTAGAAAACGGAGGCACTGGCATGCTCAATAATGCCAGCCAACATTCTTAATGGGTTTCCCGATCTTGATAACATAGAGATGGACACACCCAGATTTCCAGCTTGCTAGCTGTAAGATCTGCTACTTGAGACCTATCCAACTTGTCAGTGCCGACCCGGAGGGTTGTATTATCCCATCCGAAACTAATTTTGGTTATTCTTTAATTTTTATTGTAAATTGGTCCTAAAGGATCATCCATGACCCCGAACTAGTCGGTTAGACCGGCTGTAGCTGCTCTAGCTAGTGGGTGCTAATGCTTTCCGACAATCACTAGACCGAGGCCCCATTGTGCTTCTCCTGCGGGTTGATGGGCTCTCGTTGTTCGTGATGGATATGATTTCCAATCTACGTGGAGAACACCTCCTCTTCTTCTTCTTTTTTTTCTCTTTTGGTATCATCATGCTGGATATGAATTGAATATTTTAGATATAAAATAATTGATTTGTTTTCACTTGGGTCAATATTATAATAGACAAAATATATACAAAAGCTAACAAGACCTCCTTTTACAAACTCCATAATTTTTTTACTTAATAATGACTATTTAGATATTGGGTCCCCTGTTACAAACTCCATAATTTTTTTACTTAGTAAAGGATATTGAGATATTGAGCCAAGAACTATAATAGATATAACATATACACAAGCTAACAAATACTTGAACACTTTTTTGAGTTTTCAAATCTTGGGTCCTGGACGGTCGCACATTTTGTCCTGGTTTTTGGTCGGACCTGGATATGCATGGATTCAAGAAATTGATATGTTAAATCAGGACTATGTTCCAAGGATATCATGAAATTATTTAGCTAAATTCATCTAGGATTAGGTGTACATGGGATTTAGAATCTTATTAGGATAAGGTTTGGTGATAAAGAAGAAATAAGCTTTGGTGTTAAATTGATAGTCGTTCTTTCATATAATGTGGGTGTTGACTGGAGTAGCATATTAGTACGACCTCCAAGCCTATTTTTGGCTAGGTTACAGAAATACTCCACAGGTGAATCTTGGCTAGCATAAGTGAGTCTTATCCAGGACCGGCTCTTGGTAAGTCGAAAAAGCTATCGGGTTTGAACAACCCTCCAGATCCTTAAGTCCCTATCTCTCCGTCAATAGAATCTCTGTGGTCCATTTCAATTTCTCTCTGCCAGTTAAATTGGCAATCTATTAAGTCCATATTTTGAGTTCCCACTAAAAAAAGACCTGGAGCAGCTCAGGAGAGGAACTCGAAATTCAAGTTCCATGACGTCGTCAGAACCGTCGATTTCGACGTCGCTGTCAACCCCACTGGCCATCAATTTTTAGATATCTTCGTTTGGAGTTAAGGACAAGGGACAACCAAATTTAGATTCGACTAGAATAATCCAACCTTTTGGGTTGGCCTTGGTCTTATCCGACGTTGTTGCATCCTTTGACACTTGTGTTGGATATGTTTTTGTTGTTATTGTAAAACTAGTATTGTGTTGTGTTCGATAGAGAACATAAAATTAAAATAAAAAGAAGATTTAGTAAGATTTAATAACAATAGCATTCATAAATCCACATTATGGATGGAAATTAAGAAAGCCACATTTACTACCAAAATCCTGAAGTAATCAAGAAATCCTAGATCTAAAGAACTTGCCAAGAATCACCACTCTTCCTTAAATGAGTGTCTATGTGCTTGACCACTAACAGGAAGATGTACACGGTACACTAACATCAAGATGTAGTAGGGGAGTACATTTATCCGTTTATAACCCAAAATCGAACTACTGGGGATTCTATTAGATTTTTATTTTGTCGGTTCGGCTTACTTATATTCAGTTTATTGGTTTGGTTTAAAACCCAAAATCGAACCACATCAAAATGCAAATTCTATTAGGTTTTTATTTTGTCGGTCCGGTCAATAATTTTCTTTACATATATTTTTTTTTGAAGAAAGAGGTAATTAGGCTCGAACCCGCAACTTCTTGGATAATATGCATCGGTCTTAACTACTAGACTAGACATCATTTGCATTTTTTTTCTTTATATATATATATATATATATATATATATATATATATATATATATATATTAGGAAAAATCTAAGGTATCAACACAAAAGTCTGTAAATATGATTTTTTTTTCTAGAAATCAATAAGAAGTTCATCACTCCACTACTCCCATGCTTTCTTGGGTCCCTCGTATAGAGATCATATTGAATGAGCTTCATGTTGTCACGTCCCAGTACCGGAATACGGAGACAGACATGGACAGCTATCCCATACAAGATACTATACGTCGTCAGCGGTCACGGCTGTATAAGAAAAGGGGATGCATGCTACAATCAAGTCTCCTATGGTCATGAACTTATATATTTCAATCATTCAAACATGAAACAGTAAGCATATAGCATATATGATAAGCAATAAGGCGTCCCAAACGCTTTCTCAAAATATTTTGGAGTCCAGCTGTGCAAAAATAAGGAGCTGGAAGAGTAACAAAAGTACATGACAGTGATCAGCTGTAGTCTGATTTAATACAATTGTGTAAAAAAATTAATGTTCAGACGAGCCGGCTAACAGGTGTCGGTGGCTAAATGCCAAAAAGAAATAAATGTGCAAGACAAGCAGGAAAGAAGAAAACCAACTCGCTATCCCATGCAATCATATTCCTGGTGCGCGCCATGAGTTGGGAGAAAGTACGCTAGATCCTCAGGTGCTAGCTCGAAACCTAGTCATTCAAAACAAGTGGGATTAGACCCCAAATAGCAAGTACCACAAAGGAAGCAAGAAATAAAGAAACAAAAAATCCAAGAAAAATATATAATAATACATAGGTTCAGTGTTGTAACTTAGGTCTATGGCATATCCTAGCACGAAGGCTCAACCCTACAACCAAACAAGGACAAGGGTTGAACCATCACACTATGATAGTCCATTTTTCTAGCCTACTAGCTGAATAGATACAATCACAACCAAGTCTATTTCTTATATCGGCCAATCATTCGTACGGCTTGCTATTTTGTGGAGTCTGAAGTTATCTCAAAATAATGCATAATAAGTATCCTTAGATCACGCCAGTGCCGAACATGAGCTAACCGAACCAATATGATAAAACAGACACTTGTAGGATACACCAGTCCCCCGTAGGACTACTGCGTTAAAAATACGGTATTAGCGGTTCCAGTATTCCTATATTGAAACAATGGCTCGGCATAATAATAAGTCAGATATTGCACTTTACTAATGCAGATAAAATATAGTATCTGTGGTGGCCATCCCACAGCGCACTTAGAATGAATCTCTGTGGGAATGTTCGTTGGCATGATCTCGGGATACTGTTTTCTCCAAATGTTACTACCAGTTTTTATTACTTAATTAGCTCTATGTTGTGTTTGAAATCTCAAGGCGTGGTCACATGAAAATTTCCCTTAAGATGTCTTACAAAGTACGTGCACACTAGATACGAATCAGTGGAAGTCAAATATGGATTCACCCGAGCGTGTATGCAACATTCAAATAATCAATAACCTAGCCACGTTTTGGTAGTTTGACTCGCTTATTATGTCCGTGCTGGAGAAACAATGTATATTTATAATATCACGCGTTCGGGGATTTGGAGGCATTCTCGATGCACAACCCAAATATAATCACTTAACACGTGACATGATGTATCGCTCCTCAGTGCACTTTAAATCATGAATAATTATCATGCAATAGTGGTATCAGCACAGATACAATATTAGAGTCCAATTACCAATTATACATTGGGTCACATGAATCAAGAAGATATTCAGTCAAAACAAGTAAGGCCTCATGGGTCTCTAAGCCGCATGAAGTCAGGCCGCATAACAATCTTGGCCGTATAAAGTCATGCCTCATGAACCACTTGGCCGCATGTCCAGGGTTAAGGTCTACTCCTAGGGACAAGTGTTGAAGTGACAGTAAAATAAGTAAAGTGCCAGTGATGAGACATAAAGTGACTGATATGACTGAGGTGACAAGCCATAATGTGTGTCAGGAAGAAAAGACAAAACTATAGAAATAAGTGCCAACGGTTCAGAGCCATGCATCCAAGAAATAGGGGCCGCATGGTCTCCAGGCCGCATGAGTGTCGGTGCCGCATGGGGTTTTATGACGTATGAAGTTGTCACTACCACGTTCTAAAAACAGGGGTATTTTTGACTTTTTATAATTATTAGTGTTGTGGTAGATATATTAAATGATTTTATTATAGGAGTATTTAAATTAAATAATTTCGTGAGATGTGTAATTAAATATATTATTATTTACAGTGTTCATTAATGTTTGAGCTGGTAGACTTGACCTAGAAGCCCACTAGACGAACACCTGACAGAATTATGGGGATTGTGTATTTAATTACATTATTTAGGATTTAATTATTGGACGTCGTAATTAATTACCGTATTTTATTTAATTGTTGCGCGCTGTCGTTGCTTCGATATTTGGAGCACTACCCTAGCTTTTACCTAACAACAAAATTTTTAACATTGCCCTAGACGTGCCCGCCTTCCATTCTGCCATTTTTGTAACTCATAATTATGCTCTCTTGTGCTTCGTTTTGGCCGCACAATAATCGTCGCGGACGTTTATTTATTTTTTCTGAATAAATTCTAATTTTTGTATCGTTGTGCGTTCCAATCGAAATTGGGGACAACCTCGACCCATTTTTCGTACGGCCCAAATTAGGATAATATTCTGTTCTGAGTCTTCTTCATTAATGATATTGATGACCCGACCTAATTTTGGCCCATGTATTCCTAATTAATTTTAGAACGCCAAGTGTATCTAATTTTAATTAATTAAATTCAGAAACCCATTTTTCGTGTAATTTTCTATTTGTTGGGGACTTAATTGCAAAATTGTAATGATGTGTCACCATCCTATTGGTTTAACCCATATGAAGGAAACTAACCCCCTATCTTGACTAGTCAACCTAATCTCTCCCTCCTCTTTTTTGTTGCATTTTGATTCATGTTGAATCTAGGCCTTCCATTTTAAATGGAGCCATCCCCACCATACAACCCCCTTACATGTTCCCTCAACACTCTTTCCAAATAACCCATCCCTAATATTGGCCGGCCCTAATTTCTAGGGAGCCACATCATCCTCCCCATACAAAAGAAACCCACCCTCTCCATACTATTTCACCACCAACACCATCACCAACACCAAATACAAACTACCACCACACTCCTTCAACCTCCAGCTGAATCCGGCCATCTCCCCGGCCCAACTCTGGAAGGCTCCTCCGCCGGATGGCCATAAACCGACTCCACAGCCACCTCGACCATGCAGTCCACCCCCTCGACCTTACCTCTTCCCGTCGACAGCACCCCGTTGTGCTGAACTGTCGACACCACCACCATCTCCTCCCCTTCATCCCTGGTTCCCCCGCTCGACCGTCGGAGCCGGCCATCTCCCTCGCCACGGCCAGAGACTCCTCCTCTTTCCCATCTTCTTCTTCCGCCCTCCCTGTCGAACGACCCCGCCGCCTGAGCGCCTCCACCGCTCCGCCTGACCACGATCACCATCGACATCTCTCCGCCAAAATGCTGCACCCCTCTCGACATCTTCCTCGAGCTCCACCCGCCGGCTCTCCACTCCACCTCCTCGAGCCACCCAGTCATCGAACCACCACCCTCGTCGTTTTCCGACGAGATCCGATCCCCTCTTGTAACGCCCCGCAACCGCTCGGAGCGTTACGCTGAGTCGGACTAAATAAATCAAATGCTGGTTACATTTGAAATGTCAGATTTCGAGAAGAAGGATTAATCGAGTTGGTTTCAATGTGCAGATGGCTAGCGGGATCGATGGAAATCAGGTGTTCGTTCAGAACAGTACTGAATAGCTGGATGGAAACGATAATACCGTCTTCCTTAGTCCGATCGGTCGGATGATTTGGAGAGCACGGCCTGCTCGCACGGTCATACCAGTTGAGTAGATCGCGCTTGCATCGGACCACGGGTTCAAGGGATTGGCCGTATCGGCAGGACAGGATGCCTAACGGATTCAAACAATATGAGTGGGCTCTTTCCCTTCTCCTCTACTCCTTCATGCCTAATAATATGGAAAACACATAATGGCTTGTACACTTGGGCTGAAATATCGGGAAGCACTACACTGAGGCGTGCATAGAGTGTGCGTCATTGGCTTGGTAGGATTGTGGCTTGAATGGTTTTACGCGTTGGATAGTTGGTGCGATAGTTGGATTATACGTTTGAGACGATCGGTTGGATACTTGGGATCTTGCTTGGACGGTTGGAAATATACAAGTTGAAATGATACATTGAGGCAAATGGGAATATGGGAATATCGGGAATTTGGGCGAGCGAGCGTGCATCCGTGCACGAGTATCACTGGGTCGCTTTGTCTTGCAAAGCGAGCAGTTGTGGTTCGAAACCGAACAACTGCATCAGCGAGGTATGGTGCCGCTTGATGGGGCATTGTGCCACGAATGGGGCATCGTGCCACTGAGACGGCATTGTGCCATGGGATTGCTTTGAGCATGGGTGTTGCACCATTTCAGAATACATTGCTGTAAAGCGGCAATGTGAAACACTGGGTATTTTGGTGCCTTGGGCTATATATTGAGGTCGAGAGTTGGACTTCTTGGAAGAACATGTTGGAAGAATGGTTATGGATACTTCGGTTGGGTTTATCGATGGAACGAGTCTAGGATCGCTTGGTGGGGCGAGAATGTTCGATCCTCTCGTCATACCTACGTGTGTCTGCATGTCACGGACAACTTGTGCAAAGGTTTGGCACTTTCCCCGAAACGGTTTTTATCCGGGACACTGGAGCCGTTTCGATCCGGAGGGAAACATTCGATTCGCATTCAGTTGCGATGCATTGCGGGACCTCCAGCGGGGCTTGCTACCCGGGCTGATAGGGCGCGCCGTAATGCTTGAGATATGTCCTGTATGGCTCTGCCAGTGACTTCATATAGATAAGAGTTGGCTTGCTTTACTTTGGTTGGTTTGTGCATCGTGTAGGCGCGGCCACCTTGCCTCGGCAAGAGTGTGCACTCGAGAGTGGGATATAAACTGTTGGTTGAAGATGGATATTGAGGCGAGACTGATGGTTCGATATGTTATCGTGCAAGCGATGACATTGAGTTAGACGGGTCGGCTATATATAAACTGCTTGTCGTTTGGTTTGAGAATGAATGCTTGCATGCTTAAACTGCTTTACTGCTTTCCTAAACATGTCATCCATATGCCATGAAACGAATCTAGGATTCAACTAGAAAGATCACCATTTAACTGTGTGCATTCACTACTTTACTTAGTGTCGGCTTAGACGAGTGGGTTACCCCGCTCACCAGTACGGTTGTGTACTGACCCACGTTTGTGGGCAATATTTCAGGTACACAGACGTAGTGGCGCTGCTTAATAGCTGGATGGAAACGATAATGCCGTCTTCCTTAGTCCGATCGGTCGGATGATTTGGAGAGCACGGCCTGCTCGCACGGTCATACCAGTTGAGTAGATCGCGCTTTCATCGGACCACGGGTTCAAGGGATTGGCCGTATCGGCAGGACAGGATGCCTAACGGATTCAAACAATGTGAGTGGGCTCTTTCCCTTCTCCTCTACTCCTTCATGCCTAATAATATGGAAAACACGTAATGGCTTGTACACTTGGGCTGAAACATCGGGAAGCACTACACTGAGGCGTGCATAGAGTGTGCGTCGTTGGCTTGGTAGGATTGTGGCTTGAATGGTTTTACGCGTTGGATAGTTGGTGCGATAGTTGGATTATACGTTTGAGACGATCGGTTGGATACTTGGGATCTTGCTTGGACGGTTGGAAATATACAAGTTGGAATGATACATTGAGGCAAATGGGAATATGGGAATATCGGGAATTTGGGCGAGCGAGCGTGCATCCGTGCACGAGTATCACTGGGTCGCTTTGTCTTGCAAAGCGAGCAGTTGTGGTTCGAAACCGAACAACTGCATCAGCGAGGTATGGTGCCGCTTGATGGGGCATTGTGCCACGAATGGGGCATCGTGCCACTGAGACGGCATTGTGCCATAGGATTGCTTTGATCATGGGTGTTGCACCATTTCAGAATACATTGCTGTAAAGCGGCAATGTGAAACACTGGGTATTTTGGTGCCTTGGGCTATATATATTGAGGTCGAGAGTTGGACTTCTTGGAAGAACATGTTGGAAGAATGGTTATGGATACTTCGGTTGGGTTTATCGATGGAACGAGTCTAGGATCGCTTGGTGGGGCGAGAATGTTCGATCCTCTCGTCATACCTACGTGTGTCTGCATGTCACGGACAACTTGTGCAAAGGTTTGGCACTTTTCCCGAAACGGTTTTTATCCGGGGTACTGGAGCCGTTTCGATCCGGAGGGAAACATTCGATTCGCATTCAGTTGTGATGCATTGCGGGACCTCCAGCGGGGCTTGCTACCCGGGCTGATAGGGCACGCCGTAATGCTTGAGATATGTCCTGTATGGCTCTGCCAGTGACTTCATATAGATAAGAGTTGGCTTGCTTTACTTTGGTTGGTTTGTGCATCGTGTAGGCGCGGCCACCTTGCCTCGGCAAGAGTGTGCACTCGAGAGTGGGATATAAACTGTTGGTTGAAGATGGATATTGAGGCGAGACTGATGGTTCGATATGTTATCGTGCAAGCGATGACATTGAGTTAGACGGGTCGGCTATATATAAACTGCTTGTCGTTTGGTTTGAGAATGAATGCTTGCATGCTTAAACTGCTTTACTGCTTTCCTTAACATGTCATCCATATGCCATAAAACGAATCTAGGATTCAACTAGAAAGATCACCATTTAACTGTGTGCATTCACTACTTTACTTAGTGTCGGCTTAGACGAGTGGGTTACCCCGCTCACCAGTATGGTTGTGTACTGACCCACGTTTGTGGGCAATATTTCAGGTACACAGACGTAGTGGCGCTGCTTGGATATACGGGACAAGATGTATGAACTGTAAGTACCTTTGTGGGCTAGAGAAAGAGCAAGAGTTATTTCATCGTCTCCGTGGCATCGCCTTTGTGGCATTGACTCGGGGTATCTCATTTGGACCCTATCGTGAGCTTCGCTGCGTATACTCTGATGTGTGCTTGGTACACAATTGGCTTCCGCTGTAACTTGGTTGTTTCGATGATAACTTTCGTGTTTAACAACATCGCCTTGTACGAGCGCAACTCTAGGCTCGTACGGCATCACGTCCCGAATAGAATGATTGTCCCGCGGGAGAGCTGCAACGTGGTGATTTCACGTTCAGCGGGGACTATTGGGCTTGCGGGAGTTTGGGGCGTGACAGATTGGTATCAGAGCGCCCGGTTCATTTCTTCGGACTTGGTCCTTCGTTTCATCACAAACTCAAAAATCGCTTTCGTGTGTCGTTAGCTCTTGACTCTACTCGGTGCCGCATCGGATGTTTCATGCAATAAGTCTAATTATTGCTGGTTTTGGCTGCATTTTATTTCTTGGTTGGGTTGCCTTGGTTGATTTTCGTAGGATCGCTTAGCCTCGTTAGGCGTTGTTGCATTCGTGCAGCAAGTTGGTTGGCGTTGTTGCATTTGTGCAACAAGTATGGGCTTTCGTTGGGTTGGCTTGGCTTATCGTTCTGGAGTTTCTGATTGCCTCAATGGATCAGTTGGTTGGCTAACGAGATTTGGTTAAGCGGCATGTTTTGGGTAGAAACATTCGATGATAATAGATCCTTGCACGAGTTGCTCGTCAAGCGATTGTGTTGGATAGAAGTTGGAATTTTGGCTGTGGCGGATCGATTGAGCAAGTTTGAGTTTGGCTTGAGAAATATCAGATAAGTTAGCATGAGTTGCTCGTACAATAAACGTGTGGAACCGTTGGGTATTGGGTTGGACTATTTGGAAGGCAATCGTTGCACGATTGCTCGTGCTGTGAAAGTATCAGACGGTTTGGGAAATGTTGGAAGCATCGAGAATGGAACATAGCACGAGTTGCCTAACGAGATTGATGGTTAAAGAATTGGCTAAGTTTTTGTGTCAGACTTAAGATGGGAATGGCATGATCACACCTAAGGGATGGTTCGGACGGATCTTGGATTCGTGAAAAGAAACGTAATGTGAGTAGCGAATTGATTCGAAGTGGCATATGGGATCAAATGTGTTAAGCAAGGCATTGGAAATATTTTGGTTGGACATCTATGGGAATTGCCTGAACGGACTCGGATAACGAATACAAGTCGGTTGGTGCAAATCGACTGAGTTGGAAGGAATAAAAATGGAGCAAGCGAATATTGAGTTATGATTCGGCAGAATCATCTCGGAATAGTCGGTTTGGGATAGACGCTGGTTGACGCAGATTTTGCACGAGGGCAACTATATTTCTAAGTGGTATATAGTACAATAGAATTTGACTCGGGTATCCTTCGATACATTAGACTTGAGAACTCAAGAACGGAATCGTGCAAATGGAAGTATCATTGGGCCTAAAAGATGGACGGAATCGGAACGAACATTTGGGTTACGCCTGAGCAAAGTGGTAGGATTATCGGAATGATAGCGAGCACGAACTACGATTTTGGGCAACGCATTTGAGCTGTTGGTTGAGCAACGAAACACGATCTTGGCTTGGAGGGCAATGCGATTGATTCACACAAACTTGAAGGATTTTGGATATTGTTGCTCGAGAAGTCGACTCAGGTTTAGCGAAAACTGGAAATTTTGGGCAAGATGGTGCAACGATGATAGACAGATTCTCCGGAAAGACGTGGACGGATTATGGCCACAACGGAAGGCAAAGATATTGGCGGACAGACTTTCGAAGATAGCTAAATGTGGGAGCAACGTTGGAACAAATCACTGTGCTGCTCGAGTAAATTGGACGTGCATTGTGGAACGCAGCAAATGGATAAGAATTGGAGCAAGTCTTGGGTTTTGAGAATCATTACAATTTGTAGTGCGAGAATCGAACATGCAATTCGGGAATTTGATGGATTCAGGGCAGAATGACGGATTGATGGAAGACGGTTTCAACGAGCGCGGTGCTCGGATTCGGAAGTTCGCTCGGATGGAATGGTTGGAATTTTGATTCAGATTTGCAGATGAGATATAGTATGGTTTATAGTAACTGTCCATCGTGATGATTACAATTATCGAGCGTAGCTTCGGGACAGCTGACCCTAAGCGACATTGCCCGTCGAATCGGATATGAATATGGTAGACCCATAGAACGACCCTTGAGGCGGCGTATTTGGGAATGCGTCGAGGGCAGATGTGAGGCAATGAGATTTGGCTTATCGACTGAGTGTTGGATTTGAGAGACCCTTGGGATAGCCTTCAGCTGAAGATGCAGCCGGAAGATCGAAGTGATGGTGGAAGTAGCCTAGTCAACTGATGAGATTCAGAGTCACAGATTTTTGTAGATGGCATCGCCTCTGACTCATCGTGCTCTGGAAGGGAATAGCATTTATATGAATGGACGACTGTGGTGGCTCGTTCAAATCAAATCTTTGCGAATACTGGAAGGGACAGATGTGCCTCAGATTTACAAGATGTCTCGGAACTTAGTCTGGGAAACGTGCTCGTTCGGAAGGCAAAGGTAATATTCTATGCTTCGAGGCAGTGGAAGCAGCGCGAAGAACTATTCCATGCGCAACCTAAGAATTGTTGCGAGTGTGTCCACGTTGAAATCGTGGCGACACAATCCCTTTGGCGTGGCGGCGAGATCTTCGTGGATCACACGAACCTCAATATAGATGTTCACCCTGTGAGATTTTGAGATGGCAAGAAATGTGTTGGGCTGAACTGATCTAAGCAAAGTTGATATTTGGGTAAGTCGCATAGCTGGGGTAGATCAGTTGAGATGATCGTTTGGTGCATGAGATATATTTCGAGATATTGCTAGTACTGATTTTCAGAAATAGTTGGATGGATTGAGTTGGAACACGAACTGATTGAGTCGGTGGAAAATCTGCATAATTGAGAATAGTTCTCAAGTGAATGTGTTGGAATGGAAATTGTGTTTAGTTCAATTGGGAGCAAAGCAAATGGACGCCTCGAACATAAAGATACCCTTGTAACTTGTTCAAATTTGCTATCGCATAGCTCGGCTGAAATACATGTATTTTAGGGACGCCTTAAATACGTGTACGATCCAAAACTAAGCGATACGAGAAATTCGTGTTGAGCTGCAAGGAGGATGTGGGAATTCGTGAAAATTTATTCGAGCGTTCAGCAGAACGAGATGTTGTGTCAGAAATAGTGAATATGTGAGTTGCTTAGAGCAGATCCATGGAATTGGATTGTGGCATGCTAGTAAGGAATGAGTACCAGCACGGTTCGTGGACGAACCTGATTCTAAGTGGTATATTATGTAACGCTCCACAACCGCTCGGAGCGTTACGCTGAGTCGGACTGAATAAATCAAATGCTGGTTACATTTGAAATATCGGATTTCGGGAAGAAGGATTAATCGAGTTGGTTTCAATGTGCAGATGGCTAGCGGGATCGATGGAAATCAGGTGTTCGTTCAGAACAGTACTGAATAGCTGGATGGAAACGATAATGCCGTCTTCCTTAGTCCGATCGGTCGGATGATTTGGAGAGCACGGCCTGCTCGCACGGTCATACCAGTTGAGTAGATCGCGCTTGCATCGGACCACGGGTTCAAGGGATTGGCCGTATCGGCAGGACAGGATGCCTAACGGATTCAAACAATGTGAGTGGGCTCTTTCCCTTCTCCTCTACTCCTTCATGCCTAATAATATGGAAAACACGTAATGGCTTGTACACTTGGGCTGAAACATCGGAAAGCACTACACTGAGACGTGCATAGAGTGTGCGTCGTTGGCTTGGTAGGATTGTGGCTTGAATGGTTTTACGCGTTGGATAGTTGGTGCGATAGTTGGATTATACGTTTGAGACGATCGGTTGGATACTTGGGATCTTGCTTGGACGGTTGAAAATATACAAATTGGAATGATACATTGAGGCAAATGGGAATATGGGAATATCGGGAATTTGGGCGAGCGAGCGTGCATCCGTGCACGAGTATCACTGGGTCGCTTTGTCTTGCAAAGCGAGCAGTTGTGGTTCGAAACCGAACAACTGCATCAGCGAGGTATGGTGCCGCTTGATGGGGCATTGTGCCACGAATGGGGCATCGTGCCACTGAGACGGCATTGTGCCATGGGATTACTTTGAGCATGGGTGTTGCACCATTTCAGAATACATTGCTGTAAAGCGGCAATGTGAAACACTGGGTATTTTGGTGCCTTGGGCTATATATATTGAGGTCGAGAGTTGGACTTCTTGGAAGAACATGTTGGAAGAATGGTTATGGATACTTCGGTTGGGTTTATCGATGGAACGAGTCTAGGATCGCTTGGTGGGGCGAGAATGTTCGATCCTCTCGTCATACCTACGTGTGTCTGCATGTCACGGACAACTTGTGCAAAGGTTTGGCACTTTCCCCGAAACGGTTTTTATCCGGGGCACTGGAGCCGTTTCGATCCGGAGGGAAACATTCGATTCGCATTCAGTTGCGATGCATTGCGGGACCTCCAGCGGGGCTTGCTACCCGGGCTGATAGGGCGCACCGTAATGCTTGAGATATGTCCTGTATGGCTCTGCCAGTGACTTCATATAGATAAGAGTTGGCTTACTTTACTTTGGTTGGTTTGTGCATCGTGTAGGCGCGGCCACCTTGCCTCGGCAAGAGTGTGCACTCGAGAGTGGGATATAAACTGTTGGTTGAAGATGGATATTGAGGCGAGACTGATGGTTCGATATGTTATCGTACAAGCGATGACATTGAGTTAGACGGGTCGGCTATATATAAACTGCTTGTCGTTTGGTTTGAGAATGAATGCTTGCATGCTTAAACTGCTTTACTGCTTTCCTTAATATGTCATCCATATGCCATGAAACGAATCTAGGATTCAACTAGAAAGATCACCATTTAACTGTGTGCATTCACTACTTTACTTAGTGTCGGCTTAGACGAGTGGGTTACCCCGCTCACCAGTACAGTTGTGTACTGACCCACGTTTGTGGGCAATATTTCAGGTACACAGACGTAGTGGCGCTGCTTGGATATACGGGACAAGATGTATGAACTGTAAGTACCTTTGTGGGCTAGAGAAAGAGCAAGAGTTATTTCATCGTCTCCGTGGCATCGCCTTTGTGGCATTGACTCGGGGCATCTCATTTGGACCACGATGACCCTATCGTGAGCTTCGCTGCGTATACTCTGATGTGTGCTTGGTACACAATTGGCTTCCGCTGTAACTTGGTTGTTTCGATGATAACTTTCGTGTTTAACAACATCGCCTTGTACGAGCGCAACTCTAGGCTCGTACGGCATCACGTCCCGAATAGAACGATTGTCCCGTGGAAGAGCTGCAATGTGGTGATTTCACGTTCAGCGGGGACTATTGGGCTTGCGGGAATTTGGGGCGTGACACCTCTTCCCTGCAACTCCGACCCGAAGCTCCTCCCTCGACTCCACTTCTCCGCCTACACCGGTGTTCCTCCTTCCCGAGCTCCCGTTCCCCGTCGACCACCCCATTCCCTGCATCAACCCCTGTCACGACCCGCACCCAGATATTCGGGCACGAGTGCGTGGGCACGTCCAGCCTACGCCGCAGAGTCGGCGGTAGTACGCTGTCTAGGTCACTTTCTGGGATTAATAACTATCTATCTCATCCACAATAATAAACAGGCAAGGATAATCACAGGAATAAGAATGCTTGAATTTCATAATATTTAATCTGTGATAATCAAATCCACAGTTAATACAAAGCCAGAAGATAAATCGGGGACAAACCCGAGCATAATGCTGAAAGGAAATGAATAAGTAGATACAGCTAACTGATCCACAGAAGTAGCCTCCTGGGTGGGAACCTGCTTCTCAACTGTGTCACCTGCTGGCTCATAAGGTCCATAATAGGTGGGGGCAAGGTCCTCATTATCGCCTAAACAACGGATCCAGTCAGGAAAGGAGCAAAGTACACAATGCACAGCAAGATTAAACTAAATATATGTGACAGGTAGAAATAACTGGCTAAACATCATGGTGAGAAATAAGCATAAGTAAGTAGCAGAATTAACTGAGAAGTAATGCTATAAATCAGGATTATAAGTAAAACAGGATTAATTGCTATAAACCAGGGCATGAGTAAATCAGGAATAATAGGAGAATGTAACTGTGACAAGACAACAGGGTTTGCAATAAGACAAGAAACTAAGTGTGTGAACTTGTGTATTTAGAATACCTAGTTGGCATGCAGGGGTTTTTATAAGGCTAATCCGGCCGTCATGAACGGCTATTATTCACGAATAATCGAGATCCGGCTGATGGACAGTCGTGTACCAACAGCTATTATTCACGACAAGGGGAAGGGTAACCACATGCCTTTCAGTATTCTCCCACCCGACACGAAAAACAAGACACGAATTCCAATATTCAAGACATGAAATACAGTATTCTAACACTACGTGTAATCAGCAAGGGTACTAGTAGAGCAAGGAAACTAAATATCACAATATAAAGATTAAACTTGAAGTGCAGGTACTTGCCTGTTGTTTGGATCCAATTAATTGTTCTAGGGGAAGTTTCCAGAGATGAGTCCAAAAGCTGAAATAAACATTACCATCATGCTCAGAGGATGTCAAATAGCTAGAAACGCCTGTCCTTGGGTCCAATTTGGAGACAAGGGCAAAAACGGCAGTTTCGGGCCAAAACGGGGTCCACCGTTGGGCCCGCTTTGCACCGAAAAACGTGTCCGGGTCAAAAGTCTCCAAATTCACCAAACTTAGTGCCAACAGGTCAGGAACGCTGATACGAACCCAACGGAACTTCCAGATTTGGATTCCGATGAGCCGAACACAAAATCGCCCGTCGAGCGGGGCCTATGGGGCCCACGACACGCGATTTCGTCAACGTTCTCAGAATCAAACCAAACTTGACCCACAGGACCAGCGTATCGCTACGAGTCTGATGGCGCAAGTTTCGTCTCGATCCGACGAGTGTACACGAAATTAGGGTGAATTGCCGAAAAGGCGGATACGGAGCGATGTCCGCGGATACGCGTTGATTCCGGTGTGCACGCACACCCGAATCAGCTTCCGCGAAACCTCACACGTCCGTATCGACGCTGCGCACGTATCTGTGAAGACCGCGCGCGACCAAGTCGTCCCGTTTGGCGGGACGTACTCAGTTCCGGGGTGAAACAGGGTCTGGTTTTTCCTGTTTTTGGATCGCGGTGCACGATCACCACAGGACGCGATGCCCCGAACAGTTTGTCCGGACACCGAGAGGGTCATACAGGCTTCACAACGCAATTTGCGGAATTGAAAACGGAGCTACGAGTCAAAAGTTACACGTACCTGAAGGGGACCCGAAAACAGGGTCGAACCGTGTCCGTGTCGTGTCGGACACGACACGAAGAAAAGGGGATTTAGGGTTAGGGTTTCGTCTGCGGCGGCCGGCGGCTCGCCGGAGGGAGGCTGGAGGCGGTCGGGGGCTTCGCCGGAGGCGGCCGTGCTCGCTGGCGGGGGCAGCGGCGTGCGGCAGGCGGCCGGCGGCGGGGACGAGCAGCTGCTGCTGGCTGCTGCGGCTGAGGGGAAAGGGCTGAGTCGTCGTCGATGGCCGGCTGGCAGGCGGAGGACGGGGGAGAGGCGACGGCGGTGGTGGTGGAAAGGGCGAGGTGGCCGTGGCGGCGTGCGGCGGAGGGGAGCGCGGTGGCGGTGGCGGATCGTGGTGTCCGGAGGGAGAGAGGGGGAGGTTAAATAGGGCGGAGGCGGTGGCGGTTGCAGCGGCCGAGACGAGCGGGGAGGTGGCCGGGTCGTGGAGGAGCGGCCGAGGCGGGCGGCGGCGTCCGCGGGCGGCGGCGCCGGACGCGGGGAGGGAACGGGTCGTGGGGGAAGGGCTGGGGAGCGGGTCGGGGTCCGGGCGGGTCGGGTTCAAGCGGACCCGACCCGACCCGCTAAGGGTGACGGGCCGTGGGGGACTGGGCCGGGCCGGCCCAATGGGCCGCGGGCCGAAAATTAAATATAAATATAAATAATAATAATAATAATAATAATAATTAATAAATAAATCAGTAATTAAATAAATAGTTTTAGGTGATTTAAAAATAGGTCCGGGGCCCGATAAATTCCAGAAAAATTGCCCTAAGTCCAGTTTTCCATTTTACACCCAAAAATATTATTTCTATAATATTTTAATATTATTTATTAACAATAAAAAATCATTTAATAATTGAAAACCTTGATTTTAATTACAGAAAATTTCACAGAAAATTCCAGAAAATTACGAAAAATTCCAATTTGAAATTCTTGAAAAATCTGGGGGTTTACAATCTACCCAACTTACAAAAAATTTCGTCCTCAAAATTTAAAACTTAAGCCATACTCTGTTAACCTTTCATGTACATAAGACAAGTCCATCGCAACCTCCTCGCGATAATTAAAATCCGAATCATGTCCACTGCAATCACTTCATGATTAAGGTGACCACTTGCTCTAATCAAAATTCTACCTATGGTTATCACTTCTTACTTCCTCAAATTATCCACAGGCAGATTAAGCCCATAGGACATCGTCAAGATTTGCACATGCTTATGAATTTGCCTCATGATTTTAACTATCGTAAATTCCTCTAGAAGTGATTCGAGTCCTATTTGTAAATTTCATTCACATCCTCAATATTCCAACTAGGTAGTCCAACCATCGAACTTTAATTCAAAATTGAAAAATAATTAAAATGTGGTTCACCAATGTTCAAGTCTGAATTATATACCCTCTAAATTCAAAATGACGATTTTACCTTCATTATTTCAAGATCTAAATCATGTACTTGAGATATAACTATTGATATCAACTCATTAATCATCTTAGTCACTCCTCTAAATTTTCAAAATGAGAATGGCTTGAACTTCTTCCAATCTAATCTTCTCGGTCACAATTTTAAAGAGTTTATCTTGAGTTGACAATTGCACTGCTACCCAACTTAGAGTTTACCCATTCATCACAAAAGACTACATACCTTAAGAAAATATTCCTTAATATGGTTACTCATGTCATTCAATCCTCGAACTTCAACGCCGATCATATCACATATGATATGTCCTCAATTACGAAAGTTTAATCCTCAAGTATGTGATCGGCCTATGTGGCATATCTAGTACTATCTATGTATCAAACTTATACCAGGCACGAGATTTCGTCTTTCCGAAATAAGGGAAGACGAAGATCAATAATAAAGAGTTCAAGGGTGAGGTGATAGAACAGAAGTATCGGGATCAAGGAGTTTAAAGAATTCAGGTGAGAAATTGTCAAGCGTTTTGTGGATTGAATCCTATCTTGGTAATTCCTATTCACATGCTTGTATTAATACAGTCATGTAACCTGATATGATATGTTCAGACATGTCTAGGGCAAGTATATTAGTCAACTGTATATCTCAATCCACGTAAAGTAGTGCGAAGGGCGAATCAAAATGTACTAAGGCTGATCAGACCGTAATACACTGATTCTGAATAGACAATCGTATTAGTGTGTCGACCCACTAATACATATGTCATGAACAAGCTCGATAAAGAGTAAGCTTGCAAAACTAGGCTATAGAATAGCAGCATAAGTCGAGTATATCAAAATTAAGTGCGCTAGATGATGATGAAAGGAAGGTACAAATTATTAAAGTTCACAAAACATCCTACAATAAGCACACAAAAAAAGATTCTACAATCTCTACAGTTATCAGTTATAAAAGCATAGCAGGTTATTAGCAAGTTTAAAAATTTACTAGGTTGGGGCTGAGGTCACGAACCAATAGGCACGGCTAAACAATACTGGGAACGGTATCTACGAATCACCTGCGCATTAGCTACTCCAAGGGTCTGCGCGTTCTCCACAGTCATGCTGGTAGGGCATCTCGTGGTGATCTTGTAGGAACCTCGTCGCTTGCTGGTAGATCCTTTACTCTGCATCCAAAAACAAACGATAAAGGCGCACAGGAATCAAGGCAGGATGCAAGTCAATAAAATAATTCAAAGCCGATATGAATATCAAGAACGATTCAATCAAGTGGATGAGCTTTTCCTAAAATCCTCAATCTTATTGCAGGCCTGTTCGGTCCCTAAGTTGAAACCGAACAATTTAGTCGTTTGACCTGCATTGGCCACCACAAAAACGTGTCACGACCCGCACCCAGATATTCGGGCACGAGTGCGTGGGCACGTCCAGCCTACGCCGCAGAGTCGGCGGTAGTACGCTGTCTAGGTCACTTTCTGGGATTAATAACTATCTATCTCATCCACAATAATAAACAGGCAAGGATAATCACAGGAATAAGAATGCTTGAATTTCATAATATTTAATCTGTGATAATCAAATCCACAGTTAATACAAAGCCAGAAGATAAATCGGGGACAAACCCGAGCATAATGCTGAAAGGAAATGAATAAGTAGATACAGCTAACTGATCCACAGAAGTAGCCTCCTGGGTGGGAACCTGCTTCTCAACTGTGTCACCTGCTGGCTCATAAGGTCCATAATAGGTGGGGGCAAGGTCCTCATTATCGCCTAAACAACGGATCCAGTCAGGAAAGGAGCAAAGTACACAATGCACAGCAAGATTAAACTAAATATATGTGACAGGTAGAAATAACTGGCTAAACATCATGGTGAGAAATAAGCATAAGTAAGTAGCAGAATTAACTGAGAAGTAATGCTATAAATCAGGATTATAAGTAAAACAGGATTAATTGCTATAAACCAGGGCATGAGTAAATCAGGAATAATAGGAGAATGTAACTGTGACAAGACAACAGGGTTTGCAATAAGACAAGAAACTAAGTGTGTGAACTTGTGTATTTAGAATACCTAGTTGGCATGCAGGGGTTTTTATAAGGCTAATCCGGCCGTCATGAACGGCTATTATTCACGAATAATCGAGATCCGGCTGATGGACAGTCGTGTACCAACAGCTATTATTCACGACAAGGGGAAGGGTAACCACATGCCTTTCAGTATTCTCCCACCCGACACGAAAAACAAGACACGAATTCCAATATTCAAGACATGAAATACAGTATTCTAACACTACGTGTAATCAGCAAGGGTACTAGTAGAGCAAGAAAACTAAATATCACAATATAAAGATTAAACTTGAAGTGCAGGTACTTGCCTGTTGTTTGGATCCAATTAATTGTTCTAGGGGAAGTTTCCAGAGATGAGTCCAAAAGCTGAAATAAATATTACCATCATGCTCAGAGGATGTCAAATAGCTAGAAACGCCTGTCCTTGGGTCCAATTTGGAGACAAGGGCAAAAACGGCAGTTTCGGGCCAAAACGGGGTCCACCGTTGGGCCCGCTTTGCACCGAAAAATGTGTCCGGATCAAAAGTCTCCAAATTCACCAAACTTAGTGCCAACAGGTCAGGAACGCTGATACGAACCCAACGGAACTTCCAGATTTGGATTCCGATGAGCCGAACACAAAATCGCCCGTCGAGCGGGGCCTGTGGGGCCCACGACACGCGATTTCGTCAACGTTCTCAGAATCAAACCAAACTTGACCCACAGGACCAGCGTATCGCTACGAGTCCGATGGCGCAAGTTTCGTCTCGATCCGACGAGTGTACACGAAATTAGGGTGAATTGCCGAAAAGACGGATACGGAGCGATGTCCGCGGATACGCGTTGATTCCGGTGTGCACGCACACCCGAATCAGCTTCCGCGAAACCTCACACGTCCGTATCGACGCTGCGCACGTATCTGTGAAGACCGCGCGCGACCAAGTCGTCCCGTTTGGCGGGACGTACTCAGTTCCGGGGTGAAACAGGGTCTGGTTTTTCCTGTTTTTGGATCGCGGTGCACGATCACCACAGGACGCGATGCCCCGAACAGTTTGTCCGGACACCGAGAGGGTCATACAGGCTTCACAACGCAATTTGCGGAATTGAAAACGGAGCTACGAGTCAAAAGTTACACGTACCTGAAGGGGACCCGAAAACAGGGTCGAACCGTGTCCGTGTCGTGTCGGACACGACACGAAGAAAAGGGGATTTAGGGTTAGGGTTTCGTCTGCGGCGGCCGGCGGCTCGCCGGAGGGAGGCTGGAGGCGGTCGGGGGCTTCGCCGGAGGCGGCCGTGCTCGCTGGCGGGGGCAGCGGCGTGCGGCAGGCGGCCGGCGGCGGGGACGAGCAGCTGCTGCTGGCTGCTGCGGCTGAGGGGAAAGGGCTGAGTCGTCGTCGATGGCCGGCTGGCAGGCGGAGGACGGGGGAGAGGCGACGGCGGTGGTGGTGGAAAGGGCGAGGTGGCCGTGGCGGCGTGCGGCGGAGGGGAGCGCGGTGGCGGTGGCGGATCGTGGTGTCCGGAGGGAGAGAGGGGGAGGTTAAATAGGGCGGAGGCGGTGGCGGTTGCAGCGGCCGAGACGAGCGGGGAGGTGGCCGGGTCGTGGAGGAGCGGCCGAGGCGGGCGGCGGCGTCCGCGGGCGGCGGCGCCGGACGCGGGGAGGGAACGGGTCGTGGGGGAAGGGCTGGGGAGCGGGTCGGGGTCCGGGCGGGTCGGGTTCAAGCGGACCCGACCCGACCCGCTAAGGGTGACGGGCCGTGGGGGACTGGGCCGGGCCGGCCCAATGGGCCGCGGGCCGAAAATTAAATATAAATATAAATAATAATAATAATAATAATAATAATTAATAAATAAATCAGTAATTAAATAAATAGTTTTAGGTGATTTAAAAATAGGTCCGGGGCCCGATAAATTCCAGAAAAATTGCCCTAAGTCCAATTTTCCATTTTACACCCAAAAATATTATTTCCATAATATTTTAATATTATTTATTAACAATAAAAAATCATTTAATAATTGAAAACCTTGATTTTAATTACAGAAAATTTCACAGAAAATTCCAGAAAATTGCGAAAAATTCCAATTTGAAATTCTTGAAAAATCTGGGGGTTTACAACCCCGACCCCGGCGTTGCTCTTCTCTCCACCGGAGCTTCACCATATCTCCACCACCACCAGTGCCATCTCCCCAGTCAACCCGGCCGAGCTCGCCCAGCTCCGGCCAGCATTCCCCGGAGCCCCCTCCCTACACCTATCACCACCACCATCGACGTCATCCTCCTCTCTTCTCCCTCCTGCTGCAGCCCGGCAACCACCCCGAACGTCCGGCAACCACGACCACCACCACCCCTGTGAGCTTCTCTCCCCTCTTCCCTCCTTTAGCGTATACGTATATATGTGTATTAGGTGTATGTGTATATATATATATATATATATATATATATATATATATATATATATATATATATATATATATATATATATATACGTATATGTGTGCGTATACGTGTATATGTGTATGTGTGTGTACGTACGTAGGTTATATACGTATTTGGGTGTGTATATATATATATATATATATATATATATATATATATATATCGTGTATTCCCTATTTCTAGGTATATGTATTTAGATGTATATGTGTATTTTCAATTAATGTGTATGTATATGTATGTATTTAATTAATGTATACGTATTTAGTACATATTTGAATATAATTGGTATATATGTATATAGATATTGTATATGCATTTAGTATATCTGGTATGTATATGCAAACATATATATAGTATAAGTATTTATCTGGTATATGTACTAATATATATATATACTTTAAAACATATTTTGTATGTATATGATGTATATATATATATATATATTGGTATATGGGTATTGTTCAATTGGTATGGTAAT
Source organism: Iris macrosiphon (assembly GCA_036927795.1). NCBI lineage: Eukaryota > Viridiplantae > Streptophyta > Magnoliopsida > Asparagales > Iridaceae > Iris > Iris macrosiphon. The sequence goes on from JAYESA010000008.1 coordinate 149,159,512, forward strand.
AATGTACATATTTAATATGTGTACATTATTCAATATGATGAGTATATATATATATATATATATATATATATATATATATATATATTGTTCAACTAGTATATATTAGATATATAATTAATTGGTATACATATATTGTATACATATTTAAATTGGTATATCTGTATATATATATATATATATATATATATATATATATATATATATATATATATATATATATATATATATATATATATATATATATATATATATATATATATATACATATATATTGTCAACATTATTATTAAAATATACCTAGACTAAAACACCAATTTAAGTTTATACTATATATATATATATATATATATATATATATATATATATATATATATATATATACATATATATACATATATATATATATATATACATATATATATATATGTATATATATGTATATATATATATATATATATATATATATATATAGTATAAACTTAAATTGGTGTTTTAGTCTAGGTATATTTTAATAATAATGTTGACAATATATATATATATATATATATATATATATATATATATATATATATATATATATATATATATATATATATATATATATATATATATATATATAAATTATATTTTTGGTATAGCCCCTGAGTTCAATACACTTGTGTTGTGTTAGTGTAGCATCTGATGCAAGGTTACATTATTATATGTTTATAGGACTGTTGGATCCTCCAAACGATACTCTGGGACAGGACATTGGTTTTACCAGCTAAGGACCCAAGGCGAGTACATTCTCTGATTAGTTTCTTATTTATGATATCCCCTATGTTCACTGTATCTAGTGTAAATATTCATATTCTCGACACGCTGGTTACACGGATTGGTGTATATGGATCTCGTCATGAGATGTTATTCCTTGTTCATGGTGTAGCTTGTACAAGACTTGTTTCCTTGTTATCTTGTGCATGTACAGACACTGATTCCCGGGGAGATTTGCTACCTCCCTAGGGAATCCCGTGCTATAGCGTACCATGGTTGGATCTACTATACCAGTCGGGGGTGGAGAGTATTTTAGTGTAGATATGTGATCATACCCAACTCTACATGCATCATAGCTCACCTCACATCTCACGTCGGGTGCGGCCTGACCATTTACATGCTTCATAGCTGTTACGTGTGATTAGCCTGACCTCTACATGCATCATAGCTAACCAACGGTTAGCCTGACCTTACATGAATCATAGCTAATCATATGTAACCAGCCTGATCAAGTTCCCAAGCCGATCACATGTTAAAGCTAGTACTCACACACTTAGTCATAGTATTCTTGCTTATTGACATATTGTTTCCTTTCCTACATTTACTTACAGTATTTCCAGTATATCCTTTATTGTATGTTTCTCGTACATATACATGCATCTTGTATATTTCTATCTATATACTGCTACATAGTTTATATCATTGATATAGAACTGCTAATTAGAAATGTACTTTGCTCCTTCCTGACTGGAAAATATTTTCCAAACTGTGACCTTAGTGGACTTGTTTCTGACACACTTGGGGATTGGATGTTACTGATTGCAGGTATGACTATTTTGTCGTTAGACTTGTCTTGTATTTCTTTGCTTGCCTTGATATCTCATCGTGCTTTAGTTTATGTGATTGAGTATTTCCAGCATTATTTTGTGATATCCACGTCTCCTTATGGAGTTGGGTATTCATGTGAGATTGATTAGATAGTTACATGACCTAGACAGCGTTCTACCGCCGATGCTGCGGCGTAGGCTGGACGTACCCACGCTCTCGTACCCCTATATCGGGTGTGGGTCGTGACAGAAGTTCTCTGTTGCATGGAGTTCTCTAAGACTTTAGCGAATTTTTCATTCGTTCAGTGAGTGAAAGCACAAGGTGTTCAAGGACACTTGTATAAACAGTAGTCATGCGTCCAACAAGATGGATTTATGATGTCAGTATGCGGCAAGAGTTTAGGCCGCATAACCCTCTCGGGCCGCATGGAACTCTTGGCCGTAAATGCTCACTGGCCGCATGGGAACTTCATATTCTCCAACAGCAGGTTCGATCATGACGAAAAAGCTCCAAAAACCAAAATCTTATTTTGTCCATAAAATTCTCATTTTAAGTCCAAATCGGGTGAACCAAAAGCCAAAATGCTCTAAATTGAAAGCTCTATCATATAGCAAAAATTGGTTTTCAAAGACACAAGTTTAATAGATCAAAACCAAGAAAAACTCATAAAATTCATAAAATTCTAAGTTTAGAAATATGGATCTACAGTAATCAATCCATCAAAACAGATACTCCAAGAACTAAAAGTGCTTAGAAACACATAATAAACATAATGGAACAATAATATTGAGGGTTTCTCCATTTCTCATGCAAGGTGTACTTGCCTATGGAAATGGGGAGAGAAAACTAAAGTAGAGTAAGAAATGAAGAATTGAGGAGAGAGAAAATGTTGGGTTATATATGGTAGGGTTGAGGGTTGAACCAAAGGTTCTCATGAGTTGAACCAACCTACAAAATAAACCATGAACCAGGTTAAACCAAAGAATGAGTCTAGTCTCATGCACATGCAACCATGCTAAAGTATAAATACGTTCAAAATAGATATATCGAAAACGAAAAGTGACACATGTCGATCCTGGATTAAGTAAGAATATTCATGAGTATAATGTTAATGACATGGAGAAGATTCAATGATGTTATTTTCAAAAAGGATCCTTTCAGCCTAGAAAAGAAATTATCAATTTCTTGGGACACTATTTTCTGGAGTGAATCATAGTTTTGTTGCTGCTTGATTGGGAAAGTACGATAAGTTGGATCGTACAACATATAGAAAGATACTGCATTTTATTTGGTTTGTTATCTATTCAAACCTAACTACGGGCACCAAGGCGGTGTTATGGATTTGTTGTAAATGAATTAGAAATTGGAAGAAGATTATGTTGGAGTTCATATCGAAAGATGCCTAAATATGTCTATGCTATTTTTTAGTATGTGATTTTATTTTTGGACTTTTTTACATTTTAGATTGATCTTTTCTCTTAAATTCCTACGTTCGCATCTGGTTTTGATACATCTCATTATATTTGGTGAGTATCTGTATCATGCCTAAGAGCATCATTAGTAGTTGTGACTCTCTAATGTAATTTGAGGTCCAAAATTTCAAAAAAAATAAAAAATAAAAAATAAAAAATAAATGTAGAATGCGTTGGGTTTGTATGAGAATAGTAAAAAATGATAAAGTGAGCTCCGGTCCCAAAAATTGTGTGGTAAAAAATCGATGTAAAAATAATAATAATATAAAATCTAGAATCTAAAAAGTTTGGCTCCAAATTGAAACTTACTCTTCTACAAAATGAGTTCCAACAATCTAGAATCCAGAAATTGAGAGGTCCAACCCTTAACACATATGAGTGGGATGGTACCGAAAATCTAGAAATTGAAACTAGAAATAGAACTTACTATTCTACAAAATAAGCTCATGCATTTCGAATCTAGAATCTAGAATGTGGGATGGACCTTACCAAAAGCATCATTAGTAGTTAGGACTCTCCAATGCAATTTGGGCTCCATAATTAAAAAAAGAAGAAGGTAATGTAGAATGAGTTGGGTTTGTATAAGAATAATAGAAAATGATAAAGTGAACTCCCGTCCCAAAGATTGTGTGGTGAAAAAATGATGTGAAAAAAAAATAATGTAAAATTTAGAAAATAGAAAGTTGGACTCCAAATTGGGACTTACTATTCTATAAAATGTGTTACTATAATCTAGAATATAGAAATTGGGAGGCACAACCTATAGCTCCCATGGGTGGGATGGGGTCCAAAATCTAGAAATTGGAATTACGAATAGAACTTACAGAAAAATTTGTTGTACATAAAATATTTTTAAACATCTGGGATGGTGAAAATTTAATTTTTTTTATATTTGCCAAATTTTCGTCAATTGGGTTGGCGAAAATATGACTGGATTTATTTTGGTTTTTTTTTTATTTTTTGTTTGTTTGTTTTTTTATGTTTATTTTTTTGGATAGTTGGGTTTGGTTATTTTTTTAAATAGTGCTTTTGTTTGGAAAAAAAAAGAGTGCTTTTGTTTTTTTTTTTTGGAAAAAACTAAACCTAAAGCAGCACGAACACAGTCCTACGGAAGGATGCGCGGACGCTGATTCAGATTCAAGATGGTTGCCAAACTCTCGCTTCCAGTACCTGGATATTTGCCCACAAACGTGGGTCAGTACTACCACATGTACTGGGGAGCGACCGTGGCCAAACTCACCTTAGAAATTCACACTAAGTAAGCAGATGAAGCTAGCATTATTATGTGGTCTTTCTGCTTGTCTAGTTTCTATTTAACAATTCATGCAAGGAAACAAAGACGATATATAGCATATGCATATGATAATTCTTACCCACAGCCGAGCGGTTATTCCTGTAGCAGACACACAAGTTAGCCACAATTTGCATATATGCATAAACATATGTATCAATCTTTGGTGTCAAAAATGATAGGTATGCAAGAAGGTAAACCTAGCATGCACCCTATCTATATGACGGTCTATGAGTTTCCCCATTAATGGACAACAACACCCCCCTAGATCCCATAGAAACGAAACATCAGGGTGCTCTCACAATCCCTTCCGGATCGACCGATTCCCAGTGCCCCAGAAACCGATCGAGAGACTATTACCTTGTGCACAAGTTGTTCGAGACCCATGCGTGGCAAGCAACATTTATCAATCAAACTCTTAGGATGCACAATATTAGCAAGCAATAACAATCTAATAGCCACAACCCTAGATCCCGTAGGACCGGAACATCAGGGCGGACTACTAGACTATTCTCATTCATTCTTTTACACATGACACAATCACTAACCATGAAGGTTTTATGCACGATATAGTGATGCAACAAGTGAATAAGGGGCAACATTCAATTGAAGTAAAGCAGAACTCTATGTATATTAGCATGCAGTTCATTTCTTTAGCTTATCTTTTTAGTGAGGCAACATTTAGTGAACTAGAGATCATTTCATTTAGGCATGTGAACTAAAAGATTCATCGAAGGGCCTAAGCCACTCACCGAATGAATCGAACGAGAGGATGGGGAAGCCTTAAGCGACATTCACTCTTTGGTTATGCGTCCTGAAAATGCAACAATACTTGGTTAGCATACTTCAATCTCTTTCCCTTACGGTTCGAAATAACGCGCAAGCGAGAAAGCAAAATCATGAAAACCAAGTCATCGAAAGCAACTCAAAATACAAAGCAACACAAAACCAAGAAGGAAACCAACCAACGAAAACTCTTGGACTTATTTTAATAGAAGTCGTTCCATCAATTGGAATATTTCATTGCACTTCGTCCGTGTTGATTTGGCGGTAAGGTTTTTCCGAGACTCGATTCTCAACCGAGTCGAAGCAGTTAGTGTTCCATAAGTAACTGTTCGGAGCGGAGCGTTACATAATGCTGGGCCGTGATAACACTGCTACTAATCATGGGTTTTCCATGGGCCATCATATAGTTATGGTGCATGCTAGGCTAGCTTTCTTGCATACCTAACTGTTTGATGCAAAGACTGACATGGAATAGAACCTTATTCATATATTCAAATGTTGCTAACTTGTATGTATGTCGCAGGGATAACCGTTCGACAAGGGGTAAGAATCACTATATAAGTGATATATTATTTTCTTATTGTTTTACATCGCATCTAGACTTGCATGCTCGCTTGAATATGATGATCGCCTTGTAGTATAAGAATGATAGTCCACTAGATATTGCATTGTCCTTAGAGTCTTTGAGTATAGCTCACGAGACACGTTGCGCACATTCTGATAGTATAATAATTGGCACTTCATGCTTGAAATGATGGTCTTGAATTGAATATGAAATATGATTTCAAAAAAAGAAGTAATATGACTCCGCTCCTGTACTGCATAAAATGAAGCTAGATAAAACTAGAAAGATCACTAGTAATGTAATATTTTATCACATGCTTACTTAGTATTGATTTTAGAGGGTCTTGCTTCTGTTCGTTGATTTTATACTCACAAGTATTTTTTTCAAAGTGCTGGCCCCCTAACAGTTTGCATGTTCGCAGGTTCTGGATCATCCGAAGAAGCGATAGCCGTGACTCATTCTCAGGACCCGAAAATCTGGTGTCGATGCCTTGAGCTGTATCGAGATATTTTGAGTTGCTTTTGTATAGAGAGATATAATGTATGGAACGATGTCATTGTATGCAGAGAACCTCTTGCCTTGAGCTTTGCTTCGTATACTCAGATGGCTTATTGTTTTTAACACCACTCCTCCGCTGCAAATTTGATCGGTTCGATGATAACCAAGATGGCTATCGTTGTTGTCTTGTGCGAGCGCAACTACAGACTCGCACGACATCACGTCCCGAGGGTAACGACCGTCCTGCGGGAGCGTTAGCGTGGTGATTCGCGTCCGGCGGGGGCGATCGGGACCACGGAAGATCGGGGCATGACAAACCTCGTTCGGAGTTGAAACCCCTTCGTGCGAGCTAAGGCATGGAGTTCGCTCTGGAGCCTTGGAGCGTTGCGTCCGGAGCTGAAGCGCATATACAAGACATAATATTGGAACATCGTCTATGTATCATTCCACAATTGTAGCCACTTGGCACTCTTTTATTGTTTCGAGAGAGAGGACCTGAGTGACTTGTAATCTCGACCTACTGCCGCTTGTAATACTTATTCAATATCAATAAAGTGCTTATTTTACATTCATACTTATGTTTTTCAATGCTTCCGCTATGACGACTCTGTGAACTTGTTACCAATCGTATGTTCGTTTCTTCTCCGCTGCATTCAGACTATCTGTACGACTCTGTGTCTTAGTTATTTTATTGCCTGTTCGGATTTATGGCCTTACTCGGACGCAGCTTGCGCTCGTGCGGCATCACGTCCTGATGGGCACGATCGTCACGCGGGAGCGCTGGCGCGGTAATTTTTGCCTAGCGGGGACGGCCGAACCTGCCGGAGATCGGGACGTGAGCCAAATTTTCACCAACCCAGTTGGCAAAATTTTGGTAAATATAAAAAAAAAAATTTTATTTTTTATATTTTCGCTATCCCAGATGGCGAAAGCTTTCGTGACATCAAATTTTTCCAAAATAGTTTCGTTTTAGTTAATTAATTTAAAAATATTTTATGTACAACAAATTTTATGTAGAACTTACTATTCTATCAAATGAGCTCCTACATTTTAAATATAAAATCTAGAATGTAGGATACGCCTAACTAATGATGCTCTAACAAGCAAGCATCCATCACAATCAACATCGACACGCACCGGTGTCTGAGTGTCGGTGCTTCCTCAACTCTCACTCAATGTAGACGGGGGCGAGGAAAGAACGTTTGTTTCATACGACAGGCAAAAACTAGTTGAAGCTGACCATGATCTGCCACTGATACAAAGGCAGAGAGAGGACCCTTATAGTCTTTGTCACTGTCTACAAATCATTCGAGACATATACTGATCTACACACGGTTGTCCACTGAGAGAGAGAGAGAGAGAAAGAGACAGACAGACAGAGAGAGAGAGGTGCAGTGCATGCAATTGTGTTGTGCTGTGCTGTGCTGATGGGAAAGGACTGCTGCAAGCAAGATTGCTGTGCAACCACCAGCACAGCTAGCCCTACATACCATGTGGCTTTGTGTTGTGACTGTCTGTGGGGTTTCAAGTCGATCGATCAAAGTGTTGGATCCTTAGATATGATGCAATCGAATTCTAACGGGAAGAGGATTTCTTCAGGACTAGTCGGATCAGATTGTCCTTTGTCCAAAGGACTCTGCTATTTTGACCGTTTCCGGAGGGGGGAGGGACGCGTTGGTCCGCGTCCACGTGACGACCAACTATTGACTTTTTCATCCGGATGGATCGAGCTAGCAGGAAACGCCAATGGCTGACGGCCACGCGCCCTGGGGCCGGACAAATTTGATCTTCCTTGTCCAAAATATCAAAATTCTGGAAGTACAAGAAAATGACATCTTCTTTAGACTACCGTTCAATTTGAGACTCACACAATTCGAGTTTTTCAACATAATACCTTAAATTTCAATATTAGACGGCTAAATATTTCAACTGTAATTATACAACTTAATACTCCAACAGTGATAACGAAAAACTCTAAATGTCAAAAATATTCTTTTTATTCATGGTCACTTCAAATACCTCCGGAGGTGTGGAGGATAATTTGATCAAAAAATTATTATTTATTTTTGTTGAAACCGATAAATTAATCTCCGACTAACGGAGAGTATCGAATTAAAAATATTCAATAGTTGAAGATAATGATTGTTATGATATTAAAGTTTAGGGTATCGAATTGAAAATTTTGATTAGTTACGTTATCACGTTAAAATCAAGCCTTAATATTTATTAATTTAAAAAAATTAAAGTAATAATTTCATAGATACTTGGTTAAGGTAAATGACAAACCCCTCAATATTTCAGTAACAATTGTTAGAGAGAGAGAGAGAGAGAGAGAGAGAGAGAGAACAAGTATAGATAGCCATGTATAGCTCACCTATGCATGTATGTCCGTGTGGTTTGTGTTCTTTGGTCTCGTTTGGAATTGGTAGGGACCTTTGGGATCCTATATTTGCAAAGAATCCACTGAAATATTAATATACTCTTTAGGTCTGTAATCATCATCGGTTCACGCTCCTTATAGCTCTGTTGTGCTCCGCCACAAATGTGCATGGACCTCGAGCATTATGTCAACATATGGATGAGACTATGAATCGAATTGGTTTAATTGCTTCAAAGTTGCGGAACAAGGGAAGTACTCGTTCATAAACACAATCTTTCATAGAGTTAGTCAATTTATGTCACATAAGACCAGCACAACTAGCACTGTGGACATGTGTTGCCCAACAAAGAGGAACTAGGAACGATAGAGATTAAGCGAAGGACTTAATGTTACTGACTAAAGTGTTTTTTTTTTTTTTTTTTTACTCCAAATGCTTAGTCAAATCGCTAAAACGAGAGTGAAAAAAAAATATGGTGAAGAAAAAAGGGATTAGAATGTTAAAAACTTCACTACAACATAGAGTGCTTACAACTTTTTTCTTTTATATTGCCCTAAGGGTACTGCATGAAATACTAAGATTACAACATGTGTCCACCATCTAATAGTTTGAATTTTCTAGATCCTATATATTTGCAATGCTCTCTAATAAAATATTTACGTATAGCCATCTAGAAATGATAAGAATCATAATAAAACTTCTAGATGCAAAGAATCCTAAAAATCTTTTAAGGAATATCCAAAAAATTATTTCATAGACTACATACAATTGTAGACTATTCGAGAGACTTCCACATATATATATATATATATATATATATATATATATATATATATATATATATATATAAAGTGCATTGTATGTATATATACACGTATACTTAAGACAATCATAAATCTTACTAGTATTTATGCACATGCATTACATGTATTTTATAATATTTGGAAAAAATAAATAATAAGTTTTTTTTTTTTTTTTTTACTAGTTGAGAAGAACGAAGTCCTTTAATTTTGTACATCTTCGAAATAGCAAACAATAAATTTTTTTTTACGTGTAATTATCTAACTATTCATGTTAAATTTAATGAATAATTTTAAATAATAAACATAGATAATACTATTTTAGGGAAAGAAAGAAAAAGATAACTTCCCAACTTTTTTTTTATTATATAGTATCGTAGATAAAGTGATTACATAAAGTTACCATTAAGATCAATTACGAGAATTCTATACTCGGAAAATTCTAATCATCATGGAAAGCTCAAGTTCTAAAAAGCAAACCGACCATTCTACTAAAGTAATCAATATGAGGCATCCGTTGCTAAAGGTAGTAGATTTCACAGAGTTTATTATCTTGAACTTTGCGCAAACGATGAACGCATAATCTTTTGCTCATGAGATCAAAGTTGTAAAGCTCGATCGAATCTAAAAGAACCGACCATTGGCAGTAAACAAATGGTGCAAGTTATAATATACCATGTGTGATGTAAGTACCAATTCACATTAATAAGTAGTACGAAAGTGAATTTTTTTTTTTTTAAATTGAGTTTATAATCTGCTTGGTATTGTACTTTAAAAAAATTTATATCATAGTTTGCAGAGTTATTACATAAAAGTTGTACCAAAAAAAAAAAAATTACTCTTTGATGATTCTCTATTTTTATTCTACTTGAAAGAAAATAAAATTATCAATTTAATGAACTAGTGTGAAAGTAGGATCAAATATTAAATTTTATGAGAGATGGAGAATTTTCATGAGAGTTCTAAACGTAGAAACTGTTGGCTTTGCTTGAGCAAAAGCTCAAGCTCCTTCTTTTCTTTAGTCCCACATCGGATGGGCCAACCCCTTCTTGTGTACATATATTAGTTCCTCTTCTTTGCTTTCTTAAAGTTGTTGTGTGGGGAACCCCTTGGGCCACACGCGCGCGTCGCCTTCCGGCCCGGCTCGGTTCGGCCTACGTAACGGGTGCGGGTACGCGTCCACATCTGCGGGCGCCGAATGACGATTCGATTTCCTCTTCTGGTTCTTTAATTTTCTGTACTTTGAAAAATTAATTTTGTCCGTTACTAATTATTTTTGAACCGTTAGTATATTTTGTGTCCAGGTTCATTCTCTCCTTCTCCTGTGTAATGGCTGAATTAATAGAAAAATTAATTCAGACCTTTACATATTGGATGAGTTTTATATATTTGACTGATTTTCTTTGTAAATACAATCAGAAAATTTTTCCTCCAAACAATTGCTGCCAACATTCTGTTCTGTCCAATCTTCGTCGTTTCAATCGTCTCCAAGCTTTGGGCAGAGCTAAGTCCTGGTCGTTCTCTCCGAGTCGTGTGCGGCGACGAGATACCGGTAGTGCGGGAGTTTTACCACTAGGAGCTTCGGGAAACGTCTGCACACAGATCCCGAATCAACTCTTAGGGCAGTGCTTCGTGCACGACTTCTCCAGAGGCCAGTAACATCAGTCTATTTTATTTTTTATTCACAAAGTTTTCAATAAGAAAACGACAACTTTTCTAACAATCTAAGAGTTGATTCGTATTGTTCATCTAAAACTTGCTAGAAAGCTTCAGAAATATTGCTAATATACCATTAGTTTTCTCTGGTAAAGAAAAATAAAAATTAACCGTTTATTATATATATATATTTCTCATCAGTTGGGTTAATATTTGTTGCATATTCTTGCTACATAATTGAAATTTTGTTTGGGCATTGTTTAATTCATAATATTGTAGCAATATATATTATTGGCATAGTAACATATAATTTTCTGAAACAAAGTTGGTTAATAAATTAAAAGTTCATAGTTACTGTAGCATAGTTGATAATTTATCAATTGAAATTTAAAATTTATGACTATAGCAAGCTTTAACTTGTAGAAAATTACTCTTACTGTAGCCAATATTGTTAAGTTGCAGTAGCTTAATTTTTATTCTAGAAAATTCAATATATTTACCATAGCAAATAACCATATTTAATATTTGTCTTTTGACCATAATCGTTAACTCAAAACAGTTGTTAGAAATTTGCTTCATTTCCTAAATTTAGTTATTTGTTTACTTATCAAGTTGCTTACTATACTGTCAAATTATAAATTGGCTTATAGTGTTTTAAAAAATTGTTAGCACATTTGATAATTTTGTCAATTGCAATTCTTGATCACAAAATTTTTTTCAATTGTAACATACAATTTGCTTCATTTTTAATCACTTAGTATTTTGAAAGCAATCTAGGACCAAAAGAAAATAGTTTAGTAAATAGAAAATTACAAATAAAATCTTCAAATCTAGAGTTTCAAAGTAGAGACAAACTCGGGCACAAGCCGAAAGGGTCCTTCTGTCAACCGGATGTAAATAGCCCTAAGCGACACGGTACTTAAGAGTCTTCGGACCGCCGCTAGCTAGGAACCGGCCCCTACAGCTAACCTGAGTTGATCAACACTTGAAAAACTAAAGATTTTAAGATTGTTTAGCAAAGACCACCTAAACTATTATCTTAGACATTGTTATTAAATAAATTTATATTTTTCAGACTGCAATCATGACTGGTAAGGAGGAATCCTCTACTGTAAAACCTGTTAAGTTTGATGGCTCATACTTTAAAAGATGACAGAGCCAAATGAAATTTTGGCTCACGACCTTAGGACTTATATCAGCCATTGATGGGTCAACACCCATCACAAATGATTCTGATGATACTGAGTCTGACATAGGAGTGTCCACCTCCTTGAAACCAAAAACCCCTAAAGAGATAGACTTCTACTGCTTTCATAGAATTCTAAGCGCATTATCTGAATCCTTGTATGATATATTTTTTGAATACAAGAGCGCTAAAGAACTTTGGAAAGCCTTGGAAGATGAATACGGCTGTGATGATGCCGGAATAGAAAGGTTTAATTCTTCAACCTTCAATAGGTATTTCATGGTAGATAACAAGCCAATGAATGACCAGCTCCATGAATTCCAAGAATACCTTAGGCATATTCAAGCCAAAGGCACATCTTTCTCCAATGAGCATAAAATAGCATGCCTAATAGACAAGTTACCTCCCTCTTGGTCTGGTATTACTAAGGAACTTATCCATACACAAGGAGATCTTACCTACAATCAAGTCCTAAAAAAAATTAGAACCGAAGAACAAATTAGATTGAGGTCTAAGCCTAACACTGAATCTAAAGCTAAGGTAAACCTTGTAGAAGGCCAAGGAAAACCCAAATCTAATTTTTATTATAAATCCAAAAAGAATTTCTTCAAGAAGAAGAAAAACTTTCAGCCTAACCACCAAAACCATAGACCTAGAAACTTCAGTCATACTCAGGATCAAAAGAGATTTTGTTTTGTGTGTGGTAAAACAAAACATATGGCCACCAAGTGCTACCATAGGAAGAAGGAAGCTGTCCAGACCTCCTACAAAGGAAAGGGCTCAGTTAGACCAGAAGCGAACATGCTTCACAAAGGTTCTTCGAGTTCTTTCAGGTCTGTAAGCTTTCAACCCTTTATTAACCTCTCTTACCATTCTGATGATTGGTGGTTGAATTCTGGAGCTAATGTTCATGTTTCGTTTGATCGCTCCTATTTTTCAAACTATCAGGAATCAAGTGGAGGAGGTGTGACCCTAGGAGATGGCTCAACGACACAAATTATTGGAAGAGAAAAAGTTGACCTGAAGATGACATCAGGAAAAATCTTAACTCTTCATGATGTTCTTCATGTGCCGTCTGTCAGGAGAAACCTAGTTAGTGGATCCCTTATTGTAGCCTCAGGATACAAAATTGTAATGGAGGCAAATAAAGTAGTATTTTCTAAGCATGACTCCTTTATAGGAAAAGTCTTTGTAAAAGACGGTCTTTTCATTTTAAGCACAATGAATAAAATTTTTGATTGTTCTCTCATTGTTTCTAATATAGAATCTTTAAATATTTGGCATGGCAGACTAGGTCATATGAACCTAGGTTCTATTAAAAGAATGATGACTTTAGATCTTATTTCCAAGACTCCAATAGATGACAAACACAAATGTGAGATTTGTGTTCAAGTCAAACACACTAAATTACCATTCAAATCTATAGAAAGAAATTCTGACCTTCTAGAACTTATCCATAGTGATGTATGTGACTCAAATAGAATTTTGACCAGAGGCGGTAGAAAATACTTTGTTATGTTTATAGATGATTATTCAAAGTATTGTTATATCTACCTTCTCAAAAGCAAAGATAAAGTTCTAGATAAATTTAAGGTCTACAAATCTGAAGCTGAGAATCAATTAGAAAGGAAGATTAAGATCCTTAGATCTGATCGTGGTGGAGAATATACCTCAAACGAAATGATTAACTTCTGTGAAGAACATGGAATAATTCATGAGGTAACTGCTCCATATTTACCTCAGTCTAACGGAGTTGCTGAACGTAAGAACCGCACTCTGTTAGATATAGTGAATGCCATGCTTCTCAGCTTTGGTGCTCTTGATAACTTGTGGGGAGAAGCCCTTTTAACTGCCTGTTATATTCTTAATAGGATTCCTAGTAAGACAAAAGATAAGACTCCCTATGAGCTGTGGAAAGGTAGAGCTCCTAGGATTAATTACCTTAGAGTTTGGGGATGCCTTGCTAAAGTCGGAATCCCCGAACCTAAAAAGAGGAAGATTGGTCCCAAGACTGTAGACGCTGTTTTCATAGGATATGCCTTAGACAGCTATGCCAATAGATTTCTAGTGACTCACTCAGAAGTAAATAAAATCTCTAACAATACCATTATAGAAGCAAGAGATGCAGTTTACTTTGAAAACATATTTTCTTTTAAGGATAGAAGTTCAATCTCTTCCTCCATATCCTCTACTAGTTCTCATGTCCTAATATCGAGCTCACAATCTGAACAAGACTTAGAACCTAGACGGAGTAAAAGGAATATGATTAAAAAAAATTTAGAAGAACGATTCTTCACCTTTTTGATAGAGGGGGATCCCTCAACTTATGAAGAAGCAATATCGTCTCTTGATGCTCCCTTCTGGAAAGAAGCCATTAACAGTGAATACAACTCCATCATGGAGAATAACACTTGGTTTCTAACAGATCTACCTTTAGGCAATAAACTAATAGGTTGTAAGTGGATTTTCAAGAAGAAACTCAGAGCCGATGGTACTATAGAGAAATACAAAACTATATTAGTTGCTAAGGGTTTTACCCAGAAGAAAGGGTTAGATTATTTTGATACCTACTCTCCTGTAGCTAGGATCACATCCATTAGAACTCTCTTGGCCTTAGCATCCATTCATGATATGCTAATCCATCAAATGGATGTAAAGACAGCATTTTTCAAGGGAGATCTAGAAGAAGAACTTTATATGGACCAACCTGAAGGTTTCATTGCTAAAGGTCAAGAAAAGAAAGTCTGCAGACTAGTACAATCCCTCTATGGCTTGAAACAAGCTCCCAAACAATGGCACAATAAATTTGACAAAGTAATTTGTGAATATGGTTTCTTGTCAAATGAGTATGACAAATGTATATACTCTAAAGGTACATGTAAAAGTTGTGTCATTTTATGCTTGTATGTAGATGACATCCTTATCCTAGGTTTATCACTGGAATTGATAAATATTACAAAGAACTATTTATCTAGCCAGTTTGATATGAAAGACCTAGGAGAAGCCAACTTAATTTTAGGAATGCAAGTGACCAAAGGCAAAGAGGGTTATACTCTATATTTAGCACATTCAATTGAAAAAATGATAAAAATGTTTGAGTTATTTGATAAGAAACATGTCCTTACTCCTTATGACAGCAGTATTGTAGTAAAAAAGAATGAAGGATCACCTTTGGAACAACATAAATATTCACAGATGATACGCTCCCTTATGTATATAACAAACAGGACAAGACCTGATATTGTATTTGCTATTGGGAGACTAAGTAGATATACCAGTAACCCTAATCAGTCACATTGGACTGCCTTGGATAGGGTATTTAGATATCTCAAGGGCACCCTAGATTACAAACTTTATTTTACTAGGCACCCTGATACACTACCAGAAAAAGTCAAACTAGCGACGTCTAAAAACGTCGCTAAATAACCAAAAATCGTCGCTAATTTGGTTTAGCGACGTTATTAGCGACGTTTTAAAGCAGTCGGAAAAAACCAAGTCGCTAAAACAAAAAACGTCACTAAACGTCGCTATGCCGATATTTTTTAGCGACTTTAACGCGTCGCTAAATTTAGCGACGTTTAGCGACGCCACGTCACTACATAGCGACGTTTATTAAAGTTGCTAAATGTCGCTGATTAGCGACTTATATAGCGACGTTACACCGACGTCATTAATGACCTGGCAATACTGCCATGTCAGCAATTTGCGACGTACAGTGACGTTTTTAGCGACGTCATTAGCGACGTAATTAGCGACTGTTTACAGCATCGCTAATTAGCGACGTATTTAGCGACTAAGGATAACGTCGCTAAACGTCGCTAAAAACGTCGCTAATTTTAAAAAAAATAAAAAAATATTGCATTTTTGGGTTTACCAACCCCCTTGGGTTCAGTTATTACATATATCATGATCGATACAGAAATAGATCGAGTCATCTGTTTCTTTACCCAAGAAAAAGTATTTCTATTTTGCATGGTACAATCATTGATCCCGAAATTTCTACAATAAATTAGATAGGTAGCTAGAATAGTTCCCTATCCACGAATCTGTCATTGTACAAAAATAATTGTACTAGAATATAAGGTATATGATGGTAGTAGAAATAATTGAATAAAGAACACAGTAGCAGCACCAAGGGAAAAAATTCCAGTGCACTGGGTAAATACAGGCCAAGTATCAGTCATCAGTTGTAAACCAAAATATGAATAATATAATAAAATTTGAAGAAAAGAAAGCATCCAGCAAATCTCATCGTAAACGTAAAGAATATGGCAACTTTATATCCATACAATCGCATCCTAAATAATAATAAAAATATAAATATCCAGTGACTAACAATACTACTGCAGATCTGCAGGAGGCTGACCACCGGCACGTTTGAAGGATAAGAACTCCTCATACTCGTCCCGTGGAATCGACACCGATGTCAATGGAGAAGTCAGTGACGTCGGTGGAGTCTGTGTCGATGTAGGCGCACCAGGAGGCCGTGCCAGCTCCAAGTCTACGAGTCGCTGGTTGTAAGAATCCATGGTAGATAACAGTCTCGTACTGCTATGAACCATTGAATCCTGCATCATCGTCAGCCTCTCGCCAATTGATACTTGTGACGCCTGCAACTCCATGATGTTGCGGTCATTGGAGGCTCTAATATCATTTGTCAAATCCCGGAGCTCCGTCATGCTACGGTCGAGCATATCCAATCGTGCGATGAGCATCGGATCGTCTGCCTGCGGCTGGAACCGGGGCTGCTCCTCCATACTTCGCAGCAACTCGTCACGGAGAGACGCAATCTGACGGTCAACGGTCTCCTGGACGGCCTCCTGGACGTCCTCCTGGACTCTGGCCGACGACTGCGAGGGCTGCGACTGCGAGGGCTGTGTGGAATGCGCAGCTGTCGGGAGGCCCTAGATGACTGCGTCGCAACCAGGGTGCCATAGGAGCCTGTACCGTAGTACGTACCCCTCTGGAGACCACCAGCTGCGGTCACCCACAGGTCGTCCGCCGACGGAGCTGGAGCGGGCTGCGACGAAGTACCAGCCTCTCGAGGTGTAGGTGCACTAGCAGTCGCCCGCTCACGCAGCCTAAGATACTCGGGCTAGAAAGGTTTGGAAACTCGATAATTGCCTAACTTATATTAAAATTAACACAAAGTAAAGTAATACTTACATAGGTCTGTGAGGCCCTCTCGTCAATGAGATTTTCGTCCTTGCGATGGGTGGCCAAGAAGACGGTCACCATGTTTGCATCCTCACCCCTCTGTACCTGTTAAAAATATATTATTTATTATTAAACTTAAATATTTTTTCCAAGTACCATTTTATGGTACTTATATTAAAATAATATATTTTAAAAGAAAAAACATACCAGACGACGGAAATATTCCGTCATCAGAATCGAGCCACCACACCAATAGCCGCCTTGGCCTTCTTAGACCTTTCCTTGTAGCTCGGATCATCGAATCTAGCCCTCATCGCAGTCCACTGCTCGGGCATGATCCAACCTTGGATCGGTTTTCCAGCACGATCATGAGCCTTCTGGTCATCCAGAGCATCTCGGATAAGCTTGGCGGCAACGGTAGGAAATAGCCGCTCGATCAACTCGGCCCGGTACGGAGGATAAAAATACGTTTGCTACAATAAATAATTTAGTAAGTTAGCATCATGGATAATATGCATAAATTAGAGGATTTATTTAATATACTTTTACCTGGAAGTGCTCAAACCAGAACTCCTTCCTCTCCTCCGGAGCCTCAGAGTAGTTGATCCAAGGGCCACCGTAGTTGTTCCTCAAAAATTGGCCCAGGCGTCTCTGAACCGACGATGGACGATATCTATACAGAGATAATAATTTAGAATACTGAAAAAGTCAATATACGATGAATAAAGAGAAACAGAAATATATACTAAACCATCTAATTGACTTACTTTGTACCGTCGGCCCAAATCTCTGTCCTCGTCTCCTCCGGAGGTGCGCATGGAGGATCTTGCTGATGCTGGGACAACGTGGGCACGACCTCCTCGACATGCTCATCTATCCCCATGGTTCCGTCTGCAGGAGGAACGCTGGACGAGGGTGTACTATCACGCCAGGAACTACTCGTTCCAACAGTCGGATATATGAGTGATCAATATACTGGAGTACTGGGCGACGATGATCCGGAACCAACAGTAGGCAGTACCGGAGGAGCACTCTGTCTACCTCGGGACCTGTCGAATCCTCCGCGTTGTCCTGTCATATCTGATAACAACATATGATGAATATAGAGAAACAAAAATATATAGTACATTCTACAGTCATAATATGATGCATATCTCAAAGCATTCTACAGTCAAAATATAATACATATATTCGTTAATGGGTACATTCTACATGCAATATATTTTACAGTTAATTTTCCAACCTTGATCTACATTCTACAGTCAAAATATTGTTACATTCTACATGCAATATATTTTATTTTCAATCATCTTCAGAAAATTTATCTTGTTCGCCTTCTTCGTCCTCCTCTCCCTCTTCCTCGTCTTTACTTTCATCTACTTCGTCTTCCTCTTCGGATAATTCTATATCTTCTACATTATTACTCGTATAATGAGTAACTTTCGTTGAGTCCACATCTACAATATTTGTTACAAGAGGTAGATCGTCCTCCTGATAAGCTATTTCGTCAATGTCAAAGGTATTTCTAGCTTTAGTCTTGCATACTGCCCACCAATCCGACCTCGCTGTCCCCCGTCTAGGATAAGTTATGAAGTACATGAGCTGAGCCTAACTTGATAGGACAAATGGTTCGTAGCCTTGATATCTACGCTTGTAGTTTATATCCACAAGGCCATGCTTGTCAATTTTCCAACCTTGATCTTGAATCGGATCGAACCATTCATAACTGAATAGCATGATATTAGCAGGTTCTGTGCCATAATTATATGTCAACTCCACAATCTCTCTTAAGATGCCAAAAAAATCATTGCCCGGATTGACGTCTTTGTAGTTCGAAGATTTGATACACAAACAACTGTTTTTCGTAGAATCAAGATCCAGAAAGCTGTCTCTGATAGGAGCATTTGTTGACTTGAACCTGAACCCATTCACACAGAAACTTGGCCATATTTTTACGGCAGTAATTGGTCCCTTGGCTAGAGTTCTAATAGATTCAGTCTCGGGTGTTATTAGACGATCGACCTAAATACCAAAGTAGCGATAGTAAGTTATTTGTTTTGCAAGTGCAAAAATAAAAAGTAATTACCAAGCATCTTACATATACGCTCAACCAAGAAGGAAAATGGCATCTCATATCTTATTCTACTTCTTCGTTTGTTATGTAGGGTCTAACCGACCTTAACTCATCATTATATGTGCTGAAAAATAATGAAGCAACTACTGATTAGTAACATAATAGTATCTTATACTATTACATTGAGATGATGTAAACATGGACGTATTAATTACTTACCCCTCTAGCTTCTCCACTTCATCCTCGTCGCAATTAAGTAATATATACAATTGAGCAGCCCTTAGCTCATCGTCATTCAAATATCTCTTCTTCATTTTTCCCGAAGGCTTTCCGGACGCATTGAATACTTTGAGTATTGCATCATTAGATTCCTGATATGCGTCGTCGTTTCTCGGAGCTTTCGTCCTATTAGTAGTAACATGCAGTTTGAAATACGTCGAGCAAAAGTTTGTAATCTCCTCAAGAACATAAGCTTCACAAATAGAGCCCTCAAGTCGTGCCTTGTTTTTCATCTTTCTCTTTAGGTGATTCAGATGCCGCTCGAAGGAGTACATCCACCGATAACCGACAGGACCACCAACACGTGCCTCATAGGAAAGATGAATTGGCAAATGCTCCATAGAGTCAAAGAATCCAGGAGGAAATACCTTCTCGAGCTTACATAGTGTTACCGCAATGTCCTTCTCTTGCTTTTCTAGACGATCGATGAGCAACTTAGTACAACAAAGATCTCTGAAGAATATGCTCAGCTCTGTCAATGGGTCCCAAACGACCTGCGGTAAGAATTCCCGAAATGCAATAGGAATTAACCTCTCCATGAATACGTGACAATCGTGGCTCTTCATACCCACCAGTTTGTTCTCCTTGAGGTCGACGCATCTTCTCAAGTTCGACACGTACCCGTCTGGAAAATTTAGACCCTGAATCCACCTACAAAGTCTACCTTTATCCTCTTTCTCCAGTGAGAAAACTGACTTAGGTTGCTTTAACTTTCCATTCCCCTCCTCTATTAAATGCAATGCAGGACGTCTACATATTTCTTCTAAGTCCAACCTGGCCTTCGGATTATCTTTCGTCTTCCCCTTTACCTCCATTACAGTATTAATTATGTTATCAAACACATTCTTCTCGATATGCATGACATCAAGGTTATGTCTGATCAGATTGGTGCTCCAATATGGCAGATCCCAGAATATACTCCTCTTCGTCCAGTTATAGGTGCAACCAAATCCGTCATACTTGTACCCCTTAGCAGGCTCTTTGATAGCACTTGGTAAATCTTTTACCTCTTCCCATATCGTGCATCCGGGCCACCTTGGTGGTGGATTGGCCTTCTCCACAACTCTCACACGAAAAGCATTCCGGTTCCTCCGGTACGGATGATCCTTCGGCAAAAATTGTCGATGACAATCGAAGAAGCACGATTTGCCTCTGTGTTTCAAACGAAAAGCCTGAGTACGGTCCATGCAATACGGATATGAGAGACGACCATGGGTGATCCATCCCGATAACATTACATAGGCCAGAAAGTCATTGATGGTCCACATAAGTGCTGCCCTCATCTGAAAATTCTGCTTTCTAGAAACATCGTACATGTTGGCACCTACTTCCCACAGCTGATTCAACTCATCTATCAAAGACTGTAAATATACATCGATATTCCTCTTCGAATTGTTCGGACCCGGGATAATAACGGTTAGGAACATATACGGAGTCTTCATGCACATCCAAGGCGGTAGATTGTACGGAGTGACGATCACAGGCCAACACGAATACTGGGAGCCCGAAAGTCCGAATAGGGTAAAACCGTCAGAGGAGAGCCCCAATCTGATATTACGTGCTTCCTCGGCAAAATATGGATACTCTCGATCAAAGTGCTTCCATGCTTCTCCATCGGATGGATGATCCAATACTCCTTCGATCTGTTTTCGCCTATACCAACTCATGTTTTTTTCAGTCTCCTTAACCATAAACAACCGCTGCAACCGCGACGTCAAAGGCAAGTAGTGCATCGAATCGGTAGGCTTTCTTGCACCAACAGACTTTCCTCTAACAGTGGCCTTGTAGCGATCAGCACCACAGAATCTGCACGCATCTTCATCCTTGTCGTCTTTGTAGTACAATATGCACCCGTTGCGACATGCATCGATTTTCTCGTATCCCATCCAAAGCGATCTTACCATCCTCTTAGATCGATAGAAGTCTTTAGGCAACTTTGCACCCTCGGGCAAGATCTCTATAATCAAATCGAGCAGTCGATTATAGCATTCTTGCGACATGTTAAAATCAGACTTGATGCTCAATAATCTTGTAACCACCTCCATCGGTGAATGATCCTCACAACCAGGATATAGTGGAGTCCTTGCATTCTCCAGCAACTCTATAAACTTTTTAGCATCGGCATTCGGTGCCTCCTCAGCTGCATCATAATTGTCCGGATTGAAACTAGGTCCCGCCGCATCATAATTGTCCGGATTGAAACTAGGCCCCGCCGCATCATAAACTATGTTCACCAACCCATCGTCGTAAGCATCGTGGTCGTGGACATCCGTATACGGCTCCACATAGGGCTCCGACTCCGATGCTAGAGATACAAGTTCTCCGTGCGCGGTCCACTGATAGTAATTCGGCGTGAAGCTCTTCGAGTATAAATGATATGTAACTTCCACTTCTGGATGATATTTCCTGTTGCGACATCTCACACACGGACACTTAATTTTGGTACCGTCCATGTACTGAGGGAAAGTCTTGGCGAACTGCAGGAACTGATGTACACCCTTAATAAATTTATCCCGCACATCGCACATGTCATCAGGATGACGGTTGTACATCCACGAACGATGACGTAGATAGTAATTCATATCCATTTCTAGATACTTCTGCAAAAATGACAGTATGTATCATATAAATTATTACATACAGTGGGTTATCACCTAACTTCATAACTTAACCGTATTATAAAAATTATAACTGATCGATATAATACATACTTTCATTTATCAAAGTCAAAAATAAGCAATATTCAAAATAACTGACCATTTATCAAAGTCTAAAATAAGCAATACTTTTATTTCATAACTGATATAATACATACTTTCATTTATTAAAGTCCAAGAGCCCTTGAAATGATAAACAGGGTTAACTAGTTCATGGTGATGTTTCTAAGCCACTTCTAGATCCATACTAGTTTATACTAGTCAATACTAGGTTAATACTTTGCTACACTATGGATATTCTGCTTTGAAATTAAGTACTCTACTATCCACACTGAGAGCCTCTTACCCTTGGCCTGGCACCTTGCACTTCATCCTTATACTTGCTCACTGGACTACAACCCAATTAAGGGTTGTATTGGCATACAACAAGTAACCGGTGAACACCTACCCGATACTTGTCTATACCTTAACCCAAACACATCCCTGCAGACCCTAACTAAGTCTACAACCTCTGATACTTTGTACTTATTCTGCAGTGGCTAAATCTTTCCTTCACTTAGTTGTTTCCAACTGCCCTTAGCTACTGCCATGGCTCACAACAGTGCTTATTGCTGCCTTGCCATTGCTCAAGCATGCATGTGTTTGATGCTACTCAAGTGTGCACCAACACTCTCCCACTGCAGAAGATGACAGGAACCAATCCCCTCCTCATAGTGCCAACCCGACACTACTGCAACACATTGCCAGCTTGCCTAATGCACTAGGCCAAACTGAATTGAGTTCTGTTCCTGAAGCCTCATAGTTCAGTAGTGACACCCACACACAACTCAACTCTTCTACCCTCTCCCACATCAAGCACAGCTAGAAGACACTATGAACACCAACACAGATAACAGTAGCTATATACCTATCTATATATATATATATATATATCATGATACACCTATATATGCATACACTCTCTCATATGCAAATAGATAATACACCAATTTATATATACATATCATATGATACTCTAAGGCATAAATAGACACACACACACACAACCACTAGTCCAATTCATAAACATTTGGTGTGCAATACCAAGATACTCTAGGATACATCTCCATATACCACACCACCATGATACCAACCCTCAATTCACATGGACACAACCAATAGATCAAATATTGTGTATGTGTCAGTGTGTGTGTGTGTGTATATGTGTGTGTCGTTCCTGTGGCAGTGTTAGTGTCTGTGTCTGTGTGAGTGTGTGTGTGTGTGTGTGTGTGTGTGTGTGTGTGTGTGTGTGTGTGTGTGTCTGCGTCTGTGTGTGTGTGTCGTGTGTGTCTGTCAGTGTCTGTGTGCGTGTATCGTGTCTGTGTGCGTGTGTCGTGTCTATCAAGTGTGTCTTGTGTCAGTGTCACATGAGAGAGAGAGAGAGATTACCTAGAGCTCGAGGAGGAGGCGGGGGAAGCCGCAGCCGTGGAGAGCCGGTCGCCGAAGAGGGGGGGCGGGGGAAATCGAAAAGAAAAGTTTCAAAATTTTCGACGGATGGGAAAAGAAAACTGAGACCTAATTAACCAAAATTTGGCGACGTTTAGCGACGTCAGAAAAAAATGTCGCTAAAATAAAAATTAGCAACATCGAAGACGTCGCTAAATAAGTTGCTAAATATTTTTGATAGATACATCGCTAATTACGACGCTAAACGTCGCTAAATCAGATATATTAGCGACGTTTAGCGACCTTAATTGAACTTATAGCGACTAATCTTTTAACATCTTAATAAAAGTCGCTAAATGTCGCTAAATATCGCCATTTAGCGACGTATAGCGACGATTTTACGGAGTCACTAATTTAGCGACGTTTTTACTTGGAGTCGCTAAAATATGTCGCTAATCCCGCATTTTCTAGTAGTGATATCATAGAAGGTTATTCAGATGCAAACTGGGTAACCGACTCACATGATATAAAATCTACTACTGGATATGTATTTACTCTAGGAGGAGATGCAATCTCCTGGGGCTCTTGTAAGCAAACTATCATAACTAGGAGTACAATGGACTCTGAAATGATAGCTTTAGATACAACTTGCACAGATGCTGAATGGCTTAAAAATCTTATTATGCATATACATGTTTCTCTTAGTCTTGTTCCTGTAATTTCTATAAACTGTGATAATAAATCTGTTATTGAACTACTAAAGCATGATTATGTGAATGCTAAGATGAACAGGCACCTGCAGCTGCACTTCAAGTCAATAAAAAGCCTACTAGGCAAATATGTGGTTCTTGACTATATAAAGTCAGAAAAGAACCTTGCAGATCACTTGACGAAGGGTCTGTCTAGGACTTTGATCCTAGAATCATCGAGGAGGATGGGGTTAAGCCCATAAGTTAGTCACCAGCAGTGGCAACCCAACCGAGTCTGACTGGAGATCCCAAGAAGCCGGTTCAATGGGTAGAAACAAGCTGAACTTAGGTGACTTTATGGAACACTGACTCGAGATTAAAGTCTCATTAAAATAAAGCCTAAGCGGCCGTACATGTGTACAATGACTCCCCATCCCTATGGTGACAGTGTTCCTGTGTTATATGGTTAGGATGAGGTTAAACTCTTAATAGGTCCAAGCTATAATGTTGGGTTGATTCATATCACCAACCATTAAGGACTTACCTATATGAGAGGTCGTAAAGGCCGCGATTATGGGACAGGGCAATCCCAGACAACTCTCATGAATGTAGAAAAGTGTGCATGGCCATTTAAAAGTGCCACCCGATAGACCAAGGACCTCTAGCGTACTATGTGTGCTATTTTTCTAAATCTGGTTCAAGAAGTCTGATTCAAGGCATAGTCCATCAAGCACTTCTTCAGATTAAGGCAATAGTCACTACGTGAGATTCAAGGCTGTAGTCCATCTCATCTATGCATAGTATTATACAGCCCAGATGCTCTCTCTCTCTCTCTCTCTCTCTCTCTCTCTCTCTATTTACTTCACTCTTATCTCTGTTTCGGAACTTGACCTTTTGGGGGGATTGTTGGCTTTGCTTGAGCAAAAGCTCAAGCTCCTTTTTTTCTTTAGTCCCACATCGGATGGGCTAACCCCTTCTTGTGTACATATATTAGTTTCTCTTCTTTGCTTTCTTAAAGTTGTTGTGTGGGGAACCCCTTGGGCCATACGCGCGCGCTGCCGCCGCCGCCCGGCCTGGCTCGGTTCGGTTCGGTTCGGCGCGCGTAACGGGTGCGGGTACGCGTCCACATCTACGGGCGTTGAATGCCAATTCGATTTCCTCTTCGGGTTCGGGCTGAGACCCTAAAATTCTTTTTGCTCCTCTTCATTATTTCGTTTAATTTTCTGTACGTTGGAAAATTAATTTTGTCCGTTACTAATTGTTTTTGAACCGTTAGTATATTTTGTGTCCAGGTTCATTCTCTCCTTCTTCCATGTAACGGCTGAATTAATAGAAAAATTAATTCAGACTGTTACATGTTGGATGAGTTTTATATATTTGACTGGTTTTCTTTGTAAACACAATCAAAAAAAATTTCTCTAAACAATTGCTGCCAATATTCTGTTGTCCAATCTTTGTCGTTTCAATCATCTCCAAGCTATGGGCAGAGCTAAGTCCTGTTCGTTCTCTCCGAGTCGTGTGCGGCGACGAGATACCGGTAGTGCGGGGGTTTTACCACTAGGAGCTTCGGGAAACGTCTGCACACAGATCCTGAATCAACTCTTAGGGCAGTGCTTCGTGCACGACTTCCCCAGAGGCCGGTAACATCAGTCTATTTTATTTTTTATTCACAAAGTTTTTAATAAGAAAACGATAACTTTTCTAACAGAAACCTTCATAGAAATTATGCATCTTATATCAGCGTCATGCAGAATAAAAATTGGAATATAAACTATTGTTGGGAGAAGATTTTTCTAAAAATATATTTCTATCTTAGAAATAGGGGTGATAGAAACCCCCATTGAAGATGGTCTAAGTCTATCTCTAATAGAAATTTCTAAATTTGAGTTTCTATACTACTTAACATTATAATTTAAGAAAAAAATTATCTTAGTTGGCAGAGTTTCTACATACAAATTATACCAAAAACATACACTCTCTCCACTGTAAAATAAGAAATATTTTAATTCTATATACAGACTTTCAGCCAACAAAGCTTAATGGGATTATTTATACAGGAAAGAAAATAAACTAATAATGGACAAATATGAAATAGAGTGAGAATATGGGAGAACAAATGTAAATAATGGTAAAATATGAGTTATTTTAAACCTATATACAGAAGAATGGTAAGACCGTTGTGTTGGGAACGAAAGTGCGAAAACTATTTCCCAAACCAGAGAGTACCTGCGAGAGAACCGAGCAAAACGCACAAACTAAAAAGGCCAAACACAAATCGTAGACACAGATATTTTTGACAAGGAAAACCCTTGCGAAAAAAATTACGGGACGATCGGAGTCCAACCCTGAAAAGCCTCCACTAATGGAATAAGAAATACACCGACTCCTTACAAACTTCTCACCGATCCAAACGGATCACCACAAATCTTTTGGAAAGAAAATAGATTATAACCACGAAGAAGAAAGACAACGAGAAATACTCGAAATTGATTTCCTTCTTCGAAACGACATCCAATTCTACTTTCTCCTCTCCAATCTTGCAATGGCACTCTTGCCTCCTTTTCTCTCCTTATTGCTATATTTTTTTTAGAGAGAGATATATATTTTAGGGCCAGGAGACACCTATATATAACCTCAAACCCATAACTAGCATTCCTATTATAGTTAGGAATATCCAATCCAAATCTATTAACATATTCCTATTATATGAAGGAATATCCAATCCATTGAGATATTCTTATTATATTTAGGAATATCCAATCCAAATAAATTGAGGTATTCCTATTATATGTAGAAATACTCAATCATACTCTGGGATATTTTTTACATAGGTTGGGAATTCCACCCATTCCAGCAAATCTCCTCATTCACAACTATGTAGAGGGGGTCGTCATCCCGACGACCCGCCTGCAGTACTCAAACTTTTTTCTTGGTAGAACTTTTGTGAACATATATGCTCCGTTGTCATCTGTATGAACCTTCTCAAGCATCATTTCCTTCTTGTCAACCACATCCTGTATCCAATAATATCGGGTATCAATGTGCTTGGACCGGCTATGAAATATCTAGTTCTTTACAAGGTAAATAGAACTCTGACTATCGTAAAGCAAAGGATACTGCTCCTGCTTTAGCCTAATTTTCTGCAGCAGCTTCTTCATCCACAATAACTCCATGCAAGCCTCCGTCGCCGTAATGTATTCTGTCTCTGTCGTCGATAAGGCAACATACTTCTGTAAATGCGACTGTTACGATACTGCTCCACCAGCAAACATCATCACATAGCCCAAAGTTGATCGCCTCGTCTCTACATCTCCAGCCATATCAGCGTTGGTTTATCCAACCAGCTTCGACTCGTCACCACCAAATAAAAGTCTCCAATCGACAGTATCCTAAAGATATCGTAGAATCCACTTGACCCCACTCCAATGTACCCTTCTAGGATTAGGAGTGTACATGCTAACTGTGCCGACTGCGTGAGCAATGTCTGTCATCGTATATACCATAGCATACATAAGACTCTCCACGACTGAGGAATATGGAACTCACTCCATATCTTTCTTTTCGTCCTCAGTAGATGGACACTGCTCCTCAATGAACTTAAAGTGAGCTGCAAGGGGGTTACTCACTTTCTTCGACTCGTCTATCCCGAAATGCTGAAGTACCCGATAAATATACTTATTTTGGGACAAGTGTAACAGCTTGGACTCTCTCTCTCGGCTGATCTTCATCCCAAGAATAGTCTTCGCTGCACCCAAATCCTTCTTAGAGAATATCGTACCCAGTTGGTGCTTCAACTCTACTATCCTGGTGGCATTCCAACCCACCAACAGCATGTCATCAACATAAAGCAACAAAATGATAAAATCATCATCGGTGAAGTACCTCACAAAAACATAATGTTTTGACGTCGTCCGTGCATATTCATTCTCCCCCATAAATGACTCAAACTTCATGTACCACTGCCTCAGAGCCTTTTTCAGACTATACAAGCTCTTTCTTAACCGACAGACCAAATGTGACTTGCCCTTCTCACAGAATCCCTCTGGCGGCTCCATATACAACTCCTCCTCAAGATCACCGTAGAGGAATGCCATCTTTACGTACATTTGCTTGACCTCTAAGTCGAAACTGGCTTCCAATGCTAGCACCACCCGTATAGACGACTGCTTGACGACTGACGAAAAAATCTCATCATAATCTACACCTTTTCGCTAATCGTAGCCTTTAACTACTAGCCTCGCTTTGTATCGAGGGCAGGTAGCATCATCTGTCTGCTTTACTCTGAACACCCATCGATTCTTTAAAGCCTTCTTGCCCTTTGGCAACCATACAAGATCATAAGTATAGTTGGCCTCCAAGGAACTCATCTTCCCCTGCATGGCCTCCATCCAGTCCTGCCTGTATTCGTCTTCTATAGCCTCTGAGAAACTTTCGAGTTCTCCCCCGTCAGTCAGTAGCACATACTCACCCGGTGAGTATCTCATAGATGGTCGACATTCTCTATCGCTCCTCCTCAACAGAATCACTGGTGCTGGCTATCTATCTACAGTCTCCTACTCTCTAGGAAATGCCTCCTTGGCATGCTCATCCTCCTGAGGGTCACCCTGACCACCATCAGCAGGCTGATGATCATGGTTGGGAGAAACTCTATGTACTGGCTCCCCCATAACTGGATCCTCCGCGATGTCCTCTGGAAACCGCTCGAAGCAAAATAACTCTAACTCAGGCAATTCCTCAGCCTGAGAAGGCATCTCAGAATCCTGAGTGTTGGTCATGGTCTGATCCTTGACGAATACCACATTCCTGCTTCTGTAGATCTTTCTTCTCACTGGATCGTAGAGTCTATAACCAAACTCATCCCGACCATAGCCGACAAAGACACATCGCTTCATCTTTGGCTCAAGTTTGGATCTCTCGTCCTTCGGTACATGCACGAAGGCCTTACAACCAAACACTCGCATGTGATTGTATGACAGCTCTTTGTCATACCATAATTTGTCAGGCACATCACCCTGCAAAGGAGTACTAGGAGATAAATTAAAAACATAAGCAGCTGTGTAAAGTACCTCACCCCAATAGCTGCCTGGCAAGTTTGCTTCTGACAATAAATATCGCACCCTCTCCATTAGCGTCATGCTCATCCGCTTTGCTACACCGTTGAGATGAGGTATCTTTGGTGGAGTCTTCTGGTGTCGTATACCTTGCTCTCTGCAATAAGCATCAAAGGGACCGATATACTCGCCGCCATTGTTCGACCGAACACAAAGCAGCTTCTTGCCCGTCTTCCTTTCAACAAAGGCCTGAAACTCCTTGAAAGTGTCCAGCACCTGATCCTTGGTCTTTAAGGTATAGACCCAAACCTTTCTGGAACAGTCATTAATAAATATTACAAAATAAGAAGCCCCACCAATGGATTTTACCTTCATAGGATCGCAGACATTCGAGTAAATCAACTCAAGCAATGCCGGCTTCCTTGAAGTTAGATGACTTTAAAAAGGCACCATATTTTGCTTTCCCGCCAAACAGTGTGTGGACTTCTCCAACATTATAGACTATAGCCTTAGAATCACCTTCTTGTTCACCAAGTAGCTCATCCCTTTTTCGCTGATATGGCTGAGCCGCATATGCCATAACTCAATAGACGTATCAGTAGCTGCGTTAACCTCATGTGCCCCATGTGCGCTCCCTTCCATATAGTAGAGTCCGGACCTCTTGCTTCCTTTGGCAATCACCATCGAACCTTTGGAAAGTTACCACTGATTATTTTTGAAGAGACTAAAGAAACCCTCGTTATCCAACCTTCCAACTGACACCAGGTTGAAACAAATATGAGAGAAATGATGGACATCTTTGAGAATATGAACTACACATGTCTTTTTCCTCAAATGCACTGTAAACCCCCTCACCCAAAATTAGGCCTACTTGGCTTAGATAGTGAGACTAGGGCTAGTTTGAATCCAATTAGGAATAGAACACTGTATTTTAGATAAATTTATAATACTTATATTACTTAGTGCACTTTACCGTTGCTTCGATAATTGGAGCACTACACTAGCCATTGCCTTCCTACAAATTTTACATCCTTGTCCTAGACATGCCAGTCATCTATTCTGACCTTTGTGTAACTTATAATCATGCTTTCTTGTGCTATATTTTAGTCGCACGATATTCGTCGCGAATGTTTATATTTAATTCTAAATAAATACGACTTTGTATCCTTGTGCGTTCTAATCAAAATTGGAGACATAATCTTGACCCATTTTATGTAACCCAGATTATGATAATATTCTATCATGAGTCCTTTATGTCCATGACACTTGCGTCCTGTCATGCCCCGATCTTCCGCAGGCAAATCGGTCGTTCTCGCTAGGCAAGAATCACCGCGCCAGCGCTCCCGCGGAATAATCGCTTTAACCCATCTGGGCGTGATGCCGCACGAGCGTGTACCGTGCCCGTGCAAGGCCGTAGTTCATTGGCTGGCGGTAAGAGTTCTAAGCCACAGAGTCGCACAGATTGTCCGAGTGCAGCGGAGTCATGAACGCATAGGCAATCGGTAACAAGTTCACTGAGTCGACAAAATAGCGAAAGCATTGAATAACACAAGTTGAAGTAAAGTAACTCTTCTATTGATATAAACAAGTGTTACTGGCGACGCTTGGCCGAGATTATAAGTCGTTCAATCCTCTCTCTTTGAAACAGTAAAAGCGTGCCAAGTGGCTACAATTATGGAATGATTATACAGGCGATATTTAGGCAAGTTCCGACATTATATCTTCTATATGTGCTTCAGTTCCGGATGCAGCGCCCTAAGACTTCAGAGGGAACTCCTGGCCTTTAGCATGCACGAAGGAGGCATCCGCACCGAACGAGGTTCTCCGGCATCCTGCAAACGATCTGGTGGATTATCAGTACATGAATGCACTGGTGGGAAGGCTACTCGCCCGCTCAACAAATCCAAACACGTAATATAGGTTATGTGCCCCAACTATTAAGTTATCTTTCTAGTTACCTTAGGATCAGTTTCATGCAATATTTGAATAGCCTAATTCTTGTGGCAGTGCGCCGTGCAATATGAGAGAAAACACGGCGAGACTTACCAACTTACCATTTTACCTTCCCTGTCCAAGACAAACATTGTTAATTCAAGCACGGACAAGTATAAACATTCAGGAGGCATAGCATATGCAAACACGAGTATTGTTGTCTTATAATCGTTCAGGTGTTCAGTTGTTTCTTTTGACACGATGCAATAACTCGCATGCGGATAGCCGCTAAACGAGGATGACTTATCTATATGAACACGAGTCGCTGGCATAGCCATTTTGGACGTAGTCAAGGACAAGGATAGCATGCTATGAGAGTACACGATGTGCTGCAAGCTACCCAGTCCCGTACACGATGACTACATACGAGCTCCATCCGGATCGGATCGACTCCAGTGCCCCGATGACCGTCCGTGGAATAATACCTCGTTTCGGAGTTGTCCGCAACATGCAATCTTTGGGTCTTTCAATTATCATGAGATACACGAGAACACGCATGCACTAGAACACGAGAACACGAGTGCACGAGAACACGAGTAACGACATACTTGAATCTTGATTCTTTGTTCAGTGAATGACTTGCCTTGATGCATTCCCCTGGTTCGGGGCTGCCTTTGGTGACCTAACGGTCCCGGATACTTGCAGGTTCAATCATGCACGGAACGACTACTTAGCAGTCTCCCGGGGTTTGGATGAAAACAAGGCAACATACAAGCAAACAAGCATGCATTTGTATAAACACAAGTATTCATGTTAGCTCGGGCCCGAAGGTAAGCCGAGGGGTGAAACCGTAAGGGACTTCCCGAGCGACACATTCTAGGGTAGCATGCGAGGGTCTGAACATATATATATAAGCAATATTTTAATTCCATGTTCTAGCATAAGCAATACAAGTTGGGATTATTTCCTTAGCTAGGTGCGTTGGATTCTTATTAGCATGCAGGGGGTGATTCACCTATCGACTAGTATGAATATTCCAGATTTTATGTGTGCTGGCTAAGCAAAGACAAGTTCACCATAGCCACCCACCTTAACGATAATTTGCCTCGGTCGAGCGATACGTCAAGCGAGCCTCTGAAAGCCTAAGATGAATTCTTGTAGGGACAAGTCTGGATATCCTTTGCCTCAAACGAGTATTCTCGTCTGAGCAAAGCGGGTCGGGATATGCACTTTTGCTGTTTGAATCGGCAGGTCCGCTTGAGCGGAATGGGGTGTTACATCCTACTCAACTCAGAAAAAGTTTTATCCTCGAGACTTATTGAGGACAAGCAGTACATTTCAATCAATTTTGATTTAACGATATAAGGCTGAGGTAAACCTACACAAGTCATTGTACTTGTTCATTTGGATATTCATTTGCACTAGCATCGAGATCGGCATATCGCTAGTCTGGATCGTGCGCATATTCGAAGTGCACTTCTAACATGAGCACTCCAACCAACTTAGCGATAGCGAAGTCTTAGCACTCGAGTTTTACATTTTCTTAAGTCTTGGATCGTGCACAAGTTCAAGACGTCCCTCAAACATATGTATTCAACCAAACTTAGAGTTGGTGAAATCGGACAAGCTACTGCGATAATCTCAAGGGTCTCACACAGGTTGGCACAAAGGCCACTCACATCACAATTCATACAAGAAATCATATTATTCAAAATATATTTTGAAAGTATTTAGACTTATTGTTGGAATATCCCATTGAGGCATTAAGAGAGAGCGTACACAAAACCCACGAACGGGCTTTCGAAACAGAGATATTCGAAATGAAATCCAAAGGCGTAGAATCCAGGCTCTGATACCAACATGTCACGCCCCAATCTCCCGCAGGCAAATTAGCCGTTCCCGCTAGGCGAGAATCACTGTGCCAGCGCTTCCGCAGAATGATCGCTTTGACCCATCCGGGCGTGATTTCGCACGAGCGTGTACCATGCCCGTGCAAGGCCGTAGTTCATTGGCTGGCGATAAGAGTTCTAAGCCACAGAGTCGCACAGATTGTCTGAGTACAGCGGAGTCATGAACGCATAAGCGATCGGTAACAAGTTCACTGAGTCGACAAAATAACGGAAGCATTGAATAACACAAGATAAAGTAAAGCAACTATTCTATTGATATAAACAAGTGTTACAGGTGGCGCTTGGCCGAGATTACAAGTCGCTCAAGCCTCTCTCTTTGAAACAGTAAAAGCGTGTCAAGTGGCTACAATTATGGAATGATTATATAGGTGATGTTCAGGCAAGTTCCAACATTATGTCTTCTATATGTGCTTCAGTTCCGGACGCAGTGTCCCAAGGCTTCAGAGGGAACTCTTGGCCTTTAGTACGCACGAAGGAGGCATCTGCACCGAATGAGGTTCTTCCGCACCCTGCAAACGATCTTGTGGGTTATCAGTACATGAATGCACTTATGGGGAGGCTACTCGCCTGCTCGACAAATTCAAACACGTAATATAGGTTCCGTGCACCAACTATTAAGTTGTCTTTCTAGTTGCCTTATGATCAGTTTCATGCAATATTTGAATAGCCTAATTCGTGTGGCAGTACGCCGTGCAACATGAGAGAAAATACGGCGAGACTTACTAACTTACCATTTTATCTTCCCTGTCCAAGGCAAACATTGTTAATTCAAGCACGGGAAAGTATAAACATTCAGGAGACATAGCATATGCAAATACGAGTATTATTGTCTCATGATCGTTCAGGTGTTCAATTATTTCTTTTGACACGATGCAATGACTCGCATGCGGATAGCCACTAGACGATGATGACTTATCTATATGAACACAAGTCGCTGGCATAGCCATTTTGGACGTATTCAAGGACAAGGATAGCATGCTATGAGAGTACAAGATGCGCTGCATGCTACCCAGTCCCGTACCTGATGACTACACACGAGCTTCATCTGGATCGGATTGACCCCAGTGCCCCGATGACCGTCCGTGGAATAATACCTCATTTCCGAGTTATCCGCGACATGCAATCTTTGGATCTTTCAATTATCATGAGATACACGAGAACACGAGAACACGCGTGTAATACCCCGTTCCGCTCAAGCGGACTGCCGATTCAAACGACAATAGTGCATATCCCGACCCGCTTTGCTAAGGCGAGAATACTCATTTGAGGCAAAGCGATATCCAGACTTGTCCCTACAGGAATGCAGCTTAGGCTTACAGAGGCTCGCTCAGAGTATCGCTCAACCAGTCCCAAAATGTCAGGAACTAGGCCACGTATCACTGGCCAGCTGACACGTCACTAAGGGCTTAATCCATTTTGAATGGACCCAAAGGAACGTGCTACGCTGTCCTAAAATACTACTAGTATAAAACAGATAAATCTATCTTATCCACAATAAAATGCCAGGGAAATAAGTGCTGAATATATATAAAAACTGAGTCTGATACAGTACACAACTGGTGAGAATACAAGCCTACTACAAAAACTGATAATAGCGCAGAAAAATCAGATAGACTAAGCAGCGTCTATCTGAGAAAAACATCTCCATCTCCAGGTGGCAGGCCTCTAGGGTCAAGCATACTCTGAGGGTGTCTCCTCGAGCTCTTCCTCGGTAGCACATCTAGCCTCCTGATCAGGGCCGTACACAGTGGGGTAGAAAGCCTCGTCTAGATCTGGCAGGGAACCAGGTCCTCAGTGGGACGTAACAAGATACAGGAAAATGATATGCCATATAATGTAAAGACTGAATAAATAAATAATAAATACAGGGTGCTAACCATCTAAGTGAAATACAAGTAAAGACCTTGTAGTTCGCATGGGAATGTGTCGGCTAGACATATGCTGACGTAATTCACCAATCGTGGTGACTAGCTAGTATATGCGTCATATGCCCCCTGACTCAAGGGCACTCTGCAATCGACCATCATGGTACGAAGGTATAAAACATTTAAGGAGGGGGTGTCCCATACGTCTACCAGTTATCTTTCCCAACCCAATGTAACTAAATGTCAAGTCCTAGTTTTCCTTATTTATGCTAATCCGTGATGCGGGTCACACGTATTGGTAGCTAATCAGATACGCAGCTCGCATCTCAATATGTATTGCAACCTTGTTGCGTGTTTCCGTGATAGGGTCTAAGAGAATATCAGGATATCCTCACAGTTGTTGGTGAGTCTGTACGACTAAGCTAATTATGCTAAATGTCAACGTATCAGTTGACTGTACCCGAGGCAGTCTCAGGTACTCAGAAACAAGAGCATATAACAATATTTGAATTTAAACAATAAACTTGGCAAGGTATACTTGCCTACTCCCTGATAGTACTGAAAACCTGATCTCACAGTCAGGGTTGAGGGTGCTTGTGACAGGGGGTCACTGGCTGTGCTGGAGTTGGTTTCTGTTAAAACAGACAGGGTTCGTGAATATCATGGTTGTAATATAAAGTATAAATATATATACTTATATATACATATATAATATAGATATATATATATAGTATGTATATATATAATATATATAGCAGTATATATATAGCATATAAAGAACAGAAAAATGCAGATATATATATAGCAATTATAATAGTAGCAGGGTATATCCACTGCTATAATAATATAATATTATCAGGGTGTATCCACTGATATATAATAATATAATATTATCAGGGTATATCCACTGATGTATATATATATATAAATATAAAATGAAATGACAGTACTTGAAATGTAAATGTACATAATATATATAGGCTGTAATATCCAGCACAATAATATATATTATATATATAGATAATATATATATATATATATATATATATATATATATATATATATATATATATATATATATATATATATATATATATATATATATATATATAATAAGTGCAGGAAATAAATATATATTTATAAATACATATGTACTGTATATCCAGTACTATGATAGTAAACATATATTTAATTAAATGCATATAAATAAATAAAAGAAAATGCATAGTATATATACATACATATATACTATAATTATAATAGTAACTATATAATACATATATATAAATATGTTATATATATTAATAAATATATATATAATATTCATAGATATATATATAAATATATACATATGTATAATAATAATATTAACAGTATATAATATATATATATATAATATAATACATATATATATAAATATACATATAAATACATATTTATATACATATATATATACATATATATATATACATATATATATATATATATGAGTAAACATATAAGTATATATATATAAATACGTATATATTAGGGTTTAGGGTTATACCCTCTGATAGGTGGGGTCCACACGTCGTCGACGCCGGGAGGACGGCGGCGGAGATGGCAGAGGCGGCCGGAGGAGCAGGAACAGTAGTAGTAGCTGCTAGCAGCAGCAGCAGCAGTTGAGTGCGGGGGCTGCCGGCGGCGGAGGAGTGGCGGAGGTGGCCGGGCAGGGTGCGGAATCGACGGAGGAAGGAGGGGCGATCAGGTTGGTGGTGGTGGCAGAGGTCCACGACGGCGGTGGTGGCGGCTAGAGGCCGTCGGAGGTGGAGAGGTCGGTTAGGGTTAGGGAAGTGGGGAGGAGCTGCGGGGGCTCTGGCCGGCGGAGGCGGCTTCGTGGGGCGGTGAGGGGTGGTGGTCCGGTGAAGGGGAAGGTGGCGAGTCGAGTGGTGGGGTTGGTGGCGGTGCACGGTGGCGGAGGGTGGCGCAGGGGGTGGTTCGGGTGGTGGTGGCTGCTGTGGGCAGTGAGGGTGTGGGGAGGTTGCGGGGGCTGTTCACGGCGAAGCAGGGTTGTGCAGGCGGTGGGGCTTGGCCGGAGGGGAGAGGGGGTCAGGGCGGAGGGCTGGCCGGAGTTGGGCGGCCGGCGGTGGTCGGAGGGGAGAGCTGTGGAGTTTGAAAGGGGAGAGGGTTAGGGTTTATATAGGGTTTGGGTGAATGGCATTTTCGTAAATATTGGGAAATTCAGGATTATTTTGGTAATTCAAGTTTTTGGGATATTTCTCCTGGATTTTTCTGGGTGTTTTAGGTGGGTCCCATACACCTATTCACTAACCAATAGGATTATGCCACCTTGCATGCATTTTTGCATAAAAACCCCTAACTTTTCATAAATTGCATAAAAGAATGAATTTGGTATTTTGCGTAATTTCATAATTTACCTGATTTCAAATACTGATTTCTCGAAATACTGAATTGTTCAGAATTGAGGGAAATCAGCTGGGGAAATGTTTTGGACAGGGTGGGGGTGAGTCTGGACAGTGTCAGGGTCTGATTCTGAGTAATACAGATCATCGTATTTATTAATTAATAAATACTGCGCACGATGTTCACTAATTAATTAGAGGCAGGTAGGGTCATAATTTTTCTACGGTGTCAATACGATAATTATAATATAATTAGAGTAGAATATTATCGTATTTTTTGTTTGGGCAAAACAGGTGCCTACTGGTCCTCAAATCCCTAGGGTACAGGGATGGATAAAGAGCAGAAATTTAAATAGGGAATAAATATGTACGTCTGTAATGATATTTGTGCGACTAAAACGAAGCACCAAACAAGGTTTCTGGGAGTTGCACAAAATACAGAAAAAGTAGACTAACAAGTCTAGAGCAGGGATGTAAAATTTTGCTTAGGTTTAACAGCTAGTGAAATGCCCTAATTAATTGTGTAATGAATAGGTGCACAATCAATAGAATATATAATAAATAAAATTTTAAAAAGTTACAATAATTCTAATTATTCAAAACTAATCCTAAATTACTGAAATCTGGTCGAGGGAGTTTACAATCTACCTTCCTTAGAATATTTCGTCCTCGAAATAAAAACAAACATATAATGAGAATGAAAGATTGATTTAAGACATAAAATAATTGAGTTTGAAATATTGGACATACCCTGGTTTGGAAATAGATGGGGATAACGCTGTCGAATATCCTCTTCTCGTTCCCAGGTGGATTCACCTGGTGCATGATGTCTCCATGCAACACGAACAAGAGGAATAGTCTGACCCCGCAACACTTTCTCGCTACGGTCCAGGATCTCTACAGGCTCCTCCTAGTACGATAAGCTCAGCCCGATGGTGATCTCTGAATAGTCCAGCACATGACTCGGGTCTGGAATGTACCTCCTCAGCTGAGATACGTGGAAGACGTCATGTACTCCCTCCAAAGTCTGAGGTAGAGCTAGCCTGTAAGCAACTTCTCCGACGCGATCTAGCACGTCGAAGGGTCCAATGTACCTTGGACTTAGCTTCCCTCTTTCTCCAAATCTGATAGTACCTCGAGTAGGTGAGATCTTCAAGAACACATGCTCTCCCACTTGGAACTCTAGAGGTCGGCGATAAATGTTGGCCCAGTGCTTCTGTCTGTCTTGTGCAGCTCGTAGGTGTCCCTGGATCTTCTTTACTTTCTCCACTGTACGAATAATCAGTTCTGGTCCCAAGATCCGTCTCTCGCCAATATCACTCCAGCATACTGGGGAACGACATTTCCTTCCATACAAAGCTTTAAAGGGAGCCATTTGGATGCTCGCTTGATAGCTGTTGTTGTAGGAAAATTCCACCAGGTGTAAGTGATCTTCCCAGGATTCGCTGAAATCAAGCATGCAGGCTCTCAGCATATCTTCTAGGGTCTGGATGGTGCGCTCTGACTGGCCATCTGTCTGTGGATGATATGAGGTGCTGAACTTGAGGCGGGTACCAAGACTTTCTTGCATACTTCGCCAAAAGTAAGACGTAAACCTCTTATCCCGGTCAGATATTATGCTGACTGGTACTCCATGCAGACGCACTATCTCCTTCATGTACATATCTGCCAAGACTTCTGTAGATTGCTCGACTCTGAAGGGTAGGAAATAAGCAGCCTTGGTGAGTCTGTCTACAATCACCCATACAGCATTACGACCACTAGGACTTCTTGGGAAGCCCGTAACAAAGTCCATCGTAATGTGTTCCCATTTCCACTCGGGTATTGGGAGGGGTTGAAGTAGACCGGCAGATCTCTGATGCTCAGCCTTGACTTGCTGACACACTAGGCATTTAGCCACAAAGCGTGCTATCTTCCGCTTCATTCCATGCCACCAGTAGTATTGTCGCAGATCTCTGTACATCTTTGTGCCTCCTGGATGGATAGAGTATGTTGAGCTATGAGCTTCTGACATCAGCTCATTACGAAGTTCTCCATTTGAAACATAAAGACGATCACCACATCTTAGAGTCCCATCTTCGTGTATGCGACATCCTGTCTGGAGTCCAGCCTCTGTTCTTTGACGAAGCCTCTGAAATCTTGTATCTGCTGGTAGAGCAGCTTTAATTCTTTCCACCAAGGTTGATTGCAGCTGATAGTTTGATAATTGGCCGTCAAGTCCTGGCATAATGACCTCTATTCCTAACTTTTCTAGATCTCTCAGTAGATCTGGTTGGGTGATCATAAAGAATGACGAGGGTCTTCTGCTTAGAGCATCTGCTACCACATTTGCTTTCCCAGGATGGTACTGCAGATCAATCTCGAAATCCGTTATCACTTCGAGCCATCGTCTTTGCCTCAGATTTAAATCTTTCTGAGTGTAGACATATTTTAAGCTCTTGTGATCGGTGAAAATCTCTACTCGTTCACCGTATAGATAGTGTCTCCATAGCTTCAGGGCGAAGATGACTGCGGCAAGCTCCAGGTCGTAAGTGGGGTAATTCTTCTCATGAGTCCTCAGCTGTCTTGAGGCATAAGCTACAACCTTCCCATGTTGCATTAAAACACAACCAAATCCTTTTTCGGATGCATCGCTATAGATTACGAAACCTTCGGATCCAGATGGTATAGTCAAGATGGGGGCAGTAGTCAGACGCTTCTTCAACTCATCAAAA
Organism: Iris macrosiphon; assembly: GCA_036927795.1. Lineage (NCBI taxonomy): Eukaryota > Viridiplantae > Streptophyta > Magnoliopsida > Asparagales > Iridaceae > Iris > Iris macrosiphon. The sequence goes on from JAYESA010000008.1 coordinate 149,199,880, forward strand.
GCTGTCTGGCATTCTTCAGTCCATATGAACTCCTGCTCTTTACGGGTAAGGCGGGTAATTGGTTCTGTCACGACCCGCACCCGGTTATTCGGGCACGAGTGCGTGGGCACGTCCAGCATACGCCGCAGTGTCGGCGGTAGTACGCTGTCTAAGTCATTTCTGGGGTCAATAAGTATCTATCTCATCCACAATAATGAACATGTAAGAATAATCACAGGAAATAGGAATGCTAAGATTTCATAATATTTAATCTGTGACAACCAATCCACAGTTAATACAAGCCAGAAGATAAATCGGAGACAAACCCGAGTTTATGCTGAAAGGAAATAAAATAATAACTAACTGGCTACTCCTCCTCAAAGGTAGTCTCCTGAGTGGGAACCGGCTCCTCATATGTGTCACCTGCTAACTCATAGTGGCATAATAGGTGGGGCAGTGCTCATCATCGCCTAAAATAACGGATCCAGTCAGGAAAGGAGCAAAGTACACAATGCACAACAAGATTAAACTAAATATTCATGACAATTAACTTGAGTATCATATTGGGGAAGTTGCATAGAAGAACATTAATATCTCAGAGTTAATGCTATAAACAGGAATATAAGAAAGCAGGAAATAAATGAGACAGGAAATGAAACTACAACAGTCAGCAAGAACTATAACAAGACCAGAAGCTATCTGTGTGAACTTGTGTTTATTTTAGAATACATAGTTGGCATGTAGGGGTTTATAAGGCTAATCCGGCCGTCATAGACGGCTATTAAATAGGAATAATCGAGATCCGGCTGAAGGTACAGTCGCATACCAACAGCTATTAGACAGGAACAGGGGGAAGGGTAAACTACATGCCTCCTAGTATTCTCCCACCCGACACGAAGAGCAAGACATGAAATCCAGTATTCAAGACATGAAATTCAGTGTTCTAACACTACGTGTAATCATCAATGGTACTAAGAAAGCAGGGAATTTATTATCACAATATAAAGATTAAACTTGAAGTGCAGGTACTTGCCTGTTATTTGGATCCGATTAATTGTACTTCGGGGAAATATCCAGAGATGAGCCCAGATGCTGAAATAAATATTACCATCATACTCAGAAGATGTCAAATAGCTAGAAACGTCTGTCCTTGGGTCCAATTTGGAGACAAGGGCAAAAACGACAGTTTCGGGTCAAAACGGGGTCCGCCGGTGGGCCCGCTTTGCACCGAAAAACATGTCCGGGTCAAAGGTCTCCAAATTCACCAAACTTAGTGTCAACAGGTCAGGAACGCTGATACGAACCCAACGGAACTTTCAGATTTGGATTCCGATGAGCCGAACACAAAATTGCCAGTCGAGCGGGGCCTGTGGGACCCACGACACGCGATTTCGTCAACGTTCTCAGAATCGAACCAAACTTGACCCACAGGACCAGCGTATCGCTACGAGTCCGATGGCGCAAGTTTTGTCTCGATCTGACGAGTATACAAGAAGTTAGGGCGAATTGCAGAAAAGTCGGATACGGGGTGATGTCCGCGGATACGCGTTGATTCCGGTGTGCACGCACACCCGAATCAGCTTCCACGAAATCTCACACGTCCGTATCGACGACGCGCACGTATCTGTGAAGACCGCACGCGACCAAGTTGTCCCGTTTGGCGGGACGTACTCAGTTCCGGGGTAAAACAGGGTCTGGTTTTTCCTGTTTTTGGATCGCGGTGTGCGATCACCACATGACGCGATGCCCCGAGCGGTTTGTCCGGGCACCGAGAGGGTCATACAGGCTTCACAACGCAATTTGCAGAATTGAAAACGGAGCTACGAGCAAGAAGATACACGCACCTGAACGGGGTCGAAAAACCAAGAAAAATTGTGTCCGACACGACACAGGACACTGTGTCCTGTGTCCGACACAGTGGATTAGGAATTAGGGTTTAGGGAAAATCCGGCGAGGATGCGGCGGGGCCGGCCGGAGGCTGAGGCGGCGCTGCTGGGGGAGGAGCGGGGGCGGCTCGGGGCGGCGCCGGCGAGGGCGGGCACGGCGCCGGCGGCTGCCGGAGCGGGCGGGGACAGCCGCTGCTGTTGGAGAAGGGGAGTCGGCGGCCGGCTGCGGGTCTGCTGCGGGGTGCCGGAGGGCTGAGGCGTCGAGGGGAGGGCGGCGAGGTCGAGGCTGAGCCGGGCGGCGGTGGCGAGGTGGTGGTGCGTGGTGGCTAGGGCGGCGGAGGGTCGGGGTTTATATAGGGAGAGTGAGGGAGAGGGTGGCGCCGGGCAAGGCGGAGGGCCGGGGGTCGTGGCGGCTGGTGCGGGGGTCAGGCGGAGCGGCGTGGCACCGGAGGACGCGGCGGTCGGTGCGACGCCTGACGCGGGCTGGGGGGGGGACTGGGTTCAGGCGGTCGGGTCGGGTTCGGGCAGGCGGGTCCGACCCGACCCGTTAAGGCGGGGTCTGGGCCGGGTCTGGGCCCAATGGGCCGGGCCGCGCTGAGATTTAATAATAATGATAATAATATTAATAATAAATAATAATAATAATAATTAGTTAATTAAATAAATAATTAGTTTAAATAGTTTTTAGGTATTTAAAAATAGGTCTGAGGCCCAATAAATTCCAGAAAAATTACCCTAAGTCCAGTTTTCCATTTTACACCCAAAAATATTATTTTTACAATATTTTAATATTGTTTAATATCAATTAAAAATCATGTAATAATTCAAAATCCTGATTTTAATTTCAGAAAATTTCCAGAAAATTCCAGAAAATTGGTAAAAATCCAAGATTTAATAATTTTGAAAATTCAGGGGGTTTAGTACCTACCCAACTTACAAAAATTTCGTCCTCAAAATTTAAATTATGGTAGGATTCTTTCTGTCCAAACTCACTTGATTACGGTCTAACGGGTTTCTCTCAGGTGAACATTGCGGTCACTACCCAACTTATAATTTTACCCATATATCCGCTAAGGTTGTACAACTAGTAAGGCTAGGTCTCAACTTAATAAATTATGGTATTGAATCTCAAGTCTGCAACACAAAATACAGCACCTAGGGTCTTGTCTTAGTCATAAAGGGTTATCATCAATTCGTCCGGTCTGAGGGGTATGTCTAGCACTACAAATCAATTTATACCAAACACAGGATTTTATCTTTCCGAGATAAGGAAAGACGAGGATCAATAATAAAGAGTTTAAGGGCGAGGTGGTAGAACAGAGATATAGGGATCAAGACGTTTAAGGAATTCTAATGGGAATTGTCAGGCGGTTATGGATTGAGATTTTATTCTGGTAATTATTTTATTCGCATGCTCGTATTAGTACAATTATGTAACTGATACGATATGCTCGGACGTATTTAGGGGCAAGTATACTAGTCAACTATATATCTCAATCCACATAAAGTAGTCGTGCGAAGTGCGAATCAAAATGCACTAAGGTTGATCAGATCGTAGTACACTGATTCTGAGTAGACACTTGTATTAGTGGGGTTGATCAGGCCTCAATAATACAGGTGTCACGAACAAGCCCGATAAAGAGTAAGCTTGCAAAACTAGGCTATAAAATAGCACCATTAGTCGAGTTCAGCAAAATTAAGTGCGCTAGATGATGATGAAAAGGGGGTACAAATTTATTGAAGTCCACAGAATAACACAAAATAAGCACAATCGCAAAAGCCTAAGGAATCTATACAGTTATCAAATTTAAAAAAAAACATACCAGGTTATTAGCAAGTTTCAAAATTACTAGGTTGGGGCTGAGGTCACGAACCAATAGGCACGAGTTAAACAAAACTAGAAACGGCAGCAAAAATCACTTACGCGCATTAGCTGCTCCAAGAGTCTGCGCGTTCTCCACGGTTATGCTGGTAGAGCATCTCGTGGTGATCTTGTAGGAACCCCATCGCTTGCTGATAGGTCCTTTACTCTGCACCCAAAAATAAATGATAAGGCGCACAGGAATCAAGGCAGGATGCAAGTCAAGGAATTAATTCAAGTCCGAGACAGATGTCAAGAACGATTCAAGCAAGTGGATGAGATCCTAAACTTATCCTTATCTTATTGCAGGCCTGTTCGGTCCCGAAGTTGAAACCGAACAATTTAGTCGTTGGACCTGCATGGGCCACCACAAAAATGTGTCACGACCCGCACCCGGTTATTCGGGCACGAGTGCGTGGGCACGTCCAGCCTACGCCGCAGTGTCGGCGGTAGTACGCTGTCTAAGTCATTTCTGGGGTCAATAAGTATCTATCTCTGTAAATCCCCTGAATTTTCAAATTTTTAAAAACTGGATTTTTCACAATTTTCTGGAATTTTCTGGGATTTTTCTGTAATTTAAAAACAGGGTTTTAATTATTCAATGATTTTTAATTGATATTAAACAGTATTAAAATATTATGAAAATAATATTTTTGGATGTAAAATAAAAAACTGGACTTAGGGCAATTTTTCTGGAATTTATTGGGCCTCGGACCTATTTTTAAAGGCCTAAAAACTATTTTTCTAAATTATTTATTAATTAAATATTTTATTATTAATTACTATTATATTTTTATTTTTATTTTTAGCTTGGGCCCGGCCCGGCCCAGTGGGCCGAGCCCATGGAACTCAGCCCAGCCCAGCCTCACCCTTAGCGGGTCGGGCGGGTCCGCTCACCCGGAGCCCGCCGCCCAACCCGACCCGCTCCATCACCCGCCCCTGTCACCCACGACCCGCCGATAATCCCGCCGCCGCCTCCGCCGGAGGGGTCACCCCCACGTCGCCTCCCCCTCCGACCTCTCCGCCACGACGTCCCGGTCTCAGCCCTCCCACAGCCCCTATTTATATCCTCCTCCTCCGCCCTCTCTTCCCCCCAAACCCTAACCCTAACCACCCGATCTCCGGCGAGCCCCTCGACCCGCTGACCCCCCTGCGCCGACCTTCTCCGCCGAGCCCGGCCTCCCACTCCTTTCCTCCGCCATCCTCACCAACTCCACGCCGCCGAGACCAGCACCCCCTCTCCTCTTCCTCGAACCCGTCCAGCCGTCCAGCGCCGACTCCGGCGACTCCGGTCAGAGCCGCCCCGGCCAGCAGTGCCTCGAGCCTCCCCGAGCAGCGTCGACCCTCCGCCGACCTCGGCCAGCTGCCGGACACGGTCCCAGCAGGACACGGGCAGTGGACACGGCCCTTCGTGTCGGACACAGTGTCAATTTGACACCAGGACACGAAAAACCCCCGTTTCGTGAAGCTCTGTTCAGGTACTTCTAATTTCCTCCTCGTAGCTCGGAATTCGATTCCGTAAATTTCTACGCGAAGCCTGTATGACCCTCTCGGTGCCCGGATAAACCGCTCGGGGCATCGCGTCCTGTGGTGATCGTACACCGCGATCCAAAAACAGGAAAAACCAGACCCTGTTTCACCCCGGAACTGAGTACGCCCCGCCAAACGGGACGACTTGGTCGCGCGCGATCTTCACAGATACGTGCGCCTCGTCGATACGGACGTGTGGGATTTCACGGAAGCTGATTCGGGTGTGCGTGCACACCGGAATCAACGCGTATCCGCGGACATCGCCCCGTATCCGTACTTTCTGGAACGTGCCCTAACTTTGTGTACACACGTCGGATCGAGACGAAACTTGCGCCATCGGACTCGTAGAGATACGCTGGTCCTGTGGGTCAAGTTTGGTTCGATTCTGAGAACGTTGACGAAATCGCGTGTCGTGGGCCCCACAGGCCCCGCTCGACGGGCGATTTTGTAAACGGCTCATCGGAATTCAATTCTGAAAGTTCCGTTGGGTTCGTATCAGCGTTTCTGACCTGTTGACACTAAGTTTGGTGAATTTGGAGACCGTTGACCCGGACGCATTTTTCGGTGCAAAGCGGGCCCACCGATGGACCCCGTTTTGACCCGAAACTGCCGTTTTTGCCCTTGTCTCCAAATTGGGCCCAAGGACAGGCGTTACTAGCTGATTGATATTTTCTGGATCTGATGGTGATGTTTGTTTCAGCAACCGGAGTACCGCCCGCAATTCCCGCCGAAGTCAGAACTGCGAACATAGCCGGAACCACAGGCAAGTGTATCTCGCCAAAACTTGCAGCTTGCTACATATTTCCTGGACTTGGTTATACATCAGTGGGCAAGTAAAGCCTGCCAATTCTTAGACATTTCTGATTATAGTATTTTACTTGATTTTCTGGTAGTTTCTTATGTAACTTGTTTAACTGCTCAACCCAGGACACCTGACACTACTCATGTGACGGAATTGCCTGAGATATACCTGGTGATTCCGTATAGGTTACATATTCATGACATTTACAGTTTACATTCTTAGATTCTATCCTGACTCATTGCATTAGTTAAATCTTGCGTGACTTGTACCTGATATTCTGGAACTGTGACGTGAGATTACATGGGGTGGGGAGAGTATAATCATATCAAGGCTGAATATAATATAATATAATTACTATTATCTGGCGGTGCCTTAGACTCTGATACAGAGCTTTGGTTCCTTACTGGCTCTTCGAGAAAATACTGCTATGGTTTCTTCGACACTGATCCTGTAGTAGTCAGCCTGAGTATGACTAAAACTCTCACTTGCATATCACTAGCTGGTTTACATATTTACCCTGCTATTTCATTATTGCTACACTGCATATGTTTTGGCTTGTATTTTCTGTACCTTGTTATGTCCCCTGAGGACCTGGAATGGACTATGTCCCCAGGTGTAGCCGCAGAGAACTACCCCGAGGTGTACGGTACAGGAGCACTCCTTGGAGCAGAACCCGGAACCGAGGACGAGATAGTTGCAGAAGACTTCTCCTGAGCACCGGCTTCAGCTACACAGTATTTCTTTTCAGTATTTTATTTCCAGTCTATGTTTCCTTAAATGTAACAGAATAATTCTCGGATTTGTTTCCCGAGACAACCTTATTTAGTATTGCATATTTAATTCTATTTGCATTATTTCCGTCATTAATCTGTGTTATTCTGTGGATGAGAATAGTAATACCTGAGACTTGTACTTAGTACTGGTAGACTACAGCTTAAGCATGCCCTGATGGATCCATTAAATTGGGTTGTCCATCGGTGCGTGCTGCTGGCCATTGCTCACGTGCTCAGTCCCTCGTCATTTTTGGGACTGGGGCGTGACATGGTTTTTGTGGTGGCCCATGCAGGTCTACGACTAAAGTGTTCGGTTTCAACTTAGGGACCGAACAGGCCTGCAATAAGATAGGATAAGTTTTTAGGATCTCATCCACTTGCTTGAATCGTTTTTGATATCTGTATCGTATTCGAACTAACTTGAACTTGCATCTTGCCTTGTTTCCTGTGTGCCTCTTATTGGGTATTTTGGATACAGGGAAATGGACCCACAAGAATGCAACGAGACTCCCGTCAGAACACCCCAAGCTACAGGTGTCACCTATGATAACGAAGTGACACCAGTCGGAGGAGTTCCACCAACTCAACAGAGCCAGCAGGCAGGTCAACCTACCTCCCGATTCTGGCGCGACGACATCCCACCTCCGCCGCAGTTCGTCCCACCAATGCCCGTGTTCCCACCAGGACAGCCGATCGACGGGCAGCAAATATTTCAAATGATCTACGCGATGATGCAAGCACAGCAACAAGTCCAACACGAGGCTCAGCATCGTGAAGCTAATTTCTTGAGGGACAGCATTGTAACTGCACTGGAGCAGGCCAACCTACCAGCTCGACGGCCAACTACAGGCTCAATCACTGACTTCCGCCAACTGAAGCCCCGCACTTTCTCCGGCAAGGAAGAGCCCACAGAAGTTCATGAGTGGCTTACCAACATTTGGCATCAACTTGAAGCAGCTGAACTTCCACGGGAACGCTGGATGACAGCCGTCAGAATGCAATTGACGGACAACGCTCATCACTGGTGGCTATCCGAGGAGACGCGACTCGGACCAGACCGAGTCACCTGGGAGGAGTTCTCTAGACTCTTCCAGGAGATGTACATTCCTGCCATCGCTCGATCAGAACTGCGGGACAAATTCAATCGCCTCACTCAGGACTCCATGACGGTGGAAGAGTACAACGCAGAATTCATTCGTCTGAGCCGCTTCGCCCCCACCCTGATCCCGACTGAGGAAGAGAAGGCCGAGAAATTTTTCGACGGACTGAACATTGAGCTGCAGAAACTAATTGGGTCCGTCGCACCAACATCATACTCGGACGTTCTTGCTGCGGCTCGACGCATAGAGCGCGTCACCAAGAGAGAGACCAGACTGAAGCGGCCTTCCCCATCCGTACCAACCAAAGCAGCACAAGAGGAGTCTGCAAAGCGTCAACAAACAAGCTCGCCACCACCAGCTGCACCAAAAGCCTTCTACCTTCCTACCTGTTACCACTGCGGCAAGATAGGCCATGTCGAGAAGGAATGTAGACGTAAACTCGGACTCTGCTTAGGCTGCGGATCCAGGCAGCATGCAGTAAGAGACTGCCCTGAGCGAAGAGAAAGAGCACCAAGGGCGAACCAGCAAACTCCACCAGCACCTCGAGCAGCACCCTACCAGCAAGCTCAGCAGCAGCAGAGGAATCTACCTCAAGGACGAGAGCAGGCTTACGCGATGACTGTGCAGGAAGCCGATGCGAGTAAGTGATTTATAGTTTTCCGTTTTAGTCTTGTTTAGTTCGTGCCCGTTGGGTCATGACCTCAGCCCCAACCTAGTAATTTGCAACTTGTTAAACAACCTGGTTTTTATATAAGTTATAGTTTTAACTAGATTTTCCTGGAAAGTGTAAACTTTCAATTTTTAGGGAAACGGTACTTCCCTAAGTATCTGGTGATGTATTTTCAAACGATGTTTGCGACCGCGTCATCTCTGTTGACCGGTTATTCTTTGATTGCGAGGACGCAATCCTCTTAAGGGAGGTAGATTGTAAACCCACTGAATTTTCAAAATTTTAAAAACTGGATTTTTCACAATTTTCTGGAATTTTCTGGGATTTTTCTGTAATTTAAAAATAGGGTTTTAATTATTCAATGATTTTTAATTGATATTAAACAGTATTAAAATATTATGAAAATAATATTTTTGGATGTAAAATGAAAAACTGGACTTAGGACAATTTTTCTGGAATTTATTGGGCCTCGGACCTATTTTTAAAGGCCTAAAAACTATTTTTCTAAATTATTTATTAATTAAATATTTTATTATTAATTACTATTATATTTTTATTTTTATTTTTAGCTTGGGCCCGGCCCGGCCCAGTGGGCCGAGCCCATGGAACTCAGCCCAGCCCAGCCTCACCCTTAGCGGGTCGGGCGGGTCCGCTCACCCGGAGCCCGCCGCCCGACCCGACCCGCTCCATCACCCGCCCCTGTCACCCACGACCCGCCGATAATCCCGCCGCCGCCTCCGCCGGAGGGGTCACCCCCACGTCGCCTCCCCCTCCGACCTCTCCGCCACGACGTCCCGGTCTCAGCCCTCCCACAGCCCCTATTTATATCCTCCTCCTCCGCCCTCTCTTCCCCCCAAACCCTAACCCTAACCACCCGATCTCCGGCGAGCCCCTCGACCCGCTGACCCCCCTGCGCCGACCTTCTCCGCCGAGCCCGGCCTCCCACTCCTTTCCTCCGCCATCCTCACCAACTCCACGCCGCCGAGACCAGCACCCCCTCTCCTCTTCCTCGAACCCGTCCAGCCGTCCAGCGCCGACTCCGGCGACTCCGGTCAGAGCCGCCCCGGCCAGCAGTGCCTCGAGCCTCCCCGAGCAGCGTCGACCCTCCGCCGACCTCGGCCAGCTGCCGGACACGGTCCCAGCAGGACACGGGCAGCGGACACGGCCCTTCGTGTCGGACACAGTGTCAATTTGACACCAGGACACGAAAAACCCCCGTTTCGTGAAGCTCTGTTCAGGTACTTCTAATTTCCTTCTCGTAGCTCGGAATTCGATTCCGTAAATTTCTATGCGAAGCCTGTATGACCCTCTCGATGCCCGGACAAACCGTTTGGGGCATCGCGTCCTGTGGTGATCGTACGCCGGGATCCAAAAACAGAAAAAACCAGACCCTGTTTCACCCCGGAACTGAGTACGCCCCGCCAAACGGGACGACTTGGTCGCGCGCGGTCTTCACAGATACGTGCGCCTCGTCGATACAGACGTGTGGGATTTCACGGAAGCTGATTCGGGTGTGCGTGCACACCGGAATCAACGTGTATCCGCGGACATCGTCCCGTATCCGTACTTTCTGGAATGTGCCCTAACTTTGTGTACACATGTCGGATCGAGACGAAACTTATGCCATCGGACTCGTAGCGATACGCTGGTCCTGTGGGTCAAGTTTGGTTCGATTCTGAGAACGTTGACGAAATCGCGTGTCGTGGGCCCCATAGGCCTCGCTCGACGGGCGATTTTGTAAACGGCTTATCGGAATTCAATTCTGAAAGTTCCGTTGGGTTCGTATCAGCGTTTCTGACCTGTTGACACTAAGTTGGGTGAATTTGGAGACCGTTGACCCGGACGCATTTTTCGGTGCAAAGCGGGCCCACCGATGGACCCCGTTTTGACCCGAAACTGCCGTTTTTGCCCTTGTCTCCAAATTGGGCCCAAGGACAGGCGTTTCTAGCTGATTGATATTTTCTGGATCTGATGGTGATGTTTGTTTCAGCAACCGGAGTACCGCCCGCAATTCCCGCCGAAGTCAGAACCTCGAACATAGCCGGAACCACAGGCAAGTGTACCTCGCCAAAACTTGCAGCTTGCTACATATTTCCTGGACTTGGTTATACATCAGTGGGCAAGTAAAGCCTGCCAATTCTTAGACATTTCTGATTATAGTATTTTACTTGATTTTCTGGTAGTTTCTTATGTAACTTGTTTAACTGCTCAACCCAGGACACCTGACACTACTCATGTGACGGAATTGCCTGAGATATACCTGGTGATTCCGTATAGGTTACATATTCATGACATTTACAGTTTACATTCTTAGATTCTATCCTGACTCATTGCATTAGTTAAATCTTGCGTGACTTGTACCTGATATTCTGGAACTGTGACGTGAGATTACATGGGGTGGGGAGAGTATAATCATATCAAGGCTGAATATAATATAATATAATTACTATTATCTGGCGGTGCCTTAGACTCTGATACAGAGCTTTGGTTCCTTACTGGCTCTTCAAGAAAATACTGCTATGGTTTCTTCGACACTGATCCTGTAGTAGTCAGCCTGAGTATGACTAAAACTCTCACTTGCATATCACTAGCTGGTTTACATATTTACCCTGCTATTTCATTATTGCTGTACTGCATATGTTTTGGCTTGTATTTTTTGTACCTTGTTATGTCCCCTGAGGACCTGGAATGGACTATGTCCCCAGGTGTAGCCGTAGAGAACTACCCCGAGGTGTACGGTACAGGAGCACTCCTTGGAGCAGAACCCGAAACCGAGGACGAGATAGTTGCAGAAGACTTCTCCTGAGCACCGGCTTCAGCTACACAGTATTTCCTTTTCAGTATTTTATTTTCAGTCTATGTTTCCTTAAATGTAACAGAATAATTCTCGGATTTGTTTCCCGAGACAACCTTATTTAGTATTGCATATTTAATTCTATTTGCATTATTTTCGTCATTAATCTGTGTTATTCTGTGGATGAGAATAGTAATACCTGAGACTTGTACTTAGTACTGGTAGACTACAGCTTAAGCATGCCCTGATGGATCCATTAAATTGGGTTGTCCATCGGTGCGTGCTGCTGGCCATTGCTCACGTGCTCAGTCCCTCGTCATTTTTGGGACTGGGGCGTGACAATCTCATCCACAATAATGAACATGTAAGAATAATCACAGAAAATAGGAATGCTAAGATTTCATAATATTTAATCTGTGACAACCAATCCACAGTTAATACAAGCCAGAAGATAAATCGGGGACAAACCCGAGTTTATGCTGAAAGGAAATAAAATAATAACTAACTGGCTACTCCTCCTCAAAGGTAGTCTCCTGAGTGGGAATCGGCTCCTCATATGTGTCACCTGCTAACTCATAGTGGCATAATAGGTGGGGCAGTGCTCATCATCGCCTAAAATAACGGATCCAGTCAGGAAAGGAGCAAAGTACACAATGCACAACAAGATTAAACTAAATATTCATGACAATTAACTTGAGTATCATATTGGGGAAGTTGCATAGAAGAACATTAATATCTCAGAGTTAATGCTATAAACAGGAATATGAGAAAGCAGGAAATAAATGAGACAGGAAATGAAACTACAACAGTCAGCAAGAACTATAACAAGACCGGAAGCTATCTGTGTGAACTTGTGTTTATTTTAGAATACATAGTTGGCATGTAGGGGTTTATAAGGCTAATCCGGCCGTCATAGACGGCTATTAAATAGGAATAATCGAGATCCAGCTGAAGGTACAGTCGCGTACCAACAGCTATTAGACAGGAACAGGGGGAAGGGTAAACTACATGCCTCCTAGTATTCTCCCACCCGACACGAAGAGCAAGACATGAAATCCAGTATTCAAGACATGAAATCCAGTGTTCTAATACTACGTGTAATCATCAATGGTACTAAGAAAGCAGGGAATTTATTATCACAATATAAAGATTAAACTTGAAGTGCAGGTACTTGCCTGTTGTTTGGATCCGATTAATTGTACTTCGGGAAAATATACAGAGATGAGCCCAGATGCTGAAATAAACATTACCATCATGCTCAAAAGATGTCAAATAGCTAAAAACGCCTGTCCTTGGGTCCAATTTGGAGACAAGGGCAAAAACGGCAGTTTCGGGTCAAAACGGGGTCCGCCGGTGGGCCCGCTTTGCACCGAAAAACGTGTCCGGGTCAAAGGTCTCCAAATTTACCAAACTTAGTGTCAACAGGTCAGGAACGCTGATACGAACCCAACAAAAATTCCAGATTTGGATTCCGATGAGCCGAACACAAAATTGCCCGTCGAGCGGGGCTTGTGGGGCCCACGACACGCGATTTCGTCAACGTTCTCAGAATCGAACCAAACTTGACCCACAGGACCAGCGTATCGCTACGAGTCCGATGGCGCAAGTTTTGTCTCGATCTGACGAGTGTACAAGAAGTTAGGGCGAATTGCAGAAAAGTCAGATACGGGGTGATATCCGCGGATACGCGTTGATTCCGGTGTGCACGCACACCCGAATCAGCTTCCACGAAATCTCACACGTCCGTATCGACGACGCGCACGTATCTGTGAAGACCGCACGCGACCAAGTCGTCCCGTTTGGCAGGACGTACTCAGTTCCGGGGTGAAACAGGGTCTGGTTTTTCCTGTTTTTGGATCGCGGTGTGCGATCACCACAGGACGCGATGCCCCGAGCGGTTTATCCGGACACCGAGAGGGTCATACAGGCTTCACAACGCAATTTGCAGAATTGAAAACGGAGCTACGAGCAAGAAGATACACGCACCTGAACGGGGTCGAAAAACCAAGAAAAATCGTGTCCGACACGACACAGGACACTGTGTCCTGTGTCCGACACAGTGGATTAGGAATTAGGGTTTAGGGAAAATCCGGCGAGGATGCGGCGGGGCCGGCCGGAGGCCGAGGCGGCGCTGCTGGGGGAGGAGCGGGGGCGGCTCGGGGCGGCGACGGCGACGGCGGGCACGGCGCCGGCGGCTGCCGGAGCGGGCGGGGACAGCCGCTGCTGCTGGAGAAGGGGAGTCGGCGGCCGGCTGCGGGTTTGCTGCGGGGTGCCGGAGGGTTGAGGCGTCGAGGGGAGGGCGGCGAGGTCGAGGCTGAGCCGGGCGACGGTGGCGAGGTGGTGGTGCGTGGTGGCTAGGGCGGCGGAGGGTCGGGGGTTATATAGGGAGAGTGAGGGAGAGGGTGGCGCCGGGCAAGGCGGAGGGCCGGGGGTCGTGGCGGCTGGTGCGGGGGTCAGGCGGAGCGGCGTGGCGCCGGAGGACGCGGCGGGCGGTGCGGCGCCGGACGCGGGCTGGGGCGGGACTGGGTTCAGGCGGTCGGGTCGGGTCGGGTCGGATTCGGGCAGGCGGGTCCGACCCGACCCGCTAAGGCGGGGTCTGGGCCGGGTCTGGGCCCAATGGGCCGGGCCGGGCTGAGATTTAATAATAATGATAATAATATTAATAATAAATAATAATAATAATAATAATTAGTTAATTAAATAAATAATTAGTTTAAATAGTTTTTAGGTATTTAAAAATAGGTCTGAGGCCCAATAAATTCCAGAAAAATTACCCTAAGTCCAGTTTGCCATTTTACACCCAAAAATATTATTTTTACAATATTTTAATGTTGTTTAATATCAATTAAAAATTATGTAATAATTCAAAACCCTGATTTTAATTTTAGAAAATTTCCAGAAAATTCCAGAAAATTGGTAAAAATCCAAGATTTAAAAATTTTGAAAATTCAGGGGGTTTACAGGTTCCGCAATTCTTGCAAAGTTTTCGACGAACCTCCGATAATATCCGGCAAGTCCTAGAAAGCTTCTCACCTCTGAGACATTGGTCGGGGTTGGCCATGTCTCCACAGATAAAATCTTTGCTGGGTCCACCGAGATACCTTCTCCTGTGATAACGTGTACAAGAAAAGCGACACGATCAAGAAAGAATTCACACTTGCTCATCTTAGCATAAAGGCTCTCCCGTCTCAGCGTCTCTAGTACCAGTCTTAAGTGCTCTTCATGCTCCTCGTGGCTCTTCGAGTACACCAGAATGTCGTCGATGAAGACTACCACGAACTGGTCCAGATATTGGTGGAAGACTCGGTTCATCAGGTTCATGAATACAGCAGATGCATTAGTCAGTCCAAACGGCATCACCAAGAACTCGTAGTGACCATAACGAGTCCTGAATGCTGTCTTTGGAATGTCTTCTCTCCGTACCTTGACCTGATGATAGCCTGATCTCAAGTCTATTTTTGAGAATACCACGGCTCCTGTTAGTTGATCTAACAGGTCGTCAATTCTCGGCAAGGGATACTTATTTTTGATTGTCAGAGCGTTGAGGGCTCTGTAATCAATACACATGCGATATGTTTCGTCCTTCTTTGGTACAAACAGCACTGGTGCTCCCCAGGGTGATGCACTAGGACGAACAAATCCCTTGATCTGTAGTTCCTCCAGTTGAAGCTTCAGCTCGTCAAGCTCCTTCTTCGCCAGTCGGTATACATTGGAGGATACTTCCAGGTATTAGCTCAATAATGAACTCCACTTCTCTGTCAGGAGGTAGGCCTGGCAATTCTTCTGGAAATACGTCTGCGAACTCTGCTACAACTGATGAAAGTGCTGTCTCCATCGCCATGTAAGCTCTAGGAGTCTGGCCTACTCCTTGATCGATGGTACCTCGGACATATTCGAACTCCGGGTGATCTGGGGGTCTAAAGATAACACTACCCTTTCGGCAGTCTAAGATAGCATCGTTCTGGCTTAGCCAGTCCATGCCTAAGACAACGTCAAAATTTGGCATTGGGAGTACCAAAAATCGCGCTTTTAGTCCTCTACTACAAACGATTACCGGGCATGTTTCAATAATGTTGGTAACTGGAACAATGCCTCCTCCGGTAAGTATTTTCCAACACTTAGGTAGTGGGAAAGTGACTAGCTTGTGCATGGCTACGAAACTACTGGATATGAAAGACAAAGTAGCCCCAGAATCGAACAATACAGTTGCAGGTAATGATGCAACTAAAATGGTACCTGTTATAGTTTCCCCTTCAGGCTCTTCTGCAACGGCAGCTAACGCAAAGGCTTGTCCATGCCTTTGCCCTCCGTCTTGTTGTCTGGCCTTGAACTGGGCCTCCTGAGTAGGCAAAGGTGCTCCTCTCTGATATCCTCCTGATGTGGAGGGTAGCATCTTCTGGACTTGTGCTCCTGGCTTTTGCCCTTGTTGAGGTGCTGCATCTCTGCGTTGTGGGCAGTCTCTGGCCATATGATTTTTAGCTCCACATAGCAGGCATAATCCCAGCTTCTTTCTGCAGTCACTGGCCCAATGTCCTTTCTTGCCACAAAAGTGACAAGTCGGGAGCTCCTTCTTCTGGTAGGGCCCCGTCGTCTGCTGAGTCTGATATTGGGGACGACGTATAGGTCCTCCTGCTCCTTGCTGGTTCTTGGCCGAGAAGGTTAGATTTGAGCGTCTGGCTCCTCGACCAATTGCTTCCTGCTCCCTCGCTTCTGTAAGAACCTCGTTGTAGGAGATTCTTGACTGCGTTGTGGTGTACCTCTGGAGTTCGTGGTTAAGGCCATGGTGGAATCTTCTAGCCTTCTCCAGCTCGTTCGGTATCAGAACAGCACCGAAATGACTCAGTCGGCTAAACTCCGCGTCGTAGGCATCTACCGTCATATTCTCTTGTTCCAGGTGCAGGAACTGGGAATACAAGGCATTCCGGACAGTAGCTGGGAAGTACTTGGCGTTGAAGTGCTCCAGGAACTGTTCCCAGGTCTGATCCTTGCCGACGCTGCGCTCTATGGATTTCCACTAGTGATGGGCGTTGCCGAGAAGTTGGGCCCTCACAGCGGTCATCCATAGGTCAGGAGTGAGTTGCGATCCTTCCAGTAGCATTTCGGTGTTGGAGATCCAGTCGGAGATCTCCTCGGGAGTTTCGCTGCCTTTGAAGTTCCTCGGGCTCATTTGGCGGAAGCCTCTGACTGTGCCCACTGGTTGGACAGGTGCTGGTGCCGGAGTAGTAGTTCTCTCCAAGGCCGTCATCAAAGTCTGTCGCAGGGCTTCAGTCTGCTGCCACTGAGACTGTCTCAGGGCCTCAGTCTGCTGCCACTGGTTCTGCAACATCGTTTGGAGGAACTGCAACATTTGAGGTTGACCCTCAAGCTGTGGCATTAGGATAGGCAAGGCTGGAGGTGGAGGCAAAGGTGTCTCCGCCTGCTGTGTTGGTGTCGTCTCCTGGCCAAAATTTTGGTGATTGTACGGGGTTCCTTGGACACTTGGCGAGGTGTTTGTGGCTTGGTCAGCCCCATCATTCGCAGGTTTCCCGGGTATGTCCATATTTTTGAAGAAAATAGAATAATTAGAAAACACAAAGGAGATAATAGATGATAATCAAGCAAGATGCAATAATAAAAATTGTAGAGATGGTGTCAGTGTGGATGAGTCCTAGTATTCCTATCCTATTGCAGGCTTGCTGGGCATGTCATCATACCACTAGCAATGAAAACTGGACCTGCATGGGCCACCACTAAAACCGTGTCACGCCCCAGTCCCAAAATGTCAGGAACTAGGCCACGTGCCACTGGCCAGCTGACACGTCACTAAGGGCTTAATCCATTTTGAATGGACCCAAAGGAACGTGCTACGCTGTCCTAAAATACTACTAGTATAAAACAGGTAAATCTATCTCATCCACAATAAAATGCCAGGGAAATAAGTGCTGAATATATATAAAAACTGAGTCTGATACAGTACACAACTGGTGAGAATACAAGCCTACTACAAAAACTGATAATAGCGCAGAAAAATCAGATAGACTAAGCAGCGTCTATCTGAGAAAAACATCTCCATCTCCAGGTGGCAGGCCTCTAGGGTCAAGCATACTCTGAGGGTGTCTCCTCGAGCTCTTCCTCGGTAGCACATCTAGCCTCCTGATCAAGGCCGTACACAGTGGGGTAGAAAGCCTCGTCTAGATCTGGCAGGGAACCAGGTCCTCAGTGGGACGTAACAAGATACAGGAAAATGACATGCCATGTAATGTAAAAACTGAATAAATAAATAATAAATACAGGGTGCTAACCATCTAAGTGAAATGCAAGTAAAGACCTTGTAGTACGCATGGGAATGTGTCGGCTAGACATATGCTGACGTAATTCACCAATCGTGGTGACTGGCTAGTATATGCGTCATATGCCCCCTAACTCAAGGGCACTCTGCAATCGACCATCATGGTACGAAGGTATAAAACATTTAAGGAGGGGGTATCCCATACGTCTACCAGTAATCTTTCCCAACCCAATGTAACTAAATGTCAAGTCCTAGTTTTCCTTATTTATGCTAATCCGTGATGCGGGTCACACGTATTGGTAGCTAATCAGATACGCAGCTCGCATCCCAATATGTATTGCAACCTTGTTGCGTATTTCCGTGATAGGGTCTAGGAGAATATCAGGATATCCTCACAGTTGTTGGTGAGTCTGTACGACTAAGCTAATTATGCTAAATATCAACGTATCAGTTGACTGTACCCGAGGCAGTCTCAGGTACTCAGAAACAAGAGCATATAACAATATTTGAATTTAAACAATAAACTTGGCAAGGTATACTTGCCTACTCCCTGATAGTACTGAAAACCTGATCTCACAGTCAGGGTTGAGGGTGCTTGTGACAGGGGGTCACTGGCTGTGCTGGAGTTGGTTTCTGTTAAAACAGACAGGGTTCGTGAATATCATAGTTGTAATATAAAGTATAAATATATATACTTATATATACATATATAATATAGATATATATATAGTATGTATATATATAATATATATAGCAGTATATATATAGCATATAAAGAACAGAAAAATGCAGGTATATATATAGCAATTATAATAGTAGCAGGGTATATCCACTGCTATAATAATATAATATTATCAGGGTGTATCCACTGATATATAATAATATAATATTATCAGGGTATATCCACTGATGTATATATATATATATATATATATATAAAATGAAATGACAGTGCTTGAAATGTAAATGTACATAATATATATAGGCTGTAATATCCAGCACAATAATATATATAATATATATAGATAATATATATATATATATATATATATATATATATATATATGTATATATATACATATATAATAAGTGCAGGAAATAAATATATATATTTATAAATACATATGTACTGTATATCCAGTACTATGATAGTAATCATATATTTAATTAAATGCATATAAATAAATAAAAGAAAATGCATAGTATATATACATACATATATACTATAATTATAATAGTAACTATATAATACATATATATAAATATGTTATATATATTAATAAATATATATATAATATTCATAGATATATATATAAATATATACATATGTATAATAATAATATTAACAGTATATAATATATATATATAATATAATACATATATATATAAATATACATATAAATACATATTTATATACATATATATATATACATATATATATATATATATACATATATATATATGAGTAAACATATAAGTATATATATATAAATACGTATATATTAGGGTTTAGGGTTATACCCTCTGATGGGTGGGGTCCACACGTCGTCGACGCTGGGAGGACGGCGACGGAGATGGCCGGAGGCGGCCGGAGGAGCAGGAACAGTAGCAGTAGCTGCTAGCAGCAGCAGCAGCAGCAGTTGAGTGCGGGGGCTGCCGGCGGCGGAGGAGTGGCGGAGGTGGCCGGGCAGGGTGCGGAATCGACGGAGGAAGGAGGGGCGGTCAGGTTGGTGGTGGTGGCGGAGGTCCACGACGGCGGTGGTGGCGGCTAGAGGCCGTCGGAGGTGGAGAGGTCGGTTAGGGTTAGGAAAGTGGGGAGGAGCTGCGGGGGCTCTGACCGGCGGAGGCGGCGTCGTGGGGCGGTGAGGGGTGGTGGTCCGGTGAAGGGGAAGGTGGCGAGTCGAGTGGTGGGGTTGGTGGCGGTGCACGGTGGCGGAGGGTGGCGCAGGGGGTGGTTCGGGTGGTGGTGGCTGCTGTGGGCAGTGAGGGTGTGGGGAGGTTGCGGGGGTTGTTCACGGCGGAGCAGGGTGGTGCAGGCGGTGGGGCTTGGCCGGAGGGGAGAGGGGGTCAGGGCGGAGGGCTGGCCGGAGTTGGGCGGCCGGCGGTGGTCGGAGGGGAGAGCTGTGGAGTTTGAAAGGGGAGAGGGTTAGGGTTTATATAGGGTTTGGGTGAATGGCATTTTCGTAAATATTGGGAAATTCGGGATTATTTTGGTAATTCAAGTTTTTGGGATATTTCTCCTGGATTTTTCTGGGTGTTTTGGGTGGGTCCCATACACCTATTCACTAACCAATAGGATTATGCCACCTTGCATGCATTTTTGTATAAAAACCCCTAACTTTTCATAAATTGCATAAAAGCATAAATTTGGTATTTTGCGTAATTTCACAATTTACCTGATTTCAAATACTGATTTCTCGAAATATTGAATTGTTCAGAATTTAGGGAAATCAGCTGGGGAAATGTTTTGGACAGGGTGGGGGTGAGTCTGGACAGTGTCAGGGTCTGATTCTGAGTGATACAGATCCTCGTATTTATTAATTAATAAATACTGCGCACGATGTTCACTAATTAATTAGAGGCAGGTAGGGTCATAATTTTTCTACGGTGTCAATACGATAATTGTAATATAATTAGAGTAGAATATTATCGTATTTTTTGTTTGGGCAAAACAGGTGCCTACTGGTCCTCAAATCCCTAGGGTACAGGCATGGGTAAAGAGCAGAAATTTAAATAGGAAATAAATACGTACGTCTGTAATGATATTTGTGCGACTAAAACGAAGCACCAAACAAGGTTTCTGGGAGTTGCACAAAATACAGAAAAAGTAGGCTAACAAGTCTAGAGCAGGGATGTAAAATTTTGCTTAGGTTTAACAACTAGTGAAATGCCCTAATTAATTATGTAATGAACAGGTGCACAATCAATAGAATATATAATAAATAAAATTTTAAAAAGTTGCAATAATTCTAATTAGTCAAAACTAATCCTAAATTATTGAAATCTGGTCGAGGGAGTTTACATAATATTTATGAATGCATGCTTGCCTGTTTACATGTTAACTTGAATGTTGCCTTGCCTCAGTAATTGCCGCACGTAATCATGCCACAAGCAAGTAACATAAAAATTGTGTATTGTTCATGCATTGAGTCAGCCAGAAGACTCTCAGATAGTTTATCTGTGCAAATGAACCTGCAAGTACTCGGGACCGTTAGGTCTCCAAGGCACTCCTCGCACCAGGGGAATGCATCAGGGCAAGTTGAATCAACAATGGAAATTATGTCAAATTACACTACATGATAAATCCCATCCAATTTACATCTGAACGTGAATCATGATCACAGCTCATGGAGCAAATTCTCGGTTCAGAACATAAATTATGGATTTGCATGTCAAGTTATGGATTTGGAAAGACCCTGACCTGCATGTCGCGGACAACTTAAAAAAGGTGATCTTCGGATCTCAGTTCCACGGGCGGTCTCCAGGGCGCCGGGGCCGATCCGATCCGGATGGAACTCAAGTAGCCCTTCACATTCAAGCAGGGTGGCGTCTCAACTAAATGCCGTGCCATCCTTGCTTAAAGGCTGATAGTCTCATGTTTCGGACAGGATTATGCAGCACCTCCATTGCTTTCGTTGCATAGCATCCTCGTCCATAGACTACAAACCGTCCTTTATGGCTATACCAGCGACCAATTGTTCATATAGATAAGTCATCCTCGCTTAGTGGCTATCCGCGTGCGAGTTATTGCATCGCATTATGAATAACAGAACACCTGAACGATCATGTTATAACAATATATTGTGCATAAAGAGCACTTGATCATCGTATGCAACACACTTGATATTTCCTAGTAACTTGTGCATTCTAGCATAATCTCATTCACAGCAACACAATATTTGCATTATGCTATTTGCCCCTGAACGTTTATACATGCTCGTGCTTGAATTTAACTTGGTTTACCTTGGACAGAAAAGGACAAAGGGTAAGTTGGTAAGTCTCGTCGTGTTTCTCCTTATATCGCACGGCGCACTGCCACACGAGTTAGGCTATTTATCTATGCCATAAAACTGATCCTAAGGCAACTAGAAAGACAACTAAATAGTTGATGCACGGAACCTGTATTACGTGTTTAGATTTGTCGAGCGGGCGAGTAGCCTCCCCACCAGTGCATTCATGTACTGATAACCCACCAGATTGCTTGCAGGGTGCGAGAGAACCTCGTTCGGTGCAGATGCCTCCCTCGTGCGTGCTAAGGCGTGGAGTTCAACTCGGAAGCCTTGGAATGCTGCGTCCGGAACTGAAGCACATATACAAGACATAATGTTGGAATATCGCCTATACACCAATCCATAAATGTAGCCACTTGGCAAGCTTTTATGTTTCAGAGAGAACTTGAGCGACTTGTAATCTCGGCTATACGCCGCTTGTAACATTGTTTCAATATAAATAAAATAAGTTGCTTTACTTCTATACTTGTGTACTCAGTCTTTGCTTCCGCTATTGTCGACTCAGTGAACTTGTTACCATTGGCTTATGCGTTTATATATTCCGCTGCACTCGGACAAACTGTGCGATCCTGTGGCTTAGATCTCTTACCGCCAGCCAATGAACCATGGCCTTGCATGGGCTCGGTTCACGCTCGTGCGGCATCACGCCCGGATGGGTCGAAGCGATCGTCCCGCGGGAGCGCTGGCGGGGTGATTCGTACCCAGCGGGGATGATCGATTAGCCTGCGGGAGATCAGGGCGTGACAATGCGTACACTAGAACACGAGAACACGAGTGCACGAGAACACGAGTACACAAGATACTTGAATCTTGATTCTTTGTTTAGTGAATGACTTGCCTTGATGCATTCCCTTGGTTCGGGGCTGCCTTTGGTGACCTAACGGTCCCGGATACTTGCAGGTTCAATCATGCACGGAACGACTACTTAGCAGTCTCCCAGGGTTTGGATGAAAACAAGGCAACATACAAGCAGACAAGCATGCATTTGTATAAACACAAGTATTCATGTTAGCTCGGGCCCGAAGGTAAGTCGAGGGGTGAAACCGTAAGGGACTTCCCGAGCGACACGTTCTAGGGTAGCATGCGAGGGTCTGAACATATATATAAGCAATATTTCAATTCCATATTCTAGCATAAGCAATACAAGTTAGGATTATTTCCTTAGCTAGGTGCGTTGGATTCTTATTAGCATGCAGGGGGTGATTCACCTAGCGACTAGCATGAATATTCCAGATTTTATGTGTGCTGGCTAAGCAAAGACAAGTTCACCGTAGCCACCCACCTTAACGATGATTCATCTTGGTCGAGCGATACGTCAAGCGAGCCACTAAAAGCCTAAGCTGAATTCTTGTAGGGACAAGTCTGGATATCCTTTGCCTCAAACGAGTATTCTCGCATGAGCAAAGCGGGTCGGGACATGCATTTTTGTCGTTTGAATCGGTAGGTCCGCTTGAGCGGAACAGGGTGTTACATGTCCCACCTAATTCTAGCCCCATGTACTTCTAATGATTTTAGAACACCGATTATAATAATTTTAATTAATTTAATCCAATTTCTATCTTTGTGTAAATTTTCCAATTATTTGGGGCTTTTATGCAAATGCGCATTAAGGTGTCCACACCATTAGATAATATATTAAGAAACTATTTCCCTTCATTATTTGGTCATGTGAATTTCTCCATAATTTTTGGAGTGTGTAGCACACAACATCACCCCCTCATCATTCCTAGCCATGCATTTCAAATAATGCAAATCCTAGCCCTCCAAACATTTTCATGTGAAGCCAAGACCATCCCAAGGATGTTGACCAAGCTCAACCCCCTAGGTCAACATTAAACCCTATATTTTCTACCTATTTATACAATTTTCTCTTCTTTTTTATTCATTCACAAAACCCAATGCCTATACCTATACTCAGCCGACCCCCTCCCCTTTTCCTGTTCACCCATCATCTCCCCTCCTTCACCCGACCGGAGACCCGCCTGAACCTGCCAGAGCCGACTCCTTCCTACAATCCTCGCCATGAATGCCTGCACACCGCTCGCCTGAACTCGTCGGAGTCGAGCCCGCTGTCCACACCTGAACGTCCCCTCCTTCTCCTTCGACTCGACGAACAGCAACCCCTGCAGCCCGACTTCCTCTCCCCTCGCCGGACCGCCTCTCTTGAGTTCTCCTTCGGTCATCCTCCCCATCTCATCTTCCCCACAGCCCGTCGACCCTGCCTCTTCACCACCACGACTTCCCAAATGACCTGAACCCGACCGCCAGCACCTCTCCTCCCAACCTCCCTTGCACCCGCTGCCAAGCCCGCATGAATTATCCCCGAGCAGGCCAGACCTCCTGCCTTCTCCCTTCTCCTCGCCAGAAGCCACGTCGGAGCCGACCCTGAGCCGTTGAACCTCTTTCTCCTCCGCCTGAACCGTAGCCCGACTTTCCTTCCCGCTGTGCACCACCTACACTGTAACACCCCGTTCTGTTCTAGCAGACTGCCGACTCAAACGACAAAAGTGCAACTGTTCCGACCCACTTTGCCTCAAACGAGAAGCAAAGGATATCCAGACTTGTTCCTACAGGATTTCAGCTTAGGCTTTCAGAGGCTCGCTTGACGTATCACTCTATCGAGGTGAATCATCGCTAAGGTGGGTGGCTACGGTGAACTTGTCTTTGCTTAGCCAACACACATAAAATACGGAATGATATATGCTAGTCGCTAGGTGAATCACCCCTGTATACTAATAAGAATCCAACGCACCTAGCTAAGAGAATAATCCCAACTTGTATTGCTTATGCTAGAACATGGAAATAAAATATTGCTTATATATATGTTCAGACCCTCACATGCTAGAACGTGTCCCTCGGGAAGTCCCTAACGATCTCACTCCTTGGCTTACCTTCGGGCCCGAGCTAACGTAAATGTTGTGTTTATACAAATGCATACTTGTCTGCTTGTATGTTGCCTTATTTTTATCCAAACCCCGGGAGACTACTACGTAGTCATTCCGTGCCTGAATGAACCTGCAAGTATTCGGGACCGTTGGGTCGCCAAGGCAATCCCCGAACCAGGGGCATGCATCAGGGTAATGAATACTGAACGAGAATCCTATCACGTGACAACTGAATGATAATCACATCAAGTTTATATCTGAACGAGAATCACGTCATGTAACGAATGAATCCCAGCTCATAGAGCAAACGCTCATTTCAGATCACGAATCATGGATTATCATATCAAGTTGTGGATTTGGAATGACCCTGACCTGCATGTCGCGGACAACTTGGAAACAAGGTCATTCGGTTCCACGGGCGGTCACCGGGGCACTGGGACCGTTCCGATCCGGATGGAACTGCACGATAGTCTCACGTATCTAGACATGATGGACTGTAGCACTCACGAATCTTGGCTGCATGCCATCCTTGTTCAAGATTATAAACGGTCATTTATGGCTATGCCAGTGACACATGTTCATATAGATAAGTCATCATCGCTTAGCGGCTATCCGCTTGCGAGTCATTGCATCACATCAAGAAACAACTGAACACCTGAACGATCATGTTATAACAACTCTCGTGTTTGCATATGTTATGCCTCTTGAATGTTTATACTTTCCCGTGCATGAATTAATAATGTTTGCCTTGGACAGGGAAGGACAATTGGTAAGTTGGTAAGTCTCGCCGTGTTTTCTCTCATGTCGCACGGCACCCTGCCACACGAGTTAGGCTATTCAATCTTTGCATGAAACTGATCCTAAGGCAACTAGAAAGATAACATAATAGTTGGTGCACGGAACTTATATTACGTTTTGGATTTGTCGAGCGGGCGAGTAGCTTCCCCACCAGTACATTCAATGTACTGATAATCCACCAGTTTGTATGCAGGGTACAGGAGAACCTCGTTCGGTGCGGATGCCTCCTTCGTGCGTGTTAAGGTGTGGAGATCACTCCGAAGCAGCGGTGCATCCGGAATATAAGCACATATACAAGACATAATATTGTGAATATCGCCTGTACAATCATTCCATAATTGTAGCCACTTGGCACGCTTTTACTGTTTCTGAGAGAGAGGCTTGAGCGACTTGTAATCTCGGCTAAGCGCCGCCTGTAACACTTGTTTATATCAATAAAAGAGTTGCTTACTTCAACTTATGTTATTCAATGCTTCCGCTATACTGTCAACTCAGTGAACTTGTTACCGATCGCCTATGCGTTCATGACTCCGCTGCACTATGACAATCTGTGCGACTCTGTAGCTTAGAACTCTTACCGCCAGCCAATGAACCACGGTCTTGCACGGGCGTGGCTCACGCTCGTGCGGCATCACGTCCGGATGGGTCATAAAGCGATCATTCTGCGGGAGCGCTGGCACGGTGATTCTCGCCTAGCGGGAACGGCCAATTTAGCCCGCGGGAGATCGGGGCGTGACATACACCTCGTCGGAGACACCATCTTCTCCGTCGTTTCCTCCACCCCCTCCGTCTGAAACCGACACCACGACCTACCCATCTATTCTCCTCGACCTTGCCTCTTCCTCCAGCAGTCGTTCATCACCACCACCACTCCGTTCTCTCCTCGACAGCACCTCCATCCCTGTCCTCCTCCTCACCTGAGCTCCAACTTCGACCATCCCTGGTTCCAATCATCATCACCCTCATCATCATCACCATCATCATCATCATCACCATCATCATCATCATCATCTCCAATCATCATAACCATTATCATCATCATTATAACCATCATCATCATCGTCATCATAGTCATCGTCGTCACCATCATCATCGTCGTTATCACCATCATCGTCGTCATCGCTGGCATCGTCAACCCCGTGCGTGCCCGCACAGGTTAGAACTGTCCTCCATGATTTTATGTTTTTGTGTATCCATTAGGGTTAGCGTATTTCTTTATGACTGGTTCAATTAGTTAACATCAGACCCGTGCCGGTGAACCCAATGACTTGTGCTTTACTGTTCCCTGGGATTGGCTTTGGGCCTTTCCTGCGCAGCTTAGGTGGAAGGCGAAGAAGGCCTCTCAAACTTTCGGGACTAAAAGTTACTCCTTCCGTTTCCCAGCCTAAAAATTAAGGCCTGTAATTCGGGTCATTCTCGGTAAAAACTTAGGGAGAACTCAAACCATCGGATGTGTATACACACGCGTATTATAATCAAAATTAATATATATACATATATAAATTTATGGATGTATCTCTATAAGTAATTAAAATGCTAAAATTAATTATGACTATATATGTATTTATATTGTACGACCCTAGGACACTGTAGATTTTTTCGCATATTTACCTTGACCTTGTGACCTGAATATTAGAGAATTGTCTGCCTTGTGTACACTGACGTACTGGCTTAGACACATGTTAGTTGACTGTCTGATTTTGATACAGAATTTGAAGACATGACACCCGCGTAATTAGACGCGCATTTGACCCTGTTAGTTGACCAGTGTCACTCCTAGTGTACCCTCTGAGTCCAGTGTAATCATGGTTGTGTATGTGCTAGTAGTGTAATGGCTGATGTTGTATTGTATTATATTATATGTATATAGGACTATTGGATTGTTCTGCACGACTTTTGGAGCAGGTTATAGGTACTACGCAGCTTTCTTACCAGGCAAGTATACCTTGCCATTGTACTAAAATTTATATTCTATATAATGCATGTATTTTATTTCTACTTATTAGTTCATATATTTTAACTGTTATATAAACTGCACGTCCAAGAAAACTTGGGTGCAACGATGGTGCCGTCGTATTCTATTTTTATTTATGTATATGCATGTTGACCTAGTTTATGAGACCACCCCATTATCATGTGGCATTCTTAGGTTTCATTGGCCATGACACAGTTGTTATACGAGTGTGAGTCTCATGTAGGACACGGACTTGCGTGACAGGTTGGCCTCCTGTACGTATGGGACGTGCGATAAGGAATAACTGTTGTTAGAAATTACATGATAGGAGACTTGGCAGTTATTAGAGGTATTATCGTATCATGGATATGACATGCTTAGAGCATGGGGTAGGGAGAACAACAAGTAAGGCATTTGGGCTCTTTTGCACTTTTCTTTTTATGTAACCCGCACGCTCCGCCGGAGATGCGTGGTCGTATTAACCCCTATATTATCTGGCGGCCTCTGCCGTTCAAAAGACAATATGCTTTTTAGGCCCCTGAATCTTCAAGAGAATCATGCCAATCCTATTTTGGCCAGATAGCCCACGTGTTGGAAAGTTTTTCTCAAATTGTATTCACATAGATGGATAGGCAACCCATTGGATGTTTATTTACAGTACTTATTGGCATGCTTCTATGTATATTGTTATGTCCCTCTGAGGACCTGGTCCCTTTCCAGGTGTAGATGTTCATGAGTATTTGCATGAGCGCAGATCCAGACTTGCTACTTATATTTCGAGGAGGTCTTCTCTTCGAGTCTCATTGATTGTTAGTTGATGTACTTGTATTGTGTTTGCTTTTATATTCTAGTTTGTTAGTGGATTTGTTTCCATCCGACTATCATCCTTTGATACTTCATATTGAGACTTAGTTACATAGTTATTGATTATTTATTTATTTATAATTTCTGTGGATGAGATTTAGTTATGCCCTGTGACTTGTGATATATATATATACCACTTATGAATTATTATTCATATACAGCGTACGCATATGTTATGGTTTACATATATTGGAGTTGTCATATACATGCAGCTGGCATGCTTACGTGTCCTAGTCCTACGTATTTTGGGACTGGGATGTGACATACAAATCTTCAATGGCAACAGCCTTTGACACATCTCCATTGCACATCTTCAACACTCCATAGTCGTCTGTTATGAATGTAGCAAATAGTGCCATGTTGTGAGATACGTGCGCTGAAGCACCTGAGTCCACCAGCCAAGAGTTGTCATCACAGGCGAGGTTCATAACTACCTCATCACCTACAATGATCACGTCACCTCAATGTGTCGAGGTCGCGGCTGTAGTGTTCTCACTTTGCTTTCCCTTGTCGCCCTTCTTCTCTCTCTTTTAAGCGAAATAATTCCGCTTGATGTGGCCTTTCTTGCCACAATGGTAACACTCCGAGTCCTCGTACCTACCCTTGGACCTTTTTCTACTTTTGTCTCTGCCACCGCCTGGACCCCTACTTTTACCCCTTCCGTGGCTCTCTAAAACAAATGCCTCTGAGTGGGATGTGGATGAAGTGCCCTGAGAATGTCTCCATATATCTTTATTCAGTACCCCGCTATTGGCAAACTCCATACTGACCATGCCTTCGGGAGCAGAAGCATCATAGACACTCGTACGGTCTCCCACGAGTCTGGCAATATACACAGCAGCCATACTCCCTGAACCTCATCGTCGAACTTGACTCCCATCGAGGATAGCTGGTCAACCATGCCCTGGACTCACTCAAGTGATCCGTAATAGACGCCCCATCTTTGTATCGCAGACCCATCATCATCCGGATCAGAAACAATTTATTTAATCCGGTCTTCTTCGCATATAAAGTTTCCAGCTTATCCCACAGTGTCCTCGCGTGCTCAATACTGGCAATGTGGTTGTACATATTCTCGTCAATGAACTGCATGATGTACCCAAACACATGTATATGCTCAAAATTTAATCCTCTTCGGATTTGTCACTGGGCCTCTCGGAAGCAAATACTGACATATGCAGTTTTTTGACAAATAGCATATTCTTTATCTTGCTCCAACAGTAATGATAGTTGGTACCGTTCAGGTTTACCATGCACACCAGCTTCGCGTCCATCTCTCCTTCCTGGTTTGTTTGTCAACTCCTGACACCCTTCTGAAATTCCAGAACCTGGCTCTGATATCACTTTGTTGGAAATGAAAGTACGAAAACCGTTCCCCAAAACAAGAGAGTACCTGCGAGAGAATCGACCAAAATGCTCAAACCAAAAATGCCAAACATAAATCGAAGACACAGAGATTTTTGACGTAGAAAACCCTTGCGAAAAAAACCACGGGATGATCGGAGTCCAACCCTGAAAAAGCCTCTACTAATGGAATAAGAAATACACCGACTCCTTACAAACTTCTCACCGATACAAATGGATCACCGCAACTCTTTTGGAACAGGAAATAGATTATAACCACGAAGAAGAAAGACAACGAGAGATACCCGAAACTGATCTCCTTCTTCGAAACGGCCTCAAATTCTTCTTTCTCCTCTCCAATGTTGTAATGCACTCTTGCCTTCTTTTCTCTCCTTGTTGCTATTTTTTTTTTTAGAGAGAGATATTTTAGGGCCAGGAGACACATATATATAGCCTCAAACCCACAACTAGCATTCCTATTATAGTCCATTGACATATTCTTATTATATGTAGGAATATTCAATCCAAATCCATTGAGATATTCCTATTATATTTAGGAATATCCAATCCAAATAAATTGATATATTCCTATTATATATAGAAATACTCAATCCTACTCCGAGATATTTTTCACATAGGTTGGGAAACTCACCCACTCCAACACGTTGCAATCTTTAATGGTAATGTGTGTGAATATTTTGAATATTTCAAGTATTTTTCAGTTAAAATTTGACTATAAAATTCAAATTGTAACGAGTAGTGGACGGTGGTAATTTGATCAAAATATCCACAAACAAAAATGATGATTTAATTGATAAAAAAAATTCTATTACATCTATTTTTGCTAAAAATATAAATTTTGTGAGAATTTTTTTTTTTTTTTTTTACTTTACCAAATTTTTTTTTAGATTATCCTAACATTGTCTAAAAAATTGGTAGGATCGATCTTCCAAACACTCTCCCAATGTAACTTTGTAGTTTTCTTTTCCCTCTAGAGAGAAGGATGGATACGGACAGGTTTTGTTTTTATTTTAGGGGCAAAAATTTCAAATTAGTTAAGTACAACACCGAAATCTTCACGGTAGCAATTTGCTAATAAATAGTCCAGATAATAATCTGCAACTTGGTAAAGTTGAAGGTATCAAAGACAGGATATTGTACAAGTATAATAATGCAGAGGGGTTCATATCAGCTTCAATGCCTTTTCTTATATCCCGCGGATAAGACAAGAAGTTTTGATCTGCATATATACTCTTTGAGAATAAATGGAGATTTGAGAATCAAATTGTCCCCAAATTGTGATTTTGGGTGCAAGGATGTTGGGTTCTATAATCCCTACTTTACGATTCCGTAACCATTTTTGAATCACACTTTGTTAAACCAACAATAGATTTTTCAAAATCACGGCACACCTGTTAGCAGGGCCGGTCCGGATGTTGGGTTGTCTTAGACGGAGGTAAATTTAGTTATCCTTTGTCCTTGACACTTAAAGAAGATATAAAAAAAAATTGATGGTG
This sequence comes from Iris macrosiphon, assembly GCA_036927795.1. Lineage (NCBI taxonomy): Eukaryota > Viridiplantae > Streptophyta > Magnoliopsida > Asparagales > Iridaceae > Iris > Iris macrosiphon. The sequence continues at coordinate 149,230,915 of JAYESA010000008.1, forward strand.
AATGGGATTGACAGCGACGTCGAAGTCTCATGTTCTGACGACGTCGTGGAGCTCGAATTACGGAGTTTTTCTCCTTGAGCTACTCGGGATCTTCTTAATAGAAACTCAAAATATGGACCTGATGGATTGTTGGTTCAGCTGACAGAGAGGAGTTATGGTGGACTTCAGAGGCTCTAGGCGGAGAGGTGGAAACTTAGGGGTCTAGGGGGGTTGTCCTAACCAGAAGGATTGTCCAAGCCCAATGACTTGTCCAGCTTACCCCAGGACCGGCTCCGCCTGTTAATTCTCCCGCCGATCTCTTCAGTTACCAGTCAATTTCCAAAGAGAAGAACATTGCCTCTTAGAATGGGCAGCATCTCATGGAACTTCATTTGGATGAGATTATTCCTCCTCAAGTCTTGGGAAGTTTTATTCAGGTCGTAAGCCTTGATTTTGATACAGGTCATGATTCCAACTCTGCCAACAATCATCACATGACTAAACCTTGCATTTGTAACCTGGCATCTACTCAACCCTTAGCTGGGGTATATATCATTCCTCACATACCTCTGTCTTTAGCTTCACTCTCCATCTGCAGATTTGATTCAGCAGCATCTCTTGCTATAATTGTTTGTGCCTAGTGGGCTAGCTACTTCTTCTTTGATGTCAACTTTTGCAGTTGGGCATCACTTACTTGAAACTTTCAAGAACTTTTGTGCTCTTCTTACATTACATATATAAACACACTGGTAAGCTCAGGGTCAAGATTTGATCAAGGTATTTTGGTACTCTCTCCCAAAGGCAAGAATCCTCAAAGGAGGAATCAAAGATCTCTCAAGGCTATAGGGTGAAGGAAAGGGGGGGGGGGGGTTAGGTGTAGCTAGAAGTCAAAATGCTGTCCTACAGCATTAGCTGGGGATTTGGAAGGTGATCCCCCCCCAAGATCAAGTAGTGTCCTTATTCAATTGGCGAAACATCATTAGATGCTAATCTTTTACTTAAATCATAGAATGTAGCATTTGCGGTCGCTAGAAAGATTTTGTATATAAATAAGGCTTGATTTCAACTTGATACCCTAACTAGTTGAGTTTTTCAATTTGATACCAAAACTTTAATATTATACCAATCATCAGGGGTTAATTTTTTTTCGTTCCAACGAAAATAAATAATATTTTTTGACCAAATTACCTCCATCCTTTCTTATGTTATTTGAAGGTACCACAAATGATAGGTGATATTATGTCATTTAGATTTATTTTTTGTTAGCATTGTTAGAATATTAAGTTGTAAAATTATAATTGAAGTATTAAGTTGTCTAATATTAAAGTTTAGGATATCAAGTTTTTTTTTTTTTTTAATAGTTGAGGATATAAATAACCAATGCAGCATACAATACTTACTCTATTTATACAAGATCTCTGTGATATTCCATTGTGATCCGAAATGGTTATGATACGAACTCCCTTAATACTTTCAATAGTCAAACCCTCTTCTTGATTTTATCAATGTTTCAGTTTGAAATTGTCTAACCAGTTACAAAATCTAATATGCAAACTAATGCAAGCATCAATAATCAAGACTCAAAGGTCTATGGTGGTTGAGTTTCCTTGTGAATTTTGAGGCTCCAAGTTTGAAATTCCAGAGGGAGCAGTTGCGAGAAAATTGCACATTAGCTATAATCATCCGACAAGTGTCTCGGTCTCATTAGAATCGAGTGCATCAGGTGGATCCTGAGGCTGACTACCGAACCAACCATCGGTCACGACAAACCTCGATCTGCGCGCACCGCACTTCGACCCACCTGACATACAGACAGCGTCAGTCAATCGACCTTAATCATGCAATTAGTCATCCCTTAATCTAGGCCATAAGAAACCATGAGGTCCCCCAAATTGTGCAAAACTTAATAAAACCAAGGAAACCTTGGACAAGAGAATAGTAGTACTACCATAGCTTAAACTAATTGCACACTTAGGATTGAAAAGAAGCTGCCATGAGTGATTTAGGGATGGCATGGTGTGGTGGTGGGTCAATCCCGTCGTCCTCCACTCACTCAGGACCAGGTTATAATGTCCCTTCCTTCCCATAGTTTTATGTCCCTTGCCCTGATAAATATGAAAGCCCTTCAATGCTTTTGGTGATGGTCCCAGTGCTTGGTTTATTTTCCAATATAGGCAACATCTACCTATCCTTCCTGGACCCAGACATGACTTTTCATTTCATCTCTACCCACCCCATCTCCACTCTTCTGTCATCAAAACCCAAATTGAAGCTCCACCAATATGTTAAGAGGAGACATCCACTAGACAGCTGACTCAGCTTGGTCTACCATTTAGCCCTAGGATCCTCTCTCAAGTCAACTGCACTGCCCGTCTACAATCATGCTCGGCTTGTATGGAAGATCTGTTGATCATCTTGATGGATTGATATCTTGCGTTCCACGGCATCATCGATGTATTGTTGTTTGGTAACTATATGTTGAAAGTTGTAGTCGAAAAATTATTTGACATCCAATTGTAACTAGGTTTCGGAAAAATTATTTGACATCCAATTGTAACTAGGTTTCGGTAAAGATGGAGGATTTTATCATTCGTATCGGATTTATAGGAAGGGATATGTTTGGCATGCCTGATTGAGCACGTTTGGTAACTACATGTTGAAAAAACACATATTAAAACCAATAAGTTGTTTACGAAAACCTAGCAGAAGTAACCCGAGTTACTAATAGATAAAAAAAATTAGGATAAATTATAACTTGATATTTTCAACTATTACAAATGTTCAACTTGATATCCCTCAACTTTGATAGATGACAACTTGATATCCTAAAATTTAAAATTGAACAAATTACTCATACTCCCTTCTCTCTCTCCCCCCCTCCCTAACGCCTCGACCCGACCCTCCCCTCCCTCTCTCTCCGTCCGTGGCGGTGGCGACAGCAGCCCTCGCGCGGTGGAGAGAGAGGGTTGGGGGTGAGGAGGGTGGGGGAGGGGGGGACGCAGGGGGTGGGAGGGTAGGGGAGTGGGTGTGGGGGTGGGTGTGTGTGTGGGTGGGGGGGAGGGGGGTCATGGATAATTTGGTCATTTTAAAAATTTTGGATATCAAGTTGACGTTTATCAAAGTTGAGTGTATCAAGTTGAACATTTGTTATAGTTGAGGGTATCAAGTTATAATTTAGCCTAAAAAAAGAGTAATGTTATTCATACCTATAAAATATTTCTCCAAATAATTTTTTCTTATGTGGCAGATGAGTAGCATTATGCGACATCTAACATGACAGCTGACAAGAAATAACCGAAAAAATTATTTACCAAAAAAAATAATGTTAATATTAATTTTAATTTTAAAATTTGTTATGTTATCTGTTACATTAATCATTACGCCACATGTCATATAAGTGATGGTTTGGAGTGAACACGAATAATATTATTCTAAAAATAAATAAATAAGATTGTTACGACTACTCATCCCATGTACTTAACTGTAATCCTAATCTAACAGTTCTCTTTCTGGCTTTCTTTGCTATTTTTTTTTTTTCCAAAGAATATGTTGCATCAGCTTATTCTCTTTATCTCCATATGTTCTTGAAGACCCCAACTATTTGATCTTAGGAAAAGTTCATGTAATGTTGATGTAAAGTAATACCGAAAGAACAAACAAAGTTGGTAGTTATCGGACAACGAGAGTGTCAAATTGTTATGCAAAATTTTCTGTCATAGAATCAAAGCTAGGCATCTTCTAAATCTAAGGACCACCAACATATTATTCTTCCACCAACATAGGTTGAGCAATTCTAAGAAGAATAAAAGTAAGAAATCATGGCCATAGGGGGGAGGGGAGAGAGTAAATAAATAAACAAAACACATGTCATGGTGATGACAGATGTACCATTGAAGCCACTGTTCAATGAAGGGGGTAGTAGCCTAAAGTGTAAGCACATTCACAAAGGGATGGTTGGCATATAAAACCCTTGCATAAAGTATCCTAAACTAGCATCCTAAGTCTCTCTAACCTCTTCTTGGTTTACTTGGCATTTACATATCTTCATCTTCTTTTTCCTTGATGCTTCTTTCTTTCTTTCAAATTTGGCGTGCCATGAACATAAAACAGAGTGCATATTCCATGCCATCTATAGCCTAGCCTCTGTTTCATTCTTGGCCACCACCAATGGCTCCTCATTGATTCTCTCTTAATTGAGCCTCCACAGGCCCATCTCAACCAAATATCAAGCACTAGACAAAGATGGCAGAAGAAAGGACAAAGAGGTGTTGAGTGAGCTTTCATAAGTTTGTGTTCTGTTGTCCCTAAACCAAAGAAGCAGCAAAGCTCTCAAACACAATGAAGTTCATGAAGCTCGGAACTAGGCCAGATACCTTCTTCACTGCCGAAGCTACTAGGTGAAACACTTACCAATACTAATTCTCCTTCCCATCTCTCATTCTAACAAATGTTGTTTCTGTTGATCTTGAATTCTATCTTTGTATCTTCAAGGTCCGTGTCGTCGGAAGTGTCCACTGACATCAAAATCCAAGTCCAGAACAGCTTATATCTGCTACACAAGGTATCCAATCCATTTATATTCAAAAGTTTTGATCTCTTCAATTCGACTAGCTGACTGTATGGTTACTACAGTTCCCCCTGCTTTCGAAATGCTCGCGCCTTCAATCACTCTGCTCCAAATTGAAGGACTCCCGCGAGCCGATCGCCATCGAGCTCCACGACATACCGGGCGGCGCCGACGCCTTCGAGGTCTGCGCCAAGTTCTGCTACGGCATCACCATCACCCTCAGCGCCCTCAACTTCGTCCCCGTCTACTGCGCCGCCAGCTACCTCCAGATGAACGACGAGGCCGACAGGGGCAACCTCGTCGGCAAGCTCGACGTCTTCCTCAGGTCCTGCGTCCTCCGCCGCTGGAGGGACGCGCTCGTCGTGCTGCAGGGCACGGCGCGCTATGCCCCCCCGCTCTGCGAGGGGCTCGGCGTCACGTCCCGCTGCGTCGACGCGCTCGCGTCCAAGGTCCTGGCGAGCCCGGCGCGCGTCGAGTGGACCGGCTCCCACAGGGGGGGGTGGTGGGCCGAGGACGTGTCCGAGCTGGGGATCGACCTGTACTGGAGGATCATGCTGGCCGTGAAGTCTGCAGGGACGGTCCCCGGGAGGATCGTTGGGGAGGCGATACAGGCCTACGCGTGCCGGTGGCTGCCGAACCTTTCGAGGGACGGGTACCAGTGCAACGAGATGCTCGACAAGTCGGGCTCGGACTCGTCGAGGGACGTGGTCCCGAAGAAGCACAGGCTGCTGCTGGAGAAGCTGGTCACTCTACTGCCGGCCGAGAAGGGAGCTCTGTCGTGCAGCTTCTTGCTCAGGCTTCTCCGTGCCGCAAACGTCCTCAACGCTTCTCAGTCGACCAAGACGGAGCTGGCAAGAAGAGTCGGAGTTCAGCTGGAGGAAGCGACTGCCAGTGACCTCCTCATTCCGTCACTGTCCTATGCCGACGAGACTCTGTATGATGTTGATATAGTGATGACCATACTGGAGGAGTTCATGCTTCAGGGACCGAGCCCGCCCACTAGCCCGCCGAGAGGAAAGCACGGGTACGAGAGGAGGAGGAGGTCGCGCTCTGCCGAAAATGTCGAGTTCGAGGCGGGGCAGGAGAGCAGCCGGAGGTCCTCCTCTGCCGCCCACAGCTCCAAGCTGAGGGTGGCCAAGCTCATCGATTGCTACCTGCAGGAGATTGCCAGGGACCCGAACTTGCCCATGGAAAAGGTCATTGCGCTGGCCGAAGCCGTCCCGGACTTTGCGAGGCCGGACCATGACGATATCTACAGAGTGATCGACACATACCTCAGGGTAAGTAAATAGCTACATTAGTTTAGATACATGTGTCGACACAGTCACGGTATCTACTTTGATGTGTCCTAGAGCATTCTGGAGTATCCGGAATGTGTCCAATGCTTGTGCAACAGGAAACAGCTTGACATTTGGAATGTCGGTGCCTCCTTGTTTAATACCTTACCTAGCGGTTACTTCAGTTAACAGCGCTAAACGTTCATATTGTCAAAATTTTGTATTTCGTATGTTGTGGGTTAACAACTAGGAAGCACCGACACTTAAAGCCATGTCATGTCGGACATGTACTACCTTAAACCTCGTGACACTAGGACATATCAAAATAGGCATCGTGTCCGTATCACTCTCTCCTTCCCGTTTCGTGTCGTATTCTTGTCCGTGAACATATGTAGATGAACTTACATGGTGCCAACAATTAATATATAGTCGGTCGTGCCCCTTATATAAAATCGATATAGGTTATCATGCTGACGGTGATTATAACCATTGTTTGCAGCATATGTCGATACCGATATGGTTTGTCATGTTCCGATACGATACCAACCGATACCCTATACAATTCTATACTTGTATCGGGGGTCTCTTTTCCAATCAATTAGGTAAAAAAAAAATTGAGAAAAAAAAAAATCAATCAATCAACAAGAATGTAAAAGCATGCTAAGGGTGTAAAAGTATGTAAAATAAGAAATTTTATTTATTACATGTAAACCAATGGCTACTATTTAATTCAATTTTAAAACTAGATGGAAACAACATTGAAATTGTGTCTAAATATATAAAATATATTTTCTAAAATAATAATAATTTTTCTTTTTTGGATACTCTGATCTAAACCGTCAGTCCGATACTCATAAGAATGGTCCAATTCCGATACCGATGCCGATACCATGGACCTTGATTGTATAACCTCGTATCTATTCTACTGTTGATTGTTTTCGCAATAAATTCAGGCACACCCCGGCCTGGACAAGAGTGCTCGGAAGCAGCTATGCCGAATCCTGAACTGCAAGAAGCTATCGATGGAGGCCTGCATGCATGCCGCTCAGAACGAGCTTCTCCCGCTGCGGGTCGTCGTCCAGGTCCTCTTCTTCGAGCAGGCCCGTGCCGCCGTCTCCGGCGGCCCGGTGACCGAGCTCCCCAGCAACATCAGGGCGCTGCTCGCCACGACGTCCGACGGATTAATGCACGACGAGAACTGGAGCGTCTCGGGCCTCCAGTACCCCGAGCGGAAGCTCGCGACGCTCAGGATGAAGCTGGCAGAGTGCGTCGACAACGACGACGTCCACGGAGAAATTCTCTCCCACCGCGAAGAAGGATCACTGCTGAGGAGCTCTTCTTCGAGGTTCAAGGCTTTCTGCTCCATTCCTACTAAGCCTAAGGGTATCCTTACTAAATTGTGGGCTATGAATAGAAGTGTACGCGAACGACTTTGATTTTTTATATATGTCTCAAGAAATTGGTAATGTTAAATATATCTTCTTTCTCACTTGTAATTTTGTTTTTTTGTTTTTTTGTTTTTTTTTACTTCACTTTTAAGTATTTAGAAAAAAAAAATTCATTTTTTTAGCCTATTACACTAAAAATTTATTCTCATATTTGTTTAGGTTATAAAAGTTTACTTTCAAAAATTATGAATATTGAAATAAATAATTTAACGGTAAAATTTGCGAGTCATATCTAAATGAGTAGCGTTTTTATTTGTCAGCAATTTTCTAATATTCTTTTTATTTTTTTTATCCTTTTTTATTTTTTTAAAAATTTTCTTTATCATTTTTTTATCGTTTTTTTTTTTTTTTATCTTTTTCATTTTGTAAGAATAATTTTTGGACTTTTTTTTTCCTTTCATTTTTTCATTTTTTAAGGATTTATATTTATCTTCTTTTAATATTTTTTTTTAAGAATTTTGTTGTTGTTTTTTGTTTAACACTGTTTTTTTTTTAAGTTAATTTTTTTTGGAAAAATTATATAAGTCACCCAACATGATAATATAATTTTAAAAAATAATTAATTTGGAGAAATTTAATTACAAAAAATATAAAATTTTCGATTATATAGTATTATGTGTACCAAATTTCTCCTTAGTGCATCTGTAGAATTCTCGATGAATGTAAGCTAGTTACTCACTAGTTTTTGATTGGTAGGAATAAATTGAGAAAAAAAAAAAAGTTATCAATGACAGAAGTTTGTATTGTTATTTATCATTGTCAATTTCCATCGCGTTTAACATTAAAAGACACATGGAAAGAAAAGTTTGGCCTAAACTTTTCTCATTTTCTTCACATTAAGTCAATGATTGATTGAACAAGGGGAGCAATTTCTCTCGTTACTTTCATTTTCTTTTCAGCCCTAATCTCCCAACCGAAAGTGAATGAAAAGTTCCTCCCACTTTCACTTACTTTCCCCACTTCCCTTTCTTTCTCCTGCTTTCCCTTCCACTATTGCGCAACCAAATATAATATAGCAGACTAAACAGCAAAAAGAAAGAAAATATCAGATGTCATGATAGTGGGGAAAAAAAAAATCAAGGGAGAATATTTTTTTTGAAAATAGGGAGAATATCAAATTAGGCAATTGCACTGAAGAATTTGAGTGGTATTGCTCTGGTATGGACTCATCCATAGCTGGATGCATCATTTCCAGGTTTAGCTACGAAGAATCACTCAAAATTTTACGGTTGAAATTAATTCTACATCTGTCTCTCAGTGGTTAGAGTGTCTACTTCCTAAGCAGGAAGTTGTAGCTCGACACCTACCTATTGTGATGTGTACAATATTTTTTACTTCTACTCTCAAATAATTTTTTTTTTTTTTTTTTTTTTTTTTTTTTTGTGGTATAGTTGCAAATGTAACATATTTGTTGATTGGTTAGCGGCAAACATTGTTGCAGCGTCATCATTTACAACATTTTAGTGCAACTTCCCTACATATAATCTCAACGAGACTACTCAAACAGATTTACAAATTACTCGTTGTCAAATATGGATTTGCATCAGATTAACGTCAAGAAAAGAAAAGAAAAGAAAAGAAACGTTACCGAGTTCAAATTTGCATTCTTTCGGAACTAATCTTTTAAGTTGGCAATCAAAATATTTGCTCAATAAATATACAGAGTTTTCGTGACTTTAAGTTACGTTCGAGTTGCCAGCTCTATTTGCTCAATAAAATTACTTGGATGCTTGTTAACTTGTTCCTATTCCAATAAAACAAACATGATTACGCTCTATTAAAACTTAGCCTCAAACCAGCAAAAAATATTAAGCTAACTCCAATAAGATCGGGCATGACTCCCTCCCACTTGTCCATCTTTATCAGACGAATCTAAATTTGTTCCATAGATGACAAATTTTTCATGAAAGAGATTAAGTCCAACTAAAGACAGTAAGATGCACTTATTTAGGAATTAATAACAAAAAATATTACAGTTCCTTCCACATCTGCGTTTGCGTTTGAAACGTGGATGTTAATTGTGTATTTTTTTAGATAATAAATGGCAGACATGAACTGCAGCCCACGAGTTCATAGTGAACCAAACATGAAATGTGGCGTGAAAGTGGCAAGTACTAAATCTGGGGACTAAGGCACCCCACTTTCACGTCACTCCCCTACAACCAAATAGCCTCTAAATTGAAGTTGATAAAAATTATCTTCGGTCCACCATGTTACAAGAAAGATTAAATAGATTAGTTATGATCTCAATTGAAAATGAACAACAATAAAAACCTAAGTATGATCACTTAATTGAAAATTTTATTTCAAAAATACAAATAAAATATTTTTCTTTGAAACTGATTGTGCTAGCTTATAAAAGTAGTATTCCCGGACTTATTTTTTATTTGTTATTGTTGTGACAATATAATCTTGATTTTATCAACAACAACAAAAATCTACATAATTTTAATGTTATTTATTTTACAATAAAAGTGAAGGGACAACAAAAAATAGATCCAGCTATGACAACCAAACCTCATGGGCAGGTCCTGAATTAAAAGCAACTTATTGAAATATTATATCCATAATGAAGATAAGTCACATAGAATATAACCAATGGCTGATGAAATTTTCAATAAAAAAACATGTGGAAATGTTATATCCGTATTGAAGATGAGAAAAGATAATCGTGGTTGTCAGAAGGTTTGGAAGTTAAAAACTATAAAAATATTATGATAATAAAAAGGTTTAATTGATTTAAAAAATTAAAAAATATAGGGGTGAAAGAAAGAAGATAAATTAAAAAATTAAAGATAAACTTAAAAAATCAACAAAAGATAAAAGATAAAATGAATATAAATAAAGTTGCATTCAACAACACTTTTTTATTATCATTTATTTATTAAAAATACAATAGTCACAATATTCAGTGATGATATTACACTGAAAATTCAGATATGATACTACAACAGTCTCAAATATTACAATTCCCTTCAAAGCAAAATAATCTGTTTACTACAATTAAGCACTAAAAGAACGAAAAAAATATTCATCTTCGTCACTTTCTCAAAATAATATGTATTAAGCACCAAAATAAATTAGTGATATTCTTAACTTTCTATAAATTACTTCTTGATAGATAGTATTCCTCTATGTAATACCACCAAAGATAAAATTGTTTCAATTTTTTAATTTTTGAAAAAAAGTTATTGGTTAGTATTTGAATATGTAGTTACCAATACATCGAATAACTTTTTTGATATGTTCTCCTAAAACTTATGCTGAATTTTAAAATTTTAAATTTTCATTATATTTTCTTTGATTTCCTCGAATATTTCAACCCATCTTCTTTAACCAACAATGTTTTTTTTGTAAGTTCAATAAATGTCAAAATAAATTTTGATGACTTATTAAAACATATGAGTAATGGTAATTAAATAGTTGCTTGATAACTCTCTCACCAATCATAAATTCATGTGAGATATGTGAAACTATAAATTATTGTGATAGAATTGATGTGAAAGTGTTCATCTGACATGCATGAAAAGTTAAAAAGAATCCCCATCTGGTCGTCGTAAGATGTATCCAATAAGATTTTAGCCCAACAAGGGTCTAAAAGAACAAAGAAAACCTAACGTTGAACCAAAATCAAAACAAAATTGATGTTTGGCTCCCTCAATCTATGCTCCCTCTTACTGACGTAGACTAAGATTTGTTTTTGTTAAAAATCAACGAGAAGAACCCTTTTAACATTCTGAACCACCACAACCGTTGGTTCAATCTACAACTGAGATCAATTCAGGCAAAAGAGAAAAGAAGTCAAAATAGGAAAGAGAAAATGTGGAAACAAAATATTTTCATTTCTTCTTCTTCCTCCTCCACGTTTGAAGGAATGAATAACAAAAAGAAGAAGAAGAAAAAGAGGAGACGAGATCAAAAATCATTCAAGCAGTGTTATTCATTTCTACTCCACTTTTTGATCTACTCTCTACTCCTCTTTTTCTTCTTTATCTTGTACAAGGATTTTTATATAAGATAAAGAAGAACTTGTTAGTCAATGAGTAAAGAACATTGCTGGAAGAACACTGCTGGAATCTCGCAGTTGGTGACACATTATATAACAAATTACAATAGTGTGAAACGTTAATGCCCAATCACTACACTCACATCCAACTCCAAGCAAAACTCTGGAGTTTGGGAAGGCCATGAAAATGGGATGATACTGCAAATTTGTCTCTGTCATCCAACTTGGCAACTATTTTCGTTATTTATGAGTTTAGAATCTGTCACGACCCGTACCCGAAAATTGGGCATGAGTCGTGGGTACGTCCAGCCTACGCCGCAACATCGACGGTAGAACGCTGTAAAGGTCCACAATACCATCTAACAACTCACGCAATTATATATGTATATCCTGTCAATGGTAACTCACTCCAAAAGGAGGACAAGATGAATATATATAACATCAATACTCAATCAAACCAACTAGAGATAGATAATGGCACGATATCATAAAAGAAGGGAAATAATAAGTCATCACAATCGGGGACGTATCGTCGTGCATCAGTTGGTATATTGTGCCTGACCTTGTTGCACCTGCTGCTAGATCTTCAGTCGAGGAGTAAAATGTGTAACAGGATTTAGATTTCCTGCCCTTGGTCTTAGGGGTGGAGGATGTCGCCGGTTGTGTCAAGTCTGGCACGAGGTCGGGATGGACCCACATTACCTCCCCACGTGGTGTGGTAAAAGGTATTAGTCCGGTCGTCTGGTCTCGAGCTGGTGGAAGGTTGACAACTTCCATAGTCGCCTTAGGGACAGGGACTACTCCGTCTTGGGCTTTCGTTGGTGGAAAGTTGCCAAATTGGAGAGACACCATGTTGGCGGCGACCGTCACATCAATAAATTCCAAGGAAAGAGCCTTCGTATCTTTCAGACGTTGGGTGTACCGCTTCAGGGTATAGCACTTATGCGTTGGGTGATGGACATAGCGGTGGAAGTGACAATACTTTGGGTTGGCAATCTCCGTCCCCTCAAGCTGACGTCTAACATCGGGGAGTCGGATTTTGCCTCCCTGCATCAGCATGTCGAATATGGGTTTGATATCAGCATCTTCGAAAGAGTAAGTCTCCTTTGGTTTGGGAGGCTCTGTTGGCTTTTGCTCAGGCTTCTTGGTCAAGGTAATGACCATAGCCTGTTTTCCCTTTCCTTCGTGGCTTCTATTGCCGCCATTATTGTTGTTGTTGTTGTTGTTGCAGTTGCTGGGATGCTTGCCCTTTTTCTCTGCAGTAGGGATATAGATCCCCAAGTGCCGAGTGTCCTTGAGCTTCTTCTCAACGTTGACAACGCTTACAATGAACGTTGTCCAGTCTTTAAACTAGATCTCGCCCATCCAGAGGCTGACTGCCGAAAACATGTTCTTTCGGCACATCTCCATTAGTGTGGCCTCGGGATTGCCAAGAGGCAACCTTAACGCGGCCTGTCGAAAATGCTTGATATAGTTTCGCGTCAGTTCCTTCTCTCCCTGGACGACATCCATCAGAGAAGATATCGCCATATCATTTTCTGTCTCATAGAATCTATTAAGGAACAGACGCTTGAGGTCATCGAATGATGAGATACAGTTATCTTTGAGACTGCAGAACCAATTAAAATCTACCCCCGCCAATGATCCGACGAAGAGTGTCATGACCCGCACCCGGTATAGGGGCACGAGAGCGTGGGTACGTCCAGCCTACGCAGCAGCGTCGGCGGTAGAACGATGTCTAGGTCATGTAACTATCTAATCAATCTCACATGAAAGTCCAACTCCATAAGGAGACATGGATATCACAAAATGATGCTGGAAATACTCAATCGCATAAACTAAAGCACGATGAGATATCGAAGCAAGCAATGAAATACAAGACAAGTCTAACGACAAAATAACCATACCCACAATCAATAACATCCAATCCCCATGTGTGTCGGAAACAAGTCCACTATGTCACGGTCTTGAAAAATATATCCAGTCAGGATTGGAACAAAATACACCTCTAACAGCAGTTCCACATATATTGACAAAATCTATAGTACAGTGTAAAGAAATACAAGATAGATAGGAATACTGGCAATAAGAAATACTGACGCGCATGGATGTACTGGAAATAGAAATACTGGAATAAATAAAATACTGGAGCATGTCATCATCAATGTACATCTAGCGATGAAATAGAAATACAAGTACACGCAAGAACAATGAACTGGTATATAAGTGTGTACAAGAATGGTAACTAGAACATGTGGGGATGCTAGATCAATACACTAAGATACATGTCAAGAATCATCTAGCTAAGTGTGTGAAACATCAGTATATCATGTGATCGGCTTGGGACTAAAGAAACTCATTACATTGGTTAGCGATCATCCCAGAGGTCAGGCTAATCCATCCGGATAGCTATGATGCGAGTAATAGCCAGGCTAACCATATGTAACAGTGATGAAGCATGTAATGGTAAGGCTGCACCGACGTGAGGCGTGGGTGAGCTATGATGCATGTAAAGTTGGGTATGATCACATAAGCTACTAATATTTCCCCATTTTTTCCCAGCTAGCATGATGGATTCCAAATCACGACTCCTCGTGACAGGTTTCAATGATGCCAAATCGTGTAAAGAACAGTGTCAGAGTCATGTATGCTATACAACAAGAGTTATAGAAATAATCAACATAAGGGAAAACTGTCAGAGAATGTACTCGCCTTGGGTCCTTAGCTGTCAATACCAATGTCCTGTTCCAGCATATCGCCTGGATGATCCAACAGTCCTATAGACATATCATAAAATAATACAACACTGCATCAAATGCTACACTAACACATAATCAAAAACATCAAACTCAGGGGCTATGCCAGGTAGGGCACTAGTCAACTAGGGTTAAGTGCGTCAAGTTGTACGGGCGTCGCGTCTGCGATTGCTGGGCAAGACAGACGATCAAAATGGTACGGGACTTGCCAGTACGTCAGTGTACGTGTGGCAGTCTGCTATCAGTTCACAGGGTCATAGGTCAGGTGTAGTTACGGGGTATCCGTATTTACACTCGGTCATCTAGTACCTATATATACATATTATACATATTACTACTAACATATACATTAATGTTCATTTGGTACGAAAATAGCTATGTGTATTTATATATATTTTAAGTAAAATTAATACTGTATGTTTAATTATAAAATATCCACTAGGACATACTTTATACAAGATATATATATATACCAAACACATTTACATTTATATATACAACCACCAAAGTTTCATATATATACTAAAGAATATATATGTACTAAATATATATATATATACAATCTTAATACATATACCATAAATACGTATGTATGTACGTACATATATGCCAATATAAATTATATATATGCTACATTTATATATTTACCAAAATACGTTTTATCAACATATACTATATATATATATATATATATATATATATATATATATATATATATATATATATATATATATATATATATATATATATATACATTTATATACCACATAAATATACTTTTATACCAAAAATACATACATATATATATATATATATATATATATATATATATATATATATATATATATATATATATACCAAAAATACGTATTAATATACGTACTAAAATATATATTAATACTAATACATAGAATACAAATATATACCCAATTAGAGAATATACGATATATACATATATGTATACACGTATATGAATACGTATATACTAATAGATACCCATATACATTACATATAATTCTATCAATATATCTCCTTCAGTACATGTAAACCAATACATACATATATACCTACATACGTACACGAGGGGGGATCGTACCTACGCGCGACGACGGCGAAGACGTCGACGACGAGCTGCTGATGATGGTGGACGAGCCGCTGATGATGGTGGACGACGGCTCGATATGGGGTGGTGACGGCTCGGGGAAGTCGGAGAAGAGGCTGGAGAAGTATCGACTCGGATGGGGACCGCCGGGCACAGTCGCCGGAGGGATCAGTTGGTTCTGGTGGGGAAGTGAGGCTGGAATGGAGGACGGTTCTGTGCCGGAGCCGGAGATGAGGGAGTCGGGTGGAGCTACGCCGGAGAGGGAGGATGTTTGTGGTGGGGTGAGGCAGCTGCAGTGGGCCGGTGGAGGAGTACAGCAGCAGCCGGAGGAGATGACTAGAATAGGGTGGGGACAGCTCGACCGGCCGGAGTTGAGCAGAGGGAGTCGGGTGCACAGCCGGGGAAGAAGAGAGGAGGAGGGAACTCGGATGTGCAGTGGCGGAGCAGCTCGTCTCCGGGGGAGCTCGTCTCGACGGAGATGAAGTACGGGGAAGAAGCTAGGGATGGTGGAGGAGCTGTGCAGCAGTGTCGCCGGGGAAGAAGAGCTCGACTGAGGTGGTCGCAGTGGGAGGAGGATGCAGGCGGGGGTCTCGACTGAGGGTGAGAGGCTCGGTTTGGCCGCCGGGGAAGTTGGAGGTCGGGGAGACTGTGGGGAGGAGGTCGGCTGAGGTGTAGCTCGGGTTGAGCAGCGGGGAAGGGAGGCAGGTCGGGGAAGATGGTTTCGCTGGACTGGGTGGCTGGGGCTGGCCGGCCGGGTGGCTCGGGTGAGAGGGGGTTAGCTTGGTGTTGGTGAAGGTGTAGTATTTTTGTGAAGAATTTATTTGGAGAGGGTGGTGGCTTTTGTATGGGGAAGGAGGTAATGTGACCCCCCTAGAAATTAGGGCCGGCCAAATATTGGGATGGGGTTTCCTTGGGAAAGGGGTTGAGGGAACATGCAAGGGGGTTGTGTGGTGGGGATGGCTCCATTTAAAATGGAAGGCCTAGATTCAACATGAATAAAAATGCAACAAAAGGAGGAGGGAGAGATTAGGTTGACTAGTCAAGATAGGGGGTTGGTTTCCTTCATTTGGGTTAAACCAATAGGATGGTGACACATCATTACAATTTTGCAATTAAGTCCCCAACAAATAAAAAATTACACAGAAGTGGGTTTCTGAATTTAATTAATTAAAATTAGATACACTTGGCGTTCCAAAAATTAATTAGGAATACATGGGGCCAAAATTAGGTCGGGTCATCAATATCATTAGTGAAGAAGACTCAGAACAGAATATTACCCTAATTTGGGTCGCACGAAAAATAGGTCAAGATTGCCTCCAATTCGATTGGAACGCACAACGATACAAAAATTGGAATTTATTTAGAAATTAAATAAACATCCGCGACGATTATTGTGCAGCTAAAATGAAGCACAAGAGAGCATAATTATGAGTTACAAAAAATGACAGAATGGAAGGCGGGCACGTCTAGGGCAATGTTGTAAAATTTGTTGGAAGGCAAAAGCCAGGGTAGCGCTTCAAATATCGAAGCAACGGCAGCGCGCAACAATTAAATAAATTACGGTAATTAATTATGACATCCAATAATTAAATCCTAAATAATGTAATTAAATACACAATCCCCATAATTCTGTCAGGTGTTCGTCTAGTGGGCTTCTAGGTCAAGTCTACCAGCTTAAACATTAATGAACACTGTAAATAATAATATATTTAATTACACATCTCACGAAATTATTTAATTTAAATACACGAAATTTTAAACACATAAAAAGTCGAAAATACCCATGTTTTGGAATGTGGTAGTGACAAAAAGCCTGGTAAGGATAGCGTTGCTGCGGAGTAAGTGTTCCGTTGTAATCTCGAAGTAGCTCATAAAGCGGTGAGGGGAGAACTTTTCGTCAAACATGTTTATGTTGAAGGGTTTGTACTTGGGAGGATACGGTACATCCCTCCACTCTATCGGGTATGGTTGTCGCACCCCGAGATCAAGGAGTGATTCTCGATTGCTCATGGAGTCTAGGAGAGCCCGAAGTTCTCGGACCTCCCTCATTGCTTCCTTAGCTTCATCTCCTGCCGAAGGCGTCGACGAGCCAGATATGAGAGGATCGCCGCCCGTGGGCGGAGTGATCATATTTGAATCTCCGTTGGTGTCGGGGTCTAGGTTTGCTTGCCCAGAGGCCCTTGCTGGCTGGGAGGCCAAGTTTGCCTTGATTTCTAGTATTGTCTGGGTCAAAGCTTGCATTGATGCACTCATTGTATGTTGATTGGCTTCGAGCATCTCGAGGTGCTGTCGGTCACTAGGGCCTTCATGGTCGTCTCCGGCCATGTATACCGTCCTCACACGGAAGAAATGGAGGAGAAAGTGGATATCGTGCTCAATGTCTCATACCCTTGTAGTGAGTAGTCTTCAAGGAGGGAAGGAGCCTTTGTGCCTTCCTCAGATTCGGAGGGGATACTACCCCCAGCGTAAAAGATTGTGTCTTCTTGGTTGGAGTAGCAACCCTCCGGAATCTCGGAGTCCGTTCCTTGAGAATCGTTGTCTCCTCGGAACGCCGGGTTGTCGCGTAGGTCCAGGGGGACACTACCCCTAGATATATTTCTCTTGAATCATTCTTACACCATTACGGATTAACACCATAATTATATGCTTGCAAAGTATGACTTTAAACTCAAACATTTGGCAACTACAGTAAACACCAGCTTCGCTTTCATTAAAGGAGACAAGAAACATCATTCCCATCTTTTTGAATGACATAATTAGTAATCATGGGACCCTCCTCGGTACTGATTATATCACAATTAATTTTTTTAGTTAATTCGGCATGAAATTCAATAAATAAAAAACTGATTATCTAAATGGAGTTGTGAATAAGATATTCAAACCAAACAATTTTAGCAATTTTGATATCCAAAGAAAAGAGAACAAATGATTCGGTGATAACCAATGAAATTGATATCCATGAAAAAATTTCAGGGATAAATAAAAAATTGATTTCAGATTCACATTTTTTATATCAATATATTACTATTTGTGTAACCAATGAAATTGATATACATGCAAATTTTCAGTCCAAAGAAGGAAAAAAAATATTAAATTTCTATACTAATTTTTGGATAATAATCTTCGTATCTCATTTTTCATTGTTGTGTATTTCAATTTACTAACCAAAGTTCTAGATCTCTTTTACCCTTCAAACAACAGTACCAATTTTTTGACAATATAAGAACCATAAAAAGAAATCAAATTGAAGCTTAAAGGAAAAAAAATTAATTAATTATGAAACCCTAGAAAACCCATGAAAGAGAATGACTCACAATTTCTTCTTTATCTTCCACCAAAATCCTTCCAGCAAAATGGGGAAGAAGGAGAAATGAAAATATTTTTTGGGAGAAATGAAGAACACTGCTGGAAGGATTTTTTATCTCGTCTCCTCTTTTTTCTTCTTCTTCTTTTTGTTCTTCATTCCTTCAGACGGGGAAGAAGAAGAAATAAAAATATTTTGTTTCCAAATTTTCTCTTTCCTCTTTTGGGTTCTTTTCTCTTTTGGTCTGAATTGATTTCGGCCGTAAATTGAACCAAATGTTGTGATGGTTCAGAATGATAAAAGGATTCTTCAAGTTGGTTTTCAACAACAACAAAAACTAAAATGGCAGCATAAAGGGAGCCGAATAGAATTTTCGAAATCAAAAGCTCATGACAACTCAACATTTATTTAGATTGTTAATACATTTTTCGAGTCCCACGGAATGCGAAGAAAAGAAACAAAATATGTATAGATTGTTGTCCGACTTGGTTACATAGCCGACTTGGGTTCTACTGCATGCACTGGTTAGTTCAGGGGTGCTAACCAACCAAGTTATTCATGAATCGGCTCAAACTTTCGATTAGCTAAAAAAACTTAGCGAGATGAGCTATTTTAGCTATTTTAGCTAAAGAACATGATCGATTCAAGGAATAGACTTTTTCCGATAAATAATCATGAGCCCAAACTTATAGATATTCGGATTGCAAATCAGCTCATATTTGTATATATTTATATAAAAAAAATATCTGTGACTAATAATAGTTATTTTTAATTGGTTATGAAGTTCATACAAAATTATAGACACTTCCAAATCCATATTAAGCTTAATAGGTTATATATTTAAAAAATTAAAAAATATAGGGGGTAAAATAAAGAAGATAAACTGAAAAAAAATATAATTACAAGATAAACTTAACAAAATCAACAAAAAATATAAGTGAACAAAAATAAAGATTTTACTAAACACCACAATAACATCATAATCAAACATAATTAGTAATCTTGCTCACCTTCTTTAAATCCCTTTTCATTACAGTAGTTCAACCAGGAGTGTGTCCTTGTATTTCTTTGTTAAGGATAAAATTGTTTTCTTTGTTAAGAATAGAATTGTTGTTTATTACAACATTTTTTTTTACTTTCACAAAAGAGTTACTTGTCGCTAATTAAATATGTAGTTATCAATAAATCAAATTATATTTTTGTTAAATTCTTCAAACACTTCATCTGAAATTTTAAATTTTTAATGTTTCATTATATTTTCTTTGATTTCCTCAAATATTTCAATTAATCTTCCTTTACCAGCAATGTTTTGTTGTAAGTTCAATAGATGGTAAAATAAGTTTTGATGAATTAATAAAACATACTGGTAATACTAGTAATGGTAATTAAATAGTAGCTTGATAACTCTCTCACCAATATAAATTCTTGCGAGATATGTGAGCCTATAAATTATTGTGATAGAATAGATGTGAAAGTGTTCATCCGACATGCATGAAAAATTAAATAGAATCCACGAGTAGGCCTTAGTTTGTGACCCTGAATACAAATATGCTATCATCGTATCCAATAAGATTTCAGCCCGAAACAAGAACAAAGAAAACCTAAACTTTCAACCAAAACCAAAGCACATGGCAACAAAGCAACATCAACATTTATTTTTCGAGTCCCATCGGACGTGAAGAAAAGAAACAAAACACGTATAGATTGTTGTCCGACTTGGTTACATAACCGACTTGGGTTTTGCTGCTAGCACTGGTTGGTTCGGGGGTGCTAACCAACCAAGTTATTCATGATCCAGCTCAAACTTTCGATTAGCTAAAAACCAACCAAGTTATTCATGATCCAGCTCAAACTTTCGATTAGCTAAAAACTAACGAATCGAGCTATTTTCAAGTTATTCATGAACCAGCTCAAACTTTCGATTAGCTAAAAACTAACGAATCGAGCTATTTTCAAGTTATTCATGAACCCGCTCAAACTTTCGATTAGCTAAAAACTAACGAGTCGAGCTATTTTAGCTCAAGAACATGATCGAGTCAAGGAGTAGTCTTTCTCGATAAACAAGCATGAGCTCAAACTTGTGGATATTCGGGTCGCAAATCAGCTATATTTATATAAAAAAATATCTATCACTAATAATAGTCAATTTTAATTTGTTACGAAGTTCATATAAAATTATAGACACTTTCAATTTTATATTAAGCTTACTAGCTTATATATTTTTGTTTGGACAAAGTTCATAAGCTTATAAATAATAATAATAATAATAATAATAATAAATTTTAATTTAAGTTTGTCTTCCTAATTGAAAATAGTTCGATCTCGTGAGTAATACAGAGAGTCGAACCAAAATCCCAACACAATTTCAGACTTTTCTGAGAACTCGAACTAAGCTCCGACTCTTAGAGAGCCGAGCCAGAGGGGTAGTTAGGGAGAGCAAATTTGTTGTCCAATATTATGTCCTATATTTCTGGCCCCTCTCTCTCTCTCTCTCTCTCTCTCTCTCTCTCTCTCTTCCTCCTCCTTTTTTAAAATTGGTTAGGACCCACATGTCATAGGAAAGTGACAGAAATATAAGACAGAATATGTAGAACAACTGATTTGTTCCTGTAGTTAGACAGATAGGTGACTCATTTTTTCTGCTGCTAAAAGAGAGCAATAAATGAAAGACAAGCCAATCAAATCCTTGAACCAGGATTGAACCAGAACGAGAACAAAAAGCCTAGTCCCTCGAACAACCCGAACCCCACCTTAATTTCAGGCTGGTCTTAATACTTGAGCTATAGGGGGTGTCTTAAATAACTTCTTAATACTATATTGAAAATAAATTTGGAGAAAAGTAAGATCGATATATAAGTAGGACAGACTTCCACTATTTCATAGGTGAAGTTGTTTTTTTTTTTTTTTGGGGGTTCAACGACCATAGACACATGAAGATGCTAATTAAGAAAAAGAAAAAAGAAAAAAAACATTGCATAAGAAATTAAATAGAGATGACTTCAATTTTAGAAAGAGGGACTAAAATTTCTCAGAGGTGGTTTCATGCAGTAGATGGAAAAATTCTCTCTGCATGATGCAGTTTTGAGAAATTTAGGTTTAGTCCAACCCGACAACCTTGCTAGTACTAGTACTTCTACTACTGCATGGTGATGGGAAAAAAAAAAAAAAAAAAACTTGGCTACCAGCCATACGTTGTCTCGATAGGGTTATCCAAAATCTCATCCATTGCTTCTCTCTTTTCTCAATCCTCATTGCTTCACAAGCACCACAGCTTCCCATGCCCCTTAATTGCTTTATAACTTACCAAAACCCTCTTCATCCTAAGGATTTGATCACCACCACATTAATTCCGATGGCTTCGGCTACTCTTTCAGTAGCCAATCCCTCTCTGCAGGTTACATTCCCTCTCCCTTCTCTACCTCTCCCTCTTGTTTCGGAGAATGTGCAGGGATGCTTAAAGAGCAGAATACCGATCGCTTCTCATATATATTTGTGTTTTTTCTCATAATTACGCGTAGGCGAAAGGCAAGGGGTTCTCTGACTTCTCGGGCCTCAGGGGTTCTTCTTCATTGCCGCTGTTGAGGAAGAGCGTGTCCTCCGATGACTTCCTCTCGGTCGTCTCCTTCAAGACCTCTGCTGTAAGATTCATAAGCTCCACTTGCGATAATTCTTGTATTCTATCTTGAATCTTGATTCATATATATATATAAGCTCCACTTGCATGGATACGAGAACAGGACATCACAGGATACGGACACGTTGGCACCAAAGGGCGGAACCATAAATCTGAGTTAGGGTGGGCTGGAGTGGGTTAGGGTAGACTTGATATAAACTGACTAATATATATATATATATATATATATATATATAAATGGAAAAAAAATTAATTTTCTATTTTTTTTTTTTTTTTTTGTGGGCTCGCTCAACCAGCAGCTACTTGGGTCTGCCCTTGTTGGCAAATCTTTTATGGAGTTCTAAGTAAATTTTGGTTTAATTTGCATTTAAATATCTACAATATTCAAGCTTTTTAGATTATTAATGCACTATTTTATTAGTAACTTGTTACCAAATTTTATCGAATTCGAGTGGTCTTTGCGATTACCAGGAAGAAGTATAAGATCCTGATTGAGTGACGGAAGATCAGTGGATCGAACCACGGGGACGTATTATTCCTTCTATTTATAAATGGTGGAGACCTAAAAGCAAAGTCCACGGAGACGTCTTATTATTTCCATACGTTACGTTGGACATCTAAAAAAAAAATATTGCTATTTTTTTTTGAACATTTATAATTAACTAATCTTAGTTAAACTTCACTCACATTTGACGTGCAAATAGGTGAAAGTTGAATGTATTTAGGCGTAGTAGTAATAGTAGTCTGATTTGAGGATGATTTTGATTTTTCTGATTGTTTAAAAATATAATTTTGGTCTGAATGCATTCATTATATGTACTGTCATGACTAGCCTGATTGATTTGAATTATGTGAGGAATCTCAAATTCTAATTTGTAAATAAGAACGTTAATTGAGTTGGACACATCTCAAGTTGAAAATGATATCAAAGTATCATTTTCATTTGTCTTGGATCACAACATTAATAAGATGGAGTGAAAAACTTTGGCCCCACTGACAAGAATTTAATAAGTATTCCAAACAATTTTGGATTCATGCAACTGACACACCCGAACTCAGGTTGCCATTCCGGTTGCGACTATGTAGAGTATGACTTAAAAACTAGGGCTATTTAGTTTTAAGAACTCATATAATATTAGAAAGTAATTTATATTTAGGTTTTTATATTGTCCATAACAACATTTAGATCTTGTCTTAAAGGTTTACTTGGTTGACAGTCCAAAATGGAAATCTAAATATAAATTTTGAATATTATACGAAACCCTAAAACTAAACGAAAATACGTAAGAGTTGCGTGACTTAAGTTATTCAGTTTTGTATGGTGAAAGTTGTTGTGACTTGATTATTTAGTTTTGCCATGTCCAATCGAAAATAAAATCTATAGCATTGTTGTTTGCTTCTATTCCGATCTCAGCAGTCACACAATCCTCTAGGACTATTGAGCTACAAACATTCAACAATGCGACCGGAACAAAAGACATATGACGATGAACGATGTCCATGAAGTCGTCTTCATCGAAACTGCCGCGAGAAGAATTGTGTGGCTGTTGAGATTATATTTAGGTCTCTATTTTGTATGGTCACTCAAGTCAACCGTTAGAACGAGACCTAAATTCTATTCTGAATAATATGGAGACATAAACACAAATTTCTAATATTATATGAAATTCTAAAACTAAATAACCCTAAAGACTAACACATGTATTCTCTCTCCAAGTGAAAAATATCTTTCTCACCCTTGTCTTGCTATCAGTTAAGCTCAATTCACTAAGGGGCTACGGATTTGCAGTGCGAAAGTGTCAAAATTCTAAAATTTGGATCACCTTACATGTTTGGTTCGATGATTTGTGACAATATTTATTATGATTTAACATGAACAATAAATTTTGTCTGCTACAAAATTAGAGTTTTAATATCAAATTTTTTTTTCCCTGAAGTAGAGTACGAAAGTAAAAAAAATTCATTCTCACTTCGCATATTTGTTTGGAGGATGACTTCCTCTATACTTTAACAAAAAAAAGATTTACTATTTATGTTTTAACAAAATGTTACACTTTTTACTCATTTCAACAACCAACCAAACACTAAATTATTGGATTTTTTTTACTCCTAACATTCACTTCTTTAAAGTACCAAAACGAAAGTAAAAAAAAAAAATTTACTTCGTTCCATTTCACCACAATATCGATGTAAAATATCAATTTTTAAAATTTTCACTCGGTTCTTTCTCGTCAAACCAAACAACCCTTGAACCAAATATATATGAAAAAACTATACTTTTGGTCACTGAATATTTGTCCGACCAAAGTTTTAGTCACTCAAAGATATTTTTTTTAAATTTAGTCACTTAATGTTGTACCGACCAAAGTTATAGTCACTCAAATAAATTTTTCAAAAATTTAGTCACTTAATGTTTGTCCGACCAAACTTTTAATCACTCAAACATTTTTTCAAAAATTTTAGAGCATCATAATTTTTTTTGGAATATTCTGAAGAAAAAAATGACAGTTGTTGAAAAAAAATTGTGACTTTTTATCATTTTTTGATATTATTTTTATAGTTTTCTAAGTTTTTTTATTTAAAATATCAAAACGAACCGATTTTAGGATTAAAATTCAAAAAAAAATAGTCCGTGGATGTGCCACATCATATTTAACGGCTAATAAAACAGTTTAACAGCGTGATCTGATTTTTGGACGGTACAACATTAAGGAACTAAATTTTTGGAAAAAAATATCTTTGAGTGGCTAAAACTTTGATCATTACAATATTAAGTGACTAAATTTTTAAAAAATATCTTTAAATAACTAAAATTTGAATTGGACAAACATTTAGTGACAAAAAGTATATTTTTTCAAATATATATTGAAAAAAACCTTGCATTTGTTTTCTTATCCTTTGAACTGCATGCCTTGACCTTTTCATGCACGAGAAAGTCCCTTCCCGGTCAGCTCAGTGTTGACATCGAGTGTCCATCCATTCCACTTTAAAAAAAAAAAATTACTAATTAGAGTTTAGATATGAATTTTATATCAACTTAGAATTTAAATTCTGACATATTCAATTAGTAAAATTTAAATACTGATATGTCCACTATAAAAATAAAAATAAAAAAATTGCACCAAACACATACTCACTATGCTCCGTTCTATAAATCCACTCATTTCTCGGTCGTCCTCTTCACTCAAACACTGAAAGAACAAGGTCGAAGCCGAAGGTTGTCATTGTCGACACATCCACACCCTCATCGAGAAGATTAACGCCCTCGTCCGCCTTGTCCCCGACCGAATGTCCTGTGGGAGCTCATGGATTGCTACCACTTCGACAACATTGCTACCGTCCGTAAGGGGAGACGAAACATGAACGATTTCGTATCCACCGCATGTTATTTCTCTACAGGACTTAGGTCCGTTTGATTCACTGCAATATAATTATAATCGTAATAAAATCGAATAAAAAAATATTTATTTTTTTTATTTATTCGATTCTATTACACTTATAATTACATTACAGTGAACCAAACGGATCGAACAAAATATTAATTCTAAAATCAAATTTTGCATGTTCCAATTCGATACCGACCGATATACGATACCGACGTTAGGGATGAAAAAGACCGATAAACAAGGTTGTAAAAGCATGCAAAAAAAAGGGGAGGAGGGAGGACTTATCGCATATCGTATGTAAATCAATCAACAAAAATGACTACTATTTAATTTATTTAATTTTAAAACTACAAAAAGATAACAGTAAAAATAATTATGCCTAAATATAAAAAATATAAATTTTAAAATATTAATAATTTATTAATAATTATTATTTTTTTCCAAATTAAAACAAATTTAATATTTCGATCAGAAACTAACTGTCGATACTGTCGTCCGTAAAAATTGTTCGATACTGATGCCCATAGCAATATTGCGAACTTTGGATCACTACACCCTCTGTTGATTTCAAAATCACAAAATTTTGGTTACTACCAAATTACTAGTGATTTCACAAAAGAAAGCGGAACCAGAAGGAACTGAAACTACGTAATGCTTGAGAAAATGATAGTGATTAACTTAAAAAAATACAATGGAAACAGGTTGGATCAAGCGTCGGTTACAGGAAAGGAGTGACGGAGGCAAAGATCAAGGTGGCCATCAACGGCTTTGGTCGCATCGGGCGCAACTTCCTCCGGTGCTGGCACGGACGCAAGGACTCCCCCCTGGACGTCATCGCCATCAACGACACCGGCGGCGTGAAGCAGGCGTCCCACCTCCTCAAGTACGACTCGACCCTCGGCATCTTCGATGCCGATGTCCGGCCCGGCAGCGACACCTCCATCTTGGTCGACGGCAAGGAAATCAAGGTCGTCTCCAGCCGCAACCCCCTCGACCTGCCCTGGGGGTAAGTAAACTTCACTTAATTCCCTTGGACTTGGATCTATGTTGCATAAATACGAATACGGAAATGATATTTGGCCCGTCCGCTCAATCAATGGACGTCGGAGCAGTCCATTGGCCCCCTGCTAGCACGGACTCATCCCCTTAAGACCCGGACTAGGAAGCCAATGGGAGACCGCCACGTGGCATGGACCAGTGGCAGGGTCACGCCCAAAGGGCAAGCCAAATAACGGCGTTCATACGAATAGGGGTGAGCATTATTCGTTTTTGGACCGAAAACTGAATCGAACCGAACCAAATAAGATATTCGGTTCGGTTTGAAAAAAAAAAAATCGGTTCGTTTTTTGTTTTGGAAATACTAAAATTTCTTATTCGGTCCAAAACCGAATAAGACTTATATATTTATGTAAATGCTCTAATTCTATGCATATTTTGTGACTAAAAAAAGTATATATTTTAAAATAATATATATATATATATATATATATATATATATATATATATATATATATATATATGTTTTGAAGTCTAATTTTGGACACAACTTTGAAATATAATAAATATGTGTATAAAATTATAATTTTTAATATAATTTAACCACAATTCTAATTTTGGGTCCGATCTATTAAACAATAGGAATTGTCCAACCGAACAAACAAAATAACCGAATAGCTTATTCGGTTCGGTTCGGTTTCGGTTTTAGCTAATTTCGGTTCGATTTTTGTTTTGGATTTTTGGAATTTCGGTTTATTTGATTTTGTCCATTTTGAACCGGTTGAAACCAAATAACTCAAATGCTCACCCCTACATACGAAAACGAATACATGTGCCATAGTGTACTTTTTAGTGCATGAATGATGTGTTAGTGTTATGTGTTGTATCCAATACGTGTCTTACGCAGTTTTGTGTCCCGTCGTCATTAGGGAGATGGGTGTAGACCTTGTGATCGAGGGGACCGGAGTGTTCGTCGACAGGGATGGTGCCGGCAAGCACATCAAGGCCGGAGCCAAGAAGGTTCTGATCACTGCACCCGGCAAGGGTGACATCTCCACCTATGTGGTCGGTGTCAACGCGGACGCCTACAGCCACGACGAGCCCATCATCAGCAATGCCTCCTGCACCACCAACTGCCTTGCCCCGTTCGTCAAGGTTCTTGATCAGAAGTTCGGTATGTGATCACTACAGTCTTGACCCAAAGCTTGCTATGTGATTACTCCAGCTATATATCTAGTGCATGATACTGAGTCTTCTATATGTTTAATTGTATGTGACATTATTATAAGTGTTTGGAATGAATAAAATTAAGCATGGCATGGGTGCAGGAATTATCAAGGGCACCATGACAACCACCCACTCCTACACCGGTGACCAGAGGCTGCTCGACGCTAGCCACCGCGACCTCCGCCGCGCCCGTGCCGCCGCCCTCAACATCGTCCCCACCTCGACGGGCGCCGCGAAGGCGGTGGCCCTGGTCCTCCCGAGCCTGAAGGGGAAGCTCAACGGGATCGCGCTGAGGGTCCCCACGCCGAACGTGTCCGTGGTGGACCTCGTGATCCAGGTGACGAAGAAGACGTTCGCGGAGGAGGTGAATGCCGCGTTCAGGGAGAGCGCGGAGAACGAGCTGAAGGGCATCCTCTCGGTCTGCGACGAGCCCCTCGTCTCGGTGGACTTCCGGTGCACGGACGTGTCGTCGACGGTGGACTCGTCGCTGACGATGGTCATGGGCGACGACATGGTGAAGGTCATCGCGTGGTACGACAACGAGTGGGGCTACTCGCAGAGGGTGGTGGATTTGGCTCACATTGTTGCCGACAACTGGAAGTGATCATCGACTGCTACTTGCTTGCTTGCTTGCTTGCTTGCTTGCTTGCTTGCTTTCTTGGTGGTGGTGGTGGTGGTTTTTTTCTTTTCTTTTTCTTTTTCTCTCAACATTTGCAATTAAGGAGATTTCGTATCGTTTTGTTATCGCAATATCAGTCATTGCTGCATAACCAAACTGCCGGTACCGAAGAAAATATATGTCGTATAAACTTTATTTCTTCTTCATTCATTCTGGTTCCTTATATGTATGGCATGCTAGGTACTTCAAAGTTCAAACAAAAACATATATGTATGTATGTATGTATAAATATTAAAAGATTCATATCAAGGTGCCATTGGAATGAGGTTAAAAAAACAAAGGCTACTCTCTACTACTGATGACAAAACGATCGGTATTCATGTTACTATGAAGTTGCGAGAATCCATTCGACCAGCGAAGTAAAGAGTGCAATGGAATGATATAGCATTGATATAACTCAAACCATCACAACGATACAGTTCTGGTGCTGTGATACGGTTAAAGGAGCTTATGGGTATCCTTGAACCCAATAGAGTTAAATGACTGGACGATCAGGCAACACTTGATAAATTTTGACTTACCCTCAATTTTATGGCTCTTGATAAAGGCACTACAAAAATGACTCAGGACAGTCCAAATTTTCACCATTGATAATTACAAGTTTGTCACTCCCAAAAATTACTCACCGGACTATCCACTTCGAATTGATTTTTTTTTATAATCAGGACTGTCAAAATTTTGACAGTCCCACCAATGGGAAGGACTGTCAAAATTTTGACAGTCCTAAAAAAATATGTTGATTTTTTAGGACTGTCAAAATTTTGACAGTCCGGAGGGGAAGGCTACGCGAAGTGACACGAGAACGGGGCTGCGTGGAGGCCGGAAGGGGGGACGAGACGGAGAAGCGAGAGGAGGAGGAGGCGGCGGGAGGCAGGAGAGGAGGCGGAGGCGCGCGCGAGCAAGGCGGCGGCGAGGCGTAGGCACACGTGCTCGCCTCCGCTGCTGCTGTCGCTTCTACTGCTGTTGTCGCCGCCGGCGGGAGGCGTAGCTGCAGCCCCCCGCGAGCGCGTGCCTCCGTTGCGCGCAGCCCCTGCACGCTTCTTCTTCTTCTTCATCATCGCCTTCGTGACGGAGCCGACGGGAAGGTGCTTGAGGTACGGCTCGGCGGCGGCAACGCGGTCAATGGCGAGGTCGACGACGCGGAGAAGCGAAAAATCGAAAGAGGAGGGAGGAGGAGAGGTCGGAGGGGGTGGGGGTGGAGGAGGAGCAGGAGGAGGGAGGTGAAGAGGGTGGACAGCCCTAGTAAAATTTGGGCTAGCCTGAGTAAAAAAATTACCTAACTGGACTAGCACCAATACCGGGCTAGCCCCGAGTCATTTTTGTAGTTCCTTTATTAAGAGCCCATTTTATTTACCCATATTAAGGGTGCATCACATATTGTTTCTATAATGTACAAGTCCTTCCACTTTTGATCGAATACGTCCAGTGATGACGGTCAACTGCTTTTACCAAAAAATAATGACCAAAATGTTCCTCATTTCTTCTTCCTCTTTCCTCTCACCCCTCCCCCCCCCCCCGGGCAGGCGGTCGCAGCCGCTCCCCCCCCCCACCCTCTACCCTCGCTCCACCCCCTCCCTGCCACCCCCCCCCCCTCCCCGCCACCGGCCTCTTCCCTGCCCCCGACCCCCTAGCCAACAGCAGTTGCAGCCATTGCTCGCTGATGTTGTTGCTGCGGGGGAACAGGAGAGGGGAGGGGGGAGGCGGTGGCTGGGAGGGGAGAGCGGGGGCGAGTGACGGGGAGGGGGGAGGGGTTGCGAGCGACAGGGAGAGAGAAGCGGGGCCTGCAGCGAGGAGGGGGGACGAGACGGAGGAGCTGCGTGGAGGCCGGAAGGGGGGACGAGACGGAGGTGCGGGAGGAGGAGGCGGCGGCGGAAGGCGGGGGAGGAGGCGGAGGCGCGTGCGAGCAGGGCGGCGGCGAGGCGTAGGCGCACGCGCTCGCCTCCGCTGCTGCTGTCGCTTCTGCTGCTGTTGTCGCCGCCGGCGGGAGGCGTAGCCGCAGCCCCCAACGAGCGCGTGCCTCCGTCGCACGCAACCCCCGTACGCTGCTTCTTCTTCTTCATCGCCTTCGTGACGGAGCCGACGGGAAGGAGCTTGAGGGTGGACAGCCCTAGTAAAATTTGGGCTAGCCTGAGTAAAAAAATTACCTAACTGGACTAGCACCAATACCGAGCTAGCCCCGAGTCATTTTTGTAGTGCCTTTATTAAGAGCCCATTTTATTTACCCATATTAAGGGTGCATCACATATTGTTTCTATAATGTACAAGTCCTTTCACTTTTGATCGAATACGTCAAGTCATGACGGTCAACTGCTTTGACCAAATATTTTTGACCAAAATATTCACTATTTCTTCTTCCTCTTTCCTCTCACCCCTCCCACCCGGGCAGGCTGTAGCCGCCTCTCCCCCCCCCCCCCCCGCTCCACCCCCTCCCCACCACAGGCCATTTCTCTGCCCCTGACCCCCTAGCCAGCAGCAGCCACTGCTGCTCGCCGTTGTTGTTGATATTGCTGCGGGGGGACCAGGACGGGGAGGGGGGAGGCGGTGGCTGGGAGGGGAGAGCTGGGCCGAGCGATGGGGAGGGGAGAGGGGTTGCGAGCGACAGTGAGGGGGAGCGTGGCCTGCAGCGAGGAGGGGGGTGGGGCGATAGCGGAGGGGGGGCGGGGGCCTTCAGCAAGGAGGGAGGAAGAAGACGGGGGTATTTTCGTCCCAAAAAATGAGTCAAACGAGTTGGCCGTTAGGAAGAGACGATTTTCATCAAAAGTGGGAGAACTTGTACATTATGAAAACAATGTAGGGTGAACCCTGAATATGGATAAATAAAGTAGGAGATAAGTCAAAAATTTCTAAAAGAAATGATATAAGGTTTTGCAATGATAAAGAGACTGTATAAGAAGTTGCGACGCTCACACCCCCACACCACGAGCTCGAGATTCGAGCGATCAAGGCATGTGCCGCTGGACCGATCCCAAGGTGTTATTGGGTCCGGTTCGGACAGGCCCGCGGCCCTCGCTGACCGGGTTTGATCGGGCTTTGTCCAGGCCGAGTCGAACCCGAGAGAGAGAGAGCCTGCCCGGCCCGGTAGAATTTTTCGTGGACCCAGCCCGGGCCCATGACCCGGTCTGCGGTGGACTGGGTTGAACAGGTCTTAGTCCGGGCCGGTTCATGGGCCGGCCCGGCCAGCCCGTAATTTTTATTTTTTATATAAATTATAATATACCTAATGCATATAATAATAACTATTAAACTATAAATAGAATTTTATAAGTCAACTTATTTTTTATAAAATTATAAGTTATTTGTTAATTATAATATTTTTTATAGATTTTTTTTAATTATAAGTTATTTTAAAAAAAATTACATAATTTATATGTATTTTCCTATAATTTATGTATATTTTGTTATACTTATAGTGTTTTATATATTTTTCTATATGAGTTATCAGTTATATAAATTTAAATAAAAAATTATTCTTTCGATAATTAAAATTTTTAAATGTAAATAACATTAGCTAACAAAAACACTAACTGGAAAAAAAAATATTGAAGATAATTTTTAATATATATTATTTTTGTTACATAAGTCATGCAACTTATATTTGTGTTTCAGCTTCTCGGCCTCTCTTCAAAATTTATTTGTAATACTGCACATAAAGTTTGTAGAGAGACTGAAAGCTGAAACTCAAACATAAGTTACAATTTAGTTTAAATATACCTATGACTTATGTAACAATAATAAAATATATTAAAATTGATATTTTTTTGAAGAAAATATAAGAACACTAGATATTCAAACACATTTTCAGATGCATGCGTAGCTTTCTTGTACCACAGTTATGGTCTTATTTGAGTCGATTTCTACAAAGCAAACATTCAACAACTCTATTCAAGTATCTTCTTTCTGTATCGCGCTCATTGTAAACTCCGCTAAAATGATGCCAAATTTTTATTTAAACTCTAGTTGCAGTACAGGTTGAGGTTGCGGTGCTGGTTGAGGT
This sequence comes from Iris macrosiphon, assembly GCA_036927795.1. Taxonomy (NCBI): domain Eukaryota; kingdom Viridiplantae; phylum Streptophyta; class Magnoliopsida; order Asparagales; family Iridaceae; genus Iris; species Iris macrosiphon. The sequence continues at coordinate 149,263,270 of JAYESA010000008.1, forward strand.
TGTGGTGCGGGTTGAAGTTGCTTATCTTCCAGTTGTTGTGGTAGTTGATCATTTTCCATGACAGTACATAACCTCTTCACACTAAATTGCTTCTAAATTTTGTAAGAGAAAGAGGAAAGAAATTTTGGTGTGGTTAATTTTTATTAAGTTAGGCCTATTTATAGAATTTTTGTGATACAAAATGACCCCCTATGTCCTCAAAATATAGTTGTTATAAGGGTATTTTTGTCATTTTTAGCAAAAATGACCAAAATATCTCTCTAGCGTTCAAAAAATGCCACATGCCGGAAGTATTTTGGTAAAAATATCCATCCAAAATGCTATTTTCTAAAATAAAAAAATTGACTGGGTCCGACCGGGCCTGACCGGGTCGGTGACCGGGCCGGTCTGACCTGTTCCAACGGCTAACCTGCCCCCTCCCCCCCCCCCCCCGCATTTACCGGACCGGGCCGGAATTGCGAGTCGAGATCTCGGACCCAGCCCGGACCCACTATATGTGTGGGCCGAGCCAGTTCGGTCCGTTGATCAGGTCCAGGCCGACCTAAACCGACTTTGACCGAGCCAAGCCCGATTCGATTTTTGGGCCATACGGCCCAATATACACAATGAGGCCAATCAGGAGGTAACACATGAGCTCAATATTCTAGTTTTGATCAATTGCGACCGTACTCCCCAGTCGGAGTGTTTCACGCGTTAGCTGGGCCCCTGACGAAGGGGAGAGCTTCTAACTGTTCAAACTCACGCACAAAGATAAGTACATCTTGCTTGATACAGAGACTCGACCTCGTGTTTTTTTTTCATCTTGGTTTTCATGTTATAAGCTTGTTTTGTTATATGGTTTTTTTAGCATCCGCCACTCTAGAAGTCATGCTATAGAATTGGTAAATTTTTGTTCAATTTGATTTCATAGAAAATTCTAATTTAAGTCTTAGCAAATAGATGATATAGTAATTAGCATGGACAAAATTGGGTTAAAGTGAGGTTAGACACCTCAAAAATACCCTATAACGATTTACAAATTTATTTAAGAATTTTAGAAATATTTTAGGATTATTTAGAATTAATGAGGAAGTTTTCGAATTTCTATTGAGAGCACAAGTGAATACTTTAGTACCAAATTCTTATATTGGAAAGTGTTAAAGTTATAATATAATTTTTCTAATTTTTACAAAATTTTAAAGAACTATTTAATAATTATTTAAGATTAAGTAAATAAAAACTATTTATCTAAAATTAATTATTAGCATCTGGAATTTTTTAATAGCAGCATAGATAACTATTTTAGTCTTGAACTTTTATGTAGGTGTAGAAGCATGAAAAAATATATAGTTATACGGCTTATATGCAGGCCGCATCCTCATGCTGAAGACATGTCGCATAGTCATCCCCCATGCGGCCTGGACAGACAAAGATAGCCGAGTCGCATACACGCCCTCTGACACGGCTCACAAAGGTCTGCCACAGTTCCAAACACTTATTGCATTGACTGCCTCGAAAAGTGTGAGAGAGACGGCGACACACAATCCGACAAAAAGGTCACGTCAGGCATTAATGACTTCGTCATAACGCACAGAGCCACGCGTCGAATACTCTACGGCCTCACTCGGCCAGAGTATCCATTCGACCAAGGCCCAAACGAGAGCACGTATACGGCTATATGACCCATGCGGCCTCACCAACATGCGGCCAGAGTGTCCATTCGGCTAAGGCCCAAACGAGAGCACGTATGCGACTACATGACCCATGCGGCCTCGTCAATATGTGGCCTAGTTGTTGTACGTCCTCCAGCTCACAAGATCTTTCCGTTACAACTGCAGAGATCTTCGCACATTTGGTGTTGACTATGTGTCCAGCTGACCAAGTTACGCCCACAACGGGTTGATAACAACCCCGAGATCTCACCAACAGCATATCTCAACCAAGATCACGTGGCAATCTGCCCATGGCATACGACAACAGTTGTAACCGTATTCTGTTGAAGGAGACTTATACGGCCACCAAATAGAGGCATATGCAACACCCATATTCCATCATCACGATGGCTATAAATAGGATCAACTTGAACGTTCAAAAGGTCGACTTTTTCTGCTTCAGAGAGAGACCGGACCAAGAGACAAGGCTGGCCATCTGCGAATCTACACTCAAGCAAGAGAGAAGAGCTTCTGCATCGGATCGTCCACGGAGTAAAGAGAGTTGCTACACACCTAACCCTCCATTGTCACCCCCCAGAAAATAATATTGTACTTAGATTGTCTTCTAGGACTTTTCTTGGTACTTTCTTTAGTTTGTTCAATTGAATCAAGTTCTTTCCAACTTTCGTATTTAATGGCAAATACGATGGCGACTCTGATGGGGACATCCTTCTCCTCTGTTGAGAAGTTGGTGACACAGTCCGATGCGGCCAAGCTCAGCTCGACGCAAAAGATGCTAGTGGTCTGCTTCGACCAGCAAGTGTTCGAGAAAATATTCTCCGAAGAAAGTGCTAATCCTTCGCCAATGATGCCAAGCCCAAGAAGACCCGCAGAACGTGGGTGGCCAAGGCCGCTGTGCCCCACCCAGCTACGGAGCAGATGCTTCCATCCTCTCACTCTGTTGCCAATGACAGTCGTCGGACGAACACTTGGAACATTCATGTCTATGCGGCATCCCGGGATGACGCAGAAATTGTTCAGTATCCAGACTCTGGCAAAGAAAAATACTAGGATGCCAGATGTTCTGGTGCTTAGGCAGCTTCTATGCAGCCAAGGAGGAGGCCACATAAGACTGTCCATACGACATCAACTCATAACAGCAGACAGCAGGACGCATGCGGCCCTGATAGCAACAAAACCTTTGTTTTTGACCGTATCACATGCGGCACAGATCCTATGCGACCCACTGAGAATGGTGAAAACCCAAATCTGGACTCTTCATACTACGTGCCTGCGGCTACTAAACTGAAGAAGTCTAGGGCAGTACGAGCCCGTCGAGCTCAAGTAACCGCTCATACGATCGACCTCCAATAGGCATCGCTAACTATTACGCAAGCCTCTGACAGAAATTTGTACAGGACTGACCCATCCGTCCAGCCCACAGGGACCAATGGACAGGGTCCGTCTCAAAAGTTTTCTACCGGTACCTCTGGGCAAGTTCGTGTACGAACTCCAGGCCATGGAGCAATTACAGCACATGTGCATCCGTGTGCCCGGGATACCCGGACCCACAAAAAGGATGCAAAGGTAAAACACCTTCGCATGATTTGCGTGACGTGATTACTCACAATATCAAAGCAAGAGAAACAACTACGGCGTGCGACGTGCCCTCTCCAAGGCATTGTTGCGCCAACATCATTATTAATTGTTGTTGCAATAAATTGGCAGTACCCACAGACATGCAGTCGGCCTTCCAGCGACTGCACTAGAAAGTACCTATCCGGCAATAACCCAAAGATCATGTGCAAGTATCAGAGGAGGAGGAGTTTCCCTTCGCCTCATGCTACTCAACTGGAAAGCTTCCCGCCACCAAAAAAATAAAGAAGTCAAATACCTCCAGTCCGTCGCTCTCTACTACTGCATCGCGAAGGCGACTACCTGGAGGGCTGACGACGGCAACTGCATAAGGCGGCTCCCAAGGCACCCGCTCAAGGAAGAAGTTGTCAGCCCCTGGGGGTAGTTCTTTCTTAGAACCCCTAGGGGTGGCCCAAGCTGGGGGTAGTGTCCCGCTGGACGAACGTGATAACCCAGCGTTCCGAGGAGACAATGATTCCCAATGAATGGACTCCGAGATCCCAGAGGGTAGCTCTCTCCAACCAATTAACCACGGACGACAACTACCATCGACGGTTACAGGAGTTGGAAGTACTCGATAAGAAACGGCTCTTAGCTCAACAACGCATAGAGCTGTATCAAGCGCATCTTTTTGGAGCCTTCAACAAACGGGTAAAACAGAGAACGTTTCAAGTGGGTGACCTCGTCTTAACAGTAAGAACACCGATGGTTATGACTCACAAGATGGCCAATAAATTTTAACCTAAATGGGAGGGCCCGTTCATTGTGGAAACCGTATTTTCCAACGGCGCTTACCGGCTAGCAAAACCCAACGGCGACTTGCTCCTGATGCATATCAACAGCAAGTTCCTCAAAAATTACTACGTCTAAATTAGACTGGTACTCCTCTATTACCAAACTACATCATATCTTCCTGGGCGCGACTGAGTTTGCCATGACCATATTACCTCTGGGCAAACCTCCCAGATTTTTGGCTATCGATCATCACGTCCATATTACCTATGATATCGGTTGCCATCCCCACTTATCACCCGTACTCACCAAGGTACACCAACGGTGTTAAGTCCATAAAAACTGTCGCGTCCATATTACATCTAACAGGGCTTGTCTGTCATGACCCGCACCCGATGTAGGGATGCAAGTCGGAAATAACGCCCAGCCTACGCCACAGAATCGACGGTAGAACACTTGTCACGCCCTAGTCCCAAAATACCGAGGGACTAGATACGTGGCAATGGCCAGCAGTATGCACCGATGGACAAACCCAATTTAATGGATCCATCAGGGCATACTTAAGCTGTAAAACAAAGTCTACGACAATCATGGCACAGCTAATCTTATCCACACAAGATATAAATATATGATCCACAGAATATAAATAAAGAATATAAATTATCAGCTAGTCTCAACAAAGTGCTTCGGGGAATAACCCGATAAATATCTGGTACAATGGTTCAACAGACCAGAATATAAATGGCTGAAATAAATAAATGATGAGCATGAAACATGGACGCTCAGGAGAAGTCTTCGGCTAACACCTCATCCTCGGATGGTGGTACAGCTCCTGGATCAGCTCCTGCTGCGGTCCCGTATACCTCGGGATAGGTCTCGTCTGCAAATCCTGGGGACATAATCCATATCCAGGTCATCAGGGGACATAGCAAGGTACAAAAAATATACAAGCCAAAATATGAGCAGTGCAGGAAATAATGAGAATAATAGGGTAAGTATGTAAACATCTGTGTGAAATACAAGAGAGAACATCAATAGTACTCAGGTTGAAACAACTACAAGCTCTGTGTAGGGAGCCGGTAGCAGTGATATCATGGGGTGGTCTAGCTCAGCGGGAGACTGAGTAGTCGGCATAATATAGTCGGCATAATATAGTCAACCTGTAGCCTGTGGGTCTCTCCAGCAATAGATGGAACAATAAGGGAATACTAAATAACCAGCTAAGTGATATGCAAGATGAGAGCAGCACTAGAACTTAGGCTGAAGCCACTAGAAGCTCTGTGTCGGGGAGTCGGTAGCAGCAGTAATAATGAGTAATGGGCCAAGCTCGGGCTTCAGAGTCTTGTGCCTCACAATAATAGGGGTATATATATATGATCAGCCTGTAGCCTGTGTGTCTCTCCCCACCTAATGTAACCACGCATATCATGACCATAACGTCTCATGTCCATGTCAAGCGGGATCATAACTAATGCAACGTCATAACTATCTAGGAATATAATATCTTTGTCAAGTCCTGTATCCTATACAGAATCACCACGAATATCTCGGAAAGATCATGTCTCATGAACAGTGTCAAGTATCCTGGGTCAAAGTGTACTTGGTAAGACAAGTACGAGAAGATAAAGTGTCACGAATATCCATCTCTAGATGACAATACACAACACCGCGTACGGTGTTGGCACCCGACTAATAATAGGACGCTAAGTACGTCACACGGTCCTAGGTTAAGCATGCACAATAATATAATAAAGCAAGGAAAATAAGTAACAATACTGCAGAGTTTGGCAATGTACACTTGCCTGGGGTCCGAATACCAACAGTCGTCCCTGTATCAGTGGATCTTGTAGGTACTACTCAAAAAGCTGTAATAAATATCATCAACAGTCTCAGAAGATATCAAATAGCTAGAAACGTCTGTCCTTACGTCCAAATTAGACTCAAGGGCAAAAATGATATTTTTGGGCCAAAGCGGGGTCTATATGTGGGCCACTTTGCATCGAAAAGCGTGTCAGGGTCAAAGGTCTCCAAATTCCTCAAACTCAGTATCTACAAGTCAGGAACGATGATACGAACCCAACGGAACTTCTAGAATTGGATTCCGATGAGCCGATCACAAAATTGCCCGTCAAGTACAGCCTGTGGGGCCTACGATACGCGATTTTGTCAACGTTCTCAGAATCGAACCAAACTTGGGTCACAGGACCAGCGTATTGCTACGAGTCCGATGGCATAAGTTTCGTCTTAATCCGACATGTGTACATAAAGTTACAGCGTGTTCCAGAATGGACGGATACGGGGCGTTGTCGGCGGATACGCGTTGACTCCGGTGTGCACGTACATCCGAATCGACTTCTGCGAAATCTCACACGTCCGTATCAACTTCGTGCACGTTTCAGTAAAGATCGCGTGCGACCAAGTCATCCCGTTTGGCGGGGCGTACTCAGTTCCGGGGCGAGACAGGGCGTTGATTTTCCTGTTTTTGGATCGCGGTTTGCGATCACCACAGGACGCGATGCACCGAGCGGGTTGCACGGGCACCGGGAGGGTTATACAGTCTACGCGTTACAACTGACGGAATCGAAAACGGGTTTACGAGGTGAGAGAAAACGCTACCTGAACAGGGCTCCGAGAAGTCTGAATCTCACGTGTCCGAGGGTACTGTTCGTGTCCTGGTCGAAAGTTCTTGTGTCCGTGTGTCTGCCGTGAGTCCCGGCTAGGGTCCTGATCGAGACAGCGGCGGGGCTTCGCCGGAGGGAGTCTGGCTCGGGGTAGGCGAGGTCGGCTAAGGCGGCGGCTCTCCACAGTTGGCCGGAGCGGTTCACGCGGCCGGAGACTCGGCGTCGGGATGAGCGGCTGGGTGAACTCGGTTGGATCGGGGCCGGGTCGACGACGGGTGGATCGAGGGCGGCCTGGCGACAGCGGCGAGGTCGTGGGATCTGGGGGAACGGCGGCGGAGTCGAGCGGAGAAGGTGAGTCGAGGGCTGTGGAGGGAAGTCGTCGGTGGTGAGTTAGGTCGGGGAAGGGTCGTTCAGTTGAGGGCGCGTCTAGGGTTCCGGTGGCGCTCGCGGCGATGGAAGATGAGAGGGAGGTCTCGTGGCGGCTGGGCTGGGCACGAACGCCGAGGGGGGGGGATTTTATACTTTGCTACAGTATTTCCGGTAGCTAGGGTTTCCCATGCGAATTTCGGGTCCGGGTCGGGTTTGGCTCGGATCCGACCCGACCCAATATACTATTTTGGTTCAGCCAGGGTTGGTTTAGTTTGGTTTGGTTTGGTTTGGTTTGGTTTGGTTCGTTTTATAAAGCCAATAGCTTTTAGGACTTAAAATGCGTTTCCGGAGTCCAATAAATTCATAAAAAAATACCCCATGTCCGGTTTTCTATTTTACACCATAAAATATTATTTTTATAATATTTTAATATCAATTAACTACATTTAAAAATCCTTTGATCACAATTATCTTGGTTCTTCATCCAGAAAAATACCGAAAAAATTCAGAAAATTTATATTTAAAATTATTCTGAAAAATATGGTGTTTACAATCTACCCCCCTTAAGAGGATTGCGTCCTCGCAATCAAAGAATAAGCTACTAAAGGAAGAACTATGGAAATTACAAGATTGCTTAGTTTACAACTGCATCCTCGAACAAGTGAGGATAACGCTGGCGCATACTATCCTCCTGTTCCCAGGTCGATTCGCCAGGAGAATGGTGTTTCCAAGCTACACGAACCAGTCTGATTGTCTGTCCTCGCAATGTCTTCTCACTGACGTCGAGGATGCCAACTGGTTGTTCTTCATACCTCAAGCTAGGGCCCACTGCGATCTCTGAATGGTCGACTACGTGACTTGGGTCGGTCACGTACCTTCTCAGCTGTGAGACGTGGAATACGTCATGCACTCCCTCTAAGGATGGTGGTAATGCAAGACGATAAGCCACCTCACCAATGCGCTCTAGGATATCAAATGACGCAATATACCTTGGGCTCAACTTGCCTCTGCTCCCGAATCAGATAGTACCACGAGTGGACGAGATCCTCAAGAACACGTGCTCTCCTTATTTGAACTCTAGGGGACGTCTGTGTGTATCAGTCCAATGCTTCTGTCTGTCCTGAGCTGCTCGAAGATGATTCTGAATCTGTTTTACCTTTTCCACTGTCTGCGTTACCAATTCTGGATCCAGTATTTGACGTTCACCAACGTCACTCCAACATACTGGCGATCTGCACTTCCTTTCGTATAATGCCTCGAATGGTGCCATCTGAATGCTGGCATGATAACTGTTGTTGTAGGAGAACTCTACCAAGTACAAATGATCTTTCCAAGATCCTCCAAAGTCTAGCATACACGATCGTAACATATCCTCCAAGATCTGAATCGTACGCTCCGATTGACCATCTGTCTGTGGGTGGTAAGCTGTGCTGAATTTGAGTCTGGTGCCCAGACTCTCTTGCATGCTTCGCCAGAAATGAGATGTGAATCTCGAATCTTGATCCGATACAATACTAACCGGCACTCCATGTAATCTGACGATTTGTCGTATATACATGTCGTCCAGTACCTCTGTGGATTGTCTAACTCTAAATGGCAAGAAGTGTGCCGATTTAGTGAGTCGATCCACAATAACCCATACTGCATCTCTTCCGCTGGGGCTCCTTGGAAATCCTGTGACAAAATTCATCGTGATATGCTCCCATTTCCATTCTGGTATAGGAAGCGGCTGTAACATACCTGCAGTCCTCTGATGCTCGGCCTTTACTTGCTGACAGACTAAACATTTGGCCACAAATCTTGCAATCTTCCTTTTCATTCCATGCCACCAATAATACTGTCTCAAGTCTCGGTACATCTTGGTTCCTCCTGGGTGAACAGAGTACATAGAGCTATGTGCTTCAGTCATTAACTCCTGTCTCAATTCTCCATTTGGAATGTACAGGCAATTTCCAAACCTCAATGTCCCGTCTTCATGTATGCGAAGCCCTGTCTGCATGCCTGCTTCTGTCCTCTCTTTGAGTCTTTGAAATCTAGCATCGGTGGGCAAAGCCTCTTTAATTCTTTCCACAAGTGACGACTTAATTTCAAGATTAGCCAGCAATCCACTCTGTCCTGGTAAAATAATCTCTATCTGCAGCTCCTATAGATCTCTCAATAACTCGGGCTGCATCGTCAAGAAATAAGCTGTAGGCTTCCTGCTAAGTGCGTCTGCTATAATATTCGCCTTTCTCGGATGATACTGCATATCTATATCAAAATCTACCATCAATTCAAGCCAACGTCTCTGCCTCATGTTAAGCTCCTTCTGAGTATATACATACTTCAGACTCTTGTGATCGGTGAAGATTTCTACCTTCTCTCCGTAAAGATAGTGCCTCCAAATCTTCAATGCAAAAATAACTGCTGCTAACTCCAGATCGTGTGTTGGGTAGTTCTTTTCGTGGACCTTCAACTGTCTCGATGCATAAGCAATGACTTTGCCATGTTGTATCAAAACACATCATAATCCACTACCTGATGCATCACTATAAACAACAAAACCTCCTGACCCTGAAGGAAGAGTCAAGACAGGTGCTGTTGTTAATCTTCTCTTCAATTCTTCGAAAGCCTTCTAGCAATCCTCTGTCCATGTAAACTCCTGGTCCTTACGTGTCAGCTTCGTCATTGATTCTGCAATCCTTGAGAAATTTTCTACAAACCTTCGATAATATTCCGCAAGTCTGAGAAAACTTCTCACCTCTGCAACTGATGTGGGTGTAGGCCAAGTTTCTATTGCCGCGACTTTCTCTGGATCCACTGAAAGTCCTTCCTCTGAAATGATATGTCCCAAGAAAGGCACTTTATCCATACAAAACTCACACTTACTGAGTTTGGCATATAACTTCTCATGTCTCAAGGTCTCTAACACGATTCTGAGATGCTCCTCGTGCTCTTCGTGGCTCTTGGAATATATTAGAATGTCATCAATGAACACAACCACAAATTTATCCAAGAACTGATGAAAGACTATGTTCATTAAACTCATAAACACTGCTGGCGCGTTGGTTAAACCAAACGGTATTACCAAGAACTCATAATGTCCATACTTGGTCCTGAAAGCTGTCTTCGGTATGTCTTCCTTCCTTACTTTGATCTGATGATAGCCGGATCTAAGGTCAATCTTCGAGAATATCCTAGCACCACTCAATTGATCGAATAGATCATCAATGCGTGGTAAGGGATACCTGTTCTTGATGATCACAGCATTTATTGCCCTGTAGTCAATGCACAACCGTACTGTTCCATTCTTCTTCGGCACAAATAATATGGGTGCTCTCCAAGGTAAAATACTGGGCCGAATGAAACCCTTCTCCAGAAGATCATCTACCTGTTCCTTCAACTCCACTAACTCCTTAGGTGCTAGCCGATATACTGATGAAGTGATAGGCTCTGCTCCTGGAGTTAAGTCTATTGTGAATTTTATTTCCCGATCAGGCGGTAAACCTGGAAGATCATCAGGAAATACATCCACAAACTCTGATATGACTCTTGGGTAACCTGTCTCCCCTTCTACAGATAGTACCCTAAGAGTAGGCTGAACTCCTTGCTCTACTGCTCCGCGAAGAAACTCAAATTCTGGATGTCCAGACGGTCTAAATATAACCCGTCCAAGTCGGCAATCAAGAGTCGCATGGTACTGACTTAACCAGTCCATACCAAGTACAACATCATAATCCGGCATGGAAAATATCAGAAATTGAGCTCGCATTTCTCTTCCACAGACTACTACAGAACATGATCTACAGACGTCACTAACCGGAATAATTCTACCTCCCGTAAGAATTTTCTTCATCTTCGGAAGGGGTGCGGTAGCTACTCTATGGGTGGCTACAAAGCTAGCTGCTATAAATGAATGCGATGCTCCAGAATCAAATAAAGCTACAGCTGGTAATGAAGCTACTAAAATAGTACCTGCGATAACTTTGCCTGCAGTAGCTTCCTCCTCAACAGCTAATGCAAATGCCTGGCCTCGTCCCTGCGCTTGGCCTCTCTGCTGCTGAGCCTGCTGAAATAGAGCTGCCTGCGGTGCCAGGGGTGGTCTCTGCTGATTTCCTTCTGGGGCTGGCGGTCTAACTCCTCCAACTCCTGTCTGCTGCGCTCCTACTGCTGGATAAGCTGGTCGTGGTGCAGGTAAAGCTAGTCTCGGTGCTCCCTCTCTGCGCTCGGTGCAGTCTCTGGTTTGATGCTGGTTGGATCCGCAAGCCAGACAGAGTCCCAACTTGCATCTGCATTCTCTCTCAATGTGACCTATCTTGTCGCAGTGGTGACAAGTAGGGAGAGATATGGCCCTGTGTGCTGTCCTCTCTGGCATACTCCTCTGGGAACGTTTTGCAGAATCCCCATGTGCTGTCCTGGATGGTGCTGAGGTGATAGGCCTCTTCAGATTTGACTCCCTTCTAGTGACGCGCTCCATGCCTCGTGCTGCTGCAAGAACGTCGGTATATGATGTAGGTGCGACCGATCCAATCAATCTCTGGAGCTCGAACTTCAGTCCGTCAAAGAACTTCTCAGCTTTCCCTTCCTCTGTCGAGATCAAGGTTGGGGCAAAGCGACTTAGGAGAATAAATTCCGCGTTGTATTCTTCCACTGTCATATTGCCTTAGATAAGGCGGTTGAACTTGTCTCTGAGCTCTGACCGTGCTACTGCTGGAATATACATCTCCTTGAAGAGTCTGGAGAACTATTTCCAAGTGACTCGGTCCTGTCCGAGCCTCCTCTCTTCTGCTAACCACCAGTGATGTGCATTTTCAGTTAACTGCATTCTGACTGTCGTCATCCACTTCTCTCTCGGGAGTTCAGCTGCTTCCAACTGGTGCTGAATGTTTGTGAGCCATTCATGAACTTCTGTTGGCCCCTCTTTACCAGAAAATGTACGAGGCTTGAGCTGACGAAAATCGATGATAGATCCCGTCGCTGGTCGCATCGTCGATGGATTTGCCTGCTCCAATGCGGATACCAGGCTGGTTCTCAGATACTCTGCCTCCTGACGATGTGCCTCTTGCTGAATCTGTTGCTGGGCTTGCATCATGGTATACATTATTTGGAACATCTGTTGCCCATCCATGGCTTGTCCTGGCAGGAAAACTGACATCTGGGGAGTGAACTGTGGTGGAGGTGGGATGTCATCTCTCCGGAACCTTGGATTAGGCTGTCCGGTTTGATCGCTCTGCGATGTTTGTCCTCCGTTGCCTGGTGTCACTCCGTCTATATAAGTAACCACAGCGTCGTGTGGCGTATCTAATGAAATCTCATCTCCGTTCCTGGGATCCATTACTCTGCACCCAAAAGATAAACTGTAAGAACACTCAGAGAAATTAATACAGAATGCAAATCAAGTAACAAATTTGAGTTCGATATAGAGTTCAAAAATGGTTCAAACAATGGATGAGATCCTATAACTTATCATATCCTTAGGGCAGGCTGGTTCGGTCCCTAAGTTGAAACCGAACGATTTAGTCGTAGACCTGTATGGGCCACCACAAAAACTATGTCACGCCCCAGTCCCAAAATACCGAGGGACTAGATACGTGGCAATGGCCAGCAGTATGTACCGATGGACAAACCCAATTTAATGGATCCATCAGGGCATACTTAAGCTGTAAAACAAAGTCTACGACAATCATGACACAGCTAATCTCATCCACACAAGATATAAATATATGATCCACAGAATATAAATAAGGAATGTAAATTATCAGCTAGTCTCAACAAAGTACTTCGGGGAACAACCCGATAAATATCTGGTACAATGGTTCAACAGACCAGAATATAAATGACTGAAATAAATAAATGCTGAGCATAAAACAGATGCTCAGAAGAAGTCTTCGGCTAACACCTCATCCTCGGATGGCGGTACAGCTCCTGGATCAGCTCCTGCTGCGGTCCCGTATACCTCGGGATAGGTCTCGTCTACAAATCCTGGGGACATAATCCATATCCAGGTCCTCAGGGGACATAGCAAGGTACAGAAAATATACAAGCCAAAATATGAGCAGTACAGCAAATAATGAGAATAATAGGGTAAGTATGTAAACATCTGTGTGAAATGCAAGAGAGAACATCAATAGTACTCATATTGAAACAACTACAAGCTCTGTGTAGGGGAGCCAGTAGCAGTGATATCATGGGGTGGTCTAGCTCAGCGGGAGACTGAGTAGCCGGCATAATATAGTCAACCTGTAGCCTGTGGGTCTCTCCAGCAATAGATGGAACAATAAGGGAATACTAAATAACCAGCTAAGTGATATGCAAGATGAGAGCAGCACTAGAACTCAGACTGAAGCCACTACAAGCTCTGTGTCGGGGAGCCGGTAGCAGCATTAATAATGAGTAATGGGCCAAGCTTGGGCTTCAGAGTCTTGTGCCTCACAATAATAGGGGTATATATATATGATCAGCCTGTAGCCTGTGTTTCTCTCCCCACCCAATGTAACCACGCATATTATGACCATAACGTCTCATGTCCATGTCAAGCGGGATCATAACTAATGCAACAAGTCATAAATATCTAGGAATATAATATCTTTGTCAAGTCCTGTATCCTATACAGAATCACCACGAATATCTCGGGAAGATCCTGTCTCATGAACAGTGTCAAGTGTCCTGGGTCAAAGTGTACTTGGTAAGACAAGTACGAGAAGATAAAGTGTCACGAATATCCATCTCTAGATGACAATACACAACACCGCGTACGGTATTGGCACCCGACTAATAATCGGACGCTAAGTATGTCACACGGTCCTAGGTTAAGCATGCACATCAATATAATAAAGCAAGGAAAATAAGTAACAATACTGCAGAGTTTGGCAAGGTACACTTGCTTGGGGTCCGAATACCAACAGTCGTCCCTGTATCAGTGGATCCTGTAGGTACTACTCCAAAAGCTGTAATAAACATCACCAACAGTCTCAGAAGATATCAAATAGCTAAAAACGCCTGTCCTTACGTCCAAATTGGACTCAAGGGCAAAAATGACATTTTCGGGCCAAAGCGGGGTCCATATGTGGGCCACTTTGCACCGAAAAGTGTGTCAGGGTCAAAGGTCTCCAAATTTCTCAAACTCAGTGTCTACAAGTCAAGAACGATGATACGAACCCAAAGGAACTTCCAGAATTGGATTCCGATGAGCCGATCACAAAATCGCCCGTCAAGTGGAGCCTATGGGGCCCACGATACGCGATTTTGTCAACGTTCTCAGAATCGAACCAAACTTGGGTCACAGGACCAGCGTATTGCTACGAGTCCGATAGCATAAGTTTCGTCTCGATCTGACGTGTGTACACAAAGTTACAGTATATTCCAGAATGGACGTATACGGGGCGTTGTCGGCGGATACGCGTTGATTCCGGTGTGCACGCACATCCGAATCGACTTCTGTGAAATCTCACACGTCCGTATCAACGTCACACACGTTTCGGTAAAGACCGCGTGCGACCAAGTCGTCCCGTTTGGCGGGGCGTACTCAGTTCCGGGGCGAGACAGGGCATTGGTTTTCCTGTTTTTTGATCGCGATTTGCGATCACCACAGGACGCGATGCACCGAGCGGGTTACACGGACATCGAGAGGGTTATACAGTCTACGCGTTGCAACTGACGGAATCGAAAATGGGTTTACGAGGTGAGAGAAATCGCTACCTGAACAGGGCTCCGAGAAGTCTGAATCTCACGTGTCCGAGGGTACTGTTCGTGTCCTGGTCGAAAGTTTCTGTGTCCGCGTGTCTGCTGTGAGTCCCGGCTAGGGTCCTGATCGAGATAGCGGCGGGGCTTCGCCGGAGGGAGTCTGGCTCGGGGTAGGCGAGGTCGGCTAAGGCGGCGGCTCTGCACAGTTGGCCGGAGCGGTTCACGCGGCCGGAGACTCGGCGTCGGGATGAGCGGCTGGGTGAACTCGCTTGGATCGGGGCCGGGTCGACGACGGGTGGATCGAGGGCGGCCTGTCGGCAGCGGCGAGGTCGTGGGATCTGGGGGAACGGCGGCGGAGTCGAGCGGAGAAGGTGAGTCGAGGGCTGTGGAGGGAAGTCGTCGGCGGTGAGTTAGGTCGGGGAAGGGTCGTTCGGTTGAGGGCGCGTCTAGGGTTCCGGTGGCGCTCGCGGCGATGGGAGATGAGAGGGAGGTCTGGTGGCGGCTGGGCTGGCCACGAACGCCGAGGGAGGGGATTTTATACTGTGCTACAGTATTTTTGGTAGCTAGGATTTCCCATGCGGGTTTCGGGTCCGGGTCGGATTTGGCTCGGATCCGACCCGACCCGACCCAATATACTATTTTGGTTCAGCCAGGGTTGGTTTAGTTTGGTTTGGTTTGGTTTGGTTTGGTTCGGTTTATAAAGCCAATAGCTTTTAGGACTTAAAACGCGTTTCCGGAGTCCAATAAATTCACAGAAAAATATCCCATGTCCGGTTTTCTATTTTACATCATAAAATATTATTTTCATAATATTTTAACATCAATTAACTGCATTTAAAAATCCTTTGATCACAATTACCTTGGTTCTTCATCCAAAAAAATACCGAAAAAATCCGGAAAATTTATATTTAAAATTATTCTGAAAAATAGGGTGTTTACAATACTGTCTGGGTAATCTATCTAACAATATAATAAACCACCAACAATAACAATATACTCAATCACAGATCTAAGATGGAAATGAGCACGAATATGATAAAGAAATAGAATAGTCACATACAACTCATAAGTCTAAAATAATAACATCAAAGAGTCTGAAAGAATACTAACAAAATAAGCTAGAGACAAATCCAGTACAAGAATACTAAGAAGCTACTAAACCTGGGTCATATGTCTCAGTTGGGATAAGTCCCTCCTGAGCCAGGGTCTTGACTCTAAGCCCATAACATCTTAAGGTCCATAAAGTGTAGGATACCACTCCTCAGTGTGATCTGGGAAAAATATATCCAGTCAGGAAAGGAGCAGAGTACATCTTTAACAGCAGTTCTAATCAATGATAAAGATTATGTAACAGTAAATAGATGTGGATATACAAGATGCACAATAGATATAAGAGATATACAATTAAAAAATACTGGAATAATACAATAATGAGCAATATGACAATGAACAAGAATACTAATGACTAAGTGTGTGAGTACTAGCTTCAACATATGATCGGCTTGGGAACATGATACAAGATTTATGGCCTGGCTAATCATACGTGCGGTGTATGATTAACACTATTCAAGAACAAGACTTGATACAAGGAGGGTATGATCACATATCTATACTAAAATACTCTCCACCCTCGACTGGTATAATAGATCCAACCATGGTATGCTATGGCACGAGATTCCCCAAGAAGATAGCTAGTCTTCCCGAGAATCAGTGGCTATACATGTACAAGATAATCAACGAAATAAGGCTTACATAAGATATACCATATACCAAGGAATAATATCTCATGACGAGATCCGGTTATACTAATCTGTGTAACCATCGTGTCAAGAGAACAAGGATATCTATATTAGATACAACGAACATAGAGGATATCATAAATAAGAAACTATCAGAGAATGTACTCGCCTGAAGTCTAAAGAATAGTCTCACAGATGTCTAATACGGTGCCTCGAAGACTTAGATATGGAATATAACATCAATACAAGATTTCGGAAAGAAAATAAGTTAAACTAGTCAACTTCTAGGTCAACAAGCCATCTCTAAGTCAAAAGTCAAACTAAGTCAAACTATAGTCATCTATGGTCAATCTATGGTCAATTATGTCAAACTACCTATTTCTAGGTTGCATGAGTCTATCTCAAGATATTGGGTTCAAACACTAAGAATCTAGGTCATACTAGCTACAACTTAGAATACTAGGATACCGTATCTCAGGATACGTAAAACAATAGGTAAAGCGTCACATATACATATCAAACAATTCCTAATTACAAACATTAAATGGATATCTTGGTTTCGAACCAACTTGGTATCACAACACAAAACCATAATCTTGATACCCAAACCCAATACCTTAGGTATCCCCAAATACCTTGATACTTACCTTGGTATCTCAAGGTAATATCTAATACCTTATTTATACTAACTACCCAATAATAAATATATGCTAACAACTAAATATTATAATTATAGTATACAAAACACAATTAGCAATTAGGAACATATATATTAATACCATATATATACATATATATAACTATTATATTTAAATATATAAAATCTAATATAAATCGTAGAACTGTCATCAAAAGTCCTGCCGACTGCCGTTGAAAGCTGCTGATACGCTGATACCACTGTTATTATTGCGACGAATTCATGTTGCTGTCGCTATTGCTGAACTACTGCTGTCGATGTTGATGCTGCAGTCGTCGCTACTGCTGCTGTTGTTGCTATTGCTACTGCGGCTGTTGTTGCTATTTCCACTGTTGTTGCTGCTGTTTATGTTGTTGTTGTCGCTATAGCTGCTGCGGTTGCTGTGTGCTAATGCTGCTGCTGTGTACTAATGCTGCTGCTGTTTGGTGACCAAGATCCGTTGCCATAGCTGTTGTCACCTTTTCCCATCTCACAAAATATATATATAACACATAGTATATAATTACTATATATATAACTTACAAATATATAAAATATATGTAAACTTACACACACCTCCACAACATATACATGTACATAATAACTATTATGACAAAACATACATATATATAGTAACATATATACGTACATGCATATATAATCATACACAATATAAATACATATAGCATACAAGTATATACATAACAACATATATATATATATATATATATATATATATATATATATATATATATATATATATATATATATATATATATATATATATATATATATATATATACTACAACATTAAATAGCTCTTACATATGTAGAAGAATCGCTACATAAAAATATATACACATAGATATAATAGATACATAGATCTATGACACATAATACATAAATATATAAACACAACAATATATATATATATATATATATATATATATATATATATATATATATATATATATATATATATACATATTTATAATTACACATCATCATATAATTATAATATATATATATACATATTTATAATTACACATCATCATGTCCAAGAACAACAAAAAAATAGATCTAGAAGTAATTTACACAACACATGGAGCGTATCCCACTAGATCTAGGATACGCTTGCGACACGAGTCCACCACACATCCAAACGTACCCCGAAGGACACGAGCAAGTCTAATATATTATTTATGAACAATACGAAGAGTCAAAAATAAATCTACGTGTCCGTGTCAAAATATGACATGCTCAAAGTCCCGTGTCGGAGGAAAATTTTCCAAATCAACATGTATCACCAAATTATTGGGATACGACCTACACGTACCCAATTGTGGACACGACACGAGCCCCAAACACACAAGTACATGCCAAATTGATCTATAGGACCAATTGACATACACAACAAATGTCAATCTCGAAATTCTCCCAAAATTGACACAAAAAGTACCATAACTTTCACAATAGGCCTCCTATGAACACAAAACCAAATCCTATGGGTAGCCTATGCATATGGGTTAATTTTTTATGGTTAAATCTCATATTTAGAAACTAAATTAAGAGAGAAAACTGAATTGTACCTATTGGAAGATGGATTCCCAATGCAACCTCCAAATATGATAAAATTAGCCTCCAACTTGTAGATCCTTGCTCCTCTTTGTAGATCATTGCTTCCTCCTTCTAGATCCTTGCTTCACTAGCCTCCAATGGTGATTTGGGAAGGAATTGGGATAAAATTTGGTAGTAAAATGATATGAGAATGGAGGAATTTGGTTGAGGGAATTTCTAGATCTAGTTTTCAAATGAAAAGAGGAGAGAGAAATATTTCTCCCCCTCTTTAATAGGCCGGCCCCCTTACCCCTTCCTCAAGTCACTATAAAATGTCCATTATATCCCTTGGGGCCTCTCATGAAAAAATAATTAAGGAGAGAAGCTTCTAGTCTAATGGTTTAATTAAATTAATCATCCTCCTAATCAATGGGCTTTTTAGTTGGGCTCAATCTAACAATTAATACATGTTGGTCCATGAGTCTAAACTAAACTAGTTAGGTCCACTAACATAAGTCCAAAATAAATAAATAACATCTAACAATAATTAAATAATACAACAAATAATTATTTATTATGCACAATATTTAATTAATTATAAAATTACTAAAATATCCTTTCCTAGAAAATGTGGTAGTGGCATTGTCTCAAACCTATTACTTGCACTAACGTGCGCAAAAAAGTAATGGGTCCACAAAATCTATCATATCCATATTATCTCTGATAGGTTTATTTCGAATCTATTACTTGCACCCCAAGTTCGCAAAAGGGTAATAGGTCCACGAAAGAGCCCCAAGCGGGATGTCCTTACTATCCACAAAACCTATCACGACCATATTATCTCTGATAGAGATTGTTTTCAAATTTATTATTCGCACTCAATGTGCACAACAAATAATAAGTCCACCCAAAAATTCTCCAGTAGGGTTTGCCATATCTTTCGCACCTCTGAGCAAACCTTTCGGGTTGGCTATCGATCATCACGTCCATAGTACCCATGATATCGATCGTCGTCTAAACTTATCACCCGTGCTTAAATTTAGGTACGCCAGCGGTGTTAAGTCCACACAACCTATCATAACCATATTACCTCTGATAGGGTTTCATCTAGAACGTATTACTTATACTCTCGTGCACAAGAAGTAATAGGTCCAACAAAAAAAAATTCGTTGGGATGCCCGCAATGGAAACAAATAATTCAAGTCCACATTACCTCTGAACTACTTTCATTTTTCTTCAGCAGAGAAAAAGTCAGTTCATGTTCATATTACCTCTGAACTACGTCTCTTCACTATCCCCACAGAGTCATATCTTATCACGTCCATATTATCTCAAATATCGATTGTCTTCCAACTTATCACCAGTACCCAATCTGGAGTATGTCAGCGGTGATAAGTCCACAAAAACTGTCACATCCATATTACCTCTGGCAGGGCTTGTCTCAAACCTATTACATGCACTAACGTGCGCAAAAAGTAGTGCGTCCACAAAATCTATCACGTCCATATTACCTCTGATAGGGTTTATTTCGAATCTATTACTCGCACCCCAAGTGCGCAAAAGGGTAATAGGTCCACCAGAAATCCTCCAGCGGGATGTCCTTACTATCCACAAAATCTATTACGTCCATATTACCTCTGATAGGATTTATTTCGAATATATTACTTGTAGCCCAAGTGCGCAAAATGGTAATAGGTCCACCAAAAATTCTCCAGTGGGATGTCCTCAGGACCGTACCTAACCTCTCGGTATGGCCATTGATCATCTCACGTCTACGTCACTTCTGAGCTATCGCCCTCACATCCTCCCCCGAGAGTCTGCCATGTCCAAGTGACCTCTGAGCAAACCTCTCCCTACAACTATCACCAGTCGTCAACTCAACTTATTACATGTCATTAAACTTAAGTGCGCCAATGGTGTTAAGTCCACCAAACTTGTCACGACCATACCACCTCTGGCAAGGCCTATTTCAAACGTATTACTTGCACCATAGTGCTCAAGAAGTAATAAGTCCACTAGAGATTCCCCAGCGGATATCCTTAAAAGCCACAGTATTGTACTACATTCATATTACCTCTAGTACGATATCCAAAGCTAACACAAATGAATAGCAAAACAGATAAGATAACTTTTATTTTTCTCCGCAAAGAGAGATTAAAAGCAAAACTACATTTCAGGAGATTATCAAGATCCCAAGTCCGAGGGCAAAATGAAGGTACAAAAAAGAAAAAGAAAAACTAACTACTAGTGCTATGAGTCGAAGCATAACTCTGCTATCCCCTCATGGAGACGAGCAATATAGCCATCCAGGCACCTCCGAGCCCGGCGCTCAACTTCTCGGGCCATGACCTCCGGATCCTCGTAGCAAGCGTAGAACTCGTGTCTGTCCTCTAGCTGTTGCACTAGAACCTCAACGCCAGTCGTGTTCTGCGTTATTTGGCTCGCCTCAGTACGGATTGCCTCATCTTCCTGTTGGGCCTCCCGCAGCCTATTTTTCGTTGCATCAAGCTCAATCTGGAGCCGGCTAATCTGCTCGGTCAGGTCTTTTTGCCGAGAAAGGCACCCCTCTCTGAAATCGTCCAGCCGGTCACGCCTCTCCCGCAAAAATTCGGAGATCACGCTGCAGGCAGTCCATAGACGAAGCAAAGAAGGCATTTGATGTCTCCACCTTCTTTGAGAACTCGTTATATTCGTGGGAGATCACCATTCGCATGTCCGCCTGTTGATACTGTTGCAGCTCTGTTAGGCATTTCTCTACCTCCTGCAGTTTATGGCTCAGAAAGTTGGTCATCTGCTCAAAGCCAGGGATACCCCTCAGAGAATGGACCTAGCCCTCAGCAAAGTGCCTTGTCCAGGCAAAATATTTGTTGCGCTCCAACACACCCTCGATCCCCTTCTTCAATAACATGTGGAAGCTCCGGATAGAAAGTTTGACGGTCTCATCAATCTCTTCCAATGTAGCCGGAGTCAAGGGCGGCAGGATTGAAGAAGAGGCCACAGGCGCGACCGGCGGCACAACGGTGCTCAAAAACCTCGAAGGCAAAACAGCAGTAGAGGAGCAGCCAGCGTCCTGTCTGCGAGCCAATCTTTCCATTATAATACAACTTTATTGGCTTCCATTACAATTTTGTACCCAGATGCTACAAGAAGAGATCCACTGACTAAATTTCTACTAACTGATGGCACATGAAGTACATCATGAAGAGGCAAACAAATTTCTGATGTCATCTTCATATCTATTCTTCTTCTTCCTACGATCTATGCCGGTGAACCATCTCATAGGGTTATGCCTCCTCCACATGATTCCTGGTAGTTTAAAAAACATAAGCGATTAAATAAAACGTAAACATTAGCTCCAGAATTCAACTACCAATCATCAGAATGATAAAAAATATTAACAGTGTATTAGAAAATGGTCCATGTATTAGCATTTACCAACAAATTTGCTAAGTATTAGAAGTAGCTACTGTGAGTAAAATTGCTACTTTGTGTCAAGGTGCCAGGATGTGTGAACTAGCAAACTAGGTATAATATTACGGTAATGTGTTGAAGTACTGACAAATGAGTTCGGAAAAAAAAAAAAATTGCTGTGTTTGTATATGTGAGTACAGGAAGACTTGTGATGACAAACGTATGGAATCACTCTGGGAACAAAATCCGACTTGTTTAACGGTAACAATTTTATCAATAATATTGTTGACTTAAGAAGGTTTGCTATGAATAGAATTTAAATTATTCAACTCTTAGATTGTTGTAAAAAAAAAAGTTATTATTTATCTTTCAGCAAACGTGTAATAAAAATAAATTAAAATTCAGAGTTAATGGTCTATGAAAAAATTGTGCTGAACGCAGTGTCCTAAGAGTTGATCTGAGATCTTATGTGCAGACTGTTCTCAGATGCTCCTAGTGGTAAAACTTTCGGTATCACCGGCTTCTCGTTGTCGCACACAACTCCGAGAGATGCGATCCGAACTTAATCTTGTCCCGAATGTAGAAGGAATGAAGAAACTGCGTAGAGAACAGCAGAGCAGAGTGCAGAACGAGAGAGAGAAGAATTTTCGTTAGCAAATAATTTTTTCGTTACCAGCAATGGATAGGAGGAACGAAATATATAGGATGCAAAAAAATCACAACCATTGGCTAATTCTCACAAAAAAAAACGTACAGAGAAAGAGGCAAATAGGTCCTTTTGGGGCCTCACCCGAAGAAAATATTGGATCAGCATTCAGGGCACCCGAAGATGTGAACGTGCGCACCCGTGTCCACTACACCTCCTATGGAGGGACAGCAACAGCAGCACGGGCGTGTGGCCCACAGACTTTCGACGCAAGACCAAAATTGATCTACAAAGGAGAACTAATATAACCATTATATTCGATGTGGGACTAAAAGTTGTTGAGGGAATTGGTTTTGCTCACTGTGGGAGAGCAGACACCACACAGCCAACAATATACTTAATAGGAGACGACCCACTACCATGACATCTAGTCTACTTGTAACTGTGTTTACTCTTATGAATTACATAATTCATGCATACGAACTAATTACCATCAATCAAAAATATCAAACAGCCATCTAGAAATCTGACTTTGTTAATATATCTCCAGCGTTTTCCTCACTTCCCACTTCCGTGATTTTAATGGCTCCTTCAAGAACTCTCTCTCTCTCTCTTATAAAATGATAAAATGATGTTCAATTTCAATATGTTTCGCCATTGCACAATAAACTAGATTCGTAGTAAGCGTTAATGCACTTTGGTTGTCACCACGAACAATAATTAGTTTGCCAATTGGAACAATAACATGTTCAACAAACCACCATAACCAAATGCATTCTTATGCCACAATATTTAAGTCTTGTACTCTACTTCGATAGTGAATAGAGACCATGAATCTTGCTTCTTGCTGCACTAAGATACATAGGCCGTACAAAGCATAAACTCGGCGATAAAAATGCAAGGTTTTTTTTTGAGCCATTCCAGCTGCCATTAAGCCAAAAGTTGCATAAGCTACAATATTAGGTATCACTATCTAGTAAATTGAGATCAACCCCGTAACTGGCAGGGGTTCCATTCGTAAGTTCAAGATACATACAACATGTGGGAAATGACAGGAAGTATCGGATGCTGCGACCTAAAAAAACATGTATTATGATGCTTCTGCAGGGGTCTGTAGACCCCTCGTTCTTTCCTTCCTATTTATCCTCCCCATCCGTCTCTTAAGCTGACAATCAATAACACTGGCTGAAGCAGGAAAACAACCCCCCGGAATTGTTTTCCGACTTGGACTTGGGGGTATCACCAATACCATCTCGAAGGGCCATTAAAGAACTCGTCCCAGGAGACTCCGGCGGTAGCACAACATTCTCAGCACTAAACACCCGTACAGGAACTACAGGCTCTGGCGGCAAGAGAGTGGTAAGGTAGCGCAGAAGCATCTGTATTATCTGGCTGAAGTTGGGCCGTGAATTTGGATCCTCTTTCCAACACGAAGTTAAAATCAGAGCCAATTCCTCGGGAAGGCCATCAGCACTTGGCCTCACATTCTACACCGAAAAGAAGAAGGTAAATCTACAATAGAGTACCAGGTGGTTGCAAAGTTTCAATCAGTTAAGTTACCTTGAAAGCTGCTGCATAGGCTGCTTGCAGGTTCGACATGCCTTCAAACGGCAATTTATTATGTAACAACTCCCATAATACTATCGCAAAGCTGTAGACGTCCACCTTGTGGTTGTAGTGTTTCTTCTCGCCCTGCCTCAATGTCACAGTACTGTACAACTACATGTACAAAGTTCTGTTTAGGACAAAAACAAATAGTTTCAAGAAATCACTCTGCAAGTAAAAGATCATGAGTGCAGAATGCTTAAAATGAACCTCTGGAGCCATCCAACGGTATGTCCCTGTTTCAGCAGTCATCATCTCTGTTAACGTCTCTTCCCTTGCCAAACCAAGGTCGACAAGTTTTACTGTCTTCTGATCTTCCGTCAAGAGCATGTTTTCTGCAGAAATGACAGAATTAGAAGACTACATCCAATGAGAAAAGGAACAAAAAAAGAAGCAGCAGCATATAAGCTTAGAACCTCTTGCCAGCTAAAATTGAAATATGAAAAGAGTACCAAAATGCCAGGTTAGTAACAAGTACATAATCCACAGCTTGACTATCAAAACATGTTTGTGATAAACCATTCAACATTGTCATTATCCAAGCCCTCCCCCATTTAAAAAGGGTCGGCTATGGAGTACCTCCACAAAAGAATTGACAAACTTTCTATGACTAGGTGTCAACCTTAACATCACCCTCTATACTCGTGTCAAATTCCTACACAAGGTAGGTCTGAGAGAGAGTATATTCACAGAAGTGCCCCTGATAAGAAAAACAAAAGTTGACATTGGCATCATCAGATAACTATATTAACATCATCTCATGCAACAGTAAATACTAATAGCTCAACTGAAACACTTTCACCTTAACTAGAGTCTAGCATCCCTTAGCAAATGTTAGATTGTGTGTGTTATTGTCGAGGTTTCTTTCCAATGTGGGAATAAAAACCTAGTGTCGAAGTTCAAAACCCCAACAGTGTCAACTGTGTTGTCGGTGACTCTTCTTCTGTCGATACTGCTGCTACTTCTACTATATATCATGTTTAGCTCTTCTAGTTTTGTTTTTATTTCTATTGTGTAACAAGTTGCACATGTTTCACATGCTCCAGCAGAATGGGAGTGTCAGAATTAGTGAGTGATTGAGTTTGTGGGTCTAAGTAGTCTCTAGTCCCACATTGAATAGACTTGTACTAGAAGGTTCCTCTCTCTCTCTCTCTCTCTCTCTCTCTCTCTCTCTCTCTCTCTATATATATATATATATATATATATATATATATATATATATTATTTTTTTACTCTCACACTATGAAAGATATCCCATTTATTCTCGATGTAGTCTTTTGTAATCTACATCCTTCATAGGGTCTGTAAATCAATGTTTTGGCCTAGTTTGATAAAAGAAACAACAGCTTACAATAGGGTTTTGAAACCCAGTTTGACTATTGGTGCCGATCCTTCTAAAGTTCAATATCTAGAACAGTTCCCTATATGGTAGTTTTGGTAGTTTTGTAGAACTTGTAGAAATTAAACAAACACTATTATTTTAAAACTCTAAAATAATACCTCTCTTTACCCTTTATCTCCTTTCTCTTTCCATCTCTTCCTCTCCTAACTCGCCCGTAGATATTGCATCATTACCCATACAATCCCAGGTATAGATCTTCAATCTATGAAGTATGTATATTATATCCAAGAAGGCGTATCTATACAGGTGCTAGAACTATTGGGTAATAGTAACATACCTCAGCGTACCCAAAAAAAAAAATCTTCTTTTCAAGGTACTCCGTGGGTACTTTTCTAGTGCAACTAATTGGATATGACATTGTCTTTTAAAATATAACTTGCATAATTTTGTTTAGAAATCAACACATTCTTCATTTCTACAGTTTTCTACTAAAAAAATCATTTAATGACTGTGATTAAGAAATTTATGCTCTTAGTTTCAGTCACTAAGTCATGAAGATGTGTTACTATATATACAGTTGAAGTACACCAACCCATAGTATCCATATCTTCCATTTTTTAAAAATTGTTGTATCATCGTACCAGGTAGGTATTATACCCGTTACTCATACATGTGCTATGTAGTTCCCAACCTAACCACAATTAGAAGGAAACTGGTGGTCGGCACATGATTTTCGTTTGCAATTCCCAGCTCTTGTGCCCTTAAATACAACTCAAGTATTGCAGCTTCTCTTAAAGAAAAACAATGTGATCAAGGACTACCCATAAATCTTACTTTTGGTTAAATTTTAACTAAAGAGTAACATGTGAAAAGATTGTGTCAGAGGGTTATCTTTGAAAGCCTATATAATTTTTCTAAAATGGACGAGGGATTATTGTAAATAAGGATTTCTTGAGACAAATATGTTCTTTGAAGGATTGAGGTGACAGATACAGTCTATGTTGCACAAACACAAATATGGCACGACAGAAGACACGCCACATGTTTTGGCATGTCCAGTGGATTTTGGAATTTGTGTGGTCTCCAATGCATATCAGGTACAGCGTGACCTAGACACAATAATGACTTTTAGTGTCCGTACTACCTTGGCTTTATATCGTCTTAGTCTTAGATCTCTATTTTGTTTTTGTTTTTGTGTTTATAGTTTAGCTACATGTAAATTTGCCAATACATCACATGAAGGCATGAGGTCACTACTATGTAGTAACACCCTGATTTGCACAATCATAGTAGTGATCTCATTCTCATCCATTGATTTGCACAATCATAGCATCTGTACTGTCATTCTATAGCTGGTCTCGTCTGTGGAGAAAACCCTGGTGTGCGACGAGTGTCATCTGTGTTGGAGAGAAGCTCAGGAAGTCAAATGCGACGAAGAGAGCTCGATTTGAGCTAGTTCTGAGGAGAACCAGAGCAGTACCAGAGGCAATCAGAGGCAGTGGCATGCCGACGGCAAAAACGTCCACCAACTTTTGTGTGGAATTTTTTTGTTTCCACAGTATCCCGCTGGCTTACCGTCACAATTGTGCTAAAGCATATTTTGGGCTTTTATTTGGTAAGTTGGATTGATTTGGACGACCAAGATCGTTTCGCAATTAGGGTAACTTATGTTAGGGTCTTCCTAACCTAATTACAACAGTCACAAACATTTAAGGGGGGGAGTTTTTTTTTTCAAGGGTGCAACTTTCGAAGGTAGAAGGATAAGGATTTGGGGGAGAGTCTTGGTTTGATTCAAAAGGAGTTCATACGAAGGCATCCACATCGGCTTGCTTTGTGTTCTTCGTTTCGGTAAACATATTTCTCATCTTGTAATCATTCCAATTCTTTGAGTAGTTGTGGTGATCATATTTGAATCAGTGGAAGAAGCTTGCATAGGAGTCGGTGTACTTTTCTAATTCAGTAGTGAAGGATTTCCGAGTTGGACTACGATTGTCCCGTGGTTTCTTCCGTCAGTATTTTCCACGTAAGAGTAATTGTGTTTGAGTTGTGCTCTTTTGCGTTGGATATTGTGATCATTCCAATTCTTTTGAGTAGTTGTGGTGATCCTATTGGATCGGTGGAAGAAGCTTGTAGAGGAGTCGGTGTACTTTTCTAATTCAGTGGTGAAGGATTTTCTGGGTTGGACTTCGATAGCCCCGTGGTTTTTCCTGTCGGGATTTTCCACATAAGATTGATTGTGTTTGAGTTGTGCTCTTTTGCGTTGGATATTCTGATTGTGTGCGGGTGTACGACTTATTTCAGTTGTCCGCGTTTCTTCACATGGGAACGGTTTTCTTGTTGTGGTTCCGTGTCCGTTCCAACATATTCAACCTGGTTTCAGAATGATCCCTCTCCAAAACAACAAACTACATCCAATACATACTTCAGCAGCTCCGTCACAACTCAAAACCACATCCAAAACCAGATAAAAGGTATGGAAACCACAATGTTAACTGCACTTTTGATAATCAGTTGGTTGCTTACTGTTGCAAGGCACATTTTTCTCTGAAGCTGCAGTTGGGAAACAACTCAGTCTGAACTAAACCAAACCAGATGGGAAGTTACTCTTGCAGTATATGACCAACCTTGAAATTCCAGTCCACATGAGTGAAGAAATGGTGAAGAAAAAAGGGTTTGGTTGATTACTGCTTTCTATCTCCACAAGATAAATCATAAGACAGCTGTATTGGAACATGACCTCCAAAACGTCGATAGCAATAAAGTTGTAGTTCCGAGAACTGAACGATCTAATAATATGAAAAATACTAAACAGTAACAACTCAATCAAGACTAAGAGATTCTTGACCTCAACAGAACGTGATGACCACCAAAGATGGAAGGAGAGACTAGATAGAACTAAAAGGATATGGTAGTTGATACCGAGTTGCTCTAGAAAGGCATGATGTTTGACTTAGACCTATCTCTTAGAGAACTATATTAGAATAATATTGGATACTTTTCCATTAGGCTCAAGACCAACTATATATAGCAAGCTTTACATAGTAGACTAGCTACTCTTACCGATGTGGGACTAATGATAATAAAGGTAGAAAGTATGCAATGACACTATTATTAACACGCTGTACAGCTATGCCTCAACACATGATTTACCCACTATGAAGGATCATCTCCTCTCTTCTGCCAGGGGGTCAACTACTGCCATTGGACGGATCCCCTTTAGCTTTGTCAATTTAGTGCCACCTTGATTTGGGATGCGTAATTCTAGTGAACAAACTCAAGGAATTACAAAATTGAACCAATTATGCTTTAGAAGATAGTTTATGACACCTCCACCTAGGCCTGAATTGCTTGTATGTTTGCTTCTACAAGCACATGCTAGACATGAGGCTCTGCATAATCGAGCTCCCACCTGACCACTGTTAGAATCATGAAATCAATGATCTTTTAGGCACAATGGCTACATACAAGTATAATTGGGGATGGTCCCCTTTTCACAACCAATATGGGACTATCTACAGTAGCTCTAACAAGCACCATTCTCATTATATAGGGTAAATCCAATTGTTTATACATACCTTACTAACGTTTTTCCTTAAAAGTCACGGACTCATTTTGTTGAGTTTAACAAGTTTTTATATTAGTTAAAGGAAGTTCTGCGGGATTAGGATTAGTTTGTTTAGATTATAATGGTTAGAATTTGTTTTAAAACTTAGGTTTTAGGTTATAAATACTGTTGTATCTTTTGAGAAACAAAGAGATAGTAAAGATAATAAAGATGTAGGATTTTGTGGGTTCTTTGCAGCAGATTATGGGTGGTTGTAATCCTTATATGAATAATTATTAATTTCTGCTTTTGTGAGTTAATATTCCTTTGATCTTACATTATTCTTTTCATTGTTGCCTCTTGTTGTAACAGTGAATAACAAAATTAGTAAATCATACAGGCATTCACATACCTTACATGGTAATGAATTTGGAGTGAGAAAAAACGCAGGTCAATATTTCCTTGATAACCTTTTCTACTCATTCTAGTTAGATGCGAGTGATTGGTACAGGTACAAAATCAAACAGCTAGCAAGCTAGGATTTTGACAGGGAGAGCTAGAGGAGTCCTACAACAACAGCTACTTATGGAACCTATGGAATCAGATTCCCATAGCCAGTCATGAGCTAAAGGGAGAGGACCTGGGTAATATTAGGAATAGACAATTCTCATATGCGCATCATGTTTTTATATTTCAATAGAGGAGTTCGCCCGCCTGTGTGCTTTGGCTGAAATGGCCAAATTATGTTGCACAGACATGGGTATGACACAACAAAATACGGAGATATGGCAACAATTTTGGCGTATCAGTGTATTTTTTAGTGCTTGTTCGTGCCCAAAACATATTCAACCCATCACTCGTCATGGACATGGCACCAAATTTTGAAGTGTTTGTGCTTCTTAGCAGACGAAGTTAAAATGTGCAAATATACGAATTGGTCCAAAATCTGAAATGACAGATTGCAAGAGAACAAAGAAAAGGCAGAAGACTACAATCTTGTCTGTATTAAAGAGGTTATCAAAGTAGGTTGTAACATAGAAATTTCTGACTCACCATTATCATAAATGTCACAACACAAGATCCAGACCCGCTTCAGTAATTTCAGATTATGGATCTAGAATCTGAGCTATATCTTGGAAAGCTTTAACGATAAATTCTGAAATTCATAATCTTGTGATACTCGATACACGATTTATATCAGTCAATCTTAAAAAACAGTCCAAAAAACCACTAATGAGGAAAAAGGTATAGACTAGCTGAATAGGAAGGAGAAAAGTTGTGGATGGAAAGAGGAGAGAATAAGAGGCAGCAGACTGATTAATACTTCGTCTACTAGTATATTTATTGAAATTAGCACTATCACCGAAACCACAACTGAAACTTGATCCAAAAGCATCATTCTCTCAAAATGACAAATTAAAACTCTCAGAAAGATCTAAATTTGCTATTAAACTAACGAGAAGATGGAAGTTCCCTATCCTTGTCGGTACGAAAAGTTGTGTGACCCTCAAACTAGCAATAACCATTGTACTAGAAGAAGTCAATGTTCTCGAACATAAAGAACGGAACAGGCTTAAATTCCATTCTTCCATTCAGATAGATGAAACATGGAAGTAATCTAGCAAGCAGGGGCACTCCAAAAAATGACGTTTTGTTCGAGTCGCACCATGTCGTACACACGTATCGGACACAACACAGCCACTCCAAAATACACTAGGCCAGGCCAAAATCCCCCTGTTGTGTCCGTGTCGTGGTGTCCTTATTTTGTAGTGTCATATCCATGCCCGTGCAACATGCGAAGCAATAATAGATCTCAAGAATCAAATAGCCCTCAAGTGTATATACCAACATGAATAAGTAAATAAATAAAAATTCCTGTGAAAGCAACTAAGGGGCCACGTTTGGTTCATAGAATCTGGACCTTGGGAAAAGAAAAACCATTCTTTTCTTGTGTTTGAATGCCAAAGGAAATGAGCAGAAAAGGAAATTGATTCCCGAGGGAAAGGAAAATATGAGAGGGGAGGAATGATTACCTTACTCACCCCATAGATTCACTTTCCCACCCCCCGAGTTATTCATTCTTCCTCCTAATTTTCCAGGCCTTTCCAAACACCGAAAAAGAAAATTAATGGAAATTCCCAAAGGAAAGGAAAGAGGCAAAGAAAGAATTGATTCTTTCCGCGAACCAAACGAGGCTAATAGCAGAGCAGTACAAGCACACGAACCCAAAGTATCATCACGCAAGATATGCAATGTACATGATTATCTGATCTTCCCTATGGCTATGTAGATATGGAAATTAATTAATTAATTAATTAAATTACCAGGTTTGAGATCCCGGTGAATGATCCCATGGGAGTGCAAGCACTCCATCGCCCTGGACACATCCAGGGCGAACCCAAGCGCGACCTGAGGATCCAGGCTCCTAGGCCTCATGTTGACCAAGTACCTCCGCAGCGATCCGCCGGAGAGGAGCTCGGTCACCACCACCATCACCGGCTCCATACAAGCCCCAATAAACTGCAGCAACAAGAAGAATTGGGCACACACACAATAATCCAAAAGGGAGGGGGGGGGGGGGGGGGGGGGGGGGTGGGTGGGGGAGGAAGTAAGACCTTGACGAGGTTCTTGTGCTGGACTCTGGCGAGCATGGTGACCTCTCTGACGAAAGCGGACTCTCGCTTGGCGAGTTCCTCGGGGGTGTCCCCCCTGTGCACGATCTTGATGGCGACGTCCTGGTTCTTGTACTTGCCCTCGTAGACCTTGGCGTGGGCGCCCTCTCCGATCCTGGGGCCGACGAAGAGGAGCTTGGGGTCGACGAGCCACTTGGGATCTATAGCCATCGTCACTCGAGATCTGTCCATCTACTTACTTATCTACTGCTACTGCTAGTACAACAATCATCTCATCAGAAACAGCAGCAGCAGCAGCAGCAGCTGGTGGTGGTGGTGATGGTGGTGGTGGAGCAACTGAGACCCGGCATCGTCAGCACACCATCATATGCTGTGCTGCTGACAATAACAACCAACAAACCCTTTTCTCTCCTCTCTCTCTCTCTCTCTCTCTGTTTATATATATATATATATATATGATGAGATTTGCTAGTAGGTGGTGGTGGACATGGAGCAAGGAAATTCCAGCAGCAGCAGAAGCAGCCGATATTGGAACAGTTGAGAAAGCATGATACCCTCGAGAATTAGTTTTTCAATTTGATATCCTAAATTTTTTTTAATTATCAATTTGATATCATCAACTATTAAATATTTTTAATTTATATACTTAAAAAAAACAAAAAATTTACTGTAGCGAAATAAATTTATATTATATTCATGCAAACGAAATAAGTTTGCTAATATTTGAAATACAAACATCGTCCGCCAACAGTGTTGGCGGAAAACACCATAAACGTCCATGTACGCAAAAAAAAAAAAAAAAAAAAAATTTAAGTATACCCACAACCCAAATTCCGTCAACAGTGTTGGCTGAAATTGGGGGGGGGCCAATTTCAGCCAACACTGTTGGCGGAAATTGGGCTATGGGCCCCCCACGGATCAGTTGGTTTGGTTTGGTTTGGTTTGGTTTAGTTGGTTTGGTTTTATTTGATTTGTTTTATTATTTTTTTAATTAGTTATATTTTTTTCTATTTAGTTTAGTTTTGTATTTTGATTTTTTTTTATTTAGTTTAACATCCAAAATAAAATATGTTATCATTGGACAAAAAAAAAAAAAAAAAATCTACCGTACGAATATTAGGTCTGCCGTCGATCAGACTTCGAACGACCATAACTATTTGTTTTCAAATCGTTTTTTCGTCACACAATAGGTCGATTTGTATGTTTTTGACGAGACTAACACAATTCGTGTAGAGAGAATTTTCATCCGAATTAAGACGTACATATTACAGACAAAAATATAAAATATAAAACTTTAAAGTATCATAACTTTTGACTGGGAGATCGAAACAAGCTCCAGTTTGAGCCAAAATGATCGTATGGAAAAGTACTTCGGGATAAACCGTTTCACCGTTTGACGGACTTCAAAAAAATTTAGAATTGCAAAAAAACGATGTTTCGACCTCCAAATTTGATTTTCGGTAATCTTATTTTTTAATATTTAAAATTTACTGTAGTGAAATAAATTTATATAGGATGTGGGGGCCCACGGATTTAAAACGATGTTTCGATCTCCAAAAAAAATTTAGAAACATTTAAATTAATTATTTTATATCTATTATGAAAAAAATAATAAAACAAAATAAATAATTAAACCAAACCAACTAAACCAACCAAAACAAACCAACCCAAACCATCCAAAATAATCCGTGGGCCCCCCACCCAAATTCAGCCAACATAGTTGGCGGATTTTGGGAGTGGGGCCCACGGGTTTTTTTGGGGGTGGTTTGGATTGGTTTGTTTTGGTTGGTTTTTTTTGGTTATTTGGTTTTGTTTTGGATTTAGTTTTTTTATTTAGTTTTTTTTAGCCAACAATTCAGCCAACATTTTGGAATTTTTTTTTTGGGTTCAATTATAACATATTTTATTTTGGATGTTAAACTAAAAAAAAAAAATCAAATCCAAAACTAAACTAAATAGAAAACAAATATAACTAATTAAAAAAATAATAAAACAAATCAATTAAAACCAAACCAACTAAACCAAACCAAACCAACTAAACCAAACCAACTGATCCGTGGGGGGCCCACAGCCCAATTTCCGCCAACAGTGTTGGCTGAAATTGGCCCCCCCCAATTTCAGCCAACTCTGTTGGCGGAATTTGGGTTGTGGGGTCCACTTAAATTTTTTTTTTTTTTTTTTTTTTTTTGCGTACGTGGACGTTTATGGTGTTTTCCGCCAACACTGTTGGCGGACGATGTTTGTATTTCAAATATTAGCAAACTTATTTCGTTTGCATAAATTTAATATAAATTTATTTCGCTACAGTAAATTTTCTGTAAAAAAAATCACAAATTTCAAATTTTGAAAAAAAAAAAAAATCTATTATATCAAATTGATAATTAAAAAATTTAGGGTATGAAATTAAAAAATATGGATAGTTGAGAATATCAAGTTTTAAAATGGCCTAACTTTTATTTATGTTTAGGGTGGCAAAAACTTGCGTTCTTATAAGAAAAGTAGTAAATTCACGTACGTTGTTGCACGTAAAATAATTTTTTTCTTCTGATATTAAAATAAAATTATTTAAATATATTTAATTTAAAATTTATTATATATTTTTATATTTTTGTTAGAATTTGTTATATATTTGATTATAATTTAACTATAATTAGTTATGGATATATTTTTACTTTTCATAAAGTGTCTTCAAAACGGTTACCTATGTAATATTATCTAATTATAAACAAAAAGTACTTGTAACTCGTCTGGTTACGGTGGGAGGTATTCTTTCTTGTTGGTTGAGTTCTCAAGTCCTTGTAGTGTTACTTATAACATATTTAATTTTTTATGTAATATTAATTTTTTTAAATAATAAATTGATGATATATATATATACGACTTAAACGGCTGATTTTTGAGCTATTTCGAAGTATTATTATATTATGGAAGATATTTTCAATTTTAGATGACAAATGTGATGTGTACTTAAATTATTAGGGACAATACTTATTGGTAGTTTTATAAATATTTTTTACTGTCCAAATTTTTTTATTCGTTGTTATTGTAGGACTGTAAAAAAAATTACATTCATAATTTTATATGAACTGTCAAAAATTTTACAGTCATAATTTTATATAGATTGTCAAAATTTTGACAGTCCTGAAAATCCACATGACTACCAAAATGTTGACAGTCATAAATATGCACATGATTACCAATATTTTGACAGTCTTGTTGTTTTATGATTGTCAAAATTTTAACAGCTTTTTTATATGCATAGGACTGTTAGAATTTTGATAATCTTAGAACTGTCAAAAGTACGCTATCCTATAGTAATTTTTATATGTCCTTAACATTTTTATTTTAGGTCGTGGTTGAAATCTTTGAACACTTTATTTTGCATTTAGAATTGTTTTGGACTCTTAATTTTGTTCTACTTTTACAGTAAACTTTTTATGCACAATACGGAGACTTAAATATAAATTTTAAATATTATACGAGATCATAAAACTATATAATCCAATAAAGAATGTCTAATGTGCATCTCTTCTTTCTTTCTTTTTCTCCTTCAGGGTGTCAAAAACTTGTTTTTTTGTAAAAAAATTTACATTTTAAATGATGGTTGAAATTTCTGAACACAATTATTTTGGGCTAATTCTAAAGGCACTCAAAAAAAAATTTAGGCTAGTCCAAGTTTTGATTTTAGTTATTTACAAGTTTGCCACAGAAAAAATTGTTTCAGGCTAATCCAATTTTTTTCAGGACTGTTAAAAAAATTGACAGTCCTAATTTATGACTATCAAAATTTTGATAGTACTTGAGGACGATAAATTGGGATCCGCCGCCACCTCCTCCTCCTCCAGATTCTGCTTCCTCCCGCCTCCGCCTCCGCCTCCTCCTCCTCCGACGGCGGCAGTTAGGATTAGGGTTAGGGTTTTAGATGGGAAAGAGGGAAGGGTTTGGCTGTCTTGAATAAATTTGGGATTGTTCTAAATAATGGACTGTCCTAAATAAATTTGGATGTGCCTATAGAATTAGCCTTATTTTGTATCTAGAATTGTTTTAGGTTTATAGTAACTTTTTTTTATTTCAAGAAAGTTTGTGTTGTCAACTTTATCATAATATTGAACAATAAATCTTTTTTTTAAAATAAATTATTAGTACGGAGCCAGAGGACAAGGAGGGTAATTTGGCGCCTCTGTTCCAATAAAACCTCATTAATCCGCGTTGCTGGTGTAGATTGTCCCGTTTGGTTTTGGAGTTCAATAACCATTGCTTCATAATGGTTGTTTTGGTTTCATTACTTCATATATCCTAGGGACAAAAGTTTTATCATAATTGTTCAATTATCATAATTGTTCAATTAGGAAATGTTTGGTTTACGGATTTCTAACATAAAAGTAGTCTAAAATTAGCTTTGGAACCATTTAACGTGTTTGATTGAAAATTTTACAGATATCTACAAAATTCTCATTTTGACATTAGAGTTTTTTTTCTGAAATAGATCGCGGAAATGGAAAATCATTTCTATTTCGCACGTTTCGTTGGAGGATCACTTTTTCTCTACTTTTACACTTTTTAAATAATAAGAACTAAAAGTTGCATTTTTTTACTCACTTCAACAACCATCAAAACATTAAATTTTAGTATTGTCATTTCTAACCTCTATTTTTTAGAGTACTAAAACGATAATAAAAAAAATCCTTCGCTCTACTTCACCACATAGGTACCTAAAATATTTATTTTCGTTTTTTTTTTTTTTTTTTTTTATCAACCAAACAACTACTATGTTTATTTTGTTCCTCGGTATTTTTTTTTTTTTTTTTTTGACATAATATTTGGGATCCGAAGTAACATTTGAAAATTTGTATATTCTATATTGCATGTCCTTGAATCCATTCTAATGCTCGGTATGGATTGAATCATAGCGTTTCCTTATATAGTAATGGTTCTTTGTTGGGTTCATATTTTTGGAAATATTCTATTCTTATTCTATCCACCCAAACCAAACCAAACCAAACCAACCCCTATGGTACTCATGCCTGACTTGCATTACAAGGGTTGGTGGGCCCCACACCACCTTGTTGAGCATGTAAGATAATAAGTAAGAAAGTTAAAGAAAGTAAGGAAGTGGCGGAAAAGTGATATTCTTATGGTTCCCATCACGTGAGCTACTATGTATGGTGTCGGTGAGCGAGAGAGATGAACGTGGCTTTAATTACTGGCTTTTGCGCAAGAGGTTGGATCATGGGACTATGTGGTTGGGTGGGTCGGCCCCATCCGATCAGGCCAGATCTAGTACATCGGTCCAATTTTTGGTCGGGCCGGATGAAAGAATTTCCAAACCTCCGGTCTAGAACTCGGTTTAAGTCCATATGGGCTGGGAGTCCAGACCGGCCCCAGCTATATTAAAATAAAATAGATCTTGGACGGGCCCTGGACCAGGATATTTAAAATAGTAGTAGTTGTAGAAAAGAAGAAAATTTTATTGAAAATAATAGAAACATTATTGATTTTTATTTATTTGACAAATTCTAAAACATGTTTTTTTTTTTAAAGTTGAAAGAGTAAAAGGTATATAGTTCATCTTCAATTTGATATTCAGTCTTTCGATTTCTCCATGTCCAGTTTTCTTTCAATATTTGACGACGGTCTGCATTATATTGAAATCTTCGATCTTCATGGAACTTAGTCTGCAAGGTTTCACTGCTTCATTCTCCAGCTTCTGTAATGTCATTTATATTAAGGGTTAAAGTTTACTTCATTAGCGTCTGCACTTTCATCTCTCAAGTGTTGGATCCATTTTTTCGCACAAACATAATCTTGAATATAAACGTAGACTTCTAAAAGTTCTGGTAGCACCATGCTCCCTTTATCGATTAGCATTCTTTCTGTCACGTCCCAATACCAGAATTTGAAGACGGACATGGCCAGCTATCCCATACAAGGTGTTATACGTCGTACGACGATCATGGCTGTATAAGACAAGGGGGTGTATGCTACAATTAAGTCTCCTATGGTCAAGAACTTATATGTCTCAAATAAGAAACAGTAAGCATAGAACATATATGATAAAGCAATAAGGCGTCCCAAACGCTTTCTTAAAATGTTCTAGAGATCAGCTATGCAAATAAGGAGCTGGAAGAGTAACAAAATTAAATGACAGTGATCAGCTGTAGTTTAATTTAATACAATCGTGTAAGAAAACTAATGTCCAGACGAGCCGGCTAACAGGTACCGGTGGCTAAATGCCCAAAAGAAGTAAATGTACAATGATTAGCAGAAAAGAAGAAAAACTAACTCGCTATCCCCTACGACCATGTTCATGGTATGCGCCATGAGTAGGGGCAGGTACGCTGGATCCTCGGGTACTGGCTCGAAACCTGGCCATGCAAAACCATTAGGACTAGACCCAAAATAGCAAGTATCACAAAGGAAGCACGAAATGGAGAAACAAAAATCCAAGAAAAACATATAATAATACATCGGTTCAGTATCGTAACTTGGGTCAATGGCATATCCTAGCGCAAAGGCCCAACCCTACAACCAAACAAGGACAATGGTTGAACCATCACGTCTATTTCCCTAGGCTCCTAACCGAATAATACAATCACAACCAAGTTCATTTCTTATATCGGACAATCATTTGTACTACTTGCAATTTTGTGGAGTCTGAGGTTATCTCAGAAATAATGCATAATAGGAATCCTCATATCACGCCAGTGCCAAACACGAGCTAACCAAACCAAATAAATAAAACAGGTATTCACGAGATGCACCAATTCCCCGTAGGGCCACTGCGCTAAAAATACGCTATAGCGGTTCCAGTGTTCCTATAGTGAAACAGTGGCTCGGCATAATAATAGGTCAGATACTGCACTCTACTAAGGCAGATGATATACAGTATATGTGGTGGCCAGCCCACAACGCACTTAGAATAAATCTCCGTGGAAAGGTTCGTTGGCATGATCTTGAGATACCGTTCCCTCCAATGTTACTACCACTTGTAGTTACCTAATTTGCCCTACGTTGTGATTGAAATCTCAAGGCGTGGTCACATGAGAATTTCCCTTAAGATATCGTACAAAGTACGGGCACGCTAGATACAAATCTATGGAAGTCAAATATGGATTCACCCGAGCGTGTATGCAATATTCAGACAAACAATATCCTAGCCACACTTTGGTAGTTGACTCGCTTAGTATGGCCGTGCTAGAAAATAATATATATTTATAATATCATGCGTTTAGGAATTTGAAGGCATTCTCGATGCACAACCTAAATATAATCAATTAACACATGATACGATGTGTCGTACCTCGGTGCACATTAAATCATGGACAATTATCAGGCAATAGTGGTATCAGCACGGATACAGTATTCGAGTCCAATTACCAATTATATATTGGGTCATGAAGAACAAGAAATATTCAATCAAAATAAGCAAGGCCACATGGGAAGTCGAGGTTGCATATGGCTCTAAGCCGCATATGAAGTCAGGGTTGCATGACAAATTCTGGCCGCATATGAAGTCATGCCGCATGAAAAGTCATGGCCGCATATGAAGTCAGGCCACATATGGAGTCTGGACTGCATGCTCAGGGTTAAAGTCTACTCATTGGGACAAGTATTGAAGTAACGGACAATAAATAAAGTGTCAGTGATGTGACATAAAGTTATTGATGTGACAAACCATAAAGTGTGTCAGAGAGAAAAGACAAATATCATAAAAATATGTGCCACAGTTCAGAGTCATGCGTCCAAGAAAATGGTGGCTGCATATTCTCCAATACCGCATAAGTGTCGGTGCCGCATATGAGTCGATGCCGCATGGAGGTCTTTTGGACTTAGCAAAAATTTTATTCGTTCAGCGAGTGAAAACACAAGGTGTTCAAGGACACTTGTATAAATAAGAAGTCATGAGTCCAACGAGATGGACACATGTTGTCAGTATGCGGCAAGAGTTTAGGCCGCATAACCCTCTCGGGATGCATAGCACTCTCAGCCGTATAACTCGTTGGCCGCATAAAGACTTCGTCTTCTCCAAACAGCAGGTTCGGCCACGACAAAAGCTCCAAAAATTGAAATCTTATTTTGTCCATAAAATTCTCATTTTAAGTCCAAATCGGATGAACCAAAAGCCAAAATGCTCTAAATTGAAAGCTCTATCATGTAGCAAAAACTGGTTTTCAAAAATACATGTTTAATAGATCAAAACAAAAAAAAACTCATGAAATCCATAAAAATTATAAGTTAGAAATGTAGATCTACACTAATCCATCCTTCAAAACAGAAAACTCCAATAACTAAAAGTGCTAAGAGACATATAACAAACATAATGGAACAATAATATGGAGATTTTTCCATTTCCCATGCAATGTGTACTTGCCTATGGAAACGGGGAGAGCAAACTAAAGAGAGAGGAAGAAATTAAGAAGTGAAGAGAGAGAGAGAGAGAGAGAGAGAGAGAGAGAGAGAGAGAGAATGTTGTGTTATATATGGTAGGGTTGAGGATTGAACCAAGGGTTCTCATGACTTGAATCAACCTACAAAATAAACCATGGGCAGGGTTAAACCAAAAAATGGGTCTAGTCTCCATGCACATGCAACCATGCTAAAATAAAAATATGTTCCAAATAAGTATATCGAGATTGGGGAGTCACACTTTCACTTGCATCAAAATAAGATTTTGATTCTACTATGGGCACTGAGACCATAATAATATCACGTGCCAAAAAAAAAGTATATGGTTCAAAAAATTGTGTTTTCTATCACTCTAAAATTGAAAATTATGTTTCAAATTAAACCGCCATCATCTTCAATATAGGAGTTTAACATCGATAGTTCTTGAGTTGGGAGAGAAGAATATTTTTGTTTCTTCCTTTATAGTATATTCACTATTAAAATAAGTCAAATTAGCAACACTAAACAACGTCGCTAATGTTTAAATGATCGTCGCTAATAACGTTTTGTGACGCATCTAGCAACGTTTTTAATGAGTTGCATAACAACTAGTCTCTTAATCATAAAACATCACTAAACGTTGCACTTGCGACGTATTTAGCAACTTATACAACGTTTCTAGATTTCTTAGGATTAGCAACGTTGAGCGACATCTGAGAACACTTGCGCTAATATAGTGATTTATATTTAGTCATTGTTTATTACCAAAATATCGACAAAATAACGACGTATTGAAGGAGGTTAGTGACATGGGTTGATGACATGGTAAGATATCAGCATATTAGCAACATTTTGCAATGTCCCACTCTGTGCAACGCATTATGATAGTTTGTTCTCTCGCAGGGCTTGGTTGGACTTGGATTCATGCGAAGGAATCATGCAAAGATCTTGGTGTTTGAGAAGAATGATTATTCTTCATTGTGGGTGGTTTTGATCCTTCTCTGCTTTACCTTCACACTTAATAAAATGATGTTATTATTCTTTGTTTCTATGCCATGAGATAGTTAATGCTAAATAAATAAATAAAACGAAGATAAATAAATAAATAAATAAAAGCAATATCATTATTGTTAACTTATTGTTATAGGAATTGTAATGTAGTACTGTTTATTATGTTATTATGTGAAACATTATATTGTTTATTATGTTATTATGTGCAATATAGTACTGTTAATATAGACTTGTGCAATATAGTACTGTTTATTATGTTATTATGTGAAACATTATATTGTTGTTATAAGAAGAAAGATTATCATCCTGTTGTTTCAGAGATGAAAAATAAGAAGAAAAAAATGGGACTATTAGCTCCCCAAGGTAGAATCCTTAGACTATAATTTAAGTAAATGTAGTAATTCGTAGACTGGAAAGAATGGTGCAAGCGATGACTCGAGAAAACATGATAATAGAAAAGAAAATATGTTGTAAAGTTATTTTAGTTTATATACCATGCATATATTTTATAGTTAAATTGTTCACGCATTTGCATAGTCATGGATAACTTTTGTACAAGGTTTGGCTTTTCTCGAACGACCATCGGGGCACTGGGACCAATTCATCATAGGAGAAAATTATGGGAGCCGTGTTGACGTACTAGCACAAGGTATTGCGGGACGTTCAAGGCTAACTGTCCGGACTGGAAGGGTGTGACTCAATATTGGGTGATTCAAAAACTTTTAGGGGGCTAGCTACTTGTCGCTGAAAGGGAGCCGTCTAACCCGATATAGTCCAAGATGACTTGTGGTGCCAGTGACTATTATATAATTAGGCTACATGTTAGCGTCAATATATTTTAAGACTTATTTATCTATATGCAGGGACAAATTTATGACACACTTATATTTTATGAAGTCAAACAATTGATGCATGGACACATTTATGACACATATTATATCATTATGTTAACATTGTTTGCATGAAAGGATGGTAGTGTTGGATAAGATTCACTAGATTCATATGTGTATGTCCATTTATGAAAAATATTTCTGACGTCACATGTATGCTTTATATAACTACTTATAAATGTTAACTGATCAGAAGACAAGATTAGAAAGACCATATAATAATTTTATCTGCTTTCACATGATTACCGTATTGGTTTAGTTGGGTTGGCTAGAGGCCACTGATCACTACTGCGCTCTAATGTACTGACCCCCAACTCTCCAGGTGCAGAGATATCTTGGACGTGCTGAGATGTTGGAGCTCGGATTTGAAACTTAAAGATATTCGACCGGAGATGATTTATTTTGTATAAAAAATGACATAATATACGGAACATCATTATTTGTATAGTTTTTTTAGTTGTAAGCCTTGTGGTATATTTTATTGTACTGAGAGCCAGTATTGTAATCGAGTAGTTCTTTTAGACTCAAGCCGTGTAATCCTGCTACAATATTATCAGTAAAGTGAATTATTTTTGTATATCTTGCGTCTACTCAACTTTTCTACTTATTTTTTGCTACGATGACTTGTTATTTTGATATGTTTATCGATCGTGATTGATCTTGCATTGTATAAGTGCAATTTAGACTTGTATGACAATATGCTCAATGGAGAATTTCGGTTCTATGAAACGGAATATGACACGTTTGTAGAAGCATAAAAATACTACAGGCCGCATAGAGCTAATGTCGCATAAAACATGATAGATACGGCCAGACGAAAGTCGCATAAATATCCTTCACGCGGCCTGAACAATCAAGTCGTAGAGAAGCCACATGCGGCCTGATCAACCAAGTCGCAGAGAAGACGCATACTATATTATATGTGACATGAATGATCACAAAACATG
This sequence comes from Iris macrosiphon, assembly GCA_036927795.1. Classification (NCBI taxonomy): domain Eukaryota; kingdom Viridiplantae; phylum Streptophyta; class Magnoliopsida; order Asparagales; family Iridaceae; genus Iris; species Iris macrosiphon. The sequence goes on from JAYESA010000008.1 coordinate 149,306,306, forward strand.
GAGGCCACATAAGGACCACCTGACACAGATTTTGATGTCTGTCAGAGGCTCTGATACATTACTCTGAGACGCTTGGAGACTCGTAAAGACGACGCCTTAGAAGAAGACAACGGGTCACATCAGCGTATTAATTGCTTCGACAAAAGTGTCATGCCACGTGTTCCCTCGTATGCGGCTATAAGATCCATACGGTCTTGCCAACATGCGGCCAGAGTGTCCATTCAACCAAGGCCCAAACGAGAGCACGTATGCGGCTATATGACCCATACGGCCTCGTCAGCATGCGACCTAGTTGTTATGCGGCCTCCATCTCACAAGATCTTTTCGTTATAACTGCAGAGATCTTTGTACTGTTGGTGCTGACTACGTGTACAACTCACTAAGTCACGCCTACAATGGGTTGATAACAACCCCGAGATCTCATCAAACAGCATATCTCAACTAAGACCATGTGGCAATCTGCCCATGGCATACGACAATAGTTGCAACCATATTCTGTTGAAGGAACCTTATGCAGCCATCAAATATAGGCATATGCGGCACCTATAGTCCATCAGCACGGTGGCTATAAATAGGAGCAACTTGAACGTTCTAAAGATTGACTTTTTCTGCTTCAGAGAGAGACCAGACCAAAAAACAAGAGGCTGGCTATCTGCAGATTTATACTCGAGCAAGAGAGAAGAGCTTCTGCATCGGATCGTCCATATAGTAAAAAGAGTTGCTACACTCCTAACCCTCCATTATCATCCCCTAGAAAATAACTTTGTACTTAGATTGTCTTCTAGGACTTCTCTGTACTTTTTCTTAGTTTTTTAATCAAATCTAGTTCTTCCAGTTCTCTTTTTGATTTAAATAGAAAACACGATGGCGACTCTGCTGAAGATTCTGCCATCTCCTTTGTTGAGAAGTCGATGACACAGTCTAATACGACCAAGTTTGTCTCGACGTAAAAGATGCTGGGGGTCTGCTTCGACCAGCAAGTGTTCAAGAAAATGTTCTCGAAAAGGAGTGATAATCCTTTGCCAAGGATAGCCAAGCCCAAGAAGACCCGCAGAATGTGGATTGCTAAGGCCACTGCACCTCACCCAGCTGCGGAGCAGACACTTTTTGCCTCCCACTCTGTTGCCGGTGATGGTCGTCAGACGAACAACCAGAATGTCCACGTCTATGAGGCATCCCGGGCTGACGTAGAAACTGTTCAGCACCCGAACTCTGGCAGAGAAAAATACTACGATGCCAGACGTTTTGGTGCTGAGGCAGCTTCTATGCGGCCAAGGAGGAGGCCGCATAAGACTATCCATGCGACATCAACTCACAGCCACAAACAGACGGCTGCATGCGGCCCTGACAGCAACAGAACCTCTGTTTTTGACTGTATCTCATGCGGCGCATATCCTATGCGACCCACTGAGAATGGTGAAAATCCAAATCTTGACTCTTCATACTACGTGCATGCGGATACTAAGCTAAAGTAGTCTAGGGCATTGTGAACCAGACGAGCTCAAGCAACTGCTCATATGATCGACCGCCAACATGCATCGCTAACTATTACGCGAGCCTCTGACGAAAAGTTGTACATGACTGACCCATGTGTCCACCCCACAGGGACCAATGGACGGGATCCATCTTAAAAGTCTTCCACCGGTACCTCGGGGCAAGTTCGTGTATGAACCCCAGGCCATGGAGCAAATACAACACATGCGCATCCGTGTGCCCGGGATACCCGGACCCACAAAGAGGATGCAAAGGTAACATATCCTTCGCATGATTTGCGTGACGTGATTACTCACAAGCGCAAAGCAAGGAAAACAACTATGACGTGCGACATATCCTCTCCAAGGCACTGCTGCGCCAATATCATTATCAACTGTTGCTTCAATAAAGCGGCAGTACCCACAGACAGGCAGTCGACCTTCCAGCAACTTCACCAGAAAGCATCTACCCGACAACAACCCGGAGATCAGGTGCAAGTACCAGAGGAGAAGGAGTTATCCTTCGCTTCATGCTACTCAACTAGAAAGCTTTTCGCCACCAAGGAAGGAAAGAAGTCAAATACCTTCAGTCCGGCGCTCTCTACCACGGCGTCGCGAAGGCAACTACCCGAAGGGCTGACAACGACACCTGCGGAAGGCATCTTCCATGGCACCCGCTCAAGGAAGAAGCTGTCATCCCCTGGGGGTGGTTCTTCCTCAGAACCCCTGGGGGCGGCCTAAGCTGGGGGTAGTGTCCCCCTGGACGTAAGCAATAACCTAGCGTTCCGTAAAGATGATGAATCTCAAGGGACAGATGTCGAGTTCTCTGAGGGTAATCATCCTCATCAAGAAGACGTACCTTCCAAAGCCGGGGGTAACATTCCCTCTGAGTCTGAAGAAGATGTAGCACTTTTGGCTTTCCTTGAGGACAACGATTTCGAGAAAGCTGACAGTAATGTGCCTAGGGTTAATGCAGCATCTAGGGCTGGGGGTAACAATCCTCCGGAATCAGAAGATGGTGTGATGACATGCTGGGGGGGGGTAGTCACCCCCGAATATTCAGAGCATCATATAAAACTGAGAGTATTATCTCCTTTGAGTCTGAAGATGATGCAACGATGCCCATCTTTCCTGAGGACATTTGCGACTCAGGAACCCAAGGCGGAAGGGTTCAACGATCGCAAATGACTCGATGCTCTTGAGGCAATGATGCACACCATGAGTGTCATAATGCAAACTCTGGCCCAGGCAATACTGGAGATCAAGGCAAACATAGTCTTGCCACCTCAGGGCCCGCAATATCTATGCATGCCGGGAGTAGTAATCTTCTGGTGATCCACACCTACCCGTCATACCTTGAGGACAGTGATTTCCAAAAACCAGAAAATGACATATCTAGGGGTAGTCTCCCTCGACAAGACATAACAACATCCAAAGCTGGGGTAGAATTCCCTCCGATTTCAAAAATGATACAAAACTATCGGTCTTCCCTGAGGACCGCACGACTCAGGTATCGGAATCCCCAAAGCCAAATGGGACTTTCTCCTTCAATGATGAAAACATCATTGAAATCTTTAATATACTGATGAAGGAAAATAAACTTCGGCTATCCAACATCAGATGCCCTGAAGAGGCTTACAAGGTCGATGACCCAAAATATTGCCTCTTTCATCGGTACATTCATTATCGAACCAGAGACTGCTCTGTGTTGAAGAGATATATCTAGCAATTGACTGATGCCAATGAGCTCACCCTCGAATTCGAGGATAGGACAGTCATTGTGAATATAATTTCCCTCCAATTTATGACTTTTTAGTGATGGGAGCCCAGGCAACCAGGGAGGTCGTCAACCTTCCGTCGGCTCATAATCGAGTAGCAGGCTTGGTCTCACTTACAACCCCGCAGCAAACAGTCTGGCGGAAGCATTCAATAAAACTATCATCAAGCTCCTCAAGAAATTTGTGTCTTCCAACAAACGCGACTAAAATAAGAAGCTGGGTGAATGTCTCTGGGCCTACCGTACAACAGTCCGGACAGCTACCGGGAATACGCCATTCTCTTTGGTGTATGGAAGTGAGACGGTACTCTTGCTCAATATCCAAATCTCTTCACTTCGAGTAGCTCTTTCCTACCAACTAACCACAGATGACAACTACCGTCGACGGTTACAGGAGTTGGAAGCACTCGACGAGAAACGGCTCTTAACTCAACAACGCATAGAGTTGTATCAAGCGCGTCTCTCTGGAGCCTTCAACAAACGAGTAAAATAGAGAACGTTTCAAGTAGGTGACCTCGTCTTAACAGTAAGACGACTGATGGTTATGACTCACATGACGGCTGACAAATCCCAACCTAAAGGGGAGGGCCTGTTCATTGTGGAAACCGTGTTTCCCAATGGCGCATACAGGCTAGTAAAACTCAAGGGCGACTTGCTCATGATGTCTATCAACGACAAGTTCCTAAAAGAAGTACTATGTCTAAACTAGACTTGTGCTCCCCTCATCCCCAGCGGGATAATCCAAATGTACAATACCACCTGTCATGCCCTGGTCCCTTAAGGATCGATCGTCCTAGCTTGGTCCCTATGGAACCGATCGTCCTTGCTTGGGCGCGATGTCGTGCAAGCCTAAGTTGCGCTTGCACCAGGCATAGTATATGCACAAGACACAAGTCAGACAAAAATATACATATATAAGCACAAAATATAATTACAGAGAACCAAAGTTGAACACATTTGATAGGAACACAAAATACTTTCTTTATTGAATACTTGAAGATTGGATTACAAAGTATTTGCTTGGCTGAGTTACAAAATATGCCATAGAAGGCTTATAACTCTTTTTATAAAACCAAAACTAGCCACAACGTCCATACATTATATCCTTTTAGTAGGACCAAAATCAAAATAACTAGCCGAAGAGGAGTTTGCACACAGGAGAGGAAAGCTAAGGAAGCAGCATGAGCACGATCCCGCTGGAAGGATGCGCTAACACTGGTTCAAAATGCTCGTCATGTTCTCGCTTCCTGAACCTGGAGATTTTTCTACAAACGTGGGTCAGTACTATAACATGTACTGGTGAGCGACCGTGGCCAAACTCACCGAGAAATCTACACTAAGTAAGCATGTGAAGCTCGCATTAATATATGATCTTTCTAGTTGTCTAGTTTCTTTTAACAATTCTTGCAAGAAAATATAAACAATAGATAGACTATGCATATGATAATTTTTACCCACGGTCGAGCGGCTATCCCTACAGCAGACACACAAGTTAGCAACAATTTGCATATATGTATATAACTCATGCATCTGTGTTAGCATCAAGTGTCAAGTGTGCATAGAAGAGAACTTATCATGTGACCTAACTACATAATGGTCCATGGGAAATTTATTCTCTATAGACATGAACATCCCCTGATCATGAGGACTTTATTGCATCAGGGTATTCCTCTGATCCCCTCTAGGGCGAATGATCCCCAGTGCCCCGAAAACCGTATATGTTGTTACCCTTGTGCACAAGTTGTCTAAAGACCGATGCATGGTATGCAACTCTATCATATAAAATCTTACTATGCAGCAGTTAGACTATTCATGAACATCTCTATCTCTTTACTCTATTATTTGGTAACCCATGCGAGGTTTCTTTAAACATCTCTTATGCAGCATATGAGTAAGTAACAGATACACGTCTATTTGAATAAGTATTTGTAACAGTTATATATATATATATATATATATATATATATATATATATATATATATATATATATATATATATATATATATATAATCAAGCATACAGTTCATCTCTTTTAGCTTATCTCGTTTAGTGAGGTAATATTTGTATAGGAACAAGTAACTTGTGCAGACTAGAGATCATTTTATTAAAGCGTATGGACTGAAAGATTAATCGAAGGGCCTAAGCCACTCACCGATTGAATTAAACGAGAGGATGGGGAAGCCTTATGCAACAGTCACTCCTTGGTTATGCGTCCTAAAATTGCAAAAATACTTGGTTAGCATCATTCGATCTCTTTCCCTTACGATTCGAAAAGAATGCGCAAGTGAGAAAAGTGAATCATGAAAACCAAGTCATCGAAAGCAAGACAAAACACAAAGCAACACAAAACCAAGCAGCAAAACAACCAACGAAAACTCTTGAACTCATTTTAATATAAGTTGTTCCATAAGTTAGAAGGATTCATTGTATTTCGTCTGTGTTGATTTGGCAGTAAGATTTTCCCGAGACTCGATTCTCAACCAAGTCAAAGCAACAAGTGTTCCATAAGTATTCGTTAGGAGTGGGACATTACATAATACCCCACTGAGAAGAAGTTTCGTCCTCGAAACTTAAGAGATCAAGGAGTCAAAGATCAAGGCATCAAGAGGTCAAAGGAAATCAGACTCACCAACATCGTGCCCGCTCATGTCGCGCTCAATATTCAACCGATAAACTCTAGGCCTTCTTGTTTGATCAGTTTCTCCATTAGCTGGGGCTGGGACGGGGTTTTGATTCTGTCCACGTTCTGCATTATTCACTTGGTTCTCTGGAACCCTTCTATTTTTATGACAATCTTTGAAGATAAGGCCCCTCTTACCACAGTTAAAGCACTCTCTATTTTTAGTGCGATAATTTTTGATACTATGGCCTCATCGGCCACAGAAGGTGCACTCTTGAGCAAGTTGCTACTCACCTTCTATCTTCTTCTCCCCATCTTGGTATCTTTTGACAGGAGGGTTTCGAGCAACTGGCACCTTCTCGGAAGCGCTCCGTGGCAAATATTGCTCATTCTGAACCGCTGCCTCAAAGGCTTTTATGTAAGAGGTACATTCATGGCTCATAACATATTTTCTGAGGCCGTCATTAAAACCCTTAATAAATCTGTGTGTACGGGCCCTCTTGTCAGGAATTAACGAGCTAGCGAACTTAGCAAGTTTGGATAATTCTGACTCATAGTCCTCGATGGACTTGCTCTCTTGCTTAAGTTCGATAAACTCATATTCCTTTCTCTGTCTGATAGCAGATGGAAGGTGTTGCTCCTAGAATGCTTCTTTGAACACTCTCCAAGTAATGTTGCCGTCTTGGCACCTGATGGCAAGATCCTGTTTCTTGATCTGCCACCAATCATGTGCTCGTAATCGCAGCTTCATAACTGCACACGTCACCCTTTTGTTCACAGGTATCCTAGTAAATTCGAACAAGTCCTCTAACTTGGCGACCCAGTCCATCACCTTATCCGACGCAGTCCTGCCTTTGAACTCAGGAGGGTTTAACTTCAGAAACTTAACACATTTAAAGATAGATTTCCTGACCGCCTGCGAAGCCTCATCAGCTTCTGCTAGGCCTGCTTATCGAGGCGCGGGTGCGGCTGCCACAGGTATCACGGCGGTTCCTGATGCACTACTATTGGTGAGCAAGGTTGTCACTATCTGAGTCAAAGAGTCTAATTATTTCTGTTATGCTATGGCTCGAGCATCTGTCCGTTGCTGCTAAACCTCAAATCGATAATGTTGGGCATTGAATTGTTCTTGTTGATTTTCAATCATGCCAATCAGCCTATCGATTTGATCATCGTTCATGCTCGTTGCTTGCGATGTCCGTTGGTTACCTGTTTTAGTCATCTTGCTGCAAAAGAGAGTAGCTTGCATTAGTCTCATAACGTATTATGGACTTATTGCATGGGACGTTGGGTTTTTATGCTCTTCAAGATAGGGACATTTTATACTTTCGATTTACTTCTATATATTTGCAACCATTTTCAAAATTTGGAACTTTTAAAATCGCATGATAACTTATATCATTTTGAAAACGATATTTGAATAGGCCAAGGATGTAAAGTCGTGCTCTGATACCACCTGTCACTCCCCGGTCCCGTAAGGGCCGATCGTCCTTGCTTGTTCCCTACGGAACCGATCATCCTTGCTTGGACGCGATGCCATGCAAGCCTAAGTTGCGCTTGCACCAGGCATAGTACGTGCACAAGACATAAGTCAGATGAAAATATACATATATAAGCACAGAATATAATTACAGAGAACCAAAGTTGAACACATTTGATAGGAACACAAAATACTTTCTTTATTGAATACTTGAAGATTGGATTATAAAGTACTTGCTTGGCAGAGTTACAAAATATGTCATAGAAGGGTTACAACTCTTTTTATAAATCCAAAACAAGCCACAACGTCCATACATTATATCCTTTTAGTAGGACCAAAATTAAAACAACTAGCAGAAGAGGAGTTTGCACACATGAGAGGAAAGCTAAAAAAGCAGCACGAGCACGGTCCCGTTGGAAGGATGCGCTAACACTGGTTAAAAATACTCGCTAAGCTCTCGCTACCAGAACCTGAAGATTTGCCCACAAATATGGGTCAGTACTACAACATGTACTGGTGAGCGACCGTGGCCAAACTCACCTAGAAATCCACACTAAGTAAGCATGTGAAGCTAGCATTATTAGGTGATATTTCTCGTTGTCTAGTTTCTTTTAACAATTCTTGCAAGAAAATATAAACAATAGGTAGACTATGCATATGATAATTCTTACCCACGGCCGAGCGGCTATCCCTGCAGCAGACACACAAGTTAGCAACAATTTTCATATATGTATATAACTCATGCATCTGTGTTGGCATCAAGTGTCAAGTGTGCATAGAAGATAACTTATCATGCGACCTAACTATATGATGGTCCATGAGAAACCCATTCTCTATAAACATGAATACCACCCTGATCGCGGGAACTTTATTGCCTCAGGGTGTTCCTCTGATCCCCCTAGGGAGAACGATCCCCAGTGCCCCAGAAATCGTTCGTGGGATTACCCTTGTGCATAAGTTTTCTAAAGACCGATGCATGGTATGCAGCTCTATCATATAAACTCTTACTATGCAGCATTTAGACTATTAATGAACATCTTTATCTCTTTACTCTATTCTTTGGTAACCTATGCGAGATTTCTCTAAACATCTCTTATGCAGCATATGAGTAAGGAACAGATACACGTCTATTTGAACAAGCATTTACAACAGTTATATATATATTTGAACAAGCATTTACAACAAGTAAGGAACAGTTACTTGCACTCTCGCATACAAGAAGTAATAAGTCCATAAAAAATCCCCCAGTGGGATGTCCTCAGGATCGTACCTAACCTTTCGGTATGGCTATTGATCAACTCACGTCTACGTCACCTCTGAGCTATCGTTCTCACATCCTCTCCCTAGAGTTTGTCATGTCCAAGTAATCTCTGAGCAAACCTCTCCCTACGACTATCACCAGTCGTCAACTCAACTTATCACATGCTCTTAAACTTAAGTGCGTCAACGATGTTAAGTCCACCAAACTTTCCACGACCATGCCACCTCTGGCAAGGCCTATTTCAAACTTATTACTTGCACCCTAGTGCGCAAAAAATAATAAGTCCACCGGAGATTCCCCAGCGGGATATCCTTAAAAAACCATGGGGAGATTAAAAGCAAAATTATATTTTCGGGGATTATCAAGATCCCAAGCCCGAGGGAAAAATGAAGGTACAAAAAAAGTAAAAGAAAATTACGGGTGCTATGAGTCGGAGCCTAACTTTGCTATCCGAAGATTACGCTGCAGGCACTCCATAAACAAAGCAAAGAAGGCCTTCTCTATCTCCACCTTCTTTGAGAACTCATTATATTCATGGGAGATCAGCATTCCCATGTCGGCCTGTTGATACTGCTGCATCTTTGTTAGGCATTTCTCTACCTCCTGTAGTTTATGGCCCAGAAAGTTGACCATCTGCTCAAAACCAGGGATACCCCTCAGAGAATGAACCTGACCCTCAGCAAAGTGCCTTGCCCAGGCGAAAGATTTATTGCGCTCCAACACACCCTCGATCCCATTCTTCAAGAACATATGGAAGCTCCAGATAGAAAGTTTGACGATCTCGTCAATCTCTTCCAATGTAGCTAGAGTCAAGGGCGGCGGGATGGAAGAAGAGGCCACAGGCGCAGCAGGCGGCACAACGGTGCTTAAAAATCTCAAAGGCGAAACAACAGTAGAGGAGCAACCAATGGTCCTGTCTTCGAGCCAATCTTTTATGGATGCCCGAAGAGCCTGGATGCCCGATAGCTGAGTCGCATATGCTGGAGTATTACCAAGACTGGGAACAGAAGTAGTGGGGTGCCTCGCCACATCGGCTCCCTCTAGTGTGCCATCCCTAGATCGTATTACGACGACTTTGGGAGGTGACACAACAACCTCAAAAGGGGGAACAACCTTATTACGACGGTTCACCACCCCACTATCCAGAGAAGCTTCGGCCACGGAGTTCCCCGACAACAACAGCTGGATGAACAGCCGTCGTACCAGAAGAACCCGTAATGTTTGAGGGGTCCTGGACAGACCGTGCAAGGTATCCTTTGCCTCCAGAAGAATGGAGGAGGGATACAGACCTCCTCTAAACAAGCCTACCACCTTGTTCTTCTTTGATATCTTCCTTGACAGCCACATCCACAGTCTGCAAGGAAAAGATAGGGTCTGCGGAACCAAAGCAACTGGTAATCAGCTTTACACGAAGAATCGAGAGTTGAAGCCAAAAAATCTGATCTCATGTCAAGTTATAAAATGATGTACCAGAGGGAGGCGGTATAGGTTGTGACTCGTCCAGCGATGTCATAGCCATCCCCATGGCTTCTATGTCGTCCACGGATATGTGCTCCAAAAGAGTATAAGGCTGCTCCGCCGAAACCGCATCCAAGTCCCGAGCCCCCAAAGCCTCAGGTGCTGATTCTGAGACACATACTTCGAACTCCAGGGGAGATTCCTCCTCCAGTTCGGTGTAGGAAACCATCGAAGCTGTTGCCCGCCGGGGACGACCCCTTTTCTTCTGTGTTTGCAAATGTCCAAACAGACTAGAAGAGAGATAGTTATAAAGAGGACAAGGAAGAATCAAACTAGGAGGATTTATGAATACCGCCATAGCATCTAAATAGGGTTCTGCTTCAGGAACCATTAGTGCAAGGGATCTTACCTCTCCGCTTACGGTCCCCTTCATAGGGGGCTTGGTCTTCTCCGTTGGTCCCTTCTCTGGGACCACATCGGTCCTCGCCTTCTTGGAGTAGCGAGAATGCTGGGTCCTAGCCTTCATTTTGTGCTTCACAACCCAGGTTGATATGTCTAACTCCACAAGTAGGGGCCTAGCAACACCCTTACCCTTCTTGGGCGTTCTGCGGCCCTTTGCCTCGGGAGTCATCAACAGGGTGCCCTCGATATAACTCCTCTCCAGGTCAAAGTTAGGCGATGGAGCATTGGCCGTATAATAATACTTTGTAGCCATATACAGTATTTTTGGCATGACCCCGACTGTTGGCAATTAGAACTGAACTTTGGTGCCGGTTGCATTATAATAACTCGAGGCCCTGGCTCCATCAAGCAAGCTGTCATTGTATCCGAGGGAAGCAGTCGGGTGGCCCAATAAAAGCTGAGCATAGCCAAATTGACGGACAAACCAGCTGGACAAGTAGGGCTCTACGAAAACATCAACCTTATTCTGGTATACCAGGTAGGAGGGACGGATGGCTTGGAGCCAGCGAAAGAGCCTGCTAGACAGACTTTGAGGCCCGCCATCATAGTGAACGATGTTTCGTTCGTCGTCAGTAAACTCTAGATCGGACGTGAAGAAGGTCCAACCATTCATGAATGAGAGCTTCCCCTACCAGCAGGGACGGTATCGCATCTCCACTTCATCAGCCGATACTTGAGGATCATGGTGTCAACAGCCACCATGTCATCGTCTGTCCCCGGGCTCATCAAAGACCCGTGATGGAAGCGCAGCCACCACATCAAGTAATGGTAGGGAAGCTCAATTCGGTTAAAGTGACCTCTACTAGGGTGATCTTCGAACTTCGCAACAAAGGTACGAAGGTCGCGATGGATGCAACACACCATGGCAGGTAGGAGGGCCAGCTTGTAGCTGAAGGCCAACTTCACAGCCGGTAAAATAAGGGTGTGACTGATCCGCTCTGTCATGCCAGACCCGCCCGGGACTACGTAATTACGCAACGAGAGCATCAGGTATCCCGCCAATACGGCTTTCGAGGACAACTTGTAGGTATCCATGTAAAAGTAACTGAGCTCCTCCTCGAGGCCATTCAACTCGTCAACAGGTTCGTCCTCCTCCTCCGAGGAACCTCCAGCTTCCTCACCCTCGGGGGCCAGTCCCTCTGCTCCTGGATAAAATCAGCTACTTCCTGCTTGGACCGTGGGGCCCGAACATGAACCTTATTGGACTCCTTCTGCTCCGGGAAGAGGTAACGAGTCCAAGTTTTGATATGGGGAGAAGACCCCTCAGTAGATTTCTTCCTCTTCTTCGAAGATCTCTGGCAAATGTCATGGTGGCATAACAGTTCCTGGTATACCGTCAGGATCTCGGGGTTCTCCGCTTCTAACTTTTTGAGTTTTTTATTGCTCGGGGTATACTCTTAGTAGGGCTCGTCGCCCCAAGGAAGCTTTGAGATGGCATATATCACATGCAAAGCCAGGCCTATCTCGCCTCCAGGTATAAAAAGGTTTTCGTACGAAGATTTTATAGCTCCATCAGGGCAACAAATAGGGGACGGTTTATCTCCAAACCGTAGCAGGTGCCCCTCACAGCGAAAAATAAGTCTGTAACCCTGAGCTCCCGCTCGAACTTCTTCAGAATCCACTGGGTTAGATGACACTAGAAAATGTTATAATAAGCCCAACTGAGAGTCCGCAGCTGCCCCGGGGGGGGGGGTAAGTTCCCTTCTTGGCGACCTGATGAAGGAAGGTGCCCGCCTCGTATATGTTGAGGTTTCGTCCCAGTTTACTTCCAACAAGACCAGGCTTCAGTCCCAGCAAGGAGTACGATGGTGACTCCTTCGTGCTATAAAACCCCCCCTTATTCTTTCCGGCACCACGTCGGATATTACCGATGAGCGCTCCTTGTGGTTCAGGGGATAGGTTCCAGTCCATCCGCCATTGACTCATCATCACCTTCAAGTATGATAAAGAGAGGTGACGTTCAAAGAAGAGAAATGACATCTCCATCTCGCGGAACGTAAATGACCAGTTCTCTCTGGTCATACCTATGCCAGACTGAGAATACTCTAATACATCGCCAAACAAGAAGTACAACTTCTTAAATGTGCCGCTGCCATCCCCGAGAGGGATCTCCCCTGCATTTATCTGGCTCAGCAGGAAGTAAGGACTCTGCTTGCCAACCTTCTGTTGTCGCCCAGGTGAAAGATCGTTATCAATCTATTTTTGGACAGTTGCAACCAGGTCTCTTAGATTCATGTTTAGAGGTAGCACATTCTGCCCAAGGATCAGCTCCTAGAGGGTATGGTGGGCAATGTCACTACAAATCAAACAAATGAACACGATCAGATCATCAAGAATCATCATATGCGGCCTATGAACATATGCTGTCGAGCAGACCACGCGACTACAGTATACATGCAACATAGTCAATCATGTGGCATAGTCACCCATGCGGTCGAATAAACCATGCGACATGATGGGTCATGTGGCTTGGTTAGTTATTCGGCAAACGTAGTCATGCGGCCGAGTTCCCATACGACCGAGCTACCCATGCGGCAATGAGAAGTTGGCGCATAGACGAATCCATGCGTCCAACTGTGCAAAAGTGTTTCTGAGTTCAGAACTTCACTTCGTCTTCCCAGACAACCTACCATTGACAGGCCGCTGAACGTCGGCGGGGAACGGCAGAGGGCCGCCGCAACAGCGTGACCCTTCCCCTTGCTGGCCTTGGCCTTGCCTTTTCCCTTGGCGGCGGCGACAACTGAGGGAACGACTTCGGGAGCCATGACAGAAAAGCAGTAAAAAGAAGAGGTAGAAGAAGATGAGAGAAAGAAAGAAGGATTTTCTTTCTCCTCTGACCCCATATATATAGACAGCAGCATGCGGCTAAAAATGAGACGACGACTGTCCAGGTCCTGAGTCGTCTTGATCCCCGTAACAGCCACGGATGACAGCGAAACCTCGGTTATTGGGCCACTTTATCCCCTGACGGCACAGAATTCCAAGAGATCTCCTTGGAGATCGAACAAAATTTACTCAATTAATGACTTGACGGCCTGGCAGAACATGTTATGTAGCAACACAGAGTCATGCGACAACATGGTTATGCGGCATGTCGCTCCTATGAGGCCAAAAGTGCTCAACTATGCTTCTTATTCAAAGTATTCCAAACTTCTCATTTTGAAAACTTTGAAGGGGGTCTTGTAGAAGCATAAAAATATGACAGGCCGCATAGAGCTCACGCCGCATAAAACATGATAGATACGGCCAGACGAAAGTCTCATAAATATCCTTCATGCAGCCTGAACAATCAAGTCATAAAGAAGCCACATGCGGCCTGTTCAACCAAGTAGCAGAGAAGTCGCATAGTATACTATATGCGGCCTGAACGACCACAGAACATGGAGGCCGCATAAGGACCACCTAACACATATTTTGATCTGTCAGAGGCTCTGACACATCACTCATCACTCTGAGATGCTTCAAGACTCGTGAAGATGATGCCTCAGAAGAAGACAATGGGTCACATCAGCGCATTAATTGCTTCAAGAAAAGTGTCATGCTACGTGTTCTCTCGTATGCGGTTATAAGACCCATGCGGCCTCGCCAACATGCGGACAGAGTGTTCATTCGACCAAGGCACAAACGAGATCACGTATGCGGCTACATGACCCATGCGGCCTCGTTAACATGTGGCCTAGTTGTTATGCGACCTCCATCTCATAAGATCTTTCCATTACAACTACAGAGATCTTCATACAGTTGGTGCTGACTACGTGTCCAGCTCACCAAGTAACGCCTACACCGGGTTGATAACAATGCCGAGATCTCATCAAACATCATATCTCAACCAAGATCATGTGGCAATCTGCCCATGGCACGCGACAACAGTTACAACCATATTCTGTTGAACTTATGCGGCTACCAAACATAGGCATATGCGGCACCCATATTTCATCCGCACAATGGCTATAAATATGAGCAACTTGAACATTCTAAAGGTCAACTTTTTCTGCTTCAGAGAGAGACCAGACCAAGAAATAAGAGGCTGGCTATCTGCAGATTTACACTCAAGCAAGAGAGAAGAGCTTCTGGACCGGATCGTCCACGGAGTAAAGAGAGTTACTACACTCCTAACCCTCCATTGTCACCCCCAGAAAATAACTTTGTACTTAGATTATCTTCTAGGATTTCTTTGTACTTTTTCTTAGTTTGTTAATCAAATCCAGTTCTTCCAGTTCTCTTTTTGATTTAAATGGCAAACAATATTTTGTGACATGTATCGACGTAGTAAATTACAGCTTAGCGATGTTGAATATGTTGCCTACACTTTTCAATTATAGTGGCGTATATCGACGTTTAGCAACATATTGATTTGTGTAGCGATGTTAGGATACATGTTATCAACGTATTCTTTGCATAGCTGAACGTCGCTAATTTCTATAAAAATAAAAAATTATTGCAACATATTTTGATACAATGTAAATATATCACATATACAAATCTGGTATATAGAAATGTTCACAAAATTTGTTCGATACATAAATATATCATAAAATATATAATGTATTAATATAAAATATAAGAAAAAATATAACTATGGTATAATACATAATTGATCATAATGTACCATACAAAAACTAACCATAATGTACATAAGCAACCATAATGTCTAATATAATAGATTTCTGATACAATAATTGTTTGATACAATAAGAAATGATACAAGAGATCCAACTAGGGCCAAAATATACACAAATCAATACAAGACCCAACTAGGGCCGAAACACACACAAACATATGATAACTCTGTCCAAGATAGGACTACTGGTGGGGAGGAGGACTAAGAACATCGCAGATCAACACTACGATTTGCTTCATACATCCTATGAAAACGGTTATATTGGCTGTGGAGGCGGCTTCGATGCCAGTGGCGTTGGAGGGTATATATGTTCCAATGCTAACAATCTAGCTTTGTAGGAATCCATGATCGATATCACATGTGTGCTATAGTCTCGTTCCAAAAGACCTATACCCCTGCATTGCCTCTACCCTATGCTTTGTCACCTCGGCCAGCTTGGTAATAGTACATTATGTAGTCTAACTCATCTCCTTGAGCGACTAGTTCATCTCCCTGATCTCCAATTGGTTATATCTTCAATTTTGGATATTATTATAGAATTATATCAATTGGACATCATTCATGTATATGTTAGGAACAATCACACAAAATTTTAGGTCAATCGTGTTTACGGTTTGACCTACACGATAATTCTACCAACCTGTTATTCTAAAATAAAATAGAATTCATTATTTGGCATCTGGATTCTACAAGGCATAACTCTTAGCTCTGAAATCAAAATACTATAATATTATATGTTTTTGGAAATGGAAACGAGTTCTCTACAAGAATTTCTTAACAAATTACATAAACAATTATGTTTACCACATGAAACTTGACTTGGAATAAAATTGTGCATAATATACATGATTATGTGCGGTTGATTTAATAAGTGATTTTATTATATTTTGGAGGACAATCGTAAATAGTTGGGCTAGACTATCTCGATATCGATGTAATAAAATAATATATTATTGATAGGATAATAAAATTGATATTGGTTAGAACCTCTAAGAATAAATAACTCTATTAATGAGGGCAGGTAAAACAATACTAAGTGGAAATATGAATAAAAGTAATACTCGAGGTTTGAGTGAAAAATTATATACATACTTCCAAGGATTAAAGTTGCTTGAGGAATCTCTGATAAATTTAGACTAAGACTAATTCATTAATTGTGGATTGAATAAGAATGTAGACGTGAAATAAAGAATGTGGGATGGAATGAAGGAAATTCAAGGACTTGTAAAGTATTGATAAATGACTGCAAGTTCGTATATATTAAACGAGAATAGGGATACTTCGTTAACAAATTTGTGGGTTTTAGAGTTCTTAGGATTTTGAAGAAGAATTGTGGATATGCGATAAGAAAACTCGAGGTGAAGATAAACTCGAGGAATAAGGACTAAGAGGTAATTGGAGACTTGAATTATTCCAAATAAATTGCTTTAAATTTTGAGGACAAATTTTTTTATAAGGGGATATGATGTAAATTCCATCCCGGATTCTTAATTTTCTTATATTTACAGTACAAGAAATAAAAATCAAAGGATAGCTAAAATAGCAAATGAATCAAACACAAATTTCTAGGTTAATTATATATTGAGAGCAAATATATTACACAATTAGAATAAGGTTATGATGTAAATATTATGGTATAATAGATATAAAGTAAATTCCTTAACCATGGACTTCCCTCCTTATTACCTAAGCCTACAGTTTACTCCTATTCATGTTTTCTCTTCATTCAATTGAACCAAAGCCCAATATAACATTTTTTTATTTTCTACCTAATCCTAAGCTAGCCCACCCCCACTTCCTATATATGTCCTTACAAATCCCAGACTTACCCAAGTTTAATTCAATTCCTCCTTGTTAAATTAGCACAACCATTCCTTCTTCTTTTTTGATACATTAAGTCCAAGCCGACCCAATTTGAAAAAATAATAGAAAGAGCAGGAGCAGCAAGTAACCACCCCCTTGCACCACCATCCTGCTCCCATGCTCCCTCTGTTATCTGCTGAGCACATAGCCATTTCCTACTCCTCACTAGTGGCGTAGCCATGTTGGGCCGAGGGGGGCGCAAATGCGCCCCCTGAAATTCAAAAAAAAATTATTTAATTTTTTTGGTGGTGCACGGCACTACAGCCTGCTGCTCTCTATTGCATGATTATAATATATCTTCACTTGATCGGTGAGTACTTAAATGACTACTGCGATACTTTTGGTCGTTGGTCCATGGAATTGCACAACACACAAGTCCCGCCTATAGGGCATGCATAGGCTACTTTGCCTGTAAAGAATTGCACAAGGGCATGCATATGCTACTTTGCGTATAAAAACTATTATCATTTATTTGGATGTCGTGTGTGTGGAGTAGGAGGCAATTTGATTGGATGGCCTTGGCTCATTAGGCCACACCATGCTCATTGTCATAACTCTCTCTCTCTCTCTCTCTCTCTCTCTCTCTCTCTCTCTCTCTCTCTCGCACAGTACTGCTACACATGACTTCATCACGTCAATATACATGTACTGCTGCTCTCAGGAAGGCTGGAGCCTAGGCCTAGTATTGCTCTAAAAAAAGCAAGTAAGCCTAAGCCAAAAAACAAGGAGATTAGATAACAGAAACAACTATCTCTTCTACAACTACACACGGAAGGAGCACATCCGTGACCCATCAGACCCCAGCCCCAGGTCCCCAACGATCAAGAAGAAGCTATTTCTTCCTCTTCTTTTCCTACCATTCCTTCAAAGTTCAACCCAAATTTCTCTTCCACCAGCAACAACCAACAGGTAACATTTTCTCCTCTTCTTAGTCATTTTTATTGCCGCATTATATGTTCTTAGTCATTTTTTTATCCTGAACGACTGAAATAACTAATGATAGTGTTTCTGCAGTTTCTCTAATATCTTGAAGATTATCCAAATTTAATTTATTGTTGATTCCAGTAATCAAAAAGTTCACAAATTCAAAAGAGCTACATTAAGCAAATTATGTCCCTCCCTCTGTTTAAAATTAATATTTTTATAGACAAAGAGCATGGTAATAGAAAACAGAAAGCATGACATGCTATTGTTTACCAATCACTTAACAAGGTATCTTGGCTAATATTTCAAAATAAGATATTTTTAGATGAAAAGTAATAAACGTAACAATTTTTTTAATAATAATATTTTAAAATTTAATATTAATATATAATATTTTGAAATTATAAATATATTAAAATTTTATTATTTTAATAGTAAATATTGTGTCCCTAAATTAAAATCTTGGCTACGCCACTCCTCCTCACCCACACAACACCAACACTAACACAATACGACACACACAAAACACCAACCCTTATTTGGTCATATTGGTCAGTATATGTCAATTAAAAATTTCTATTGATATACTCTAAGATCATCATTAGTAAAGACCCATCCCACATTATAGATTCTAGATTTAAAATGTAGAAGCTCATTTTGTATAATAGTAAGTCTCATCCCTAGTTCCAATTTCTAGATTTTGAGTCTCATCCCACCCAATTTCTAGATCTAGATTGTAGGAACCCATTTTGAAGAATAGTAAGTCCCAATTTGGAGCCCAACTTTCTAGATTCTAGATTTTATATTATTTTTTCTCACATTAATTTTTTACTACACAATCTTTGGGATCGGAGCTCATTTTATCATTTTCTACCATTCTCATACAAACACAACCCATTCTATATTTACCTTTTTTTTAAAATTTTGGACCCCAAATTTTATTGGAGAGTCCTAACTACTAATGATTCTCTAAGCAATAATCCACCATTTTAGTTGGCATTTTTCTCTTTTCTTCTCCCTCTTCATGTTTCCTTTCTCGTGCAACAATCTTGTGAAGCACAACTATTCCCTCCTTTCAAACACACATTCATTTTCTTCTCAGCACATACCTACTCCTATTATACACCGCATCTCCTCCTCCTCCTCCTTCTCTTATCAACAACCATACCATGCTTCTCCTCCTCCTACTCACATTATATTTCTTCTTTGTTTAACTTTCTCTTCTCTTTCTGCATACACACAACCTACTCTATTTTTCCTTTGTTTTTGACCTTGTCTCCACCATCTTCACTCGACCAGACCCCCCTCTCTCTCCATATTTGTATCTTTTCTCTTCTTATTCTTCATCATCATAATCTCCTTCTTCCTCTCATATTTTTCCCTCTTCACTCTATTTTCTTATGCTACCTGCCTCCTCGATAGTGAAAAAAATGTTTGGGCCAAAAAAATGGATGTTGAAAAGAATGAATGGGCCAGAATAATACAATAATAAAAAGAACATAAACTATTCAGTGATTAATTTTTGGGCCATAATGAGTAAAAGGAATTTAAAGAGGAAAAAATATATATAGTAGGCCGGAAACAATTATTCAGCCAAAAATTGTAAATGAGTTGTTCGAATAAACGTAAAAGAAAAAAGAAAAAAATAGGAGAAAATATCTCTTATTAGTGTAATCACATAGTGGGAGATAAAGACCTTATTTATATAATCCAATGAAAGTGTAATACTAATCTTTAACCAATGTGAGACTAAAAATAAAGTGGAAATCCAACCCTTATAACACTCTCCCTTTGGATGACCACCATCTCTAAGCCTATTGCCTCGTTAAAACTTTGCTAGAAAAAACCATTAGGATAAAACCTGTGCGAAAGAAAATGGTACAATCTTTAGGATAACTTAGATAGGTGTTTGATACGCTTAATGTTGCCTCATTAAAACCTTGTCAGAAAAAACTCAATGAAAAAAAATCCATGACTAAGGAAAAAGAGTACAACACGTTATAGTCCATACAAAATATCTCCCCCTAAAAATAATCACTCTCCCTGATGATGATGATCCTGAACAGTTAGCTGATGAAGACGTCGTATTCCAATTCCATGAACTAGTTTTTGAAAATTTAACTTTGGCAACAATTTGGTGAACAAGTCTGCAAGATTATCACTTGAGCAAACTTGTTGGACGTCAATATCAAAGTTCTTCTGAAGCTCATGAGTATAAAAGAACTTCAGTGAGATGTGCTTGGTCCTGTCTCCTTTAATGAATCCACCTTGAATTTGTGCAATACATGCTGCATTATCCTCATGAATAAAAATTGGAGTATCTGTGTTAGGGGAAAGGTGACATGGGCTACGAATATGTTGAATCAACGATCTCAGCCAAAAATATTCTCTACTTGCTTCATGGAGAGCCAATATTTTTGAGTGATTTGAGGAGGTAGCAACTATTATCTGTTTTGTTGAACGCCAAAAAATAGCTGCATTGCTATTAAGAAACACATATGCAGTTTGTGAACGACCTTTATGGGGATCAGATAAATAACCTGAATCTGCAAAGCCAACTAGATTCGCGATGTCAGTTAAACCACAAGTATAAAATAATCTAATATCGGTAGTTCCACGAAGATATCTCATCACATGTTTAATGCCATTCCAATGTCTGTGATTTGGCGCCAAGCTATATCTAGCCAACAGATTGACAGAGAATGATATGTCTAGCCTTGTACATTATGATAGATATATTAATGCCCCAATGGCACTAATGTACGATACTTGGGGTCCTAGCATCATTTTATTGTCGTCCTTAGGACGATATGGATCTTTATTGATATCTAAAGATCGAACAACCATTGGAGTGCTAAGGGGATGAGCTTTATCCATATTGAATTATTTTAATATTTTTTTTGTGTATTTGAATTAATGCACTAAAATTCCATTAGTGCAATGCTCAACTTGTAATCCGAGACAATATTTCGTGTCTTCGAGATCTTTCATCTCGAACTCCTTTTTCAGATAGTTTGCTATCTCATTGATTTCATGTATTGTCCCAATCAAGTTTATGTCATCGACATATACTGCAACTATAGCGAAACCCTCATTAGATTTCTTTATTAAGACACATGGGCATATAGGATTATTCTTATATCCATCCCTTTTCATATATTCACTAAGGCGGTTGTACCACATCCTTCCAGATTGTTTCAAACCGTACAATGAACGTCTTAGCTTTATGGAATGCATGTTCTTAGCTTTTGAACTAGGTAGGTTAAATCCATCTGGAATTTTCATATAGATATCACTATCTAAATCACCATATAGATAGGCTGTTACAACGTCCATAAGTCTCATGTCCAGCTTTTTCTCAACTGTCAGACTTATCAAATAACGGAACGTTGTTGCATCCATTACGGGATAATACGTCTCTTCGTAATTAATCCAAGATATTTGAGAAAACCCTTGTGCCACTAATCGTGCCTTAAATTGAGCGATTTTATTCTTTTTATTATGCTTTCTTACAAACACCCACTTGTAACCTACCGGTCTGACATCTTTTGGTGTTTGTACCATAGGTCCGAACACTCCACGTTTATTAAGGGAATCCAATTCTGCTTGAATAACATCCTTCCATTTTGGCCAATCTTTTCTTTGTCGACATTCATCGATGCTACGTGGTTAGTGTCATCAATGTTCTTAGATATTTTAGTAGCTACTGAGAATGAGAATATCTCATCTATTGTTATATCTTTGCGATCCCATACCTCTCTTGTATATGTATAAAACATAGAGATCTCGTTGCTTTTAGGTACCTGAGCCTCCTCTTGGGCTTGTGTCTTTTCTAAGACAATAACCTCTTCTGGGTTTTTAGAGAGTATGGATCTGGCATTCATAATCTCTTCTTGAGCGTTATGTGTAACCTCCTTAAGAGCGTTACTTGGGTATTTTCTCTTTCTAGGGACTAAGTCCTTCGAACCTATGGGTCTACTACGCTTCTGGCGTGCAGTAGATTTATTAGCCACTCTGCTATTTTTTTCTACGAAAATATCAATTTGAGCTGGCGTATTTGCAGCGGGCACATGTGATTTAATTATTTTAGCTGCATCTGTAAACGCATCTGGCATTTGATTTGCAATCGCATGTAGATGCAATATCCTTCATATCTTAGTTTCACATTGATTAGTACGAGAATCTAGATGAGACAGAGTGGAATTATCCCACAAAAATTTATGCTATTTATTTGTGGCGAATGGTTCTGTAAGAATATTTTCTTTCTTTCTTATCTCCCCCTAAGGGCGGCAATTTAGCCTCATCAAAATGGCAATATGTGAATCTAGCAGTAAAAATATCACCGGTTAAAGGTTTCAAATATCTAATTATTGAGGGCGAATTAAAACCAATATAAATTTCTAAACGACGCCAATGTCCTATTTTAGAGCGTTGAGGAGGGGGGATATGAACATAAACATCACAACCAAATTTACGCAAATGAGAGATGTTAGGTTGATGGCCTGTCACAAGTTATGATGGTAAAAATTTATGATATGCATTTGGCCTAACAATGATCAATTTAGCAGCATGTAATATGTAATGTCCCTAAGCTGAAAGGAATAAATTTGATTGCATGAGTAAAGGCCTTGTTATGTACTGAAAATGCTTAATCAAGGACTCTACTAAACCATTTTGGGTATAAAAATGAGGGATAGAATGTTCAACTTCTATTCTTACGGAAGCATAATAATCATCAAAAGTACAAAAAATGAACTCATTTGCATTATCAAGTCGAATCGTTCTAACATGTTGGTCAGAAAAATGAGTCTTAAGCTTAATCAACTGAGAAAGTAGCTTGGAGAAGGCAAAATTTCTAGATGAGAGTAAGGAAACATTTGACCATCGACTAGAAGCATCTATTAGAACCATAAAATACCTGAAAGGTCCGCTAGCAGTATCAATTGGTCCACAAATATTACCTTGTATTCTCTGAAGGAATGGTGGTGATTCAAAAGCTATTTTGAGAAGTGAAGGTATTGTAACGAGTTTACCCTGTGAACAAGCTACACACAAATATTCAGTAGGAAAGAAAATACTTTGGTATGATAAATTATGCCCATTGGTATTGTTGATGACCTTTCTCAACATAGTCGATCCTGGATGACCCAATCTGTCATGCCAAATGATTATATTCCTTAAATTCTTTTGCCTTTTGCTAGTGATGGGGTGAGATTCTACTACCTTCAGAGTAGTTTGATATAGCCCTGAGGAGATTTAACTTGCACTTTTCTAATATGAGCTTATTGCTTCCAACATTAGAGGTGATACAAAGATACTCTTTGCTATCATCGTTCATGGTTTCAACATAAAATCCGTTCATTCGAATATCTCTAAAGCTAAGTAGATTTCTATTAGATCTACTAGAGAATAATGCATTTCGAATGACTAAGTGTGTTCCATTTGGCAACACAACATCGACCTCACCATAACCTTCTATAATCTGCATGGGTCCAGCAATGGTGGTCACCTTGGCAGTGTTTGAGGCATATGTTGTGAAAAACTTTCTAGTTTTTAATATAGTGTGAGTTATTGCACTATCTATCAAGCATATGCCATCATCATTGTCCATACCTTTCAAAAATAAAAATTAATAATATATTAATATGCTACTAAATTGTAACTTGGCATATTGTAAATTATTATAACTTGATCTAAATCTAAATGAAACTGCTTCAAATAAAGTAAACTACCTAGACTATTGATCATATAATGACCAATTTATTCAAAGTGGAAAGTAAATAAACTTAGATAAGCATACAATAACTATTCATTGACTTCGCCTATCATGGCGTTGAACTGGTCTTCCGAAATTGTGTTTCCATCCTTATCTTAGAAGAGATCATTAAAATCCATGTGTGTTGTACCCTCCATGAGATTAGTCTCCACACCCTTTGAGGCTTTATACTGTCCACTTTCTTTTGTGATGTGCGACAGTTTCGCATCCAATGACCAGCTCTTCCACAACGTTTGCAAATATCAGTTGGAGCAGCTGGATTAAAATTTTTGGCATTATTTCTTCGAGGATTAAATCCCTTATTTTTGAACTGTGTATCGTTCCTTGGACCCGGATTGTAGCCATTTCTTTGGCTTCCACGACGTCCATGCCCTCTACCTCTGTGATTTTCTCGACCCCTAGTATTGGTCACATTTTTTTGAGCACTAGTCGCATTCACTTCAGCTGGAATTGGTGCAGACCCTGTTGGTCTACTAATGTAGTTTTTTTTATTAATAACTCATTATTTTTCTCGGCCACGAGTAAGACAGCAATGAGTTCGAAATACTTCTTAAATTTCTCTCCCTATACGTCTGTTGAAGGGTCATACTAGTCGTATGAAATATGGTGAATGTTTTCTCTAGCATGAAATACTCTGTCACTTCTTCACCATATAACTTCAATTATGAAGTAATTCTGAACATAGCTGAATTATAGGCTGCAACTGTCTTATAATCTTGGAAACGTAGATTGAGCCATTCATGGAGTGCACCTGGTAGTATGACCATTTTTTTTGTGATCAGATCTCTTAGCTAGAGAATTCCATAGCACCAAGGGGTCCTTGACTGTTAAGTAATCGGCCTTGAGATCATCATGAATATGATGTCTTAGGAAAATTAAATCCTTCACTTTATCTTGTGCAGATATTGGCTTATCAGTCACAATTGCGTCACCTAAACTTTTGGCTTGACGGTATAATTCAGCATCCAATTCTAGTTGAGAAAGTTTTGGCATTCTAAGTTTATAGGCTTAAAATTATGCTTTGTGAGGCTCGACATATTGCTGTATAAGATCAATAATAACAAGTTAGCATAAGAACTTGATAAATTACTAAACAATTCATGTTCATGGTGTATGCTTCAAACAATGATATTTCAGAAGTCTATTTATACCAAACAAATCTTGTTCATGGTATGCTTTGAACAATGATGTTCCATAAGTCGTAGGTAAATAACAAATCTTGTTCATGGTATGCTTCGAACAATAATGTATACAAGGAGCAGTGTTTAAAAAGAAGCATGGGCCCAAAGATGCAATATACTGGCTTAGAAAAATATTGGCCTGGTGATGTTTGAAGTGAAATAGGAAAAATGTTTTAGACTATATTTAATGGGCTTAGGAGGGGAGGAATCAAAATGGAAGAATTAGACTTGGGCCTAAAAGATAAATTGAAACTTGAATTAAAACATAGACACTCATTAAGAATATACCACATATATATATATATATATATATATATATATATATATATATATATATATATATCAACAAATTATGATTAATATTATATTTTTTTCATTTTGTTTATTTTATATGAACAATATATATATATATATATATATATATATATATATATATATATATATATATATATATATAATAAAAATAAACAAAATGAAAAATATAATATTAATCATAATTTGTTGATTAATATCCTTTAAAGAGGATTTTCCTGAAATATCCAAATATTTTATTGTATTGAATTTCTGCAATAATTTATCTAAAGCATGTTCAATTCTGGTCAATTGTTGACCCATAACTTGGATAAAAACATTTGTATAATTATTCTGTCGTAAGACTTTTTGTAGTTCTTTAATAAATGTTTCCTTACTGTCAATTGTTTTGACAAAAGAAACGACATCAATTTGGTGTGTGTGTATATATCCAAGTTATGGGCCAACAATTGACCAGAATTGAACATGCTTTAGATAAATTATTGCAGAAATTCAATACAATAAAATATTTTGATATTTCAGGAAAATCCTCTTTAAAGGATATTAATCAACAAATTATGATTAATATTATATATATTTTTTATTTTATTTTGTTTATTTTTATTATATATATATATATATATATATATATATATATAATAATAATAATAATAATAATAATAATAATAAACAAAATGAAAAAATATAATATTAATCATAATTTGTTGAAATTTGTGGGATTGGGTATATATATATATATATATATATATATATATATATATATATATAGAGAGAGAGAGAGAGAGAGAGAGAGAGAGAGAGAGACTTTCATGTCAAATAAGTGGGGGTGGGGGTGGGGGGTGGGGGGAGGGTTTATATTTTTAAAATTGGAACGCCAACTCATTTGGCATTGGCTAGCTTTGACCGTTGAGACTTTCATGTCAAATAAGTTGACGTTTGCTAGCTTTGACTATTTAATATAATGTATCTTTTCACATTCTTACAAGATCCAATGAGACTAGTTGTAAAAAAAAAGTGAGAATAGTGGCCCCTTGGGATTATTGCCATGTAACATTGTTTTCAAAATTTGATAGCAAAAAGAATAAGCCCTAACTAGTCTGAAGAGTTTAGAGACTATAAGATTCAATTACACAAGAATCATTCTGAAGAGCTCAGTGACCCAATGACTAATGAATATAATGTGCTATTTGGCTACCTTTTTTATTTTTTAATATAAAGCAATTGCCAAGTGAGTTGGCATGGTGGACCAAACTATAGAATGCCAATTTAGCTGGCATCTTTTCTAGAAAAGACGACGTTTCACACTTTTGGTACTACACGACAAGTAAATTAGCATTCGATTTCTTGTTTTGTAATTATTTCAATCTTTTTCTCTTCTATGCAAATTTGAATAAATTGATAAGATGCCAACTCAGTTATCCTTTCACACTTTTGGTCCAACACCCCCAAGTGAATTAAAGTTATATTTCTTGTTTTATAATTATTTTAATATTTTTTTCTTCTGTGTAGGATAAATTATCTTTGAAAGGAAAAATTTGGAAAAAAACATCTTCTAATTTTCTTTCCGCATATTCATTTTTTATTATTTTGTCCTCTAATAAATGAGAGAGAGAGAGAGAGAGAGAGTCGTAATAATATCTCAACTAATTTCTTGGTACCTAAGAAATCCCTACACCGTCCCTCCCCTCGCCTCCCCTCCATATTAACTTACCCCGAAATCCCCATTCTCATCCTTACCACTGCGGCTTACGGCTACGCAAGCAAAAACAAAATTTCCTCTCTCACACAAAATTAGGGTTAGAGTTTCTCGATGGCTCGACCGAACACGTCCCCCCCTCTTCCCGCCATGGATCCTCCTCCCTTCGATCGAAGGGATTTGGTCATCAAGGTCCGATTTCTCTCCCCCCGATCCTTTCAGTTTCTTCAATTTGAGCTTTTCTTGTGCTTGTTTTTGTGACGATATATGTTGCACCGAAACGAACGTCACATGATGCGGACACGGCGACACGGACACGTAGCATCCCTAGGTTGACACGGCCTCCTATGTTTCTATTTGCCTTTCTAGCTTCAATACAGTGATTCTGACTGAGTGTAGTCTCCTGTAATCTTGTTGTTAGTATTCCTAAGCTTACAATTAAGGATTTTGATTTTTTTTCCTTTCATTTTTAGGTTTGGGAATTTTTCTGTAAGAATATATGGATAGAAGGATCCTTCAGAAATTTCTTTATTTTTTTTTTTCATTTATTAGAAATTGTAGTATGCTAAAATTGATAATTGTTACTTTTGAGCTGTTGTTTCTTTGATCAGGTTCACATGTTGCTTGACTTGATGTTGTTTATAATTGATTGTGTTTCTAGGTTCAATAATATCTTCATCTGCTAACTACTTAGATTTTTGTTTCAGTTTCCTTCCATTTTTTTTCTCTTTTAGAAAATTTCAAAATATGGATAAAAGGATCGTTATAATTTTCTTTATTTTCCCATCAATTGATGAAAAAACTTGTGATTTTTGAGCTGTTCTTATCCAGGGCGGATCCAGGAGTCATGGTCAGTGGGGGCTTGAGCAGTAAAAGAAATAATAATAAAATAAATTTCACAATTAGATAGGAGTTTCCAGAGGTGGCTTGGGTAGTAGAAATTATATATATATATATATATATATATATATATATATATATATATATATATAACCACAACAAACTGAGTTATTTGAACTATGGACCTCTTTAATAAATCCTCATTGGGTTATCAAACGATCTAAAGTCTAAACGTTGTTATTGTTTTAAATAGTTGAAGATGCTATTTATTAGTATAATTTTGGCAAGATTATCCATACAAAAGTAACTTCTTTTTATTTTCCATGAAATCCTGTGGGGGATGTACAATGTGGATGTGCCCCTTCTTATCCTTATAGGATCATGATCTGATGTTGATTGGAGTTGTTTATATGTGACCGTGCATTTTTTAAACTTAATTAGAACGTTTTTGAATGAGTTTAGAGTCCTCTATCTTGTTGTTATTGTTCATCTGCGAATAACTTACGTTATCCCTTATTTCATTTGTGGGCGTGTTCTGTTTGGAAATTTTCTTTAAGAGGATAGAAGGTTACCATCTTCTTAATGAATAATGAACAAGATTGTGATTTTTTAAGTTATTCCTTATTTCCCTTGATATGTAGCTTCTTTGATCATGTTGTGATATTTTGACTGGAGTGATGCTTATAATATATATACTGGAGTGATCTTTATAATATTTTTTAGTGACCATGCACTTTGCAATTTTTAGGCCCAATTTAGTATTTCTGTTCCCTTCTTTTCTTGTTGTTAGTTATGTTGCACACAATTGAATATGACAGGATGATTCATACATGGTGACATGGGAAGATCGATAATTGTGACATGTCTCATATTGTATATCAGAGTGTCCATAGCGAGTCTGACATGACACAGCATGGAAACAACACCAATTTTTGGAGTGTTGATGTTTCCTATGTTGTTAGTGTTCCTATACTACCAAAATAGATTTTGGTATTAACCTCCATTTTTTGAAATTATGGATGGAATTTTTCTTTAGAATATATGGATTTCAATAATTTTGTTATTATATGTTTGAATTTGATTATGTGAACATCCTTCCCGTTTTAGTTCATGTTTTAATTCTATGAACATCCTCTTAATCTCTCAAATCATATACTATCAATTTGTACCAAATATTATTGCTTCTAGGTATCTAACTCTCTTGTCTAGAAATGTGTACTATGTCCTCATTTTTTAATTTTTGTTTTAAGTTACATATCATATACTTTGGTTTCTTCCTACTAGTTAAAAACCCTTTGATTCCAAAGTTTCACTCCTCGATTCTATTCTAGAGCCTAAACCTTCTTTAGTCCCATCACCTAGAACAATATCTTCAACAATCAACATATACCATGTACTTAGTCTTGAATATGTCTTAGTAATTTCATTCCAAAGCTCCTTATTATTGCTCAATGCTATATATATATATATATATATATATATATATATATATATTGTAGCAAGGTAATTGTACTACAATCTATGCTCCAGACTAAGTCCACAAGTTATTACATCTCTCTCTCTCTCTCCAGCATAGCCGGTCTAAATCTTTGCACGTTGATACTCGATTTTTGGCATCTAATGCATCCTTCTTCAATCAACCATTCAACAGGTCTTCATTGCACGCTCAGCTCGGACTTGACCGTCAAGGCCACGATCCTCTAGCTAGGTTGACCACTCATCTAGGTCTGGCTCTCATTCAACCGTTACCTGAATTTCTCGGTTCCTTCTCCTTCAATATTTAAGGGCACATCGTGCCTATAGGGATTCGAACCTCTGACCCGATTTTTTGGGTTTTTATTACTCGACCATTCGAGCTATTGCGTGTATATATATATATATATATATATATATATATAGAGAGAGAGAGAGAGAGAGAGAGAGAGAGAGAGATCCGACGGTGCTAGGGTTTCCCAGGCTAATGACATGCGGGAAGGAAACCTTGTGGACCCAGGACATCAACTCTTGGGGCAGCGGGAACATGTGGTTCTAATGGTAAGGGGTGGATCACGGTTGGAGGGAGGAGGAAGATATGAAAGAATTTAGTGTAGAGACGAGAAGGAACTGTAGGTTCCAAAAAAGGGGAGTAAACCTAATTACTTCCCTATGGAGACATTAGACTTGCCCCGAGGGCGGTGACTTGAAGGGACGCCTCGAGATGCAATTTTGGAAGGTATGTGGTTAAAAGAGAATGTGAAGGGACAAACTTCCCTGATCCTCGGGATGTGGCGACAATTACGCATGGGAAGCGTAAACTGCACAGGAGAATAATGACATATAGGCTATAAGGACCCCTATGGCAGTTGCCTTGACCAGACCGAAAACCTGGACATCTATTTGTCAACCGACGCCTGTCGTGGAGGAGATGAGACTCGAATACTTGGCTCCTATAGTGATCAACAATGCCAATGTGGCGACAATTACGATTACGAATGTGGACAGGATTGTGTCACGATGGTCGAACATCGCTCTCGTCTACGTGGTTGTCCCCAGGCCGACCTACTTTAACCTGGCAGCGTTTGCCCGGAGAATATGGTGGTCAGAAGGACAAATGTATGTGTTATTCGTGGAAAACAGTCTTCTTTTGCCGCTTCTCCATCGCTGATCTGAATAGGTCCTGACTGAGGGACAGTGGATGTTCGATGAGAGGCTACTGGTCACCTAGCGGTGGGAACCTCCACTGTCCTCGGAGCGGGACCTGCTCGCTGCTGTGCATACCCTGGGTATGGTTTTCTGGACTTTCCTTTCAGTTGTGGGATGCGGAGTCCATCGACAAGATTGCCATCATGGTTGGGGTTCCCCTGCATATGGACCTTGCAACGATCATGCAGCAACGGGTGGCTTTCGCACAGGACTTTGTCGAGATTTGGGCAATGTAGACCCTTCCATTGACAGTCTTAGTATAGATGTCAGATGCGAGTCTCCTGGACCATCCGGTCCAATATGAGTGGGTGCCTCCGGTGTGCATAATTTGCAACTGTTTTGGGCATCACACCGAAGACCATCTTGTTCCGACATGTGACGACTTAAGAGAGGTAGAGGTAGCATGTATCTCAATTTTTTGGAATAAAAATTATGTCAGACGCGAGTCTCCTGGACCATCCGGTCCAATATGAATGGGTGCCTCCGGTGTGCATAATTTGCAACTCGCACTGAAGACTATCTTGTTCCGACATGTGACGACTTAAGAGAGGTAGAGGTAGCATGTATCTCAATTTTTTTTATGTTCTCCAATCAATATATATATATATATATATATATATATATATATATATATATATATGAGGGATCAGGATCCCCGCTCTTAAGCATTTTCGTATGTTTCTGTAATAGCAAACATTAGATTATCTTTTTTTACTGTTCATATTAGATGAAATCTCGCAAGAAATTGGACAGTTTAAGGATATAATCTGAACGGTTTGAAAAGATAATCCAACGACTGCTATTTCAGAAAACGTGCGGGGATGCTTGAGAGCGGAATCACGATCTCTCCTATATATATATATATATATATATATATATATATATATATATTGGAATAGGTAATTATCCATGATCGCTCCCACCGTTATTCGAAAACCGCCAACTCGGGTCTTATGCCTCCAAGCTAGCCACTTGAGCTAGAGGTTATGCCTCCAAGCTAGCCACTTGAGCTAGAGGTTATTGGCTATATATATATATATATATATATATATATATATATATATATATAGTGCTATAAAACCATCCGGGTAGTTGGATTGAGATTTGATGGTTGAGATTAAAATGTAGTGGGATCTACACCTTTTAATCTCAACCACCCAATACAAATCCAATACATGAAACATATGGTGGTTTCATAACCCGGATGGTTATTGAGCATATATATATATATATATATATATATATATATATATATTGAACGGGTAATTTCATTAATAAAAGAAAAACTTACAAACTCAAGGCCTTAAGTCTGCCTCCCCCACCAAACCCCAAATATTTTACATTAGCTTCAATAGTAAGAATAATTCCATTCTGAATATTTGTCAGGCCCTCAAAAATACAGTTGTTTCGCTCTACTCTTCAAACGTGCCAAATTGCGGCTTCTAGTCTGATGCGAGCTTCTCGATACCATGTGGCCCCTTTATTCTTCAATGACAATTATCCCCTGAACCACTGTATCCATATCCCTATGGCCACTTGCATGCAATTGCAACGCC
This sequence comes from Iris macrosiphon, assembly GCA_036927795.1. Classification (NCBI taxonomy): domain Eukaryota; kingdom Viridiplantae; phylum Streptophyta; class Magnoliopsida; order Asparagales; family Iridaceae; genus Iris; species Iris macrosiphon. The sequence continues at coordinate 149,338,288 of JAYESA010000008.1, forward strand.
TCCACCTGTACTCTCTAGTTGGGAACTTCGACGGGCAAAGGAAGAACATGTGCGCCAATGTCTCATTGTCCTGCCCACACATCACACAACTTTGGTCTCCTATCTGGATACCAAAATGGGCAAGACGATCCCGCGTCAGCAGTCGACCCATCAGTAATCGATACAGACACATTTGGAACTTCTTTGCACTCCCTTTAGTCCATACAATCTCCGCAAGCTCCCACCTATCATGCATCATCCGAACTCTAGTATATGCCGCCGTACAATCAAATCGGCCACCCGAAGTTTCATCCCAAACCCATCTGTCTCCCACCAGATATGCCTCGTGGCTGACGTGCATACCGACCATATGAATTAGTCCTTCATGCTGAAGCCAAGAATCTAACCAAATGTCAATCTCCATTCCATCCTTGAACACACGGGAAATAACCTGCTTGACCGTCCCCTGTATTTGAGTATTTGCTTGAAGGAAATCGATTCATTGTTATTGGAAGAGTACACCCACAGGTTACCCTCTTTCAAGTATCTCGTCCGCATCTAAGTAGCCCATAAGGAGTCCCCTTGAAGAAATCGTCATATTAGCTTCATTCCTGCCACTTTCCTCATCAGACGAAGTGGCCGTAGTCCAACCCCTCCTTCCTCCCTCGGTTAGCATAAGTGTCCCAAGCAATTGCATGCATACTGCCCCTCCAAATAAAGTCTGTGCACAGTTTATCCATTTTGGTGACAGTCGCAGTAGGTAACATTATCGATTGAAGCCAAAAATTAGTGATTGCCATAATGACATATCACACTAATTCAATATGGCCCCCAAACGATAATGTCTGAGCCTGCCACCCCTCCAGTCGCCTCTGTGTAAACTCCATAATACTGTGACACTCAGCTTCCTTGGCATAATTGATGGACAGCGGAATCTCCATATACTTAACAGGTAATTCCTCAATAGGGATGTCAAGTACTGCTGCTCGCTCCTCCTTTGCAGGACACCATTTACTGAAGTAGACCTTGCTCTTGTCTGTGTCTGTATTCAGCCGTAGTCCCGTCATGTCCCCAAACACTTCCGTCACATTGGCAACAGCCTCAAGTCCAGAGAAAGATGGCACCAAAAAAAATCAACAAATCATCAACATAAATAAGATGCGAAATATGTGGTTGTACCTGACGATACAGCGGAATAATATGCTTCCGACATACAACAACGTCCATCAAGCAAGAGAAATACTCAATAACTAGAGTGAAAAGATAAGGTGAGAGCGGATCCCCTTGTCGTAGCCCCCTATTACTTCTGAAGAAACCATGAGGTTTACCTTTGATGAGAACAAAGAAAGTAACAGTCGTAATACATTCACGAACTCAGGCCACCCATTCCTCGCCAAATCCCATAGAAAGCATAATGTGACACAAAATCTCGATTTACCGTATATACGCCTTCCGAAGATCGAGTTTAATGCATGCTTTTGGGTCCCCATGTTTGTTAAACTCCTGAACAAGCTCATGACCAAACATACTATTTTCCACAATGGCCCTTCCTTTTATAAAGGCAGCTTGGTTTTTGGACACCAGTTCATGCATAATTTGCTCCATACGACGACACATAAGATGCATAATTATTTTGTACAAATAATTACAGCTCGCAATAGGTCTGAAGTCTGCCAATGCCGTGGCCCCCTCCTTCTTTGGGATAAGTGTTAGGAATATGTGGTTTAATTCACGCAACAACCTGTCATGCCTGAAAAAATCTCGTGCTATCTCCAACACCCAGTGCCGAATTTTCTCCTAATGAAGTTTATAAAATTTACTCCCGAACCCATCAGGCCTCGGAGCTTTACTAGGATTTGCAGTCTTCACTATAGTCTCCACCTCCTCCATCGATACCTCCCTAAGCAATTTTTGATTCCCCGCTTCCGTAACCAACCTTTTACACATAATGGGCGAAAAAATGGACAAATAATAGTCCTGATTATACGAAGAACAGTAGTACCTAATCGTCTCTTCCTGGATGTCCGTTGGTGTCGAGACGTCTCCTCCATCAGGACCTATGAGTTTGTTGATGCTGGTGCTATGCTGGCGGGTCCGTACCACATTATAAAAGAATTTGGTGCATCTGTCTCCATCCCGTAGCCAGGAACATTTGGCCCTTTGCGCCATATGAATCCCCTCGAACAGTCGGCCATGACCCACCTCCTGTACTAGAATTCTCTCCCTTTCTGCGAGATCTGCATTAACTGCATCCGCCTGGAGACAATCCTGGAGTCCTGCTCCTTGGCCCTCACGTCCGGTGCAGCTCTGCCACTATTCCAAGCTTCAAGTCCATTTTTTATCCTTTTTAGCCGATTCACTAGTTGGAACTGGATATTGTCCTCCACCTATAGGCCCCTCCATACAATATCTGCGTACCCATCAAGTAGGTGCCACACATTGTTATACCTGAAAGGGCGGGATCGTCTCGCCTTCGTAGCTGTCAGCCTAATCCTAATTGGGGAGTGATCGCTGGTACCTGTCGCAAGTCCCTCAGCTCCAACATGTGAAAATATGTCGAACCAGCTCCTGTTACCCAAAGTTCGATCCAGTTGACAGATGACTCGCTTCCGTACTGTCTTATTATTCAAGGTCCATATATGCCCCTCTGTCCAGGCCTCGCAATCCTGATTGTAGCAAACAATTCTGGAAGTCTCGCAAAACGACGTCAGGGACGCGCCTGCCACTAATTTTCTCATGACCATATAAGAGGGCATTGAAGTCTCCTATAGCCAGTAATGGTAAACCCATCTCTCTCTTTGCGACATTGCTAAGATAATCTCCTGCCATAATCTTCTCCGCTGACAGGGGGCATTATGATCATAGACAACACAGAAAATGAAGCGCAAGCCACCTTTATTAGTAAAAATGAGAACAATAACTTGTTCTGAAATGAATAATACCTGACCGTCCCTGCTACTTTTATCCCACCGTACCCAGATTCGAGCCATACTACATAGGTGTAGATTATTAACTTGCCCCCACCGCATCGTCGTTCTCTTGACCAAGATCCTTTCTGATTTAATCTTAGTCTCAAGAATGACATTAATAGTACACTGACTCCTCCGCGGCTCCTTTGAAATCTTCTTCCATCTCCCAATCGAGCACGCACTACGCACATTCCAAGCAATAATTGACATTTAATCAACAAATATGTTCCCATGCATACCAATCGACTTGACATCTGGGGGAGTATCATGCGTTCTCCTGTAGGTCCATTTCTGCTGGGCGACTAGATGCGCTCTCTGCCTCCCTTCGAAGTAGTATTGGCCACTCCGAATTGTCTCTTACTACTGCTCCTCCCTTCTCAGACTCCTGTAAATGCTGTGGTCGCAATACATCTTCCCGAGGGTTGGGGCATGTCGTTTCCTGCTTGAATAGACGGTCACCTTCTCATATCCTCCAACTTTCTTTCCTTTGTTTCCAGTTACACGACCACGAGGTAGCGTCCCACACCTTGTACTGTGAAATGATTGGCCCTCCTACTGGCGGGATACATGAGTACCATATTTCTGCCTGCATTACTGCCCCCTCCTCCCTCAAAGTGCCATTATGATCCTACATCTCTCGCTCTAGAAGTCTCGAGAATGTGATTGGAAACACTCGGTAGTACCGGTTCGAGCTTCATACCTCTATTACTCTCCATAGGTGCCATTTCTTGAGTGTTTACTGTCTCCAATTCCTGCTGCACCATAGCCTCCTTGTCTGCCCCAGTATCCGCTGCTGGGCTATCAACTCCCCCCACATCATCATACCGTGGCTGCTCCCACTTCTTCCTCCTCTGGAAGTCTATACTGCTGACTCAAATGGTCCGAAACAATTACACTGGCGGAACCCATTTATACTCCACTCGTTGCATAATCACCTCCTCCGATGGTATATCATATTTTAGTACCCGTGGAAGAGGTCTGTCCACCTCTATCTCGACAATGACGCTAGCGTACAATAGTCTGGAGCGCTTGAACGTTAGATCATCACCTTTGATTGGTTTTCCGATCAGGCTCGCCAGCTTCATAAGCATCGAGTTATCCCAATATGAAAGTGAAAAACTTGGATATCGAACCATACAGGCACCGTATACAACAAATCACGTTCACATTTATCTCCAGACTTCCATTCCTTCAGTATAATAAGCCTCCTATCAAAGGTCCATGGCCCTCCTGCAAAATACGATCAACATCCTCCCGCAACCCGAATTTGACAAAGAAGAAGCCCTCCTCCCTGGCATAAAATTTTATGCTACCCTTCGGCCTCCAGACTCTCGCCGCATATGTGCGTATCTGTCCATAGAAAGGCTCATCTCCTAGGACATATAGCACTATCTTATTTTGCCAATATGTCGCAACCCTTGCTATCTCTTCCGCACTGAAGGACGCAGGCTGCCTCCCCCGCTACCTTCTTGGGCTCAACATAGTGCATCGAGTTAGCTGTCGTCTCCGCCCTCCCTCGACATACATCTGTCCACATCCTCCCTATGGTATGTGTCGGCGCCGTCCCCTTATTCAAGCCATGTCTGGTCATCCCCATTGCTTGTGGAATCGACACACCCACCCTATCCACCCTCGATATCGGTGGAGACACTCGAACTGTCGTCTGTCCCCGTTCCAGCGAAGGTTGTTCGATCTCCGACGATTTCTGTGTCGTCGACAGACGCACACGAAAGGACCCTCTCGTTGCCGTCGGTCGGGTGGCGGTAAGGTTTCCACCACTTACCCTACTACCATGTCAGCTCCTCCCTTGCACCGCCAGAGCCTTCCTTTTTTTTTCTGTCGTCGCCGCACCACGTACTCCATCCGCCATATACCTGCTGCACTAGGGCTTCCTCCGCCACCGACAACCCCTCTCCACCGCCTCCGGAAGAGGACCCATGGTCCTATGGTGTGCGGAGGGATCGCCCCTACCGGAGGTGGGATCGCAGCCACCGCGGCCGTCCTGAAAATCACGATCGATGTTGTCGCCTGGAGCCGCCCCAAACCCTAACGCCATCTCTCTTATATATATATATATATATATATATATATATATATATAATTGCTATGGGACAACATATCTTGTGATAGAGGATTTGATAGGATACACGAGACCATAGTTATCGGGATTCCTGTACGCCCTAGGAATCACATTGACGGTCCTATAATGCCAAATGTAACGGTTTCCTACCGTAATAGCCAAAAATGGCGAACCGGGCGATCCGATCTTACAAGTTGGAGTTCAACAAAGATATCAATAAAAATGATGATAGAATAAAAGAGAGACTAAAATCAATTAATTGTCCGATTAAAGCATAGAAGAGTAGGTGATTCTAGAATTCGATATAAATTCTTTCCTAGTAGACAAAAATATATATACACACAAACATACAGCTCTTGAGCAAACTACAATGTACTGGTTTAAGCCTATCCCCTCGTACTACCTACCCACAAAAGTACGTGTACCCTGTATATGTACCAATACCGCGTATCCGCGAATCAAAGTGAACCACAACCCTGTTAACTATGCATGAAACGGTAATCAAGCAAATTGATACATGATACATATCTCGATTTGACAACCTAGGTTTCAAAATCTCTCTTCGACACCCTAGGTTTCAATTCAACAATCTCTCTTTGACAGCTGTTGTCATTCTTTTTAATATTCTACATGTGCATAATTTTTGAGCTTTCTCAGAATCCGTGGGTATGGAAGCTTGCTCTTGTGTGTTGTTTTTAATATTCACCCTCAGAACTACACCTTTTGCTGAACCCACATCCCATGGAGTCTTACACGCACAATCCCTGTTTTCATTATTTTTTTCCTACTCAATATTTGTAGTGCTTCTGATCTTGAGGCATTATCCTTGTAATATTTGGGCTTTATATGGTTTACTGTTGCATGCTCATTATGAGTTCCTGGTGTTATCCAGGTCAACATGTTGAGATTCAGTGTATTTCTTCTTCTTTTTTACTTGTGGGTTTTAACTATTTCTCTAATGATGCTGCATCAAATGGTTTCCTCGCTTCACTTTATCCTTTCAAATACTGTTAATAAATTCCGCGAACATTTACTGAATATACTTTGCCAATGTGAGAATCACTTAGAAATTGATCTTCAATATTTGACATTCATATCTACTATGCAGTTATTGTTCTCTGAAGTTTGCCTCCTATTAACCTTAGGGAGTCGTGGCTAAACTCGAAGTGAATTTTTCTAGTATTGCTTTGAAGTGTGCTAATATGTTGAATGACAAGAATATGCATTGTCTGACATGCTAAGTCTACAACCTGTTGCTATCTCTAGTTTTATGCATATTTTTCTTTTTGGTCTCCTTCATTTTCTTACTTCGAGATCTAAAATCACTCCATATATATTTTTGCATTTTCTAGGTGAAACATGGGGATACTCTAAGGCGAATTGGTGCGTATGTCAATGGACAGTTCATGGATCAAAATATGAGTATACTAAGAGCAAAAATCATCAGTCTATTTAAGTTCAATCCTGATGCTGATTTCATCCTTACATATACTGATGAAGATGGTGATATTGTCACACTTGATAATGATGATGAGCTCCGTGATGCTGTTATTGGTCAGCACTTGAACCCTCTCAGGATAAATGTCCAGTTGAGAACGAATACTGCTGCAAGTACTGATGCACGATCTGAGGCAGCAAGCCCTACTGCTGCCAAGCCCCCTAAAGCGCCACTTAACATCCAATCTGGTGTTAATGAAGCATTGAAATCTGTGCCTGAGCCGTTCAGAAGTGCAATTTCAGATCTCTCTGGCGACGTTATCAAAGTTGCAACTTCCGCACCAGCATTTGTTAAACTAGTGGAGTCTTTTTCTAAGTTGGGGTTGTCTAATGTCAGCCACCCTTTTCAAGGTACCACTGGTGAGTCATCAGGAGGATCAAGTGGTGTTTCAGCTCATCTTGTGGACCTCAATGTTGGTGATGAGCCGCAAGGTTCAAGTGTACCAACTCAGAAAACCGGCACCACTGTTTCTGTCAGTGCTGCCCGTGAGAATCATGAATCTGGTAACATGGTTCAAGACATTGGACCTGCAGCCTCTGCCTCTGTTGATTTTAATCAAGATATCACCAAAAACAAAAATGTACCGTCGTATCCTTTTGATGATTTACTGGCCTCAATCTGGAACGCTGATGGAAAATCTGTAGCAAACGCTGATGGACGATTGATATATGAGAAGGAAGGTGGTAATGCTCGTGATGGAAAATCCGTAGCAAGCTCTACTTTTGGAGCACCCATTCAATCGATTCCAATTCATGACGGATATGCTAATATGATCAGTGGTAGCAGCGCTGAGCAATTGCCAGGAAACACTACTGGTCCTCCCACATCACAAATTGGTAGCAGTTCACATTCTGATGCCCCAATAAACAGCCTTAGGTTTGGTAGTGTGCCTTCAACTTATGTACCTCCATCAACTTATGTACCTAAAATTCCACCAGCAAACTTTTCCTACCCGGTGTTGCCTCCTTACCAAAGGTCTCATAGCAACCATGCTGAACGGACCTTCCACAAGGGTATTCAATGTGATGGCTGTGGTATGCATCCAATTATTGGTCTGAGGTTCAAGTCGAAAGTGTAAGAATCTGCAGGATCTTCTTACATATGTATTTCACAATTTGTAACTTGATATTTAGTTGTAGTAACAGTTGCATTGGATGCTGAAATGGTTATTTTTGCTCCTTGTAGGAAGGATGACTATGATTTGTGCAACTTCTGTTTCTCACATATGGGCGATGAAGCTGATTATATGAGAATTGATCGGCCTGTTCATCGTACCCCTCAATTATCTAAGGAGTTCCATAGTCTTGTATGATGCTCATACCTACATTATCACACACATACATCTTCATATTTGTATAAAGATTGTATCTGATCTTTTTTTTTTTTGGTCTCAGAATTCTAAATATCGCTTTCGCTCATCAAATGCCTCCCATGGTTATGGCTCGAGAAGTAGAGTAAAGCTTGAAAGTCGCTTTATTCAAGATGTGACTGTCTTAGACGGAACTATGATGGCCCCTTCGACTCACTTTACTAAGATATGGCGCATGCGGAATAACGGCACTGTTGTCTGGCCCTTTGGAACACAACTTGTTTGGGTTGCTGGAGATCAATTTGGAGAACTATGCTCTACTGAATTGGAGGTGATTAACTATTAACAGTTGATTAAGTGGCTTCCATTTTGTCGATGTTTATTTATGTTTATTGTATCCTTTACCATCAATTTTCAAATATATGCAGATTCCAGCAGACGGCTTCCCTGTGGAAGGGGAACTTGACATTGCTGTTGACTTTGTGGCACCTTCAAGACCAGGTCGATATGTTTCCTACTGGAGGATGGCATCACCTTCTGGCCAGAAGTTTGGGCAGCGTGTTTGGGTCCTTATTCAGGTTTATCTGCTTTCAAACCTCCCCTCTATTATGCATTTGTTGTATCAATTTGGATACACATCAACTTTTATTTTTGTCCATCGATAATGATGTCCCTTTATTTCAACATTAGGTGGATTATTCTAGGCCAAATACTCCTGGTGGTGGTGCCCACCCTGTCCTCAACCTGAATCTTCCTCCTGAGAGCGATGACCGGAGTGGGTTGGGGATCATTGATATGAATGTTGAGCCCTCTGATGATGGTTTTCCTGAGGCAAACGTCACTTGCCCAACGGAGGGAGCGGTCAAGCCAGTGTCTGTGGAACAGGATGCTCAGCTGGTGGGTGGCTTGCTGGATTCCAGCAATCATGGGCTTCACCAGTCCTCTCCTGCTGCACCTGCTCCTCTCACATCCTATCCTCTCATTGATTTTCCTTCAGCCCCTTCTCCGTTGGTTGCACCTCCATTTGTACCTTCTGCTGATCATGAAAACCAAGTGGAGCAGACTCTTCTGAAGGAGTTGGAAGAGATGGGTTTTAAGCAGATTGACTTGAACAAGGAGATTCTCAGGCTGAACGAGTATGACCTTGAGCAGTGTGTAGATGACCTCTGTGAGTTTGCCGAACGGGATCCACTTCTCGCTGAGCTGCAAGAATTGGTACGTTAGTTCTTTTCATCTATTATTTTCATGCTTCCTGTGGTGTTGAAATCAGAACAACTGATGTTGGGGATCCTTGCAGGGATTTTTTGACGAGGAGCTGAACAAAAAGCTGCTGATAAAGAATGGTGGAAGCATAAAGAGGACCGTGTTGGATCTTGTTGCTGGAGAGAAATAAGAGAAGGTGGAAGCATAAAAGAGGACCGTGTTGGATCTTGATGCATCTTCCTGTAGATATCTATTGTGTGTTTTGGGGACATGAAACTTGGTTTGCTTGCTGTTTTTGTTACTATTAGTGTTGCGTTTGAAAATAAAAGCCCAACTTGCTGCATCCTGTGTATATTAGCAGCAGTTATGACTTTTTGACTTCTAAACACAAGTAAAACTCTTGTTATGCGTATGCTTGCCTTCTCTATTATATAAATCTCCTCTATATAATGTCAAAACTAGGCTTCACCGTGAAAAATTTTCGTTCCAAAAATACCCTTCAACATATTTAGTAATTAAAAAGAATACCTACAATAAATTCCACTGACAACCATTTAAGAGATGCAATAATGACAACCATTTACAGAAATCAAATGGTTCATGCTATTTGCTAAGTCTTTTAAATTGTTACCAAAGAATTCGAAGGGTTGAACCATTAACCTATATAATTAAAAGCAGTAGAAATAAACTAACTCATCAACATCATTCACTCCAATATACGTGCAAAGCACGTGCATATATACTAGTATATGAATAGTTTGTAAAGTTTTGTCTATATTAAATGTTTGTCTGATGGGTGGTGGGGTAAAGTGCAAATTTTTTCCTGCAAGATTTGATATTTTTTTTTTTTTGAGAAAAAAAACTCGGTAGTTTAAAAAAAAAAAACTCATCTAATTTTTAACTTGGTGCAATTTGTACTCAAATTGAGTGAGAACTTCAAAGGACAACTCATTCAAAGGACAACTCATTTATCATAAACAAGATTTTTTAAATTATTTATACAGAAAAGAAAATAAACTAATAATTTACAAAAGTGAAATAAAGTGGAAACAAGGTGAAACATGTAAGAGAAATTTTTTTTTTTATATAAAATATGGAATATTTTAATTATATATACAAAAGCATGGTAAGATTGCTATAATCTTTAATGATAATATGTATGAGTATTTTTGATATTTTAAGCATTTTTAGTTAAAATTTGACTGTAACATTTAAACTGTAATGACTATTGGACGGAGGGGATGATTTGATTAAAATATCCGAAATGTGAGGACTTAATTGATAAAAAAATATATCGAAACTTTTTTTTTAATACTAAAAGTGTAAATATTGTTTATGTGACAGTAGTTGGAGGTTTTTCTGATCTCTGAGACTAATATCTTGAGGATGATGCTGAGTGTGATGCCATCTACATTTCAAACCTTTTTAGAGAAATTTCATAGTGATGATTATATACTTGGATTTTCAAAATTTCTCTCTCTCTCTCTCTCTCTCTCTCTCTCTCTCTTTTTTTTTTTTTTTCCACTATTGAAAAAAAAATTTGGTGGATCCCACATATTTTTTCTCTCAAATTTTTCTCTCCATTTTCCATCCTCCCTTCCCAAACACTCATTCTTTTTATTTTTCTTCCACTTTTTCCTCTACTTTTTTCTTTTTCCTATTTTTTTTGAGAAAATTTGGGTTATATCATACTTTATTTACCATAATTCAAGATGCACATCACTGTTTTACCATAATGTACAATACTCCTACTTCAGTCAAAAACTAACGAATTTTTGACCAAAATATCTCTAGCAAATCATATTATCAGCCCCCCTCCTGGAAAGAAGGAAGGAATATTTCGGTGACTGTTAATTTTTGACGAAAGTTGAAGAAATTGTACATTATAATAAAGTAGTAAAATATAACTTCAATGGTAAATAAAGTAGGATATAACTCAAATTTTTTAATTTTTTTTTCTTTCCAAACAATACATAAGGGTTGAATCAAATAGTTGTCAAATGGTGTGTTAAAAAGAAGAAATAGTTTATTCTTTAGTTGATTGGTTATATTATGGGCATTAATGTTTTGGTTATAGTGAAGACTAGAATGATTTCCCAAATGTTCATAATGACGCTTTGGCCGAGTGGTTAAAGCGTGTGCCTGCTAAGTACATGGGGTTTCCCCGCGAGAGTTCGAATCTCCCAGGCGTCGTTTTTTTTTTCAAAACCTTTTTTGAAGAAGTTCTGTCAAGATATTATTGCTGCAACTGGGTTAGTGATTTTTTGCTTTGGATTGTTGTTGCTTAGCCATCATGCCACAAATTAAGAGAATTTTCCAAATTTTTTTAAAGGAAATGGTGTTGGATCCCCATATTTGTGGGAAAAGATTTTTTCTTTCAAATTTGATAATCTACTATTCATGACTATTTTATTCTACAAGTTGGAACTAATTACTAGTATATCCTACATATGTTAAACACTAAACTTAATTAACTTATCATAATTTTATAATTAATAATTATAAATAATATAATAATTATACCATTAAAATATTTTTGTTGAGATCTTCCAATATAATTTAATATTGAATATATTTGTTATTAGTGTTTTTGTTTGTTTATTGGATTCATTTGATTAATAAAATAATATTTAAATAATTTGGCAAAAATTAATAGAATAATATCAAAATTTCTAAAATTAAAATATATTGACTTAAAAAAACATAAATAAGTACATTGAAATTTACAATAACACCACCAACAACAACATTAAAAATAAAAAAAAATATAAACAATAAAATAGTATTAATAATATTAAATAATATAAACAATATAAACTAATATAATACTATCTCAATAAATAATATTAATAATATAACATTAATGCATATGATTATATTAAATAATTGTGAAGAAATAAATTTAATAAATAATAGTTGTTTATTATTTGAGGATTGATGGGTTGGAGATGTAAAATTTTGAGGATGCATAATATAGGAATATTTTTTTTGAGAAAATTTGAGTTGCACCCCACTTTATTTACCATAATTCAAATTGTAACCCATCCGATTACCATAATGTACTCCCAACTTTTGACGAAAATTGTCCCCGACTGACGATCAACTCGTTTGACGATATTTTTCGGATAAAAATACCCCCGAACGAGCAGCCCTCTGCCTCTGCCCCTCGCGAATAGCCCCCCGCCCCCACACGAGCAGCCCCCTCTCGCCCTCGCGAGCAGTCTCCCGCCCCCACTACGGAGGAGAGAAGAAGGAGGAGGGAGGAGGAGGAGGAGGAGGCTATGGAGAAAGAGGAGGAGGAGGAGCAGCAGGGGAAGGATATTTTCGTCAAAAAAGTTCGGTCAAAGCGGTTGGCTGTGAATGTGGGACGGTTTTCGTCAAAATTGAAAGATTTTGTACATTATGGTAATCGGGTAGGGTGCACCTTGAATTATGGTAAATAAAGTGGGGGTACGACTCAAATTTTCTCTATTTTTTTGGAGTCCTCAAATTGTGAAATTTTTTTAGGATGGATGGAGATGGTGTTAGCAAACATCCAAAGTAAGATTTCTCTTTTTTCTTGCTTATATATATTATTTAAAGCAACAACAATCCAACCAGCAGGAAATAAGAAGCCATAACAGAAACATTTTGAACCACTTGTCAGACGTTTTTTCTTACGATATTGTTACCGAATAGTGTAGTGCCTAAAATCCCGATCCGACCGAGATGTGCACTATATAATGGGCTTGTGGTTAGTCTTCTGAGTCGTAACTTAGTGTCTAGTAGTCTTTCGACATCCTCTTGCCATGGACGAAATGCGATGATCTGTTCCAACTCATGGATATGCCTCTATTGAAACAAGTTGTCACGCCCCAATCCTAAAATATCAAGGGACTAGCCATATGGCAATAGCCAGCAGCACAACTCCAATGGAAAAACCCAATTTAATGGACCCGTTAGAGTGCACTTAAGCTGTAATACATATAAAATGGTCTACAATTACCTGTCACAGTTTATATATCTAAACTCATTCACAATAAATAACGAAATCACAAAGAGACAAGTCCAGTCACAATAATATAAAATGATCTGTCCAACTAAAGCAATATAAATAATGTCACGGGGAATAATCCGTCATCAAAATGGAAAGAAAAATAACTCCAAGTACAATATCCATAAGTAACTACAAGATCAAATATCTAAGAACACTGAGCATAATAAATGAATAGTGAGAATACTGTGTGCTCAAGAGAAGTCCTCCGGAACAACCTTGTCCTCTGTAACATGTACGTCTCCAATAGCAGCACCTACCCCGTAAACCTCGGGATAGCTCTCCTCGTCTACACCTGGGGACATAATCCAAATCCAGGTCCTCAGGGGACATAGCAAGGTACAATAAACACTCAAGTCAAATAAAATACAGTAAGTAAAAATAGATTCTAAAGGCAAGCTATGTAACCAGCTAAGTAAAATGTAAATGAGAGCATCACTAGTATTCAGGCTAAGACCACTATATGCTCTGTGTCGGGGAGCCCATAGCAGTAAGTAGTATCTCGTAGGGCCAGTAAATGTGCCAAGCTCTGGTACAGAGACTAAAATATCTCCAGTAACATAGTATATGTATATAAACATAATCAGCCTGTAGCATGTGTGTCTCTCTTCACCCAATGTAACCTCATATTTTATGTCCACAACGTCTCATGTCCATAACGCGCAAGATCATGACCTCTAACTAGTATAACGAGTCATAATGATATCTATTTAATATGTAAGTCTCATATCACGAATCCTGTAAGCCTATACAGAATCACCATGAATAACTCAAAAAAGATTATGTCACATAAATTAGTGTCAAGTGTCCTACAGTCTGACGTACTTGGTAAAATAAGCACGTAAAAAATAGGATCGTGGAATCAACTCTCTAAGTGACGTTATACGACTTCGTGTACGGCGTTGACACCCGAATCTTGTTCAGACGCTAAGCAACGTCTCATGGTCCTAGATTGAACAGGTACATCACAAGAGTATATGTGTATGAAAAAAAACACAACCAGATAATATAACATGATCTACTGCAAGTTTGGCAAGGTATACTTGCCTGAGTCCTGAACTCCGTCAACTGCTCCCGAAAAATTAAAATATGCAAGTACGTCTCCGGATACTGAAACATCATCACTAATATTTTTAGAATACATAAAATAGTTAGGATTGCCTACTCATAAGTCCAATTTGGACACAAGGACAGAATTGACAGTTTTGGGTCAAAGCAGAGTCCACATGTGGCCCACTTCGCACCGAAAAATATATCTGAGTCAAAGTGCTTTAAATTTATCAAACTTAATGTCTATAAGTCCAGAACGATGATACGAACGCAACGGAACATCCAGATCTGGATTTTGATAAGCCGATCACGAAATCGTCCGTCATGTGGAACCGTGGGGCCCACGAAATTGTATTTCGTCAATGTTCTCAGATTCTAACCAAACTTGGGTCACATGACTAGCGTAATGCTATGAATCCAATAGCGTAAGTTTTATTATAAAATGACAAGCACACAAGAAGTTATGGTGAGGTATCGGATTAGGCCGATACGGTATTTTTTGACGGATATACGTTGATTTCGGCGTGCACACACGTACAAATCGAATTCTGTGAAATTTTATATGTCCGCGTTCATGTTACGCACCATTCAGTATAATCCGCACGCGACGACGTTGCCTCGTTTGGCGGAACGTACCCCGTATCGAGAAATTTAGGTTTCCCGAAATCAAGTTTTTGACAGATTTCTACATTAAATTAATCACAGAACAAAACCAAATAAAATAAAGTATTTAAAGGGTTTAAAATTTGGTTATATTATTTTCACACAAGAAAAAGAATCACTCAATTTGGCATCACGGTTTGGGAGTTATTGCTCTCGAAACATGGGCGTTTGGGCAGTTTTGAAACAGTCGCAAAGTCAGTTTTTTGTCCGACTTTCGGGTCGACTTTCTCCGAATATAAACTACTTTAAATTAATACTCTTGAAGGGGTTTGAGGTCCTTCATATTGTGAATGTATATGGATAAGAAGCTTATAAAAAGATCCAGCGAGGAGGTCGTGCTCATACCTTGAAGAGGACCTCACGAAAAGGATGTTGCTGCTACTGTCGCGCTCGTGGCTGTCCGTGCTAGCTTGCGGTTGTCCGTGCTCACTCGCGGTGGCTGACGGCAGTCGAGGATTGCCGCTTTGGTGGTCTGGTTGTTCCAGGGTCGCGGTAGGAGGGAGGAGTTGCTCTCAGGTTGGGACCGGCCGAAGCTCCAAGGAGGTGGAGAGAAGATGACCGTGAGGGGGAGGAAGAGAAGAGGGAGAGGAGAGGTGGAGCTTTCGGTTGGGAAAATGGAGGGGGTTGGCTGCACATAGCTACATGTAGTAATAATGGAAGGAAAGATAAAAAGGTTGGGGGTTTCAAGTTAAAAACCAAAGGTCAATAGTAACTCTCCCTTGAACCCGAGCCCTCCCTCCTTTGGCTGCGGTTGGTCCCCCCCCCTCTCCATTTGAGTATAGACATAGTGCGTTATAGTTAAGATGGTCCAAGGTTTATGCTGAAATTTAAATAAAAAAAGGTAAAAAGTGGGATTTGGTGTGAGAAAAAATGGTGTTTGGTGAGTAGGAAGGTGGGGGATGGGTGTGTGGTGTTGTGTATGAGTTAGACAAATTGGTTTGAGGGTTCAAGTTGGGGGTTCGGGCTCGATCAGGTGCAATTAATCAAAAATGGTCATTTTTGACTAATTAAAATGTATGATATTTCTATATTAATTTTAGAGCCTACGGGGACTCAAATAAATGTGACATCAATATCATGTGCATAGTTGGTCATGTTAGGCTAGGAGTTATAAAAGTCAGTGTCGAAATTTGGGTTCATGTTGCTCGTCTAAATTGACCGCAACGAAAATTTGTCCAAGTGTCATATTTTGAGTCAAAAAATATCGCGGTTGTTGTGCGACCAAAACGAAGTGTATGTTTATAAAATTATGAGAGACATATATACCATGAGCCTAATTTGGCTAGGCTAAGACTATTATGAAAAGATGGTTAGAAAGAAAAAGCTAGTGTTGTATTCCTGGCATTAAGACTACACTAAAGGGTTTCTAAATTCTAGAAATAGTTTCAATGATTTATAATTATAATAAAATTACTAAAATAACCTTATCTAAATTTCAGGGGTTTATAATCTACCCTCCGTAAAAGAATTACGTCATCGCAATTAACAATTAAACTACTCTAGAAATTTATAAAGATATGGTAATCTAAGGGTAGTTCTTAGGTCATACCCGCATCCTCAAATAAATGAGGATAACATTGTCGTATGACGTCCTCTCGCTCCCAAGTGAATTCACCTGAAGAGTGATGCTTCCAAGCTACCCGAACTAGTCTGATCATCTGACCCCGCAATGTCTTCTCACTAGTATCCAGTATCCCAACTGGCTGTTCCTCATAAGTCAAATTCGGACCTACTAAAATCTCGGAATGATCAACTACGTGACTTGGGTCAGTCACGTATCCACTCAGCTATGAGACATAGAATACATCATGCACTCCCTCTAGAGATGGGGGTAATGCAAGATGGTACGCCACCTCACCAACACGCTCCAAAATATAAAAATGTCCAAATATACCTTGGACTCAACTTGCCTCTGCTCCAGAATCGAATAGTGCCACGATTGGGTGAGATCTTCAGAAACACATGCTCATCTTATTTGAACTCCAAAGGTCGGCGGTATGTGTCAGCCCAATACTTCTGTCTGTCCTGAGCTGCACACAGATGGTTCTGAATTTGCTTTACCTTCTCAACTGTCTGCAATACCAACTCCGGACCGAGTATTTGACGCTCACCCATATCACTCCAACATATAGTAGTCCTGCACTTTCTGCCGTACAACGCCTCAAAAGGTACCATCGGGATGCTTACCTGGTAGCTGTTGTTGTAAGAGAACTCTATCAGATAGAAATAGTCTTCCCAAGACCCTCCAAAGTCTAACATGCATGACCTCAATACATCCTCTAGGATGTGGATCGAGCGCTCCGACTGACCGTCTGTCTGTGGATGGTAAGCAGTGCTGAACTTTAGTCGGGTGCCAAGACTCTCCTGCATGCTCCGCCAAAAATGGGATATGAATCTTGAGTCACCATCCGATACAATACTAACTGGTACTCCATGTAATCTTACGATCTGTCGCATATATATGTCGGCTAGAATCTTTGTGGACTATCCAACTCTGAACGGCAAAAAATGTACTGATTTGATGAGTCGATCCATAATAACCAAAATTGCATCCTTCCCACTGGCACTTCTCAAAAATTCTGTAACAAAATTTATAGTGATATGTTTCCACTTTCATTCGGGGATAGGAAGCGACTGTAACATACCAGCGGTCCTCTGATGCTCGGCCTTAACCTACTGACAGACCAAATATTTTGCCACAAACCGCATAATTTCTCTCTTCATCCTATGCTACCAATAGTACTGCCTCAATTCTCGGTACATCTTCGTACCTCCCGGATGAATAAGGTACATGAAGCTATGTGCTTCAGACATCAACTCATGTCTCAACTTCCTATTCGGAACATATAGGCGATTTTTGAACCTTAACGTCCCGTCCTCGTAGATCCAAAGTCCCGTCTGCATGCCGGCTTTCGTCCTATCTTTAAGTCTCCGGAACCTAGCATCTGTAGGCAATGCCGCCTTAATCCTCTCTACTAGTGATGACTTAACCTCAAGATTAGCCAACTACCCACTCTGCCCTGGCAAAATAACCTCTATCCCGAGCTCCTCTAGGTCCTTTAATAACTAGGGTTGCGTCGTCAATAAATAAGCTATGGGCTTCCGGCTGAGTGCGTCTGCTACGATGTTCGTCTTGCCCGGATGGTACTACAAATCTATATCAAAATCGACCATCAACTCTAACCAATGCCTCTACCTCATGTTGAGCTCTTTCTGAGTATAGACATACTTCAGACTCTTGTGATTAGTAAAAATTTTCATCCTCTCTCCATAAAGATAGTGCCTCTATAACTTTAATGCAAATATTACTGCAGCTAGCTCAAGATCGTGTGTCGGATAGTTCTTCTCATTCGATGCATAGCGATAACTTTACCATGCTGCATCAAAACATATCCCAGTCCACTGCCTGACGCATCACTATAAACTACGTATCCTCCTGATCCTGAAGGAAGAGTCAAGACTGTTGCTGTCATTAATCGTCTCTTCAACTCCTCAAAGGCATTTTGGCAATCCTCCGTCCATGCAAACTCCTTATCCTTACGCGTCAACCGCGACATAGGCTCTGCAATCCTTGAGAAGTTCTCCACGAACCTCCGATAATATCTAGCAAGTTCGAGAAAACTTTTCACCTCCGCAACTGATATAGGTGTAGGCCAAGTTTTTATTGCGGCAACCTTCTCCCGATCAACTGAAAGTTCTTCTCCCGAGATAATATATTCCACGATAGGCACCCTATCCAGACAAAACTCATATTTGCTAAGCTTGGCATACAGCCTCTCATGCCTTAGCGTCTCTAGCACAATTCTGAGATGCTCCTCGTGCTCTTCGTGGCTCTTGGAGTATACCAAGATGTCATCAATAAACACAACCATGAACTTGTCCAAGTACTGACGGAAGACTCTGTTCATCAAACTCATGAACACAGCTAGCGCGTTGGTTAAACCAAATAACATAACTAAGAACTTATAGTGTCCATACTTGGTCCCGAAGGCTGTCTTCGGTATATCCTCTTTCCGCACTCTAATCTGATGATTAACGGATCTGAGATCGATCTTTGAGAATACATGAGAACCACTTAATTGATCAAACATATCGTCAATGCACGGCAAGGGATACCTGTTCTTGATGGTTATGACGTTTAGTGCCCTGTAGTCAATACACAGGCGTACCGTTCCATCCTTCTTTGGAACAAATAGTATGGATGCTCCCTATGGTGAAATATTGGGCCAAAAAAACCTTTCTCTATAAGATCATCAACTTGCTTCTTCAATTCCACTAACTCCTTAGGTGCTAGCCTGTACACTGATGAAATGATAGGCTCTGCTCCTGGAGTCAAGTCTATGGTGAATTCTATTTTCTAGTCAAGTGGTAAGCCTGGAAGATCATCAAAAAATATATCCATAAATTCTGATACAACCTTTGGGTAGTTGGGCTCCCCTTCCACAGAGAGTGCCTTAAGTGTAGGCTGAACACCTTGCTCTTTGGCTCCCCAAAGATACTCAAACTCCGGATGACCAGGTGGTCTAAATATAAACTGTCATCGCTGGCAATCTAGAGTCACATGGTACTGACTCATCCAGTCCATACCTAGTAAAATATCGTAATCTGGCATGAAAAAGATCAAAAATTGAGCTCGCATCTCTCGCCCACAAACTACTACCGAACAAGATCTATAAATGTCATTAACTGGGATAATTCTGCCTCCCGTAAGAATTCTTATAGTCTTCGGAAGGGGTACGGTAGCCACTCTATGTGTGGCTACAAAGTTAGCAGCTATGATTGAATGCGATGCTCCGGAATCGAATAATGCTAAAGCAGGTAATGAAGCTACTAATATAGTACATGCGATGACCTCTCTTGCAGTATCTTCCTATTCAATAGTTATGGCAAATGCCTGTCCTCGCCCCTGACCTGGTCTTCTCTGCTGCTGCCGAGCCTGCTGGAATAGTGCTGCATGTGGTGCCAAAGGTGGCATCGACTGATACCCTCCTAGAGCTGGTGGTCTGACTCCTCCAACTCCCGTATGTGGTGCTCCCAGTGTTGGATAAGCTGGCCTAGGTGGCTGCCGGGCTGGTCTCGGTGCTGGTAAAGCCTGTCGGTGTACCGTCGGTGCTCCTTCTCGACGCTCAGGGCAATCTCTGGCTGAATGTTGCCTGGATCCGCAAACCAAGCATAGTCCCAACTTGCGTCTACACTCGCTCGCATAATGACCTCGCTTGCTACAATATTGACATATAAGCAGTGTCTGCGGAGCTGTTCTTGGTAGCTGGTGCAAATGAGATCTCTTTGTAGCTCCTCCTTGTGGTGTTATGGCTGGTACTGATGTGAACGACCGTTTTTGGCTGGACCCTCTCCTAGTGACACGCTCCATACGTCAGGCTGCGGCAAGGACGTCCGTGTAAGAAGTAGGTGTAATTGAGCCGATCAACCTCTGCAACTCAAAGCTAAGTCCATCAAAGAATTTTTCTGCCTTCTCCTCTTCTGTCGGGATCAGAGTAGGGGCAAAATCACTCAAACGAATGAACTACGCATTGTACTCTTCCATAATCATATTGCCCTGAGTAAGGCGGTTGAACTTATCCCGAATTTCTGCTCTAGCAATAGACGAAATGTACATCTCCTGGAAGAGTCTAGAGAACTTCTCTCAAGTAACTCGGTCTGGTCTGAGCCATTTTTTCTCAGATAGCCACCAGTGATGTGCATTACCTGTCAACTGCGTCCTGACGACAGTCATCCAACGCTCCCTCAGAAGCTCAGATGCTTCCAATTGGTGTTGAGTGTTTGTGGGCCACTCATGAACTTCAGTAGGCTCCTCCTTGCCAGAAAATGTATGGGGCTTCAGCTGGCAAAAATCAGTGATAGATACCGTCGATGGCCGTCTAGTTGGTGGGGTTGCCTGCTCTAGTGTGGTCACAATAATGTTCCTCAGGTTCTCTGCCTGGTGTTGCTGAGCCTCTTGCTGAATTTGTTGTTGACTTGTATTATTGCATAGAACATCTGAAATAGATGTTGTCTGTCCATAGGCTGCCCTGGCAGAAAAGCTGGCATCGATGTAGTGAATTATCGTGGTGGTGGAATATCATCTCTCCGAAACCTTGAGGCATACTGATCAGACAGATTGCTTTGTTGGTTGGATGGATCTCCACCCAATGGTGTCACCCCGTCATCATAAGTAATCACCACACCCGACAGGGTTCTCATGGCAGTATCGTCACTAGATCGTGGATCCATTACCCTGCACATAAAGTAAACTATGAGAGTCGCACAGAGAAATTAAGGAATGATGCAAGTCAAGAAATTATTTTAAATTCGATATAGAGGTCAAGAACATGTCAACAAGTGGATGGGATCCTATAATTTATTCTATCCTAATTTGCAGGCTTGCTCGGTTCTGTAATTAGAATCCGAAGTAATATATTCGAAGACCTGCATGGGCCACCATAAAAGCTATGTCACGCTCCAGTCCAAAAATACCAAGGGACTAGCCACGTAGCTGTAACACCCTGTTCCGCTCAAGCGGACTGCCGTCTCAATCGGCAATCGTGCAGCTGTCCCGACCTGCTTTGCCTCGATCAAGAAGCAAAGGATATCCAGACTTGTCCCTACAAGAATCCGACTTGGACTTTCAGAGGCTCGCTCAGACGTATCGCTTTACCGAGGCGAATCATCGCTAAGGTGGGTGGCTACGGTGAACTTGTCTTTGCTTAGCCAGCACATATAAAATCTGAAATATTTATGCTAGTCGCTAGGTGATTCACCCCCTGCATGCTAATAAATCCAACGCACCTAGCTAAGAGAATAATCCCAACTTGTATTGCTTGCTAGAACATGGAAAATGAAATACTGCTTATATTCAGATACTCGCATGCTAAGTCCCTTAACGGTTTCAACTCTCGGCTTACCTTCGGGTCCGAGCAACGTCCCTGCTTATGTTCCGTAGAAACGCATGCTTGTCTGCTTGAATGTGCATTGTTTTCATCCTTACTCCGGGAGACTACTCAGTAGTCGTTCCGTGTATGATTGACCCTGCAAGTATCCGGGACCGTCAGGTCATCTAAGGCAATCCCCGAACCAGGGGAATGCACTAAGCAAGAATGAATACTGAACGTAAATCTCGCTTGAATGATAATCATGCTATATATGCATCTGAACGAGGATCGTGTTATGTACTGATGGAATCCCAGTTCGTGGAGCAATATGCCTCGTTCAGACTAAGTTTAAGTTTCATGATTATCATGTCAAGCTATGGAATATGGATAGACCCTGACCTGCATTGTCGCGGACAGCTTGTGCACAAGGTATGTTATGTTGAGTCCCGCGGACGGCTACACCTGGGCACCGGAGCCGATCCGATCCGGACGGGACGTATGAGCAGTCGTATGTTATGGGGCAAGGTGTTATGCAGCGGGGCTCGCCACCTGCGTTGCATATTATTCTGTGTCTTGAGACTGTGAACCGTCCATAATGGCTACGCCAGCGACTTATGTTCATATAGATAAGTCATCCTCGCTTAGCGGCTATCCGCGTGCGAGTCATTGCATAGCATCAATGAATAACTTAACACCTGAACGATCATGTTATAAGAACCCTCCTGTTTGCATATGCTATGCCTCCTGAATGTTTATGCTTGCCCGTGCTTGAATTAATCATGTTTGCCTTGGACAGGGAAGGAGAAATGGTAAGTTGGTAAGTCTCGCCGTGTTTCCTCAAACATCGCACGGCGCACTGCCCGACACGTTAAGCTATTCAATGTTTGCATGAAATTGATCCTAAGGCAACTAGAAAGACAACTTAATAGTTGCGCACGGAACCTGTATTACGTGTTTGGATTTGTCGAGCGGGCGAGTAGCTTCCCCACCAATGCATTCAATGTACTGATAATCCACCAGTTTGATATGCAGGGTGCGGGGGAACCTCGTGCGGTGCGGACGCCTCCAACGTGCGTGCTAAGGCCAGGAGTTTTCCTCTGAAGCCTTGCAACGGTGCGTCCGGGACTGAAGCACATATACAAGACATAAGTTGTGAACATCGCCTGACCATCGCCTGTACAATCATTCCACAATTGTAGCCACTTGGCACGCTTTTACTGTTTCAGAGAGAGAGGCTTGAGCGACTTGTAATCTCGGCTATACGCCGCTTGTAATACATATTTCATATCAATAAAGAGATTACTTTACTTGTTTCAAATGCTTCCGCTATATTTGTCGACTCAGTGAACCTGTTACCGATCGCCTATGCGTTCATGACTCCGCTGCACTCGGACAATCTGTGCGACTCTGTGGCTTAGAACTCTTGCCGCCAGCCAATGAACCATGGCCTTGCACAGGCGTGGATCACGCTCGTGCGGCATCACGCCCGGATGGGTTAAGCGATCGTTCCGCGGGAGCGCTGGCGAGGGTGATTCCTGCCTAGCGGGAACGGCCGATTCGCCTGTGGGAGATCGGGGCATGACAGGTTGGTATCAGAGCCTGGCTTCTATGCCTTTGTCCTCAATTCGATATCTCTGTTTTGAAAGCTCGTTCGTGGGTTATGTGCACGCTCTCTCTCAATGCCTCGATGGGATGTTCCAATAATAAGTCTAAATACTTTCAAAATGCGTTTTGAATGATATTCTTGCTTGTCTGGTTGTATGCTGCGAGTGGCCTTTGTGCCAACCTGTGCGAACCCTTGAGAGTATCGCTAGTAACTTGTCCGATTTTCACTAACCCTAAGTTTGGTTGAATGTATCTATTCGAGGGACGCCTTGAACTAGTGCACCATCCAAGACTTGAGAAAAGGTGAAACTCGAGTGCTAAGACTTCGCTATCACTGAGCTGGTTGACGTGTTCACGCTAGAAGTGCACTTCGAAAGTGCGCACGATCCAGTCTAAGCGATATGCTAATTTTGAAGCTTGTGCAAGTGAATATCCAAATGAAACAAGTACAAACGACTTGTCTAGGATTACCTCAACCCTAGATTACTGCTTGTCCTTAGTAAGTCTCGAGGACGAGACTTTTTCTAAGTTGGGTAGGATGTAACACCCTGTTCCGCTCAAGCGGACTGCCGTCTCAATCGGCAATCGTGCAGCTGTCCCGACCTGCTTTGCCTCGATCAAGAAGCAAAGGATATCCAGACTTGTCCCTACAAGAATCCGGCTTGGACTTTCAGAGGCTCGCTCAGACGTATCGCTCTACCGAGGCGAATCATCGCTAAGGTGGGTGGCTACGGTGAACTTGTCTTTGCTTAGCCAGCACATATAAAATCTGGAATATTTATGCTAGTCGCTAGGTGATTCACCCCCTGCATGCTAATAAATCCAACGCACCTAGCTAAGGGAATAATCCCAACTTGTATTGCTTGCTAGAACATGGAAAATGAAATACTGCTTATATTCAGATACTCGCATGCTAAGTCCCTTAACGGTTTCAACTCTCGGCTTACCTTCGGGTCCGAGCAACGTCCCTGCTTATGTTCCGTAGAAACGCATGCTTGTCTGCTTGAATGTGCATTGTTTTCATCCTTACTCCGGGAGACTACTCAGTAGTCGTTCCGTGTATGATTGACCCTGCAAGTATCCGGGACCGTCAGGTCATCTAAGGCAATCCCCGAACCAGGGGAATGCACTAAGCAAGAATGAATACTGAACATAAATCTCGCTTGAATGATAATCATGCTATATATGCATCTGAACGAGGATCGTGTTATGTACTGATGGAATCCCAGCTCGTGGAGCAATATGCCTCGTTCAGACTAAGTTTAAGTTTCATGATTATCATGTCAAGCTATGGAATATGGATAGACCCTGACCTGCATTGTCGCGGACAGCTTGTGCACAAGGTATGTTATGTTGAGTCCCGCGGACGGCTACACCGGGGCACCGGAGCCGATCCGATCCGGACGGGACGTATGAGCAGTCGTATGTTATGGGGCAAGGTATTATGCAGCGGGGCTCGCCACCTGCGTTGCATATCATTCTGTGTCTTGAGACTGTGAACCGTCCATAATGGCTACGCCAGCGACTTATGTTCATATAGATAAGTCATCCTCGCTTAGTGGCTATCCGCGTGCGAGTCATTGCATAGCATCAATGAATAACTTAACACCTGAACGATCATGTTATAAGAACCCTCCTGTTTGCATATGCTATGCCTCCTGAATGTTTATGCTTGCCCGTGCTTGAATTAATCATGTTTGCCTTGGACAGGGAAGGAGAAATGGTAAGTTGGTAAGTCTCGCCGTATTTCCTCAAACATCGCACGGCGCACTGCCCGACACGTTAAGCTATTCAATGTTTGCATGAAACTGATCCTAAGGCAACTAGAAAGACAACTTAATAGTTGCGCACGGAACCTGTATTACGTGTTTGGATTTGTCGAGCGGGCGAGTAGCTTCCCCACCAGTGCATTCAATGTACTGATAATCCACCAGTTTGATATGCAGGGTGCGGGGGAACCTCGTGCGGTGCGGACGCCTCCAACGTGCGTGCTAAGGCCAGGAGTTTTCCTCTGAAGCCTTGCAACGGTGCATCCGGGACTGAAGCACATATACAAGACATAAGTTGTGAACATCGCCTGACCATCGCCTGTACAATCATTCCACAATTGTAGCCACTTGGCACGCTTTTACTGTTTCAGAGAGAGAGGCTTGAGCGACTTGTAATCTCGGCTATACGCCGCTTGTAATACATGTTTCATATCAATAAAGAGATTACTTTACTTGTTTCAAATGCTTCCGCTATATTTGTCGACTCAGTGAACCTGTTACCGATCGCCTATGCGTTCATGACTCCGCTGCACTCGGACAATCTGTGCGACTCTGTGGCTTAGAACTCTTGCCGCCAGCCAATGAACCATGACCTTGCACGGGCGTGGATCACGCTCGTGCGGCATCACGCCCGGATGGGTTAAGCGATTGTTCCGCGGGAGCGCTGGCGAGGGTGATTCCCGCCTAGCGGGAACGGCCGATTCGCCTGCGGGAGATCGGGGCGTGACAGTAGCAATGGCCAGCAACATAACTCTAATGGGCAAATCCAATTTAATGTACCGTTAGAGTGCACTTAAGCTGTAATACATATAAAATGGTCTACATTTACCTGTCACAGTTTATATATCTAAACTCATCCACAATAAATAACAAAATCATAAAGAGACAAGTCTAGTCATAATAATATAAATTGATCTGTACAATCAAAGCAATATAAATAATGTCACGAAGAACAATCCGTCATCAAAATGGAAAAGAAAATAACTCCAAGTACAATATCTCGAAGTTTTTACAAGATAAAATATCTAAGAACACTAAGCATAATAAATGAATGGTGAGAATACTGTGTGCTCAAGAGAAGTCCTCCGAAATAACCTCGTCCTCTGCAACCTGTACATCTCCAATAACAGCACCTACCCCATAAATCTTGGGATAGCTCTCCTCGTTTACACGTGGGACATAATCCGAATCCAGGTCCCCATGGGACATAGCAAGGTACAATAAACACTCAAACCAAATAAAATATAGTAAGTAAAAACAGATCCTCATGGCAAGCTATGTAACCAGCTAAGCGAAATACAAATGAGAGTATCACTAGTACTCAGGCTGAGACCACTATAGGCTCTGTGTCAGGGAGCCCATAGAAGCAAGTAATATCTCGTAGGGCCAGTAAATGTTCCAAGCTCTGGTATAGAGACTAAAGCACCTCCAGTAACATAGTATATATATAAACATAATCAGCATGTAGCATGTATGTCTCTCCCTACCCAATATAACCTCACGTCTTATATCCACAATGTCTCATGTCCATAATACGCAAGATAATGTATCCAGTATGAATATGAATGGTCACTAGTTTTTTTAGTATGAGTATCGGTGATATATGTTCTTTGTGCATAACTTCTCCTTGAGTATCAGTGAAATTGTATCAAATGTGATATATATGTATCTTGAGTATCAGTGATATATGTTCTTTGTGCATCACTTGTCCTTGTTTGTGAATCAAATGTGAGCAAACTTTACAGACCATGATAAAATGAAAGAAGCTATTCAGAGTGACTGCACACACAATGCCTGAGGGATTGAGATTATCAATGTTCGAGTTACAAAGCCAAACATCCCAACTAGCATTAAGAGGAATTTTGAACTAATGGAGGAGGAATGTACAAATGTATATCTTCTCATCTATATATTCTCTGTGAATATTACTAGTTTTAGTAGTACTTCGGCCTTCTATGCTTCAAGTTGCCGTGAGCTTGTTACATGTCGTTAATACACAACCGATAATGTTGATATAGCTATTTCATACAGTTATAAGTACTGTATGGACCCTGTCAATTCTTTTATCTAGAACCTGAAGGAGCCTTAACAATTTCAATTATCAAATGTTTTCATTTTAGGCTTTGACCGCTATTGAGAAATATAAGGTAGCAGAGAAAGAAGCAGAGACCCAGAAGCAGACACAACAACAAACACTTTCCTACACGACCCATGAATGGATCTATATGGTTCAACTGCTTTTGTAGCGATATTACCGCCAGAACACCGAACTATCTTCTAATGTTTGCCAATTGGAAGGACTGTCAAACTTTTGACAGTCCTACAAATTGGAAGGACTGTCAAATTTTGACAGTTCTAAAAAATTAATATATATTTTTAGGACTGTCAAAATTTTGGCAGTCCTACCAATTGGAAGGACTGTCAAAATTTTGACAGTCCTAAAAATTTAACATATATTTTTAGGACTGTTAAACTTTTGACAGTTCTACCAATTGGAAGAGCTGTCAAAATTTTGACAGTCCTAAAAAATCAATATATATTTTTAGGCCTGTCAAAATTTTGGCAGTCCTACCAATTGGAAGGACTGTCAAAATTTTGACAGTCCTGATTATAAAAAAAATTAAAAGTAGACAGTCCTGAATAAATTTTAGAAGTGACAAACTTATAATTATCAATAATAAATATTTGGTTAGTCCGTTGTAATTTTAGTAGTGCCCTTATCAACAGCCAAAAAAATTGAACACCAAGCTCTAATAACAAACAAAGTGGGTCCCATCTAACCCCGTGACCTCTTCCTAACATTCAACCTGCTGGCCAAACAAATCATACCCTGATATGTTCATACAAACTTAATTGAAAAAGAAAAGAAAAAAAATCCTTGCTCTCCCCATCCCAAATATACCAACCAACATATACCAATTATGCTACCAAAGTTAAACCATCAAAATTAATATTTAACAAAAACATTAAAATTTACAATCAAAATCTCCTAATAAGATATATAAAAAAAAGGAAGAAATCCCTACAGAACAAAGGCTACAAATGCTGCAAAATCATAATACAAGGTTAGTGCACGTGTTCCTCCTCCTCTCCCACTCCGAGCAGCTGCTGCTGCCACCTCCTCTTAGCCAGGAGAGCGGCGAAGCTGACGAGGGCGCAGCAGGCGGCGGCGAGGTTCCCCTCGCGGAGGAGTATCCGGAGGGCGCAGGCGAGGATGTCGGCGGTGATCCGCCTCCCGTCGGCGACGAGGTGGGCCCGGGGCCTTCCGGCGAAGGCGAGGAGGACGAGGACGGTGATCCAGGTGACGAGGGTGGCGGGGACGGCGACGGCGAGGGCGGCGGCCATGGCGAGGAGGCCGAAGACGGCGCCGTAGAGGAGGGAGGCGCAGAGCGCGGCGGGGAAGGAGGGGGCGGCGTTGTAGTGGGCGCGGATGGAGAGGAGAAGGTTCCATGAGGAGGAGAGGAGAAGGGAGTAGAGCAGGAAGTAGAGGGAGACCCATGTCCGGCGCTTCCTCAGCGCCATCATCAAGAAGGAGGTCAGTCTAGTATACTTTGAGGAGGAGGAGGAGTCTTTTCTTTCTAGATCCACCATGCCTTTCTCCTTTCTTTACAGAGGAACAGATTGGGGAAAAAAAATGGAGACTTTATCCTTTTTGTGTTTGGTACTTTGGTGGTGGTGGTGATGTTCTTTCCAGGATGGTTGCTTGGATAGTTAGATGCGAGGGAGCTTGTCTTTTTCTTTTTCT
This sequence comes from Iris macrosiphon, assembly GCA_036927795.1. Taxonomy (NCBI): domain Eukaryota; kingdom Viridiplantae; phylum Streptophyta; class Magnoliopsida; order Asparagales; family Iridaceae; genus Iris; species Iris macrosiphon. Next base: position 149,367,060 of record JAYESA010000008.1, read on the forward strand.
TTTTCTTTTTCTTTTTTGTGCTTTCAGTTTTTTTTTTTTTTTTCTTCCACTCCTAATCTATTCTACTATATAATGCCAAAACTAGACTTCACCGTGAAAAAAATTTGTTCCAAAAATACCCTTCAACATATTTAGTAATTAAAAAGAATACCTACAATAAATTCCACTGATAACCATTTAAGAGATGCAATAATGACAACCATTTACGGAAATCAAAGGGTTCATGTTACTTGCTAAGTCTTTTAAATTGTTACCAAAAAATTCGAAGGATTGAACAATTAACATATATAATTAAAAACATTAGAAATAAACTAACTCATCAACATCATTCACTCCAATATACGTACAAAGCACGTGCATATATACTAGTTTACATATAATTTATATTTGTACACCTAATTAGTCGTGGATACCTGGCCCACTAATTTGTTTGTATGCAGTCAAACATCTTTAATTCATGGTAATATTTTAACAATTTTTTTATTACAAATATAGAAAATAGAATATACTTTTATTTATTTTAAAAATTAATAAATATTTTTATTCTTTTATATATAATATTTAAAATTTTAAAATATACTTTTACTATTTAATAAAAAAATTAATTATTTTATTCATAATGGAGATATTTGTTAGATTTTTTAAATAAGTAAAAATATATGCTAGTTTTTTTATTTGTATTGAAAATATTTGCTAAAATATTCCTTAATTAATGTTATTTATGTTGAGAGATTTTTTTTTTCTAATTAGTTCGATATTAGAATAAGAGTATTTTTTCTTTACAATTTTTTTTTCAAGTTAAACAGACTCGTGTGAATTTTTATGTAAATTTTTACGAAGTTGAATGAATGGTGTACGTGTGTTGTTAAAAAAATAATATATTTATATGCATAATATTAAGTCATGAATATGTAATATCCATCTTAATCTGCCAATGGATTCTACTGAACGATTCATGACATAAAAAACCTACAACTATATACTAAGTCTTACTAATACTCATTTGGTAACTTATTTGAAAGGTTTACGGGATTAATATCAAAATTACTTCTTGGTCCTTCTTGTGAGTTTTGGTATGGTCTATTCAGCAGTTTAAAAAAGCCGAATAATAATATATATAAAATACTGAAATTTTTTTTTGCAATATTATTTGGTATATTTTTTAGGCTTTATTTTATGTTTTTTTTCTTTTATTAATTTTGAATGAACAATGTTCAATATTGGTAAAATCCTTATACCATAATAAATAATATTTTTGAGGCAAAATATACCGCAATAAATAGCTTTGAATAAATTAATGTTAAAATAGACAAATGTTGTAAATTTATAACTATACAACTTCGTTATATGATAAAATATGTAATGGTAACACTATTTGTTTTTTTTTAAGATGCAAGTAACACTATTTGTTAGTTGGTGGATTCTAAACAAATAACAAGATATTAACTTAAAACAAAAACAAAAAAACAAAAATTTGAGAGAGATCAAAAGGGGGAGAGATGTTTAGTTGACTTGTGCCAAATCAATTCCAAGTTTGCCACACTTAAAAAAAAAATGAGCAGGTTTAAGCAGTACAATATAGAAAACCAAAGTCGGACTATGGACCCAACTTTGAAATGAATCAAAGTGTAGGTATGCTTGAGCTGCTCGGTAGTTTCCTGCCTGCTACTAGACCGACCGTTATGGCCAGCTCCGTAGATTAGCCGTTCGAAATTAATTAATGGTCAAACGGTATCATCACCGTCAGTTTTTCAATTCTCATTAATCCATAAATGAAAGCTAATTCAAACTCTCTCTCTCTCTCTCTCTCTTTTCCTCGATAGCATTTGTATAGCATGCTTTACATGAAATGCACCAAATGGTAACTTCCCAAAGCTTTTCTGATAAACAGCTAATGACAAATACAGAAATATCATTAGCAGAGAGAGAGATACCAAGTCCTAAGCATGATGCAGATGCACATTAATGTGTAACAAACAGTGTACATTTGAGTGAGACTCGCAACAACCTGGCCAAGTCACGTGTATACAACAGCAAAACTAGGATGGACCCTTCCACTAAGATGGAGGAAACATGACCCACCAAAACTAAAATGGATGTTCATCCTTCCACTTAAAAATTGCCACGTGTCATTTTCATCAAACCAAAAACCACTTTGAGAATGGTTTGGTGAACATCCACCCTAGTTTTGACCACTAATTTGACACATGGCAACCCTTTGATGAAATTGGTGTACATTCATCCTAATTTTGATGGGTGAACAAAAATAAAATAGAAACATAAGTAACTACTGCCTATAGATAGATACTCATCGATCTCATGTAGACCATATTATATACAGCAGGAAGCCCTATAATTATGTAGGTATCTCCTGGTATTCAAGAAGCACACAGGTATTCCCAAGTCTCAGTTTGGCCAGCTCAACGTATGGTCTGATGAATAAAAATCAAAAATTGAAAGGAATCTTATTTTTGTGTCATTTGTATGGAAAATGAAACATTACTTGAGCATACAAGAAACATTTCTTTTACTCTTGCATTTAACTGAGTTACTAAATATGCACTATAAACATTACAACAAAGCACTTTGATGGATGCCACTTTTCAGATAAAGAGAATGTTTGAAACACTAAAGTACACAGATTGGATTGGCACCATAATCCATCAAAATAATACCAGTAACAAACCCCAGAAGTCCCTCATGTGATTCTCTCTCAGGACACCAGGCATCATGTAGATGTCAGCAACATCGAAACAAGAACTTTTAAGGCGTTCAACTACTCTCTTCAACTGGAGATTGACACCCTACAAATCATTTGAACTCTTATCGACTCATCCCTGATTAATCAGGGAAATTGTCAGCTTTAAGATATATTTCAACATACGTAGGTTTGCACCTTAAAATACCACCAGGGAAAATGTAGAACTGCTTTAGGGCAACAACATTAGCAAAATTCACCGCACTCCTCATATACTTCTCCAGCTGCAAAAAGATCCGATCTACATTATAAAATGGTTGCCAAGACTCACATAAAAGAAAGATTCAAACTAATTAGAAGTATAGATTCAATACCAGGAAGATTAACAGCTAAGTTGGCTTGAGCATCAGCGTCAGAATTGAACTCCTTCAATAGTAATCAGAAAAAGAAAAAAAAAATCAAGGAAGATGAGCTAATATATAATGAACATATCAAATTGAACTTGTATCTGCTTCTAATTAGATGCCTCATATCTGCAATATCTCTCTCCTTCGGACTGGTTCTCTCTTTTTTCCTTCTCTCTTTTGAAAAGATACTTGGATGTAGGCAATCATGGAGGAAAAAGGAAGGAAAAAGGAAGGAAAATGGATCAAATTGAGTATCGAAACAGAACCTAATTTGAAATCAATGCAGAGCTGTATAATTTAATTGTCTTATATTTTTCATTTAAAAAGAAGGTTTTCTTATCATACCAAAGAAAATATGAACTCTGTGGGAGTGGTTTGAGCCAGCAAACAAGCAAAAGGTGACTAGCTTAAGCTAAAAGAGTGTGTTACCTCTACCATACTGGTAGAGGCTTCACTATATGACCGAGCTAGATATAAAATTAAACTATTTTTATGGAACAAATATATAATTTTCAGTTGGAAGAATTCTGATTTACCCTCAAGACATGGCTAATCTTGAACGACAAAAACCTATCCTTGAGTTGTTTGGCCTCTCTACACAAGTCAGCCATGTTTGGGTGTTTTGTTTGCCAAAGCTCTTGTACCTGTCAGGAAACGGTCAGTATCCTAATACAATATTATACAACAAGAATAAGTTATAGGCTAAAAAGGTACTTCTAGAAAAACGCCGCCACTAGCAAAGGTGTAAGGCTATCCATTCATAGGCATACCCGGAAAGCAATCGGTTAAGAAACCACAAATCAAAGGTTTAGCAAACCCAACAATGAAAAGGAACTAAAGAAAACTATGAATTGAGGTATTCCAGGATTCACAAATCTGGTAAGAGGATGCCAACAGATGGTTTGAGCAAGAAGATACTAGTATAAATACTAAGATAATTTTGATACAAGGGTATCATGAGCTGTAGTGCTGTGCCTTCTTGCAAGAGGACCAGCTATTCACATGGTGGTTTTCTTTCTCCATTAGTTTGCATTTTGGGTAATTGAACCCATAGGACCAGAGCCAAGAACCTCCTTATTAAAGGAAATAGGCTGTAGTGAAGATATGCTCCTTTTGTGTCATGCAAGAAAAGGGGGAGAAATATTATTTACAGAATTTTTGGCCAAGCTTCCTACAATTATACAAATACAAGTTGCAAATTTATAATGAAGAAACTTCATTCCCTATGCTATATCAAAGTATCCTCCATGAAGGTACCAGCAACGTAAAGTTTCTTAAAAAAAATAGTATAATGGGGGTCGTAAAGCAAGGCTCGAAATATTGGTAGCAGGATTGGTTTCAGTCTCTTCCTATGAGTATCGGTATCGACAGTTTCAGCAGATTTGTCTTTTCGGATCGTAGTATCAGGTTATTCGTTGGGGTATCAGCTTATTCATTTCAGAAAAACAAAAATGATAAAAAGTCTCTTAAAAAACTAGAAAAATAGTTGATACATTTAGACATAATTTTACATATTATATGTTGCTTTTCGTTAGTTTTAACTGGAATAATATTAATATGGATGAATGTTGTTAATATATATATATACAAGTTCGACAAATGGTAATAATTATAATTTATCAATAAGGAATCATATCAATACACTCTAATATTGCCAGTGAACCATTGCGTTAACACTATTTTTTCATTTTTTTTTTTTATCTTTTTCGTTCAATTTTTTTTGCCGAATTGACCGGAAAAGAAATCCCCAACATCAGTAGCGGTCTGTATCAGATCTGGACATGATAAACAATGTCAGTATCGGCCGTATCGTATCAGTATCGGCTGATACTGCAAAGTATGTAGTAAAGCCTAATAGTAATTGATTAATCTTCTTCCTCTCCTCAAGAGAGGTAAGGCTATCAGTTCTTGCCTTCAATTTTGAGCAACCTCGCCTCTATGCTCCAATGGTTGTGCGAAATGCAAAGACCAACACCAAGTACATTATAGATGTAGATGACTGACTGCAGCAACAGGCAAAAAGATCATATGCAATTGTAAAGGAGATGAGTTTTAGGGTCATGCTGGAAAGAAGAGACATGATGAGAGATTGAGGCTGAGAGCTAGCTAAGGTACAGCGCGGGCTTCACAGGTATTGAGCACATGTCAATGTAAAAGTGGGTATAGAGCTGGCTTACAGCAGGATGTTGAAAGAGGTTAAGGAAAATTGAGTGGCTCTGGATGGAGAAAAGATTTCAGAAAGAGTTTAAATTGGGAGATGAAGGCTGTTAAGGGACTAAAGACCAAAGTACCTTTAAAAATAAGTCAAAGGAATATTATAATTTTGTTTTTTATTGGCACCCACGGCGAACTCTTATATATGGTGTGAACAATGCAAGAATAGCACCAATCATAACTTTTGAAATATAAGGTAGAGAGCAAGGTTCAAGAACTCGGTATCAGTATCGGTATCGGACAGTTTGTATGAGTAGCCGTATCGGCAGTATCGGCGGTATCGGATCGGAGTATCGGATATGTTGGTATCGGATGTATCGGCAATTTAAATAATTATTAATTAATTAGTAAAAAAATAGAATTTTTTTTTACATATTTATGCATTATTTAAGTGTTTTTCATGTTTTTTTTTAATTAGAATTGAATAAAACACTAGTCATCCTTGTTGAATGGTTTACCTGCGATATATAAGTTTTCTTCCTTTACATATTTTTAGTTACAATCTTACTATGTCATTATATTCGTACTAATTGAATCTTGTATTGTTCTGTAGGTTTCAATTTTGACGAATTAAGGCGCATAGAGGGAGGCACAAGAGATTAAAAGCAAATAAGCAATGCAAATGGCAGGATGAGATAATGAGACAAGTGACAAGACCCATAATTATATTTGTCGAGGAATCGAGATATTTTTTTAAATTTTTGTAAATAAATAAAAATTTAACTGTATTCAGAAATTTAGTATAAGTGAATAGTTATAAATTGTTACAATGTGATCTATGACACCAATTATTTTGTTTCATAATATATCGAAATAAAATTAGCAACAAGATTTACATGTTTAAATTTAAAAGTACGACAAAAAATCACTTGGCCAAAAAAATTCATCGGGACTCTGGCCTATCCCTTCATTTAAATTTCATGAATAATAGTCTTTTTACAATAAGTACGAACTACAATAAGGATACAAATACGAAAATGAATACAAATACAAAAAAATACAAATATATCACTAAAATTGTTCATAATTATCATAATCGTCCCGATATGGTTCTTGGTTATGAGGGTAGTAGTGACTGATATCTGTATTATGAAAAAAAATTGTCATGAGGCCATCAAATGTTGAATGTTGTTCCGCCTCTGGAGTGTTGTATGGATAATAACTTGTGCATAAACTATCATATGTATTGTTGTAATTGTCTGAAGGAGTAGGTACATCATGATGGCTAGATCCTCCAGCATATGTATCATCCATGCGGTGCTCTCTAGGTTGATAATCACTTGGCCAGTCTTCAGAGTATTCATGAGACTGATCTCCAGGACTTTCATATTCATTAGTATTGTCAGCACCAGCAGCGAGTGTAGCTCTATTGCCTCCACTATCAGTAGTGTCGTCTTTATCGCTGTCGACCTGTCGAGATTGTACATCTGGTGTTTTCTTTCTTTTTCCAGGCCTTCGAGCATTTTCGGCAATATCTTGTGGATCGACATCCAAGTTATCATCTAACCACTCATTTTCTCTGCCATCTAAGGGTGGTGTTTCCCTTTCTCTAGTCCAAGGTATGAGTGGATCTTCTTCATGAAATCTCATCCAAATCAATAATATTTTGTTCATCTCGTGATCTTTGCATATTTCGAACCCTCATATTATAATGGACAAAAACTAATTTTTCTAGTCTTGTCATTAAAAGTCTATTGCGGGGACGAGTATGGATGAGAGAAAATGTTGTCCAATTCCTTTCACAGTTGGAAGAAGACACTGTTTGACTTAGGATGCGCACAGCTAATCGAGTCAAATTTGGGACTTCCTCCCTAGCATGTATGGACCACCACTCAGCTACAAAATAATAAAATATATTAGCTTTGTAACTATATAAATTTAATTAATAAATATTTTAAAGTATGAACTATTACTACCAGGAAGACATCTATTTACAGTACTTTGGAATTGATTTGAACTAAATAAACCATTTCTCAATCTGAACTTTTCTGCCTACAAAGTGATATTACAACAGTTATGGGTCTTATGACATTAAAATTAAATATTGTAAAGTTATAAAAAAATCCAATATCAAATAATATTTACCTCTTTGTTTATATTAAGGCGTGTTGTATTGTCATTTACCATTCTATTAACGACGCGGTGGAAACCATTCAGTACCTCGTCGTCATTTATAACATCATTAGAATATTGGTATTTGGGATTCAAGAAATAACCTGCAATATTGAATAAATAACTAGTTTTAAAATCCCTAAAAATATTATAAAATAACATTTGAAGGGTATTCAATTTATAGAGTACTTACCAGCTGCATGTATATCTCGATGTAGTTGAGAATTCCATCTGGTATCAATCATTTCCCACCACTTCCTATATCGTTGACCAACATTCTTTTTTATCATTTCTTTAGCCCTGACCATAGCCTCGTAAAGATGACCCATCTCCGCTTTATCATCGCTATCCACCATCCTTAAAACTTTTACTAGAGGTCGAAATATTGCAGTGACCCCTGCAATATCCCTCCAGTAAGTTTGACTCTTGATTAAACTGACAACCACATCTGCCTTTTCTCTATCTTTACGATTGAGTCTCATGTAGTTATCTGTCCAACCCCGTGTATTTATCATCCTTTTTAAATCAGCCTGATGTTTAAGGATGGAATCAAAAGCAATAAAATTGGTAGCAAACCTAGTGATGGCTGGTCTAACCAATTCTCCATTCTGAGTCTCAGTCCTCATGATGCTAAGAGCCCAACCATGATTATATATGAAACAAGTGATATCTTGAGACTTCCGTAATAGTGGCTTAATATGTGGATCATTGGCTATATCCTTCAACATGAGATCTATGCAATGTGCTGCACATGGCGTCCAATATAAATTTCTTCTCACCTGCATATAAACATATATATATATTTAGAATGAAGCTATATTTACAATAATAAATAACATATATACAAACATATTTATAATAATAAAAATTCAGTATAAGTGCATTCTCACCTCCATTAACCTCATTCCAGCCTTCTTGTAGTTGGAGCCATTGTCAGTAATTATTTGGACGACCCTGTTTTCTCCAATCTGTTCCACAACTTCATTCATCAGTCCAAATATGTATTTACTATCTTTGGACTTGTCAGAGGTATCTACAGATTTGAGAAATATCGTTCCTTGTGGAGAATACACAAGAAAGTTAATGATGCATTTTCTGTTCTGTGTACTCCATCCATCGCACATAATGGTACATCCATACTCATCCCAGTACCTATAAAATGATTTTAGGTACTCCTCCATGTCACTTATTTCCATATCTAAATAAGCATTTGAAATCTCATAAGGAGTTGGACCCTTTAATCCACCCCCGGAAGCTGCTATGGCATCTATCATTGGTTGATAGTGTGGACTTTTAGCAGCATTGAACGATATATTATTGTATATAAAGAATTTTGATATAAATCTTCCTATATGATTTTTTGCATTCTTTAGTCCCTTAATTGCACCCTTTATTTTGGGTTGCATTGTCCCTTGTTTTCTGAGGACATAAGGGTCCATACTCCTTACTTCTATCTCTTGAATATTTCTCACCTCCTCCCCACGATATGCGACTGACTTTGATCGGCCACCTAACGTCGGACCCCTGCTTGACCCTGTTTCTCTGTCCCCGACACTCCAACGTCTACCCCATTCCTCAGCTGCATGTTCTCTCCTACTTTGTCTCATGTCCCTTCTAAGTTCCGTGAAGTCTTCAATATCTTCTTCTGAAGAGGAATCTACTCGAGCTATCCTTGTTAACTCCTCCTCTACCCGTTGTTTTCTTTGATTCGCCATTATTTTATCCTTTTTTTTAACCCTCAACAAGCAACAACATTTCTTTTTTTATAGCAATTGGTACATCAGGACACGATGCTACATTTCCTGTAATACCCGCTAAGTGTTGTTTCAGCCGAGTAACCCCTCCGTCCATTATTTTTCTACAATAATTGCATTCCATCCTCCTATTATTATTAGGATTGACACATTTTTCATGTTTCCAACCAGCATCCATTTCCTCCGGCGTACGACTTTTTGGTGCCATTAAGTAATCCTGAAATGATATAACGTTACATACAATAATAAAAAAATGTTACATGAAGTAATAAAAACATATAAAATTGTTAGATGCAATAATAAAAAATACAAAGAATGATAACTAATGTGTATTCTCCAATAGATGCCTCTGACAAATAATGTGTATTCTCCAGTAATAATTATTGACCAAAAATACAAAGAAATATCGTTGCGTACAATAATATAGTTATATAAACTATAATGTTACATACAATAATATAGTTACATAAACTATAATGTTACATACAATAATATAGTTATATAAACTATAATGTTACATACAATAATTAAAAAATTGTTACATGCATTAATAAATATTGTTAGATAGTCATATATACGATAAATAAATTGCAATAATATAAAACATTACATAGATAACAATAACAGGTAGTATATAACTATATATATAATTTTGTTAGATGCATAGACGTACAATATATAGTATATAGTATATGATGCATAGACGTACAATATATATGTATATGTATATATAGTATATAGTTTATGTATATATAATATATTTAGATACAATATATATGAAATTAATACAATATATAGGTACTATAGTATACAACATATATATATATATATTAGTGTATATGTAATATAAAAAAATATATTAGTTTTATAAATAAATAAAAAGTATATTAGTGTATATGTAATATAAAAAAAAGTCAGAATATATATATATATATATATATATATATATATATATATATATATATATATATATATTAGTTTTATAAATAAAAAAAAGTCAGAATATATATATATTAATGTATATGTACAATAGAATATACTATAGTATTTATATATATATATATATATATATATATATATATATATATATTAGTTTTATAAATAAAAAAAAGTCAGAATATATATATATTAATGTATATGTACAATAGAATATACTATAGTATTTTTATATATATATATATATATATATATATATATATATATATTAGTTTTATAAATAAAAAAAAGTCAGAATATATATATATTAGTGTATATGTACAATAGAATATATATATATATATATATATATATATATATATATATATATATATATATATTAGTTTTATAAATAAAAAAAAGTCAGAATATATATATATATTAGTGTATATATATATATATATATATATATATATATATTAGTTTTATAAATAAAAAAAAGTCAGAATATATATATATTAGTGTATATGTACAATAGAATATATATATATATATATATATATATATATATATATATATATATATTAGTTTTATAAATAAAAATAAAGTCAGAATATATATATATATATATATATTAATGTATATGTACAATAGAATATACTATAGTATTTATATATAGATAAATATATATATATATATTAGTTTTATAAATATAAAAAAGTCAGAATATATATATATATATTAATGTATATGTACAATAGAATATACTATAGTATTTATATATAGATAAATATATATATATATATATATATATATATATATATATATATATATATTAGTTTTATAAATAAAAAAAAGTCAGAATATATATATATATTAGTGTATATGTACAATAGAATATATATATATAATAGAATATATATATATATATATATATATATATATATATATATATTAGTTTTATAAATAAAAAAAAGTCAGAATATATATATATATTAGTGTATATGTACAATAGAATATATATATATATATATATATATATATATATAAGTTGCCTCCTTAAATACTATATACATGCCAACTTAAACAACCAAATTCCATTGGCTTTCTGGCTAGTGGGATGACCGTAAGTTACTATGGTCACGGGTTCGAATCCAGCGTTGAGTTTTTTTTTTTTTCACAGCCGTTGGATCTGAGCGTTGGATCGCTGACGTGGCAAAATGGACGGTGAAGATTTATCTAATGTGTGTTTTTAGCATGCTGACGTGGCGAAGATCTGAGCGGTGGATCGCTGACGTGGCTAAATGGACGGTGGAGATTCGTTTGATCTGTGTTTTTAGGATGCTGACGTGGCAGTGATCTCAGCTGTGGATCGCTGACGTGTCAGTTTGGACGGTGGAGATTGGTTGATCTGTGTTTTTAGGATGCTGACGTGGCATGGATCCGAACGGTGGATCGCTGACGTGGCAAAATGGACGGTGGTGATTCGTTTCTATTTTTTTATGGATGCTGACGTGACAATTTTTTTTTCCAAAAATCGTGAACAAAACAAAGACGGAGAGAGAAAACATTCGGCCGAATGTTTTCTTCCCGGAAGAGAAACTCTCCGCCTCCACTCGCCTCCACTCGCCGGGGAACGTCTCCACTCGCCTCCACCGCTCGAGCCAAGGACGGAGGAGAACCTCTCGAGCCGCGGTGGAGGCGGAGGAAAACTTCTCGAGCAGCGGTGGAGGCGGCGGAGGAGGCCAAGGACGAGGTCGACTGGGTGATCTCCAGGAGGAATTGGTTACCTGAAAAAGGTAAAAGTTCTGAACTTCTTCTAATCTCTTTGTAAATTAGGGTTTGTTGTGTGTTATTTTAGACAAATGATCGACTATTTATAGAAGTTTTGATTGCACTGTTATTTATTTTCGATTATTGGATTTGACGTCTGCAAAGCATTATTTGCTTTATTTGATGCTGATTTGAGGATTTGATGTGCTTTTGTTTTTGGTCGGAGAGGATTTGATATGCTTTTGTTTTTGGTCGGAGAGGATATGTATCTCCAGGAGGATTTAGGTTTGTATCGGCTCGTGTCGGTCCGTATCGGCTCGTATCGGACCGATACAGCCCGATACGATACATTTCCCACAAATATCGGCCGATACCGATAATTTTCGAGAGTATCGGATCGGCAGTGCCGAGATCCGATACGTATCGGTATCGGCCGATACTTTGAACCTTGGTAGAGAGAATGCTTATGAACATTTTGACATGAGTATTCTACGATAATATAATGATAGTATCTTTAGAAGATAACTGATAAATTGTCACCCTAAGTTTGATATTACAGTGTAATGGAAAGAGCAAACAAAACAGATAGGAACCATGGAAATGGGTCCCACATATATCAAATTGACATCGAGGAGGTGGGAGGCCATGTCACTGGTGAAGTGCATTGCAAACCACTATCTACGTTTTAGAAAGGAAAAAAAAGTTACATAATATATAATGTCATCATCATCCCAGCCTTTTCTCGGTTGAATAATGAATAGGGTCAGCTGGAGCATAAGAAAGCTCCACAAAACAATTGGCAAAGTTTTTATGACATATTCTCGACCTAACATCAACCCTCTTGCTACTAACTTCCTACCCAAGGCTGCCATGAGGATGAGACAGTTGGCAGATAAGTATACCTATGTTTTGCCAATGCAGTTTAAGCTCATGCAACCAAAGAGCATCCTCGAAGTCCCCTAGACTATAACGAGTCTAGATGAAGAGGCAAGAGGATACTATTTGCTATAGAGATTGCATTTTCTCTACGATACATTAAGCAAAAGAGTGAAAGATGTGGCATTCCCAACTTACATAACGTTGATCATGTACTGCAATAAAGCATAACAAAGCTTATTGCCAGTATGACAACTTAGACTAATACATAACTGTCAAAGGTGATGTCCTTGAATCATTATTTTGCTGTCACAAAAAGAATACTGTATTGTGTCATTAAAGAGCATCAATTTTAGAACAGATTTTGATGAACTGGAAGAGCCACCAGTCCAGCTTGGGTGTACAAGAGTTCAGGAGAAATGCAATGCACAATGAATTTCCTGAGAATAACAGCCATCAGTATTGGATGAAGTTTCTGAGAATAACAGCCTTCAGGAGAAATGCAATACACAATGAAGTTCTTCATAAAAAAAAAAATCTTGTATTAGATGAACTTTGTTGATCTAAAGTTCCTACATGCTATAAAAGAGAAATACAACAGAAGCCTAGCAAATATAAAATATTCGTGATAAGTACATAATCATTTAATCAACTGGCTAAACAACTAAAAAATAAAAGTGAAAATACACCAGAAAAAAAGAAAATGTTACAGCACTAACCACCTGAGGATCGAATTATATATGAAATCCAGCATATTATTTCTTAAAGAAGCAGGTCAGAGCAGAAACACTAAACATAACAAAAAGGAGAAACCTATATCCATGATAAAGAAGACACACAAACCTGCATGCAGACAAGTCTTGAGTCACCTTGCACCTGAATTTGCTGAAAACCTTTCTTAAGAGCATATTTCATTCCTAAAATCAAGGCTCGGTATTCGGCAACATTATTGGTCACAATACCCAGTCCTTCGCGAACGCGAGAAAGCTTCATTAAAATAACAAGAAAAGCTATATCAATAATATTAAGGGACAGTCAGAGCTATATCAATATGGCATGAAAGATTCAGGTAAAGGATAGTAAAAAAAATAACAAAGTAAATATGATGCTCGACGTGTCGCAATACCGAACGAGAGAAAGCTTGGTTCAAATAACAAGTTAGAAAAGGTATATCAATAATATTAAGGCCAGTCAGAGAATATCAATATGGCATGAAAGATTCAGGTAAAGGATAGTAAAAAAAAAGAATAAATGAAATATGATACTCGATGTCTACCATGTTCCCATCTGCACTTCTAAGTACTGCTCCAGCACCAGCTTTTCCAGGATTTCCTTTCGAAGCACCATCAAATTCAATAATACAAGTCATCTGCATATAATCATAAGAACTTGTAACCAAAAAATATGACAATGATAGAATGACCAGATAATTCAATAATACAAGTCATCTGCATATAATCATAAGAACTTGTAACCAAAAAATATGACAATGATAGAATGATCAGATATAAAGAACTTAGAACATGATACGCAAGCCAAAGTAATTCCTATATAAAAAAAATGTGCAGTATACACTAATGAAATACGATAAAAAAATAAAAGAAAGTGTGATTCATCCTTCAATCTGTGTCATTTTTAACCATCGTGTGACAGAAATATTACAAGAACAAATTAGAGAGAAAGTTATCTAATCAACTGCTAAAAACAAACTAGAAAAAGAGAATCCTCAACTAAGTGACAGATCTAGAACACCAAAGAAAAGACCTAGATTACAATCTTCCGTACATGCTGATGACTTCCCAAGTTAAATACAAGATCAAGACATTACTCAATACACAAACAGTTATAATATCCACTTGCACGTGCAAGTATTTCGAACGATAACATGAATCCTTTTTCTCCACTCATCTCCCCTTAAGGGCAAATCTCCTCAGTCAAATTAGCAACCATCATATCCTTTTATGCCTAATCCATGTATCTTTTGGCTTGTTCCATGACATAATGGAGCCTTCAACTATGACCTTATCAGTTATAACTCACTCCTACGAGCACAACCATAGGTCTGTCCCAAAAATGCACTCTCTATTTAGTATCTTTCTCATTTAGCTAAATCTATATCTATATCAACATTTCAATGTTTAGCTACAACACAGGATGGCATTACCCGATCAATGAACATGATGCATAATTTCACAACACTCCACAAGCATGGCTATTCTTATACAGATCAAAAACATGCTTTGAATGTCACGGGTGATCTACTTTACTTCACATAGGACTTTCATAGCACTTCTCCATCTTAGTCATCCTACTTAAGTTCTATGGACGGATCCTCCTAATCCTTGCTTTTGATGATGAATAATTGTCAACTGACCCTAACCGATGAAACCAGCCACATTTAGGTATCCCCTCGCTGCAAATGTGGACCATACCGTAAGCTATACCCTCCCACGTCCAACAAATTATAAATCCTTTTTTCAGCTTCTTTACAAATTCCCACGTCAGGATTAATAACTTCTTTATTCCCAGCAACTAAAACAACAATGTGACAGAGTACAAATGTCTGAATGTGCCAAGTTTACAAACAAGTAATGCAAGTGAGGACTCTATGCTGACACCTGACGTCAGTATATAGTAATTCTATACTGAATGGTGTAAGGGTTGAGGCTTACTATGATCTTGATTATTAAAAAATATATATATATCCAAGTGTGGATAGTTTCCAACGAAGATGAATCAAGATGAACCAGAGGCTATTTAAAATAGGCGAAGAAAGATAGCGAGTCCCAACCTCTCTGTTCACTAAAGATCATTTCCTGTGTTTATGTTAACTCTCGTCTTACATCTATGCTTGCATATCCTCCTCGTTTATTTGTCTCTATAAGTTGTGATCGTCTTACGGCCTAATCTATCTTCAAGAATGATAGCAGAGCAAATTAGGAATCTCACACTCCCAAAGTGAACGAAAAGAATGCATTCAAATGATGTGTAGGCGCTTAATGGTAACAGGCAGTTTTTCGTTAGTGCAGTGCATCGCGGAAACCCAGTCTTCCTGGTTTCCTGGCCACCCACTCTGCGGTAAAGTGAACCCCAATGGTATTATTGTGATGGTTACTAAGATACAACTATTGATCAGTACATACACCCACCACATAATCTCATTAGACTCTATTACATGCCTTTTCTAAAATTTAAAAAACCGTCTGTATATCTTTCTACTATCCATCTGTCATGTAATCTACTTAACAAGTAAATAGATCTGACATAGAACAAACTTTTCTTTTGAATATGGGAATATCTTGACTTGGTCTACGTAGTTGTTTCTGAATATTTCATTGCATCGCTATGAGTTTGCTTTTACAATAGTTCCTATCTTAGGAAATATCCTTTATTCTTACAAATAGCCCTATTGGAATAATATAAATATATAACCTTCAAATCTCGCCACAAATCAAGATTTTTGGTGCAGAGGCAACCAATGCAGAGGCAACCAAGGAGTACAACATGGTATTTGAAGACAAGCTTCAAATCTCTTTCGGTGCATATTTAAGCAAATTTAAAAGCTGTTCTAATCCAGCACTCAACTCCCCAAAATGGACTTTCAAGTTTCAATATAGACGCATAATGGAAAAATATAAATAAATATATAACCCTCAACCCTCAACCCTCACTATAACTCTAGAAATATTTTTGGTGCAGATCAGGGATTATAACAGGACCCAAAGTAATTATCTTCATTCATTGGGCTTTTTATTGGGAAATAAATAACTGATGTAAGAATGCATACATTTGATATCCCAAAACACTTCCAAACCAAAGGAATATTCTTTAGTAAGTAGATCATATAACCATCTGATCTCCTGAAACACTCCCGAAAGTCAAAGGCGTATCTTCAACCTTGCAGGTTTTCTTTTCATTTTCCTAAAGCATTTTTAACTTTAGTAACCACTATGTATGTCACATCGCAATTTTGGTCACATGGACCAAATCATTCCTTTCAGCATTAACTTCTAGTAGTTCTTTTTCCATTCTTCTTGTAAGGCCATATCTAAAAACTAGTAGGATTCAAAACAACAAAAGACTAGAGAAAGCACAAACTTTTTAACTCAATCTATGTTGCATGGACAAGGGATATACCACAAAAAAGTACGGACACGGCGACATGGAAAGACAACAAGTTGGTGTGTTCTAGTATATTTTGGAGTGTTTTTATTGTGTCTGATACGTGCCCAACACGTGTGACACAGACACCGCTACGATTTTTTGGTGTTCATGCTTCCTGGTTCAGACAAATATCTTATAATACAACAACAACAAAGCCTCAAAAGTTCTGGAGTCGGTTAAATAGACCTCTTTCTTCCATAATTCACCGCTAAGGACCACACCCTAGCCAGCATTAGTCAAGAATACATTTCTATTTTACTCAAGAATATAATGCTCCTACTAGGTATCTTCAGAAAACTCAAGAATATAATGCTTTTCCAATGTATCTTTTTACTTGAACTCGTCTTCACTTTTGACACAGTTGATATTACTTGATTCTACTCATTATTTCCCTCATGTTAGAAGATTCACATATATCTTTTACTCTTCAAAGTCAGGCATATTAAAAAAAAAATTCCTACATTTAGATTTGCCGACCACTTAGCTTCATTTTATGCAAATCGATATTGTCCAAGGTTTCAGTATTCTACAAACTTCCCAATCTTTATACAGTGCAGTGTTTGCTTTTACTGCCTATTGTTTTTTTCTCGTTGAACCACTAACCCTTGGAAGAGAACAATTCCCCTGATTTTCTCAAGTAGCAATGTACACTGATTCTACAAATGTTCCAAACTGCAAATGTGCTAAACTAGGTTCTTGTATACCAAGTAACTAAGTTAAACCTGCTTTCAGTAAATATATTCCTGCCCGAACCAACTTATATTAATCCTTTCGCTTACACCAGATCCATCTTGATACTATTAATTTTGGTGAAATCCGAGCCAAAACCCTTGCTCACACACCATTAGATAGTTCAATGCACCGTATGTTGCTTTAACACGACGCCGTAGGCTACTGAACTTGCTAACTTAACACTGCCCCATGACAATGTCATTACAAATTTCAATGCTGATGGACACACCAACATATAGCTACATGGACAAAGTAAATCATTGATAAATGTTCACATGACTGTAAGATAATGAACGACGAACAAGGAAGGGATGTCAAACTATTCAAAACAAAAGCTAATACAGTAGAGTATTATAAAATTTCACTCGGCAGGCATCAGCATAGAAGTATTCAAAATTATCTGGGGAATAAAATACACAAAAAGCTTCAAAAGAAATAATCAAAAAGCAAATCTGGAGTCAACCAGAATATAGGGCTGTCAATGGTAGCCGATAACCCAACCCAATTATTTTAGAATTATAGGGTTTGAATCCCAAGAGTAGACCTGAAATACTTAAAGGTTAGGGTTTGGATATAGTCTCACACTTAACTGTAACCGAAAACCTATCTAATATAGAAAATAGCATGTTTATCACATTGACTTTGATCGAAAGTTTGGATGCTTTATCAGATGTTTGGATAAACACGACCCAACAATATAATCATATGTATTGCATGTGAAAACCATCTAAATTGTTGTCGAAGTAGTATAAAAAAAATACTTTGAAGTAAATGGCAGTTCAACTTCGGTCTTAGATAAATCCGACCAAACCAACTCGCTGATAGCCCTACCAGCATACTATAAGATAATGCTACCTTGACTAAACAGGTTTAGAATTCCCATGCTGGCCCAACAAAGTGGGAGACACAAGAAAGCAGGAGAATGGGATTTTGTAAGAAGGTCCAATAAGATCTCAAAAGATTCTATACTCATCTATAACTACCACAGCTCAACAGTAAATCAAGTTACTCTTTAAAAACAGGTCTAACATGCTTCAATTTTACCGTCGACAAAGGATTGGAGTACTGCAGAAGAAGAAGAGTAAGTGCACTAAATGTTTGTCACATAAGTAACAAATCCGGAGTAGAACAGCATAACATGAGATAATGCAAGTAAACACATAAATCCCATGCTGGCCCAACAATGTCTAAACACGCATATAATTCCCTGCAGTAGACAAACCAAAGACAAGCTGGAAAATTGTGTGAGGAAGGTCTACAATCCAAGCTCAATGCAAGTGGAAGTAGAACAAGTATGATCAATGCAAGTGGAAGTAGAACAAGTATGATACAAAAAAGAATGAGATATGAAACTTCCATTTTCTAAGTGTGTTCATTAAGGCTCATAAGCAAACTTGACATTACGTATTAATACTGTAAGACCCACCAAAATAAAAATTGAAAGTATCCCTTACTGGAAAGATCTAGCAGGAGTCGCCCCAATTAATCATGTATCATAATAATGAGGTTACATATAATATTAGCAAAGTCTCTAGACTAAGCCATGTCAGGAATATAGAGTTTGCTTAGGCTACCAAATGTCAAAGCTGGATAAGAAAAAGTAATGTAGGCATATGTGTTATATCAAAAATACAGTTGGGAACATAACACTAGTCTAGTTTGAAAATACAACCTCAGTAGGACAGTTGCCTATATCTGAGGAGCCAAAATAGGTGTTATCCTCAAGAAGTTAAACACACACTCGAGAATTGCTATAACAAAATTCCTTATAAAGATATAATTCAGAAGCCAGAGGACTCCGCCACAATTATCTTGGACATAAGCGTAAGAATTCAGTACATGAAACCTGGATTAAGAGAGGAGATCTAGCAATTCTAAACATCCAGCAACTTATACAATAAACTGAAATTGGACATTTAAATCCAATTACCCATATAAAAGCAGCAATATAATCGCAGGCAAATATAATGTCAAAAGAATTTACAGCAATGAAGCAAAAGAAACATCTGCATACAACATATATCTCACAAAGAAAAGAAAATTGTAAAAGAAGGGAAGATTTCTCAACCATAGGCCTATGAAGTATATAAAAGTATTTTAGAAAGGTCATGAAAGAAAAAGCAATATTTGCAGACATGTCACAAAACAAACCAAAAACTAAATTAATAAGAACTTTCTCAAGCACACGCACAAACAGACACACAGAGGCAAAGAGGGGGAGAGCAGAAATTGACAGTCTTCAATATTAGTTATACAACTCACATATTTACTATTTAGTGGTTGAGCCATAATAGGATCCTCTGATATGGGGAATTGATTTAATTGCCCAGCCAAGAAGGAACTAGATTCAACTGCCTCCTGCAAAATAAGAATGATTGTCAAGAAAAGTGAGCCAATAAGGACTAAACATGAAGAAACAATGCTTTAAAATCGTACAAATACTATAACCAAAACAATACCAACAAACACACAACCAGCTGCTTCTTGTAAATCAAGAAGCACATCCCATGGATCCAAGTAAAATGATAAAACAAAAAAGTGACAAAAAAATAGCACAGGCTTATACTCTATGCTTTGGCAATTTTGCAAACTTGTCCTTTAATAAAGATAACTTAATAAAGATAATTTTCTTAGGTACTCCTGTGTTTTTATTATATTATCTGCAGATATGACCTCCTGTTAGCCATGAGTTGTTGTGGTACCTTTTCTTGACTTGAAATACTGACTTATTGGGTTAGGATTTCTATCGTAAGAATTCCCTCCTGGAGATTATAATTAGTCAGGTTAGATCCATCTCGTGATCCTCACTCCTTCCAATCATTGCACTTAAAACTTCTCCACCCCTTCGGCATTTCCTGTCACATTCTCATTTAACTTGCTGTCAGGATTCACATACTACTGCCAGGTTATATACCTCGTCAGTGGCCCATTTGATAAGGTATGTTTGGATTTGTTCAATCCAGAATCTGCTCCACTGCCTGGATGCTCGAGCATTCAACAAAGGAAAGTGACCAAATTTGAGAAGAAGAAAAAAAGGAATGGGAAGATTTAATGTTTTTGTCTTGTAGGGATAAGATCGGTAAATGTATTGTCTACGTGGTCCATTATTACTAGCTATTAGGATTGATAGCATGGATATGCTTACAATTGAACAACAAATGACAGAAAATAGTTTGTTTAGAAATAAGTCCCTTACATCTTACTTGTTTCGATTTGGGTCCCAACTTTTATATTTATGCTCATACAAGAAAAACTCTGCATAGATCCCACAAATTTTATCATTTGTCATCCTTTAGGGAATCCATAGAACAAGATTTTGTACAATCTGAAGGTTGTATGAGCCAAATTTATTGTTTGTGCTCATGTAACAAAAAATTACACCGATTCTTATCATGTGTTAGATATAGGTCCCCTCAGGGAGTACTTAGAACAAGAGTTGCACATAATATGATGGCAGTATGAGCAAATAATAAGATTTTGAGGTCCTATATCTAAAATTGACAAGGAACAAGCATGTCAACTCCCATACTAGGTGTATAAGCTAAAAAACCTGAATAGTACAAAAGATGCAACTCCTGGTTGTGTTACTAAGAAATATATAAGCAAATTTCTTGAGACTATTCATGAAATAAAAAAGAACATGACCATGAATCTCAAGTGAAATAACAATAACAATGAAGCTGTCATCTGAAACTCCCTTGGGCAGTGGCATGAATCATTTTTTTTCCATTCAGCTATATTAAGGGCCATCTGCTCTGTAATATTGCAACTACATCTCATCCATTTTATAGCCTCAATCTGTGTTCCTTCGGTATATACCTAATCCGAGCAACTCCTTCAACTACGATAAAATCTCTGGTTTTGGGTACATTTATCAGTTCCTTTGGTGCATGACAAGCATCTCAATGGTTTTCCCAATTTTTTTCTCAGATGGAACCACCTCGCACAGATTGCATTCATTCCTTATACCCTCTTTTATTGTGTTGCCATGCTCATTCTATGGGCATACTCTTTCTTGTCCAAAACTGGCCCTGTATTGCTGATCTTATAGTTATCTTAAAACATTTTCCTCTCAATCTTACAGGTGGTCTAGGATCACATACCATCAAATTCAAGGAGATAATGTTGTAAGACAACTATAAAAGCAGCCATGCTTTCAAGAATGCAAATGTTGGCAATTAAGAAACATGTCCAGTCCAAAGAATGAGCACAACTTATTGAGAATGTTGAGATGAGCCAGGCAGCTCTAAGAAACCCTGACAGAAACAACAGCCTCAGTCCAAATATTTGGGTTTGATCACATGAATCCTTTATTCCATTCAGCTCTTCATCCAAGACATCAACAAAGGTCACATTTTCACTTCCCTGTGGTAGCAACTGTCAAATCCTTTTCGCCTGCATCAATCCCCTTTCTTCTAGTCTACCCCCTAGTCGTTGCAGCTTCTCTAACTAAGATACCACCACTCCTAACTGGTACTTCATATTCTTTGCACATGTCCAAATTCTTTAAAAAACGGAATGTTGCAAATATGAGTTGCTTGGACTGTGGGAAACGACAATTATTGAAAGACCAAATCAACGTTTTATATTCTTGCTACTTCAATGAAAGTTTTCCTGAATCCATCACCATGAAGCCTCAAAAGCAGACATCAACATTAAATTTAACTTTCAAAGGACTAAAAGTATGTCAATGAAATTCTATTCCTACCGTATTGTATTATAATCTATAACATTATACATAACCAGTTATTTGTCAGTAACACCATTTTTTTTATTTTAATCAAGCCAATAAAATTAGTTATGGTCTAATTAACTTGACATTACATTAACATATTTGAGTGAGTGACAAATTCACCGGAACAAAAGCATGCACTTTCATGTCAAGAGATTTAAATAATTAAATACAGCATTCAGAATTATTTATACTCATAAACTCTAGGTGATGTTCATAAGCAGGTTTTGTTGAAAGAACTATACGTTGTTGTGCTGCAGATGGGAACTCCAGATAAATCATCTCTTGGTTTATGACTTAAAAGTGATTTCCATTGTGACTACACAAATTTATGATTTGATGTAGAAACCTCGAGTCATATCCCCTTAACTAGCTACTTTGGAAAGACAGCCTTCAATCTTCCTTATACTCATTTACATTTTTTATATGAATCATAATTTTTTTATTAATTTCTCTCCATATTGACTAGTTTGAAAATTCAACAAAATGTACAAAAACATCCACATCAGGGCTCTATTTATTGTCTACTAAAACTTGAACTTTGATTCTTAAATCGCTTCTGTCACCCCCATGATCCATAGCAGTGAAACTGCGACAAGATATCAGTAACTAATATACACCCAGTGGCGTCAAGGCGTGCGCTTAGGCACAAAGGAGACACACAAATAAGGCATAGTGCATCATATCCCTTAGCGTGAGGCACCTCTAGGCTCTAGCGCCTAGGGACATGCCTTTTACACTACTAAGGCGTACTGTAAATTTGAACTCAACTACAATGACTTTTCAAATAAGCAAGTTTTTTTAGTGAGCTGTTATGACCAATGTTACCAGGATCGTGGGTCGCTTTCGTACGTGGTACGGATACGGATACGCGTTATGGTACCTCAGCCGGAACGCGGTGCGGTGGGGGTAGGCTTATTCGGTACGCTATTTTGGGTCGATGTTCGTTTTTATCTGGGTCGTCTTTTGTACCATATACAATTATATAGAAGTATACACCAAATATCATAAGTTCATAACCAAAGCCATCAAAATCCAAGTGAAGGAAAGCATAGACTATTCTTGTAACTAAACCAAATATCATAAGTTCATAACCAAAGCCATCAAAATATGGGTCGCTAAATTTGAAGAACGGATCGCGAACGCACCCCGTTTGGGGTTGTTCGTCCCAATTCGTGGGACGTAGGAGGGTTGACGAATTAGACAACTATGGTTATGACTTCTTAAATTATGTTTTATGAAGAGGACTTTCAAATTCTGATGTTTTGGAAAGATGTATTGAAGTCTCAAATTCTATTTTTTCAATGAGCTGTTATGGCTTTTCAAACTCTGGTTTCTGGTGAGTTGTTATGAGTCTTATGGCTTCCATTTATTTCACAGGTGAGCAATTATGAGTTTCTACAGCTGTTGAATTATCAACTGACAAAAAGCGACCAAATCTGAGTTTTTTTTATAATAGAAGGCGTATTATATATATATATATATATATATATATATATATATATATATATATATATCAACAACTAAGCCTTCATCCCAGAATTTTGGGGTTGGTTGTTTAAGTCATTTTCTTTCATTCAGCTAAGGGCAATAACAAAAAGTATATCATTCTTTCATGTTCATATTTAAGCCAATCTCTAATCCTAGCATCACCTTTAAACTACTATCCTATAGTGTATTCTTACTGGAGCATTTATTGGTCTACGTTGCACATATCTAAACCACCTAAAGTGTCTACAATTGGTAACACCTCTAACTTTTCTTGAATAGCTCATTTCTTATCATATCTTTCAATGTATTGCCACACATACAACTTTGCAATCTCATTTCTGCTATACTAAATAACTAATTTTCTGGATATCTTATTTCTTAAGTACCAAAAACTTTGATGCATAAAGCATGTATTGTCTTATAGTTGTCTTATAGAAGAAGAAAATTTTAAACATCAAAGGTATCTTCCGATCACAAAGTACTCCAGAAGCACTCTATTTCAACTATCATATTTTAATTTTATGCATGACACCATTCTCAGTCTCTCGGTCATGCTGAAAAATTACTCATAAATAACAAAAACAATCACTCCTAGGTATCTCTTGTTGTCCATCTATATGCATTCCCTCATTATTTCTCTTTGCCTTTTGGTTGAATTACATTTCATATACTCTGAGTTTTTTTCCATAAATTTTAAACCCCTTATATTCCAAACCTTCTCTCTACGCCTCCATTTTAGCATGTAACTATTCTCTACTATCATCAACCAACACGATATCATCAACAAACACCATATACTATGTAACCTCCTCCTGGATATGCCTAGTAATCTTATCGATAACTAGTGCAAAAAGTATGGACTTCAAGTTGATACTTGATGTAAGCCAACGTTAATAGGGAATATTTTACTATCTCCTCCAACAATTCGCACGGTCGCCGTGAATACATCGTATATATTCTTAATAGTCTTAACATAGCTACTAGAAACATGTTTCTTCTCCAAAGCCCACCACATTCTCGATTGCAATATATATATATATATATATATATATATATATATAGAGAGAGAGAGAGAGAGTGATGCCTTGCTTCATTCAAGTTAGCATTATTCTTGCACCTTGTGCCTCAGGTGATAAAGGGTTGTAGTGCCTTGAGTATGTCTTTGACTACATTGTACACACCTATGTTGCAAGAACATGTATAAAACAAGGTTCAAAGTATCAGTATCGGAATCGGTATCGGACCATTCCTATGAGTATCGGGATCGGCGATATCGGTAGTATCGGGAGTTTCGGATCGGAATATCGGATTTTTTGGTATCGGAAAGCAAACAACTATTAGTAAATTATTAACATTTTAGAGAATATATTTTATACATTTATGCATAATTTAAAGTATTTTCAGTATTGTTTCTTAGTATTTTTGATATTGAATGAAATAGTAGTCATCCTTGTAGATTGATTTATATGCGATAGATAAGTTTTCATCTTTTATATGTTTTTACATCCTTACTATGCTTTTACATCCTTTCTAATTGGTCTTTTTAATTCAATTTTTTTTGACGAATTGACTGAAAAAAAAGACCTATAATGTCGGTATCGGTCAGTATCGGGTATCGGTCGGTATCGGATCGGGACATGCCAAACTGTATCGGTATCGGCCGTATCGGATCGGTATCGGCCGATACTTTAAACTATGGTATAAAACACGATACAGACTTGGTGACCAAATGACCAATTTTTGTGTCTTAGTGTATTCGGTGTGTCTAGTCGTGTCAAATATACACAACAGAAGTTTATGTTTAAATATAAAATGAGAATTAAAAGGATAAACCATAAATCAACTTGTGAACTAGGCACAATATAAATCTAACCATAGACAACATGCCTCTACCAGTCAATAAAGTTGAATGAGGGAGAAAGGCCAGTAGATTACTATAAACAAGGAACATAATATCATCAAATTATAATAGCCAAAATTGAAAAGACTAATACCAAATTATTCATTATTTGCTTTGATTTCTTCTGAGCCGCAACCTTTTTTGGTGATTTATCAACCAAAAAGGCAAGTCCATCTGGTTGCTGGAAGAAAAAAAGAAGTCATGTATATTCCAATCTGAACTCTATATAAAGTAATCATCCAAAGAACTGTAGCATTATAAGAACACAATGTTGTTACTCTAGGTAACCTTTAGAGAGATCACACATGAAAACATCTCAAGGGAAATAGTGTTTAGCCTGCAGGCATGTAGTACCCTTACTACAGCATAGTATTAGACAAGATTATATCGCAGTCATCTGTAATAAGCACCTCCTAGATCAATATTTGGTTGACGGCAGTACATAGAGAGCATGAACTTATATGGACATTTTTCACAAGCACAGAGAATGACAAGAACTATCTAATCGCATAGTTCATCTACCTTTGGGGAAAAGATCCCGATGAGTCAGGACCATACACGCGTGGATAGTAATAGAATGGAATGTTCAGATTTAGCCTAATAGACCATCAGGGTCACGTTTTACTCTAGAACTCCATACTTTTTCATATTGTAGGACATAATGTCATCCACTGTAAGTTACCAGCCCAACATAACTCCAAAGATCCCAATTCAAATTCCCGGTAGCACATAGCTCCCAACTCTCCTCCCTGCTGCAATGGTAGCAAAATTCCTCATTTATGGTACTCTCACTATTGGATGACTGATCCTTATTGCAAAAATGTCTTCTCGTTGACATCAACCACTCAACTAAACCATAAGTAATTTTCTCAAAAAAACAAAAAAAAAAGTAAGTAAATAAGCATCCTTCCCTGCATTATGTTAGAAAGCATTCCAATCTACACAGTCGTTCCATACTTTCTAATTTTTATCAACTAGACTAAAATTTAGTTTTATTAGCCTATTTCTGGGTTGAGATCCACAAAACATTGACTTGTGAACCCTTTACTGGCATCATTAAATTCATATGAGACCTAACACAAAGTAGGGTTGGGTTTATGTTCAATCTAGCTTAGGAATCAGGATACAAATTTTGGTTCACACCAAGATCATATTTTAAAAGTATCTACCATGTTTCTATTCCTCAGGATTTAGATGTGCACTCAATTTGCTTATTCTTAGGAATCTCCTTTTATAGGGTGTGGACTGGAGTGACGGTAAGACTTGTTGCTTGCCTCCTGGAGGATACACATGTTCGAGTCGTGGAAAGAGTCTCTCCGTATATGTGGGGGTAAAGATGCTTACATCTTTACCCTCCCTAAAACCTGCATAAACGGGAGCCTCCATGGCACTGGAACACCCTTTTTTTATATGCTTAGGAATCTCCTTTTAGGCTAGGATTCATTGTCAATTAAAATTTGTTTTGCTTTCCTAATAGAACCGGGCCTTATTGGGCTTGGAGGTAACTGGATGAGATTTGGTTAAGAATTGTGTGCTGACCATATTGGGATCAACAAATCAATTTTAACTTAAGTTGATCAAACCCAGGCCAATAAGGGTCTGCTTAGCTCCAACCTGCTAGGCAGCTTGCTTCCTGTCCAACCCTTTTCCTTCACTCTTGGTTGAATTGTTGGTTAAGTCCGCCTAAATGACAATCCCTTCTAAAGCTATATTTCATCATCTTCATCCACATTAATATGTAGCCTAGGTATTCACCTGTCTTATCCTCATGCCTATCTCTTCCACAATTAATGTAATCTTACAACCATTTTATTCTTGATGCCTTTTGTGGTAAATTCCCATGCTCTCAGTTATCATCAAATAAACCTATTCTAAGAATCTTGTCTTAAGATTGAGATAAAACTTAAATTTGCCTAACTTGAAATATCCTAAGCCAGTTAATTTTGTACGGTAGGGAAATAAGAGGTAGATCAAAGTTGGAGAATGTGATCCATACGAACTCTATGGTGGTTAACTCTGTGCTTAGCATAAGGGTTCCAATCCTTGATACTTTTTCGTGTTGAGAAGAACAAAGTTGGAGAATGTGATCCATATGAACTCTATGGTGGTTAACTCTGTGCAAAAGGGGCTTGAAATGCATTTCCTAGTCAAACTTGGAGAAGTATGTAAAGGATGAAAATCATGAAATACACTTTGATACTTCATTTTGCCACATCCTATCACCTCGTCCAACTATAGCAGTCAATGTTAACCTATAACCTGATCCAATTGTCAAATAATTATAGGGGAGGGATGTCAAATACACGTGAAACTTTAGCGAGCACATGTTGAGGCATTCATTTTTACTGTTATGGTCCTTCAATCTTTTAGTCCTGGTTGAACCATTTTGCAAGCCTTTCAAGGAATCTAATATTCAAGTTAGTTCCTTGTCAGCGATGGTCAAAGAGGTATGAAGGGAAAACGAAGAAAAAAGGTAGTGGTTGTTTCCCTTTGTATCGAGAGAGAGGAGATCGGTCTCGTGCTATCCTTCTAATTTTGGTATGCCATTCTATTTATCAACCTCCTCCTGCAATCTTTGGACATCCATCTTTTACATTTTCCCCCTTCAGTCCAATATCCCTCGACAGCCTAGATATAGATATATACGTGAGATTGATCAATCCCTAATTCCACTATTCAATGGATTAGGGAGTTTATATAAAGGCTATATATACCAAAGTTACATTTCCTATTTCCTTCATCCCGAGACCCCTTTTCCCTAATATTTTCAGAAAACACTGCATCAACAAAAAATGGTGCTCTAAATGCGGTTGCCAAAGCAGGCTGGGCAAAAGGTGGAGCCATCTCTATTGTGACATCTCCTTCAGGACTCGACTAGGTGGGTACACCGCCTTTCGGCCTTAGACAGTCTCTCTCAATGCCTGAAAGGGCCTCCAAGACACCAGGCAGCAAACCAAGACCCAACAGCCTAGTTAAAAGGAAAAAAGAAACATCAACA
Organism: Iris macrosiphon; assembly: GCA_036927795.1. Lineage (NCBI taxonomy): Eukaryota > Viridiplantae > Streptophyta > Magnoliopsida > Asparagales > Iridaceae > Iris > Iris macrosiphon. The sequence continues at coordinate 149,395,826 of JAYESA010000008.1, forward strand.
TGTTGATCCCTTCTAATATTGGGTTTCACATATTAAACCCCTACCAAAGGATCATGTTATGATTTAGGTTTTGCCAAATTACCTTCTCTCCCACCTCTTTTCCTACCTCCTCTTCCTTCGACAACAACAACAGTAGTACTCCATCAACAATGGCAAACATGTGCTGGGAATCCTCCAACATCCTCGTTTCTGACGCAGGTCATTGTCAAGTGGTGGCAGCTAGTCACGACAATCCAATGCCATTGTCTGGGTGGTATTCTAACGGAGAAGGGGTCCTGACATTGTCTTCATCTTCCTATAATAAGTACTCTTCATCCTTGTCTTCTTTTTCATATATCTTTTCCATCTCGCCCTCTGATACAAACAATGACGATAATACTCTATTCAACACTACTCTTATTTTCAGTTTTTTATTTTTTCTTGCGAGGCTAGGGCTCGAACCCAGGAGCTCCCCAATAAACCTCACCAACTCCAACCGTTGCACCCCCCCCCCCCCCCCCCCCCCCACCACCACCACCACCACCACCAAAAAAAACACCTGGTGAACTCTTCTTATTTTACTTACTTTTCACTTTTGTACATGTTATACCTATTTTCATACCTTTAAAGTAAATAGTTTGTAACAGCACTCCAACACACATATTTTATGTGTTTTTTTTACAAGTTATAGTTTGGTTAGATAAGAAAACCAGTCTTCATCTCTGTTCTTTTTGAGCCAGATTCTTGTCATGGCAAGCCATACTTGTATCCTGATGACTCTGACCAGATTTAACTCAACTGACTATCTTCCTGTGAGAGCTGGATTGCTGTCTTGGCAAGTTGGACTTGTGCTCTGGTGAGTTTGATCCAAATCCCTCGATCAAAGTCTTATCCATACCTGACAACGACACCCAACTGCCATGTGCATGCAAGACAGTATGTTTAACCAAGATGGACAAATTGCACAAAATAGGAGTAAATAATAGCCAAGAAGTTGCTAAAGGGGCAGACCAAAAAGAGCAAGGATTGAAGCAATAGTAAAGGACATAGTAGTTGGCACTATAAAATATATTGGTGTTAACATTGGGTAGAACAATATATTTATGCAGCCAACCCCAAAAAATTGTTGTTGTTGAAGTCTTGTGTTACTACCTAAGGTCTTGTAGGCCTAAACCCTTAGCGAGTCCTCAAGCTCCCCTTAAGCCTGGTAATTTTTTCATTTCCTAAACCAACTTTCTTCACAAATGGACACTTCATGCCAACCCCAAAAAATTTGGGATAAAAGCTTTTTTGTTGTGTACACTTCATAAGTAGATTTGTCTAAAATCGTTATCATTCCTATCCTAGTAACTATTTGGTAACTATTTACTGGTCAAAAATGTGCAGATAATGATATAGTTTGTATTATAAAGTTTTTATCCTTAGGCCTTGGATGTTTTCAATCTTTTAGCAAGAAGAGAGAGAGAGAGGAAAGCAAGAAATTGGGCCCTTGGCTGTTCAAACTTCAAATCTCTTTATCCACAATCAGCATATCTATGTGACATAAACCATATTTAATTTATTAAAGTAAACATATAACAAACACAAAACGTGTGCCTGAAAATATCACAATACAAAGAACAAAACCTAGGATAAAGATCACAACAGAAAACCTTTACCTGGAAAGGACAAGGGACGAGGGTTCCGAACAGACCCTCCTTTACATCATCCGAGTGCATTGAGTACAGAGGATTTTTTAACCCTCTAGATGTGAGGTATTGCTCTGTTTCTTTTGGCAATGAGTAACCTTTGTACACGCTAACGGAAGGATCACATACCTAATAAGATAAGCCAAAGAAATCTAAATAAATTCTAGCAAGATCCAGGAATTGACTGTTACATCTAAGCAATGAACAAAGCATGTCATCGGGCATAACAAAAAGACTCATATTTGCAGTTCAATGTATTTTATTCACTAATGTGGTAAGAAATAGTCCTTTAGAATTCAGACCAAACATATTTTTTTAATTGCAATCGGCTGCGTTGAGATTGTTTCTATAACCTAACAGATTTGTCTTCCATAAATAGGCACTAAGCTTTAAATATATATTATTGAAATGACTAGTTAAGTCTTAATGTAAGGCGAGTATAACAGAAAACACGCACAGTCATTAGCTTATAACTCACCACCGCCATCTATCCACATCATAATTCATGTTTGCAATTATCACATCTCGCATCACCGAAAATGACAGTGACAAGACATTGGCATGGCACAAATGGATGCAATTTCACTAAAAGAGCATCTTTCACTGGAGCTTGAAATGGTTTTGCTCTTCATAAAAAATTAAAATTTAAGCAATTTTAAGGTGCTTATGTTTACCTCTTATTCAGGTATTCTTCAGCTTCTTCATGTTTGTATTTCATTTACTGCTTTACAACATCCAAATTATTACTAATGTTAATAAATTTTATCTTGAAGGAAAACCAATGAAGGATAGGACACAACCAAAGGAAACAAAACACATTTAGGTAATTATTTGTACATAAGTTTAGTTCCATTTAACCCTCGGTAGCTTATTGGATAATTTTGGAGATATGGGGAAAAGACAACAAGAAGAGACTACCTTGAATGAATCTAAGTGTGTTATGTTTCTATCATTTCTTTCCAATTACATATATTGCATCTCCTTCAATGAAACTAAGAATGATAATTTTTTCTCTTTTCTTTCTAATGGCATTGTATTGCATCGCATCTCCTAGAATAGTTTGCATCAATTTTCTTCCATTTTGTTTTGTGTTTCAAATTTGGTCTGTGATATCTAATTCCTGTTAGTTACAACTATTTAGCCTAATATAAAATAGGCAAGTATCAGCAATAACATTATCAATTTATTAAGTATGTGTCCTTTTTTTGCAATCAACACACCATAAATTGTACTTAATTTCTGAAAGTACATGAATTTTTATATAATTGATCTTTTGGTTCCATTAACATTTAGCACTGGCATAATCGGTTATTCCCAATGAATATTTTCGAACAAAACAGAGAAAATAGAAACTCTGAAGCAGAACATAGAATATAAATATTCTACAACCACTGTTCCATAGTGATATATAACAACATAACATCTTAAACTACCCAAAACATTATGTCCAATTATTCTCATATCATAAATTTACAAAATTTGAGTCTTTAGCATCAGATTGTCTAATTATGTGTTATGAAACCTTTACATCCATTATACATGCAGCAGAAAGGCCGAAGTTAATAGATGTTGCCCGAGTCGCCATTATGTAAAATTTATGTTTTTAAATAGAGCTGTCACAAAAATGTTACAACAGAACAAAGATGTTGTGAAATCAACATTTTGACTTTCAAGTTATATCATCCATACTTGTGTTTATTTCTGCAATTTGGTATTATTTCCAAGAAATAAGAATCTGCTTCCAAGCATTTTGATTTTCTCTTCTTCCTATATGTACATGGATTTCAGGTAAAGTATGCATAAAAATGGCAAAAGGTAGTATTGAATTTCAAAAGTTTCAAGAACAAAAAGTTCAC